>CM035231.1:23190451-24390451 GCA_020226215.1 Sindora glabra | reverse complement strand
CCTTCACAACTATAAAAATAAGTAAATTACCTTTTGAAATTATACAAAACTTAAATTTTATCCTATTGTTAGTAATTTAATGAAAAATGTTAGAAAAATTATAAATTACCTCCACCAATTATGAAATAATTATATTTTTCTCCCACTAATATTTAAAATTTACAAATTAAGCCCTTAATTATATAAAATTTGGTATTAACATTCATTATCTACTTAATTAATCTTTTCATTAAGTTACATGATTTTTAAAAAAGTTTTTTGGGATGAATCATGATATTTCAGTATGTTAGATTATTACATCATTTTTAATACTTAATTCTTATATTAAATAATTAATAAAAATTAAATTAAATATATAAAATTTTAATTAAAGACTTAAAAATGAATTACAAAATTATGTATAAAAAATAATATAATATAATAAATTAATGCACAATACTATAATAATTCATGTTTACTAATACTAATCAACATTAACTATCATTATTCAATATATAATTCTGTATAACATATATATTTGAAAAAATATATATGTTAAGTATGATAATTTTAAATATAATTACATTATACAATTACTCCTTACACAATTTCATATTTTGAAGCCATTCCATTCAATTATTAATATACTGGCTCAGCACTCGTTCAATACACGAGTTTTTCTTCCTCCAATTATATATATATATATATATATATATATATATATATATATATATATATATATATATATATATATATATATATATATATGTTATTGTAGTATTTCCGTGCATTGCTATTTTATGTTCTATTTTATAAATAATAAATATGTGCTTCAATGTTTCAAAGTGGAAAATTTTGAAACTTAATGAAGGAATTTTAGATGGCATACATAAAATAAAGGGAGATATTTTGAATTTTAGTGAAATTATATAATTTTTTAATCTTAAAATATATACATACTTCTCTTAAAATATATAAAAAAAATTTAAATCTTAATTTAAAATTTTTATAATGAAATAATAAGAAAAGATGGCCATAAAATTCAAATCTAACACATGAGATATTTCAAGTATTTTGTGTTAAAAACATGTATAGAGTAAGTTCAAATAACTAAAATATGAATAATAAAAGTAAAAATTTAATGTAAGTGTAACTATTTTTTTAGCTGCTTAAACTTAATTAAAGTACATCGTTAATCATAAAATACTTAAAATATTTTATATTCTTTAATTTAAAATCTATAACTATCTTTTCTTATTATTTTATTAATGAAAGATTCAAATTTGGATTTAAATTTAATTTTTTTATGTTTTCGGAAAGGCATGTAAATGTCAAAATTAGAAAAAATATTTATTTAATTTTATTAAAATTCGGGAAATATAAAATATTTTTGGGAGTTATGCTAGACCTTGATTTATAAATTTTAAGTATAACTTCTCTCCATCTATCAAATTTAGGTATAATTTCTATTAATATTATAGTGAATATTATTTATTAAAGATCGTATTTTATTTTATTTATAATTATTCATATTAATATACCTAAAATTGAAAAACCTACAAATATTTCTCCGAATTATGGTCCCAACGAACAGTAGGATGCTGTGGTTTTCCCAAGCGACCGGTGAACCAACTCTAGCCACTTCTTTTATCTAACAATGCCACGAACTCATTTCATATTTATTGCTCCCGCCTACCCTTGTCTCTGGTGCGCGGGGGAAGGCCACGTATCTTTCAAATGCTGTTTTAGGAACGAAGACTATTCAAGAGTTAGGTCCCTTCGGAGGTCTAATAATTCAACTTTCGTCACATCGTTTTATTCCTATTAATTAATCGCGTTCTCGTTGTATAATTGCCTCCATAAGTTGTTGGAAAATGGTGTTTTAGAATTTAAAAAAAAAATTAAAAATAAAATAAGTTATTTCATTTCAATATTAGATAATATATATTGACATTCTTAAAATTTTACAATGATACTTATAGATATTATAATTCCTTAGTCATTATCTGCGAGATCCGTACGCAAAATATGATTACTAAAAACAATGAATGTAATAGGATGAGTTAACTCAAGAAAAACGGAGAAATATTTTTGCAGACCCACAACAATTTGTTCCAGGTGGAAATGGGTTAAACACATAAAAAATCGAAGACCAAAAATCAAAATCTCAGCTTGGGAAAAAATTTTAGTTCTACGGTAGGATTTAAAATTCAATGATATTTTTATAATTTTATTATGTGTATTTTTTATAAAATAATTTGAAATATATATATCAATATATTTTTAAAAATAAAAATTTAATTTAATTTTAAAAATAAAAAATTAATACACAAGATAAAAAATTGTATTGAAATAATATTAAAATTTCAATGCTAATTATGAATCAGACAGAGAAGATCAAAAATCAAAGTCTCAGCTTGAAGCCTTGAAGGTACAGTTATATTCCCTCGATTGAATGAAAAGAAAAAATACATTGTAGTATTTAATCTAATTATTGTGACACAAATGATCTAATTAAATGTTTAACGTGTCTTTTCTTTATTAATATAAAAAAAAACCATAGTCTAACACAAATTTAACATGTTTATTTTTTATGTGAATTTTTTTTACACTTTTGCCCTTATGAGACATTTATATCAATTTTATTCTTACAAAATAATAATTAGCCCAATTTTATATTTTCATTAGTGTCTTTGTGAATGTTAAATTTTTTCCAATTTCGTCAACGGAATTGGATAAATTTAATCTGCAATTACCCAAATTTCTTTCGTAATTTCTTAAGAAATTAACGTATGAGTGCATGGTTTCAAATATATATATATATATGGTGTACTGTCAACACATAATTTCTAGTAACTATGATGTGCCATTACCAAAATTCATGTATAATGCTATTTTAAAGTAGGTTTAAATTGGAATATTGTTTGTAGGTATCAGCGCAGATGAGGGAGGTGGGATTCCTAGAATTAGTCTTCCAAGACTATTCGTCTAATTTATTGAGCTCTTCTGAACAAATATATATATTAGAATGTAAAGTGAAAAATTATATTTTTTTTATAATAATATCAAGAACTTTAAATTTAATGAATAATAATAAATTAAAAAATATTTTTTTAAATTTATAATTATTCACTTCTTTAATTCTTATCAAAGATTATGACTTTTTACTTTAACATCTTATACTTTAAAGAAATCCAATTATACATATCAATTGAGTATAGCAGAAAAACCCACCATATGAAAACGGATTAGGAGAAGGGAATAATTCAAGAGAGAATGACTATAATTAAGCATACAAATGAATTGAATAAATTAAAAGTTTATACTGATTAAATTGGCATAATTAAAGGGGTTACCTTTGTAAAATCAGGCAAATATATATATCCAAATTGAAGATGAGAATTCAATATGAAAAATATCATAATTATAAAGCATGAATTCTAAAGGGGAATGTGATTAAAAAAGAGAGAAATGAATTTTACTATAAAGGGAATGAATGATGTGGCTAGAATGGAATTGATGACTTAATTAAATAAAAATGCGTCAAACACATATTCGAACGTATTCCCCGATCCTATCAGAGCTATCCATCAGCTGAATTACCGTTCATTTTAAAGTAATTATTGAACATTCATATTATTCTGGTCAATATAACGTATATTTTTACTTCATTTTATGAATAGAAGCCAGATTTTAAATTTTTTAAAATTAACAAATTAACAATAAAATTGATAAATAATGCTTCTTCAAGGGTAATAATACGTGCGTCTTAACAATTCTCTTATAAGGATTTCTCGTTGTAAAAGTGAAGCCTCACTCACTATTAACCAGTGTTGTTAAAAATTATATCACTTGCTTTCAATGAGTTTTATTGAATCCATCAACCAAAGGCAAGAAAGGGTCAAAAGATCTATAATTATTATTATAAATTTTTAAAAAAGACTAATTGTATGCTCCAGTTTTTTTTTAATGATAATAGTAGGACTAATATTTTTTTACGCATATATATAAGATTGGAAATTCAAACCTTCAAGACATAAATAATATTAGATATTACTATATCATCATTAAGAATGATAGCATGTACCATTAATTTTGAAATATAGCAACCTGTCCTAATTTTGAATTTTTATTTTAAAAAAATGTTCTTAAAAGAGTTTAATCACATGTTAATCAAATTCAATGAACAGTGCTAGTTTAAGCTATTTTCATTGTGCATATCCAATAATTTGAGTTTATATAGTCACTTCATTTTAATTAAAGTGGTTGAGCCAAAGCTATTTAGGTACATATTATTGTAACGTAAGTAGTCTACTCTAATCTCTAATATTATAACAGAAATATAGCACAAGAAAAGAAAAGAGGATACTAACAAATCCGAATGAAAGCTACAAGTCAATATTAAAATGAATTATTGAAACAATGTTAGTAATTACACTATTAGTGGTCCTGTCTGATCAATTTTAAAAATATAGAGTTCAAAATTTTTATTTTTTTCTTTATGAATTATTGCGGTTGGATCAATTATATTATTTCAGTAATTAAATAAATGATTTTTTTTTTAATCCTCAGCATTGATTGACGCAGGCCAAGTTAGTTGGCTTTGAAAGGTCTTCCCCATAATTAGCATGGGGCCAAAAGGGACAAATTCTTGGTAAAGTAAAATATCTCTTTTTCCACTTTTTTTTCATTTGTCACTTTTTGATGTTGGAAGGTTGATAATATGTTTGAGATAGAATGAAAGTAAAGGTTGGACGAAAATATCAAGAAGAAGCAGTTGAGTATCCGAGGCCTCTATTTCAATATGATAAGAAAAGTTCGGCAAGGAATAAAGTAAAGAAACAACTTGCACGAAAGGTTTGATAGAGTTGGCTCGATTCTTGAAGTGAATGGCATCTCAATTTGTAGATATTTATGGAGGAAAATATTTATAAGTCTATTATAATATTAAAATTATAAAGAAAGAACATATGTTGCTCATTTATAATGTAATTCTACTTGCAACTTATTTATCTGTAATTTCAATAAAAAAAGAATTTATTTATGATATACACGGTTAATATTAGTATTATGGCCACCTGTAATAATTTTTTATTCAAATTAATAAAATTAATCTATTATATGCATATCATATGCCAAATTATTATTATTAATCTTGGAGGTTCTTTGGTTCACCTCAATAGCATGAGAAGTTCTATTTCTCAAGAAGTTCTATTATACGCATATCATATGCCAAATTACTATTATTAATCTTGGCGGTTGGTTCGCCTCAATAGTATGGAAAGTTCTATTTCTTGGGAAGTAAAAAATTGATGAATCGTTTAGTTGGTCATTATTTCACAAACTGTAGGAAATAGAACTTTTTGAGAAGTTCTACTTTCTACAAAACGTGGGAAGTCACTTACTTACCTCCCCCTATGTAAGTTCTATTTCCCATGTTATTTATAGATGCAATGATAAAATTATTTTTATTAAATTTAATTAATGACAATTAAAATTTATTACTTTATATTATAATAATATTAGAGATATAATAGTCATTTTATTAATACTCTGTAAGATATTCAAAATTGAACCAAATAAAACATAAAAAGCTACTTTTCAGGAAGTGTCATTTCCTATGTACGAACCAAACAACTTTGAATATTTTTCAAGAAATTTACATAAGAAATTATTTCTTAGGAAGCTTAATTTTCTATGGGAAATTACTTCTTGTATAAACCAAATGACTCCTTGGTTTCATCCCCATTTTTCTTAGTTATTAATCCCAACGTTCACACACTTCTTTTTTTTTTTTTAATTCCTTATTTATTGTTGGTTTCATTCTTTATTCTTCCGAAAGTCTTTCTAATCTTTGTGCCCTAGATCCATGGGTTTGCTACCAATGCTCTAATCTTCAATGTAAATGTACCTCAAAATTTAGGTTTCGGTACTGGCAATACATCATTAATTGATTAATTGGTTTTGACTGCAATTCAAGAGTAGCTAAGGTAAAAGTTCAAGGATTGTAACTAAGGGAAATTCAATGGGAAACTCCACGTAGAATAATTAATCTATCAAGTATATATGATGATTCTAACGCTTGAAACAATAAGTATCCATTTTGCAAATTAGTCAAAAGGATAATAAATAAGTAAATTTATAATTTTTTAATATGATCAATAAATTATAAATTAATTTTTAAATATATTTCACATATTATCTTATTGAAAAAGATAAATTATAATTTACCAAGTTACAGAATAATTTATAACTTATGACTTACTAACTCTTTAATTTTTTTTCAAATCTATTCTTTTTTTTTAACTAATTTACAATTCATATTATGAATTGTTTTAATTTATACATTTATTTTTATTAAAAATAACTTTTTATATTATTTTATAATTTTAACTAATTACTTTTATGAAAACTTATATAATTAATTAATTTATTAATTATTAGTTATTAATTAACTAATTTATCAATGTATAAAATAAAATTAAAGTACAAGGCACGAGCGAATGGATTACGTGCTCAAGTGTTGTTATGCAATAATGGAAACTATTCAATATTAGAAAGCAGAACAATAGGGTTGATAACTAGCTAGGAAAAAAATTCGAATTAATTCATATTAAGATTAATAGTAGTAATTGGCATGTGATCTACACAAGATAGATTAATACCATTAGATAGAAATTTATCACAAGTGGATAAAGTGTTAATGGTGTATATCATAAACGAACTCTTTTTCACTATTAAAATTACAATTGAGCAAGTTGCAAGTAAAATTATATTATAGATAGGAAAAATATATTTTTTTTTTCTAAATTGTAATAATAGTTTTTTTTAATGCTGTCCCTATTATCTTGATGAATTCTCAACCACTTTTCTTATTAATTGAATTTTAATATAACATATATTAATAAATTATGATTTTTTTTAAATTGAAACTATTTATTAGGGGTGATTATTGTTCGATTAAGGGCGGTTAAGACTATTTTTTAAACTGATCGATCTTAATCGAAAAGTATTTTTTTTCAATTGATCAAATCCAATTGCATAACTTTAACTGAAATTTCAATTTCGGTTGATTAAATTCGGTTTAGAGCAGTTTAAAATTTTGATTTTTTTAAAAATGTCTAAATAAATTGATTTAAATTTTAAAATTAATTTATAAATGCATATTAATACCACAATTCTATTAATATAACTATAATAAAAAGTAATTAAGTATTAAATTATAAAAATGATTAATAAAATTTTAAATATGAATTTTTAAACAAAAAAATTAATATAAATTTTGGTTAGTATCATTTAATTCTGTTAATTGCAATTAAGAATTTACACCCACAATTCACCGACCACCCGAAATTTATAAATTTTTCCTTCCATTCTTAATTGATAATAATACATTAATCATTCTTAACTGACTAACCTCGGGTTTGGTCGGTCAGTTAAGAGCGATTTGAAGAATTTTGATCACCCCTACTATTTATTATCTTTTTTTTCTTTATTTATTTTGAACCTAATTTAAAAAGATATAAAAAAAATGTAATAAATTAGACATTTTAGCATGCATCCCTGTGGAATGGACACTAAAATTAAAGAAATAATGAAAATCAACAAATTAAATCACAAATAGTTATCAAATTAGAAGCTAATTAGCCTACATTAAAATAATGAAACACTAATTATAGAGATAATTATCATGAATCTAGTATTTCCCTAAATCCAATAACCAAAAGAATTAAAAAAAAAAACCACTAAACAACATCAACAACTCAATTAACACAACAATTATCAAATTATAAGCTAGGCTAGCTTACAATCAATTTAAAAAACACATCAAAGAAATTTATGAAATGAAATGATTTTAGGGCTTATTGGTTTAGTGCAAAATTTTTCTCTTTTCATTGTATTGTTTAGTTCAAATCTCCACATCATAGTTGGGTGTTTGCTAGTGACCAACAAAGGCTACAACATCTCTTCAAACAGTTGTAGGGAGTGGTAGAATAAGTGAAGAGAATATAAAGGAGGAGGAACCTCGCTTCTTGAATATGCAGAAATGAGTGTGTTTTGTGATTTACAAAATAAAAAGAAATTAGCAATGGATTTAGTGAACATTCGTCACTATATATTAAGTGAGATATACTGTTATAGAATTACAAATAGATGTTGGATATTTAGAGAATTATACATTAATTTTCGATCGGTGTCTAATTAAGCAATGTTATATATCAATTTTAATGTCGGGTTTATAACCATTATGAACAATAATGATAATGTTAGTTAGCATATTGAAAATAATCAGAGTCATTTCTTTTGAAGTATTGTAAAAAATAACATTATACATTAATTTTTTAATAAAAAATCGACGTGTAATACCTATAATACCACTTCAATTTCTTTAAATAATTAATATGGTATATTATTTTCCTTCTTAACCCTAGCCTCTTTTCCAGTTTCTTCCTTCTTGATCCTCCTTATTTCTTTTATATTCCTCCTTATAGATCATCCTAACAAGAAATAGAAATCGACATCTTTTATAACATTACAAAATAACATTACACATTAATTTTTTAATAAAAAATCGACGTGTAATACCTATAATACCACTTCAATTTCTTTAAATAATTAATATGGTATATTATTTTCCTTCTTAACCTTAACCTTTCTTCCAGTTTCTTCCTTCTTGATCCTCCCTATTCCTTTTATATTCCTCCTTATAAATCATCCTAACAAGAAATAGAAATCGACATCTTTTATAACATTACAAAATTCTAATTTCAACCATTTTAAATAATAAATTAAATAACAAAAGCTTGAAAATGATAAAAAGTTATATCCAATGCCTTAATTAATGATAGATGTTATGTTAAATTTTTCTAGATATTTGTTACCCAATATATGAAGTTTCCACTCCCAAGAAAAGCACTCTTGAATCTAATACTTGTAAATACAGTGAGTATGCATTAAATTTGATGTATAATATTACACATTTTATATAAATAAATAGTATATAATATTATTGAATGCCAAAGAAGATGAATAAAATTAAATTTCCTACTTATACAAACTTATAAAAGTTGCATCAAAATAATAGGTAATAAAATATGATCTATTATAAAATTAGAAATTAGATTGCAAGAATAAATATAAACTAAACATATCTTTGCATTTTTTGAAGGAATGCACAACCTCGTATATGGTTAATTATAAATAAATTGCAATAACAAATATAAAAAATTAAACAAATCCTTACTTTTATATTATGCATTTTTTCTTGGAGTGCATAATCCAACATATTTAACAACAGACTAACATAGCTTTAGGTTAGAAGGTAAGTATAAACACAAAATCAAATATAATCATGTTAAAGATAAAATGTGAGCATAACTCATTAGATAAGGAATCGTTTTAGGATTGGCAGCAATTAGCATTATTGTTTTACTCATTTTATTTTTAACTTATGCCAAAGGATAGAAATTGCCAAGATGCTGTCATTTTCATTTAGATGTTAGTTATTAGCTACAAAGCTAACATCTATATGACAACAACATCATCTTGTTAATAAGCTTTAGGATACTAGTTATTTATTAAATAACCCATATGGTAATGTGATATTTAAGGACACTTATTTACTAAAAACTAGCATCTTATTTTAAAAGGAATCAATTTTTTATAGATAAATGACGTCTTTTTATGACCTAATTCTTTTTAAAAATCACATATGAAAAATAACTAATTGACAATAACAACATAAACAATTGTTGGAGCTTTTAAACAATGTTTTTGAACTTTTATTTACACATCAAAATACAAACAAGTTATTTTCAACCAAAGTGCTATTATTAACTAATTTACAACAAGGTAAAACTATTACAAAATTAAATACATTGAAAGCTATTTAATTTTGGGTCAACCTCAGCCCTAAGGAAATATGCTATCCAAAGCTCTCTCATTTCATTAAGCTCAACTTAAGTAAATTTTGTTGAAATATTACAATTTTTACACAATTAACATGTTATCATTAAAACGAATTCAATTAACAAGTTTTTTTCAATGATGTGTGATATATTGCATGTATCACATGATATAATACCCATACTCTACATTGTCAGGTTGTGTAAAGCACTATAATAAGACAAAAGATTAATTTCATCCAATTAATGCATTAGCTTCTAGTTGCCACATATTATCATCATACACAAGAAACTTGACTTCACATTGATCCATTTTAATTTTTTGCACTTCCCTTTTGGTTGCTGATCCTTGTTGTAGCATTATCATGACCTATTATTATGGCATATTACTAATTTAAGTAATAGCTAAGGGCGACAGCCTACTAATCTTTCTTAAAACATATCTAATGCAATATATCGGATGCATTCGTGCTTTAGTTTCAAAGACTATATTTTATTTTTAATTTTTATTGCTTTTGCATTGTTCTTATTTTTATTTATTTTGTTTTATGTTTTCCTATTTTTTATGTCCACTTTTATTTTTTTTAACTTGGATATTAATATTACTAAGTAATATAAATATAACATTATGTCTATTTATATTACTCATAGTTGAGATATCAATATCATAAGTATTATAAATATAATATTATATATTTTATTTTAAAATTTTATAAATATTTTAAATAAATTAAAATTTTAGTATAAAAATTATTAATTAAATCTATTCATTGCATATTATATTATTAATAACAATATTTGAATATTAAAATCACATTATTTAATTAAATTTTATCAACATTTTTTAATCAATTTTTAAGTTCTATATGTGAAAATAAATACATATCAATTAGGATGATTTTGAAAAGGTTTTATATTTCATATGTTATTTCTTTTCATTTTATCTACTTTATTATATGCTTGTTCTTTTTTGTTCAATCATGATATTTAAAGTTTAAATATTAATATTTTTAAGTAATATAAATATATCACATTATATTTTTATTATAAAAATATTTTAAATAAGTTAAGGATTTTAATTAATTTATTGTATATATGATTTTTCTGTTGCATATTTTTCTAATTTTTTTTATGTTCATTCTAATTATTTATAATTTAAATATTGATATTATTAAGTAGTATAAATATAATTAGATATATTTTATTTTTATCTCATTTTAATATTTTAAATAAATTGACACTTTAATATAAAAATTAACAATAAATTAATTAATTATATATTTATATTTAAAAAATAATATTTAAATTTATTTTAAATTTTATTTATTTAATTTTTGTTATTTTTATAATAATTATCAAGTATTATATTTTAAATTAAAAGCATATCAACTAATATTTTATTAAGGATTTGTAACCCACACACTATTTTTTCTCATTTCATCTTGTGATTCATTATATGTGTTTTTTTTTTTCTTTTTAAGTCCACTCCTACTATTTAAAGCTTAGATGCAATATATTGAATAACATAGATATAATACAATTTATTTTATTTTTATTATAAAATTATTTTTAATAACATAAATATTTTATGTATTGTTATTTTTAAATATTTATAATTTAGATATTAATATCACTAAATAGTTTAAATATAATATTATATATTTTACTATTTAAACCTTTTATATATTTTATTTGTTCTATTTTATTTTTTTTCATTTTCTTACCCACTTATATTTTTATAACTCAAATATTAATATTACTAAGTAATATAAACATAATGCTATATATTATATATTTTAATTTTATAAATATTTTAAATGAACCAAAATTTTATTATTACAATTATTAATTGATTCATTTAATTGCATATTATTTTTTTAATAATAAATTTTAATATTTACTTCAATTTTTATTATAAATTATTATGAATCAGTAAAAATTTTATTTATTTAATTAATTTATTGTATATTTTATTTTTCTTATTACTTTGCTTTTCACATATCTTTTTCATCTTTTTATTTGCTCTATTTTATTTTTTTTCTCTTTTTTTATGTGCACATCTATTGTTTGTAGTCAATATTATTAAATAATATAAATATAATAAAATATATAAATATTTTAAATAAATTAAAACTTTAATATTAAAATTATTAACAAAATTAATTAATCACATATTTTATTTTTTAAAATAATGTTAAAAATTAAGTTAAATTTTATTTATTTAAATTTTATTATTTTTATAATAATTTTCAAGTATTTTATTTTAAATTAAAAATACATCAATTGAAATTTTAATAAAGATTTTCAGTTTATGCAGTATTTTTCCTCATTTCATCTTCTCAATTATATGTTTTTCTTCTTCTTTTATATTCATTCCTACTGTTTAAAGTTCATGTACAATATATTGTATAATATAAATATAATATAATTTATTTTATTCTTATTTTAAAATTTATTTAATAAGCCATTCATTTTATATAATTGAATTAATTTACTACATATTTCAACTTTAACTCTTATTACTTTATAACCTATTAATTATTTCTATTTTTTTAATTTGTTTTGTTACATTTTTTATATTTATTCATATTATTTATAACTTAAAAATTAAGATCGTTAAATAGTATATATGATATGATATAGTTTATTTTTATTATAAAATATTTTAAATAAGTTATGTGAAAATAGAGTAATATTAACAATCTATTATTTGTTTTGCAATAAGAATTATTAGAACTACATTTAAAGAACTTAACTAATATTAAGTTAAAAAATTGATGTTATTTATTAGGTATCAAAATTATATTTTTAAGTGAAAATTATATTTTTATAAAAATATTATTATCATTAAATATTTAATTCTTCATAAAATTATAAAAAAATCTATTTTATTCTTATTCTCCTTCTTATGCTTTTTTTATTTTCCTATCAAATACAATATAAATATTTTTATTATTTTTTATTTTTATTTATTTATAAAATTAAATTATGTACAATAAGATTTAAAATAGTAAAAACATATGATTTATATCTTTAAAATTTTATCATTATATATTAAATAATATATTTTAATAAATAAATAAAATATTATTTTTATTAAATACTAATCCGTGCTTAATTCGGGCTAGAAAACCAGTGTATCTCCAAACTAGGTGCACAATGAACATTAAGATGGTTTGGTTTTCCCAAGCTACAGCTGAACAAACAATAGCCACTTCTTTTATCTAACAATACCACCAATTGGGGGCCAGATCTTCCATTTCATATTTATTGCTTCCCGGGTGGGAATTCCTCTGGGTAGGTCACATATCTGTTTCCAAGACTATTCGATAGTTAGGTCCCTTCACTGCTCTAATAATTCAACTTTCTTCTCATTGTTTCTCCCCTATCAATTAATTGCCTTCTTGTTACATAATTGCCTCTATAAGTTGTTGGAAAATATTGTTTGAGTTTTTTTCATAAAAAAATTTTAAAAGTAAAAAAAGTTTTTTTTATTTCAAAATCGGATAATATATTGACTTTCTTAAAATTTTATAATAATACTTATAGATATTATAATTCCTTAATCATTATCTGCGAGATTCATACTTAAAATATAATGACTAAAAACAATGAATTTTATAATAACTCAAGAAAATAGAGAAATATTTTTGCAGACCCATCACAATTTGTTCCAAGTGGGAATGGATTAAACACGCCAGAAGTGGGAGACCAAAAATCGAAGTCTCAGCTTGAGCCTTGGAGGTACAGTTATATTACCTTGTTTGAATGAAATATATATATATATATATATATATATATATATATATATATATATATATATATATATATATATTGTAGTATTTAATCTAAGCAATTACTGTCACACAATTAATCCAATTACATGTTTTACTTATCAGTTCTTTATTAATATCGAAAAAAACTATATTCTAACATAAATTTAAGAAGTAAATTTTTTTTTGAAATTTTTTTCCATTTTTACCCTTATGAGATATCTATATCAATTTTATTCCTATAAAATAATAATTAGTCCAATTTTATATTTTTATTAGTGTCCCTATGAATGTTAAATTTCTTCAATTTCGTCAACAGAATTGAATAAATTTAATCTGTAATTACCTAATTTTTTTTCGCAATTTCTTAAGAAATTACTGTATGAGTACATAGTTTCAAATGTACACATGGTATACCGGTCAACACATGATTTCTAGTGCCTATGAGGTGCAATTACCAAAATGCATGTATAATGCTATTTTAAAATGGGTTTAAATTAGAATATTTTTTGTAGGTATCGGATCAGATGAAGGAGTTGATTCCTAGAACTAGTCTTCTAAGACTACTTACCTAATCCGATTATACTTCTTGAAGTGCAAAATGCATATTAAAAAGTAAAATAGTAAATCATAATCTTTGATGAAATATCAAAGACTTTAAATTTAATGAATATAATGAATTTAAAAAATAACTTTTAAATTTATAATTATCTACTCCTTTAATTCTTATTAAAAATTATAACTTTTTACTTTATCATTCTATATTTTAAAGAAATCCAATTATATGTATATATACACTAGAGAATGACTAGAATTAAGTAATGTGTATATCTATTAAATAAATACAAATGAATTGAATAAACTAAAAGTTTCTATTGATTAAATTGGCATAATTAAAGGGAATAACTTTCTAAAATCAAGCAAGTATATCCAAATTGAAGATGAGAATTTAATCATGAAAAATATTATAATTATAAAGCAAGAATTCTTAAGGGGAATGTGATTAAAAGAAAAAAAAGAAAGGAATTTTATCATAAAGGGAATGAATGATGTGGTTTAAATGGAATTGATGATTTAATTAAATAAGAAGATGTCAAACACATATTCGAATGTACTCCCTGAAGACATCCAATTTTTTATCGGAGTATTTAATTCATGAAATGTTTTTAACATTTTAAGTAATATTTTAAAGGAGTATTATATTTTCATATTTGATTCAAAATTTAAGAAAAAAATGCTTAAAAATATCATATTTTTAAAAATATTTTTTACTCAACTTTCTCTGGAAATATTCTCATGAGGGATGTTTAGTTCATGTTTGGTTCAAGTAATATTTTAAGGGAATATTACATTTTTATGTTTAATTCAAAGTTTAAGAAAAAATGCCTAAAAATGTCACATTCTTAAAAATATTTTACTTAACTTTTTTTTAAAATATTTTCATGAGGGGATGTGAGTATTTCAGATTTACATGAGATGAGAATGTTGATACTCAAATAAAGAAATAAAATTATCCTCACATTTAATTTTCTCTCTTATTTATTATTTTATCAAATAATTTTTAATTTAAATTAGAACATAATTATCACTTTATTTTTAAAATATTTTTATTATTAAGAAATGCAATGACATTAATTTTTTAAATACAATTCCTTTTCTATTGTTGTTCCTAATATTTCGAAGATTATTTTAATATATTTATATATACATATGATTTCTTTCATTGAAGAATTATACAATAAGCTTGGATTTTTTTTAAAAAGGTATATTTATACATAAAAATATTAAGCAATAATATTAATTTATTTTAAATAAAGAATATATTTATTGTTAAAATATAATACATTAATATTAAAATATAATAAAGTATAAAATATTTTAATATATATTTCAATGAATTTTTAGATATTAAATATTAAAATTTAATTTATTATGTGTTAAAAAAATTTAATTATTTATGTAGTTTTAAATAAAAATATGATTTATTATATTATATTTTTTAATAAAAAACTTAACAAGGATATTTTTGAAACAATATCTGAATTCTCCAAAATATCAAATATGAACCAAATATAGTAATATAATATATATAAAAATATGGTAACATATTTTCAAGAAAAGTTATAATGAATTAAATATAGAAATATCACATTTTTATTAATTAAATTCTCAAGAATCACATTCTTAAAAATGTACACTTTTTTGAAAATATAAGATTCTTGAACCAAATGTCATCTTAGAGCCATCCATTAACTAAATTACATTTCATTTTGAAAGTAATTATTGAACATTCATATTATTATGGTCAATATAACATATTTTTACTTCATTTTATGAATAAAAGCTAGATTTTATTTTTTTTATAAAATTAACAATTAACAAAATAATAATAAAATTGATAAATAATGCTTCATTAATGGTAATAATATGTGTGTCTTAACAATTCTCTCACAATGATATTTAGTTCACAAAATTAAATATTCTAAGGAATCCTATTATATTCAAGAATATGATTTATAGGAATTTAATTATTGAGAAAATGACATTTTCATGTTTAGTTTAATTCAAAATATTCTTAGAAATATTACATTATTATATTTTAATTATTTTGAATATTTATATAAATATTATTTTATTATCAACAATATTTTTATTAAAAATTTAATAATTATTGGTAATGTGTGGTAATTGATGGTAGTTATTATTGATAGGTAGCAGTGATAAAAAATGATTATTGATGATGAGTAATGATTGCTAGTAATTAGCAATAATCATCGTGAATAAGTAACGATCAAAAGTAATTATGAATAATAGGTGATAACTAATAGTGATCACTAATAATAGGTAATGATTAGTAGTGATTGGTTATAATCATCAATAATGAGTGGTGGTGGACGATGGTAACTAACAATAGGGATTGGTGAATGAAGTTATTGGTAATGGGTAGTGGTTGATAATAATCATTAATAATGGATTGTGATCAATAGTGGTCACCAATAATGAATGGTGATAGACAATTATTATTGGTGATAATGATTATTAATAATAGGTGGTGGTTAATAATAGTTTTCAAAAATGAATGATAGGTGATAATGGTCATTAGCAGTATGTGGTGGTAAGCAGTCGTTAATCGTAATGAGTAGTGGGATAAGCAAAATAGTCCCTTCATATTAATTAAACATTTTCATATATATATTTTGGAGGAATATTAGGTTAAAAATATTCCCAAAAATATAACACATGAATATCATTTTTAAAATTTGAACTAAATATAAGAATATCACATTT
Source organism: Sindora glabra (assembly GCA_020226215.1). Lineage (NCBI taxonomy): Eukaryota > Viridiplantae > Streptophyta > Magnoliopsida > Fabales > Fabaceae > Sindora > Sindora glabra. The sequence goes on along the minus strand of CM035231.1, from coordinate 24,373,506 downwards.
TTGGAAAAGATTCTGAGCCAAATGTTATCCAAAGAATTTCTCATTGTAAATGTCATGTCTCACTAACTATTAATGAGTGTTGTTAAAAATCATATCATTGACTTACAATGAGATTTATTGAATCCATATCCCAAAGAATCAGAAGATCTATAAGTATTACCATAAATTTTCAAAAAGATTAATCGTATATTTTTCCCCCTTTCTTTTTAATAATGATAAGGCTGATAATTTGTTTGACACATACATGTAAAGTTGGAGGTTCAATCTAAGATATGAGAGAAGTAAAGCTTTTAAAATAAAATTGGGTGTCACTTACTATTATTAATAATGACAACATGCACTACTAAATTTAAAATGGAGCAATTTATCCTAATTTTAAAATTTTATTTAAAAAATGATCTTAAAAATGTTTACAAATGCATGAATCTTAAAAAAATTAACGAACAGTGCTAGTTTAAGCTATTTCCTTTGTGCATATCCAATAATTTGAATTTATATTGTCACTTCATCTTAAATAAATTGGTTGAGCCAGAGCCATCTAGTTACATATTATTGTAATGTGATACTATTCAATGTATTGGACATTATCAGAGTAGTCAACTCTAACCTCTAATATCATAACAGAAATATTACAGAAGAAAAGAGAAGTGGATCCCAACAATTCCGATTGAAAGCTACAAGGCAATATTAAAATGAATTATTGAAACAATGTTAGTAATTACACTATTAGTGGTGCTGTGTAATCAATTTTAATATTAAAATATAGAGTTTAAAATTCTTATTTCTTTTTATGAATTATTGCGACTGGATCAATTATATTTATACTATTTCATTAATTAAATTAAGGAATTTTTTTTTAATCCTCAGCATTGATTGAGGGAGGCCAAGTTTGTTGGCTATGAAAGGTCTTTCCCATAGCCAAAAGGGACAAATATTTGGTTAAGTAAAATATCTCTTTTTCCACTTTTTTTTTCTTCATTTGTCGCTTTTTGGTGTTTGGAGGTTGGTAATATGTCTGAGATAGAATTGAATGTAAAGGTTGGACAAAAATGTCAAGAAGAAACAACTGAGTATATATGGGGCCTCTACTTCAAGATGTTCAGAAAGTACAGCAAGGATTATGTGATTTATAATATATGGTATCTTGAGAAAGTAACTTTTTTTCAAAAACAGTGAAAGCTTTCTTTTTATTACACTCTTTGTATATAATATTGAGTTAAAATTATTAGGGTAAAATATTTTATATTATCGGTGAAAAAAATAATTATAATTAAAATAATTATAATTAAAAATAATAATAATTAAAATTTTTTATTAATAATTTTAATAATTTTTATTAACATAATAATATAAGAATGATTGGTAATGTAAAAATAATTTATATTAATAATAAATTAAATTTAAATCGTATAATATTAAGAGCTTAAATTTGACCGTTGGCGTAATATATTTTATAAAACAAGAAATAAACATGTTATTAAAAAATAATAATTAATAATTTGTCCTTTTGTGATATATACCGTTAGTGCTTTGTCCTTTTGTGATTAGCATCTATTAATTAATAATTAATAATTAAAAAATAATCTCAATGGAAAAAAGGAGTTCACCGATGATATACACCGTTAGTGCTTTGTCCTTTTGTGATAAATATTCATTTGGATTTTAACAAAATTAATCTATCATGCGTAGGTCACATACCAAATTAATATTATCAGTCTTGATTTTATTTCAATTTTTTCTTAGTTATCAACTCTAATGCTCACATACTTCTCCCTTTTCTTTCTTAATTATTGTTAATTTCATTTTTTCTTCTTCCAGAAGTCTTTATAGTCTCAATGCCTTAGATCCATGTTTTTGCTACCAATGCTCTAATGTTCAATACAAATCTACCTCAAAATTTCGGTTTCGGTACTGGCAATACATCATTAGTTGATTAATGGGTTTTGACTGCAATTCGAGAGTAGCTAAGGTAAAAGTTAAAGGATTGTAAATAAGGAAAATTCAATGGGAAAGTCCACATAGAATAATTAATCTATCAAGTATATATTATGATCTAACTCTTGATACACTACGTATCCTTTTTGCAAATTAGTCAGAAGGATGAAGTATAAGGCCCGAGCGAATCGATTACGTGACGAGTGTTGTCGTGTTGATATGCAATAATGGAACTGTTCAACATTAGAGAGCACAACATTAAGGTTGATAACTAGGTTGGAAAAAATTAGAATGAAATTATATTAAAATTAATAATAGTAGTTTGGCACATAATTTATGCAAGATAGATTAATTCCATTAATTTGGATGAAATTTAGCACAAGTGAGAAAGCGCCAATGATGTACACTATAGAGAGGCTCTTTTTCACTATTAAAATCACATGAGGATAAATTACAAGAAAGATTATATTAAATGTAGGTAAAATATATTTTTCTCAAAATTTTAATTATATTTTATTTAAATATTATGCCTATCATCTTGATAAATTCTCAACTACTTATTAATTGAGTTTTGGTATAAAATATATTAATAAATTATGATTCTTTTTTTAATTGAAATTATTTATTACCTCTTTTTTGTGCATTTATTTTGAACCACACTTAAAAAAGACATAAAGAAAATAGTAATAAATTAGACATTTTAGCATGCATCCCTGTGGAATGGACATCAAAATTAAAGAAATAATTTTGTTTAATTTACCAAAATAAAATAAACAATAATATTAAGATTCAACGATAATACTACTAACATTTTTCTCTTGTTCTTGGTATTACGATAAAACTAAATATGTTTCTCATGCTCATGCTTATTGATACGTTCAAATTCTAACATTAAACCAATTATTACCAAGAAGCCTTAAAGAGTGGAATAGTTTGAAATTCTGGACAGCTGTAGTGATTGCGGTTGTGATGTTTCCCACAATTTTACTTTGTTATTGCCTTATTTTTCTTAATATTTATCTATAATTTTATTAGTCAAAATATAATTACAACCGTAATTATAATTGCAATTTAAATTAGATTCATTTAATGGATTGTTAGGAATGGGATATCAGTGAGAGATTTAATTTACAGGAGATTCTAAATTCAAACTTTTGCGTTATTACTAAAAAAAAATTCATCAATTGTTGTGGACAAATTCATAAATACAGAGTTAAGTTTCTTTCTTAGGTGGAATGGACTTGAATCACGCTTTTTTAACTTAAGCACTGGCTGATCCTTCAACCTACTCGCACTTGGTGACTAGACCACATTAACAAGTGGGGTGACTTTAGGCTTTAGTCACCCTATAATCGGAAAATTTATAAAAATTTTCTTAGCTATTTTTTTTTTATAAAAACAATTCAATTTTAATTCCTGCAATATTAAAAATCTGTTTTAATACAGTTTTAATAAAAAAAATCAATTTTATTTTTATCCAAGCTTCATCTCTCTGCTTGCCTTGGGAAAACTAATCATTCAGCCTCGGTAGCTCATCCTTCCATCAATTTATTGTGCTCAGAAATAAGATTTTTATAAAAGCATGTTTTTCTGTTTGGTTTGACAAGTGAATGAGTTTTTTTCTAGAGATGTATTATTTTCTATTTTTTCATATTTATACTTTCATCGAACAATGATATTCCTTATTTCATAACATTTTTTAAAAATATTGTATTTATGATGATAGGAGTCATGAATATATTTGATTCATGCGGGCAAGAACTTGAAATCGAATTTGGAATTTTAGAAAAGTCAAATATTCAAAGGGCTATCGAGTGTCAATTGGGTTAGAAGCTTTTGACTTTAAAAATGCCTTTCAACAAAATAAATTAAAATTGTAAGAATTTAAATTTTATTTATTTCGTTAAAAAATATTTTTATAAAAATATTATTTACATCTATATTAATAAAAAAATTAACATATCACTTATATTTGTAATTAAAAAAATGATACTTAAAATTATAATAATGAAAAAAATAAAATTTTCTTTTAAAAAGAGAAAGTACGTTACTTTCCTAAATTTTTTATATTTAAAATTAAATGATTAAAATATTTTTTATTTTAATTTTTTATAGTTATATTTTATAAAAAAAAATTTCATCCAAATAAAAAAAATCAAAATTTAATTAGGTATAGATAATGGACGGTAGTAATAATAAATAACAATGATGGAATTGAGTGGTAAAGAATAGAATGGTGGTGGTGGGTGAAAATCTGATGATCAAAGGTAGTGCCAACCATAGGTGGTGATGAGTAACAACGCCGGTGAGGGGAGGCTTATGCTATTATTTTAATAATAATAAAATAGTAAAAAAATATTATAATCAATTTATCACTACTATTATTTAAATTAATTCCATTCATTATTTTTTATTTTTATAATAAATGTACTTATTAATAGAAGTGGATGATAGTAATGATAAATTGATTATAATATTTTTTTTATTTTATTATTATTAAATTAATAACATAATTTTTTTTAGTTAAATAAAAAAAGTAAAGGTTATTAATTTCTGTAAGTGAATGTGAAGTTCAACAAAGCCCTTTGTCTATTATAGATATGAATAATTATTTTAATATTTAACAATTTTCCTTTTAATTAATTTATAAGATATTAATAATAATTAGGAAATCCTACAAAATCCTATGGATAACCATAAGTGTTAATTTAAATAAACAAATCTTCATAAGTATTAATTTAAGTAAATAAATCTCAATTATCTCACATGTACACACACACATATATATATATATTAAGTAAAAATAATATTTTTATTTAAATGTAAAAAAAAATTGTCATCATCAAATTTAATATTAAAATATTATGATTAAAATATAAAATTACATAATTTTTTTAGATGATTATAAATTTTTAATTATACTTTAATTTTAATCATTAATACAAAATTTAAAAACTGCAATTCATTTCTTTTATTTTTCATATAAAAATATTTCTCCTACATAATACATTCCCTTCAAATTTAATATTAAAATATTACGATTAAAATATAAAATTATGTAATTTTATAAGTAATTACATAATTTTTTTAGATGATTATAATAATTATATAATTTTTAATTATATTTTAATTTTAATCATTGATACAAAATTTATTAACTGTAATTTTTTTTATTTTTCATATAAAAATATTTCTCCTGCGTAATACAATCCGCCCCCCCCCCCCCCCCCCCCCACACCAACACACACATGTATGTGGAAGCTTCGATGACCTGCCACTAATGCCTCATCTATGTAAGGACAAAGACAGCTTTATTTCTTTGTCCCGGGAAACCAACTCACCGAGGAAGGTATGTTGTGCGGCTCGGCGCTCACAACAACGTACCCCACTTTCAGAGGAATTTGTTGCCTTACAATTTGACTTACAGGAAAAAATAGTTATATGAGAATGACGGAAATTCGGATAAATTTTGGAAAAAAATACATTTAAATTTTTTTATTTAAAATTATGAATTTTAATGTAGAAAATAGAGAGCAGAATAAAAATTGTACTTTTACTTTTCAAGAAAATAAAAAATAAAATAAAAAGAGAGTATCCGACTCCGATAATGACAGGTCACCCTCATTTTATGAATTACTGCGGCTGGATCAATTATATTATTTCATTAATTAAATTAAGGAATTCTTTTTAATCCTCAGCATTGATTGAGGAAGGCCGAGTTCGCTGGCTTTGAAAGGTCTTTCACATAGCCAAAAGGGACAAATTTTTGGTTAAGTAAAATATCTCTTTTTTCACTTTTTTTTTTTCATTTGTCATGTTTTGATGTTTGAAGGTACGAATGTGTCTGAGATAGAATTGACTGTAAAGGTTGGACAAAAATATCAAGAAGTCATTAAGTATATATGGGGCCTCTAGTTCAAGATATCCAGAGGTTCAGCAAGGAATAATGGATAAAGCAGAGAAACAACTTGCACGAAAGGTTTGATAGAGTTAGCCCGATTGTTGAAGTGAATGGCCTCTTAAATTGTAGATATTTATGGAGGAAAATATTTATAATTCTATCATAATATTAAAATTTTAAAATAAAATATACTTTATGCATCGGAATATATTCCAACCTTCAACTTCTTCATTCTTCATTTGTGAATTTAATAGAGAAAAAGAATTCACCAGTGATATACACCATTAGTGCTCTGTTCTCCTGTGGTACATTTTCATTTGAATTAACAAAATTAATTTGTCAGGTCACATACCAAATTAATGTTATCAGTCTTGATTTTATTTCAATTTTTTCTTAGTTATCAACTCTAATGCTCACGTTTTTCTCCCTTTTCTTTCTTAATTATTGTTAATTTCATTTTTCCTTCTTCCAAAAGTCTTTCTAATCTCAATGCCTTAGATCCATGGCTTGGCTACCAATGCTCTAATCTTCCATACAAGTCTACCTCAAAATTTCGGTTTCGGTACCGGCAATACATCATTGATTGATTAACTGGTTTTGACTGCAATTCGAGAGTAGCTAAGGTAAAAGTTCAAGGATTGTAAATAAGGGAAATTCAATGGGAAACTCCTCATGGAATAACTAATCTATCAAGTATATATTATGATTCTAACTCTTGAAACACTAAGTATCCTCTCTGCAAATTAGTCGGAAGGATGAAGTATAAGGCACGAGCGAATTGATTTGAATTTTTTTTTTCCAATTTGATGTAGTAATTTCTAATTTGATGTATATCGTGAAAATTACTTATGTTGTTTTTAGTTCTATTTGAAAATTTCACTTCATTCATAAATTTTCAATAAATTTTTCTATTGGTGTTTGAACATGTAAATTTTCGACAAGTTTCAACCACTTCCAATAATTATGGAGTTTTGAAATTTTTGCAATCATTTTTTATGTAATTTATATTTTAATATACTGTAGTTTAAGGAAAATATGTTTCTATCATTTATAAGTGTTTAAATTCAAGTATTGAAAGGAAAAAATCCATTAAAACCCCATAGTAGTATTCTTAAAAAAATTTCAACTGTGAAAATTGATTTTAAATGCATTTTTTTGGAAAATTTTAGCATTAAATGCATTAAAGTAGAATTATATGTAAAAAAAAAAATGCATTGAAAAATGAGGAAATTTGGTCCAGGTCACCCAAGTATACAACTAAATTGCCTAACCTAAGTTATAAACTTGATTTTGTGAGGAAGATGATCCATAGTGACGCATTAGAATTTTCCATGCATAACATTGGGTGCGTGTAGTCCATGCATCACTTTGTTAGTATCATCTACTAGCAATGATTGCATTTTTAGGTTACATTCTTCGAATTAGATTTTTTGGGCATTTTTCTAGATTTTTCTAAAATTAAAAAAATTTTAGTTTTTTAATCTATTTAATTTGAATAGCCAATTAATTTTATTTTGTGCTAAAAATTTTATTGTGATGTTAGTACATTTTAGGCTTTCGTGTATATATTTTAATGGAATTTTTAGACACTATTTGATCCATTAATCATTTTTTCTATATATATGTATATATAAAAAAATTTAATAAATTATTTATACTTATGTTATATCATGAAAATTTATATAATTGTAAGCCCACCTATCATGGGTCCAATTGCATAGAATTTTGTTCTTTTTAATAAAATAATAATTAGAATAAAAATATTATATTAATAATATTTTAATATCCTATTGGTATGATATTATAAATATGATTGCTTGGTGATAATATAAGTGTAGAAATAAATATAATATTTCTAAAAAATTTTATCACCTTATCGGTGTTAGATTTTAGGAATATGATATTTAGTTTTTGTATTATATTATAAAGCTTTTAATGCCCATCAATATTAAGACTTATAGCATAATATTGAGTTCAATTGTATAGTTTATTAAGGAAAGTTTCTAACATGATTAAGATTAAACATGCATTGATATTTCAAATTTATTTCCTTTAACTCCTTTACCTATGCAATTAAACGTGATTAAGATGCTTAATGGAATAGGCCATAAGGATTAGGCTGATTTGTTAGAGTTGTATCTCATAGACTCTAACTTTGATCTAGTAGTTAGGGAGATAGAACTTTCGATTAATGGTGAATCTACAATAGATCAGAGAAATAATTATGAAAAGTGAACCTACTGTAATAAAGTATGCCAGATGGTAATGAAGTATATAATAGATAAGACTATAAGAGATATCATTCTTAAAATGACCAAATACGAAAGTGTTCTTAGATTCTTTAGCTCAAAATATAAGAAATTTTGATAAGATTAAGAAAGGATGATATCCTTCATTGCTTAAGAAATCTATGTACAATGGTGTTAGTGAGGTGAAAGAGCATATTTTAAGATTGGTCAATTATTATAATGAGGTGAAAACCATGCAAGTTGTTTGAAGGAAAGTTATTTAACTTAGCACATGTTGAAGTATTTCCCATCTTAATTTCACATTTTGAAGATGTCTTATAATACTAAAAAAATAGAATGGATCATTAACATGCTTATTTCAATTATTACATAACCAAGGAAGATATGACAAAAGGGTAAAGCTTGGATAGTTAATTATACCTCGTATAGCACAAATTCTGATCATGGAGAAGGCCTAATCAGATAGATAGTAGATAACAAAGGTCATTACAACCATGAGAAAAAGAAATATGAAAAGACGAATATAATAAACAAGAATGCTATAAACCCAATAAGGCTTAATTCAAGGGTAAGTACAAGTTTTGCAAGAAGTATAGGTATAAGAAAGTGGATTGCTTTAAATATAAGAAATAGGTTCAGAATAAAAAAAGGCATCCATCTATCTCTAATTTATTTGGAATTGAATATTATTGATATAACTTTTAACTCTTGGTGGTTAGATACTAATGTGACTATTCATGTTAATAATTATTTTTCAGCACTAGCAAATCTAGGAAAACTAAGTGAATGAAAGCTAATTGTGTAACTTAGAAATAAAGACATAGTTGAAATGGAGAATATAGTATCAATGAAGTTAAAGTTGAAGATTAAACATGAGCTATTACTAAATAATGTAGTTTATGTACTTTCCATGAGAAAGAATTTAATTTTATTTGTTGCTTTAGACTCTATTAGATATTCTTGTTATTTTGGAAATGAAAAAGCCAAATTGCTTTACAAATCCTCTATCATAGGTACTAGTTATGTGTGTGATGCTTTATATGGAATTAATTTAGATAATAATTTTATGAACTCAATAAACTCTATTATTGGCAAGAAAAGATGTCAAATTGATACAAAGTCCTTAATGATATGGCATAAATGGTTAGAACACATTTTTAAAGAAAGAATTTAGAGACTTGTAAAGGAAGAAGTACTTTATAATTTAGATTTCTTAAATTTTGGGACCTATATGAATTGTATCAAAGGTAAACTTATAGCTAGAATTAGAAAGGCAAAGAAAAATAGAAAGAAAAATGTTCTAGAATTGATTCACATTAACATTAGTAGGCCTATAACACCTAGTGCTATGGGAGGTTGCAAATAATTCATCACATTCATTAATAATTGCTCCAAATTTGGTTAGATGGAGTTGCTTAATGAGAAGTTAGAATCACTAAATGCCTTCAAGTCATTCAAGGTGACATAAGAATTGAAACTAAGGAAATAGATAAAAGATATTAATTTTGATATAGGTGATAAGTACTATAGTAGGTATGATGAAATAGAAAGAAACCCTAGCCTCTTTATATGAGATACATACAAAAATATGAAATTCCAGCAAGTTACACCATGCTTAAAACATCAGAGCAAAATAGAATTGCAAAAAAAAAAAGAAATTAAACTCTTATAGATATGATAAGAATGCATACTAGCCTATAATCCACTACTAGAATTCTTATTGGGTGACGTGTTGAGAACAACAAAATACATTTTAAATTGAGTTCCTAGTAAGTTAAGAATCATTATACTGTAAGAAGCCCAATTTAAAGTATTTTTAAGTTTAAGGTCATAAAGTTGAAGTAAAATTGTACATTCCATCTATAAGGAAACTTAATTCAAAGATTGTTAGTGGATGCTTCATTAGAATAGTGGCTTAAAGGGAAGCTAATTTCACTATCTAACTCATATGAATAGAGTAATTAAATCTAATTAAGCTATCTTCTTTAAGGAGGAGTTGAATAATGGGAGCCAAATAACACACATCCTAGATTTCATTAAAGATGAAATAATTGTTCTACTAACACTAATATTAGGAAAGTCTTCTTTTGTTATTCCATTAGCTAATCTAGTATAGCTAATGGTAGAAGATGTCAAACTAGATAAAATAAATGGAGAAGTTCCATTAAAGAGATCTCATAAAGTTTATAGATTAGTAATTCCTAATCATTATCTTCTATATTTGTAGGAGCATGAATATGACATTAATAATGATACTAATTCTACAACCTTTTCTCAAGCAATATCTAGTTTAAATAGTTTTGATTAGATAAGTGTTATGAAAGATGAGCTAGTTTCAGTGCATAAGAATCAAGTGTGGGATTTAGTAAAACTTTTTGCAGGTTGTAAGTTAATTAGATGTAAATGGGTCTTTAAGATCAAGAAAGATGCTCAAGGTAAAATCAAGCAATACAAGGCCAAATTGGTAGCTAAAAGCTACACTTGGAAAGAAAGCATTGATTTCAAGGAAACCTTTTCACCAATTTTAACCAAGGACTTATTTTGAGTTATCATGGCTTTGTTGGCCCACTTTAATTTAGAGTTGCTTCAAAAAGATATAAAGACAACCTTCTTGAGTAGTAACCTATCAAAGATTGTTTATATGAACCAGCTAGATGGTTTTCAAAAGAAAGGAAAAGAGCACCTTATATGTTAATTTAAAAAGTCCATATATGGTTTAAAACAAGCTTCTACATAGTAGTACCTCAAGTTTAATGAGGTAGTAACTTCTCTTCATTTCAAGGAGAATGCAGTGGATCAGTGTATTTATATACCGATGAGTATAGGACATTTTGTTATTTTTGTACTAGAGGTGGATGACATTCCCCTTACAAGTAATGATGTAAACTTGTTGATTTAGACAAAACAAATAATATCTAAATATTTTAATATGAAGTATCTCATAAATGCCTCTCATATTCTAGGGATAAAGATCCATCAAGATAGGTCTTATGATTTGCTTGGTTTATCTCAATAGACATATATTGAGAAAATATTAAAGAGGATTAACATATCAACATGCTTTCAAATTTCTGTACCTATTTCAAAAGGAGAAATTTTCTCTAAGTCCTAGAATCCTTAAAATGATGTTGAAATAAACAAAATGAAAAATATCCTATATGTGTTAGTTGTCGATAGATTGATGTATGCTCAAGTATATATATGTCTTGACATAGCTTATATTATTGATATACTAGGGAAATACTCGAGTAATCCTAGTAAGAAACATTAGACTATTATAAAGAGTCATGACATATTTGCATGGTGTAAAAGATTATATGTTAACTTATAGGAGATTAGGAAATCTCACAGTTACAGGGTGCTTGGATTCATATTTTGCTAGTTTTCCAAGTGATTATAAATAAAAATTTGGATACATCTTTATAATGATAAAAGCAGTTATGTCATTAAAAAGTATTAAATAGTCCTTAACAGTAACATCCACTATGGAAGTAGAATATGTTATGTGTTATGAAGCCCACTTGTATTACTGTATGATTAAGAAATTTTATGACTTTTTTTTTAAGATTATTAAAAGTATCTCTAGACCTTTAACCATCTATTATGATAATACTACTACTGTAAACTTCTCTTATAACAATAAAAGTTTTGCCATATGAAGCATTTTGATATAAAGTACCAGTTTAGTACATGAGCATATCACATGTATTGAACATATTTTCATATATTGTATGCTCATGAATCCATCGACCAAAGATTTAATGGTAAGAATATATCATGATCATGTATTCAGTTTAAGATTAGCTAAGTCTTTGATCTTTTGGGATAATAGGAGTATTATAATATAAATTATTTTTCTCGAAACATATATAAATAAAATATTCATGCTTTGTCATATATTGTGAAATTTTTGTTATGATATATTTATAGAGACATTTAAACTCTATCTCAAAATTGTATTAAAAATTATAATTTTCATTTAGCTTAAGTTGATGCTTCAACCCAAGATGTAAAGATTTACATATGTTGTCATAATTTATTATGTAAATCTTATTAAGTACAATCTTATTATGTATATCCTTATTAGATATTGTATATGGTCGTGAGGTTTGAGTGTATAGTATGTATTTCATTGATATCCCTATTGGAAGCTATGTTTTATGTTACTAGACCGCTATGATCCTAATTTAGATTGATAAGTGTAAAGATGCCATAATTTACATTTACATCTTATTTAAAGAAGTCATTATTATTGAATTACATGGTGTAAGTAGGAGATTATTAGATTTTTCATTTTGGACTTATTAATTTAATAATAAAAATAAGATATAAAAAGTTTAGCCTAGTAATATAAGTGATAGTCCAATTTGAGCCCAATGACAATCCAACCCATTAGTATGGTAATGAATAGTTTTCAATGATAGGTAAATCTACTAATTATTACAATATAAATAAGGGTTACTACTTTTGAACACTAAGGTTAGCTTTGATCACTTCATATAGGTGCCAAAATATCTCCCTAAATCAAAATACATAGTTAGGGTGGATATGAGTTGTAGCTTTTATTAGAGTTCATGATCAAGATTAATCGTGAGTAGTTTATGATACATCAAGAGATTCATATTCATTATACATCACTAATGGATTTATTAGATAATTATCAATTTTATTTCATTTATATTTTAATATTATCTTTTCATATGATTCAATTGGAATTATCATTATAAAATTTAATTTAATGCTAACAGAAAACACTCATCGTGCTTTTGTTCTAGGAATTTTTTCCATTATTATTGGTTAATTTTTTTATGCAAGTGTTTTCTTAGTCTTAGGATGGATATAGTCCCTTAACATTATCTTAAGGTCCTTTCATAATTGCATCACCTATAATAATACTTTTTTATGCATGTTTAGGGCGTTAGGAAGATTGAAGGCATGTTACAAGAAAAAACACATATAAAAGAGTTTTATGTGACTATTTTATAAATATATTTTTACATATCTATGACACAAAGCTATCCAAATCAAGTGCATACTACGGTTTCCTCCCAAAGGACATCCAACATAATATTATGTATCACTTTATTTCTTCCACTTGCTTAGCCTTTGGCATTAAACTTAACTTTTAACTTCTCACCTCTAGCCCATGTTACAATAATTCTCCTCAATGTTTTGGGACCCTTCTTGGTCCTTTAGGTGGGGGCAATCATCTTTCCAAAAGGATCAATATTTTGGTTGCTTCAAAAAAACTAGTTTCAATCATGTACAATGATATGTAAATAAAGTTAGATATTGACATTACTTAATGATAAAGAAATTAGTAAATATATAATTTTTACTTAAAACAAAATAGATATAGACATGGCAAAACATATAATTTGCACTATAAGAAACTAAACTAAAATTACGTTAATCATTATACTTTGTAGACTCTTCCATTAATTAACATAACTAAGGAGCGAACATGATTAATTCTATTATATAATATATTTGACACTTTAAAAACATACAATAGGATTCAATGGCAAAAGCAATAATTTAAGGAAAAAAAAAAGGCATTACCATCAAATAGTGCATGACCAAAACCATTTACCCTAAAGGCAAATAAACCTTAGTAGCATTACTAAACATAACAGATAATGCAATTATAAACTAAGCGACAAATGAAGATGTCATAATGTCACTATACATACAAATATATATATATATATATATATATATATATATATATATATATATATATATATATATATATATATATATCCTAACTAAACAAAGCCAAAAAAATCTCTTAATATTTAAAAAAATGAAAACTAGATAGGAAAACATACTTGAAAATAGGAATGATGAGTAGAATGAGCATAAAGCTAATTATAAGACTAGTTGAGAATATGGTAAAGGTTTAAGAAACCATTGGAGAAATGGGTTTAAAAAAGCAAGAGTGATACAAAATAGAGGATAATATGAAAGTTATGAAGCTAAAACCTTTACACATTAATTTTTACTTTGATAAACAACATCAGATTATTACAAAATTAATGTGTAAAGTTAGGAAAATATTTACAAAGATACCATCACTTCATAAATTTCAACACTAGTTAAGTAAACAATTGATGTCTTAAGTTTGCTTTGTGATCCATAAAGTAACAATTCACCTTACTTTCAATATTAGTTAAGTAAAAAAATTGACATCTTAAGTTTCTTAATATTTTTCAACATGAAACCATGTCTAAATAGATGTCTGCTACAAGTTTAACAGCCATCTTAATAAGTTTCCTAGAAATTTAAAAAATCTTATTGTACCAAAATAGAGATTGATTATATTTATTAATTGTCATCTTATTCTCAATAATTTCAAAAATATCATTATATAAATATAGGCATTAATTTTTACTTTAACAAATATCTATCCACCAATGTGTATTTGTAATTTTATAGTAGTGATGGTACATTTTAATTTGTGATAGATATAACAAAAAAATTTGATCCACAGTTCTGTTTGTCATAAATAGGAAAAATAAATTCATATCTTTCCAAAGTTATTTTATTTTAAATGTAGTGACATATTTAATGACGTATTCATATTTTTTACATTTAAAATTAAATCATAATTTCATTTTTAAATCCATCATTAAAAATGATACTATTAAAGAATTTTTTCAATGTCTTTATAAGTTTCATCATTAAATTTGGTGCTAAATATTTGCCAATGTTAACAACAGATTTAGTGATGGAACATACATCGTTTGTTACTAAATAATGAATATTTGCAAATTTTTTTATAAATAATCAATACACTATATTGATTTAAGTGATAGAAGTTCATCCTAATCAAATTCATTTTCCAAAATTATATATGTGAATGTGCGTGTGTACACCATGTATTTTCAAAATTGCCTAATTGCTTTCTATATGATGAACTAGATCTAATAGTAATCATAAAATAATTAGATATTGATTTAGAATCAGTAAGTATGAATCTTATAATCATGCATGATGTATGATGATTTCCTATGTTTTATTTGATTGTTATAATCTCATTATTGATTGATTTGAGTAATATTTGTACAAGCTTATTTAAAGTCAGACAAGAGCTAGGATAAGTAAGAAAATCACATCATGGATATTGAATATAGGATTAGAGCTTAAGTAACAAACTAATGCTAGTATTGATTAAAGAAGCTTAATACCATGACTATATGTTGAAAGGTAAACATGATAGATGTTGGAACTAATTAATTTAGGTAGTATATTTACAAGCTTATTAAAAGTTAGGCAAGAACTAGGATAAGCAGGAAAACCATGTCAAAAATAGTGAATATAGGATTAGAGCTTAAGCAATAAATTAATGCTAGTAGTGATTAAAGTAAGTAATACCATAAACAAAAGTGTTAGATATTAATATACTTAAGTAATAGGTGTATAAGCTCTAAAGAGGTATCATGATTAGGTGACAATAGGTTATTATGATAGATGTTGAATTGACAGAAAGGACAAAGAATTAAAAGACAAATGAGATATAGGTACGACGAATGGTATAACCTTACCATAGGATAAATGCATTGTTGTTTAAGAATTGTATGTGTTTGTTATTGGTATTAAGAATGTTTGGACATGTTTACTATAATGTGTTTTTAGCTAACTAATAGGCCTGACTATGAGATGGTCGAGTGCTAGATACTAACCCATGTAAATAATGATGTCAAAGATTAGAGTAGATCACTAAAAAGATATTTAAAACATTTAATATCTTATGATGAAATTCCCCATGCTTCAAGTACTAGTACATGTATACTAATGTTGGATTAGGGAGTTTAAACTAATTAGTTAGTGGTGTGCTGACATGGTCCTTTCTTGAAAAGTAAAGCATTGCACTTTCTTGCCTTACTAGAACTTCCACCGTACCCATGTCCAGTCAAGTATGATTTCTTAGGAAGACATTGAGATTATTTCTTGCTTCCTATGTGATTTCATGTTAATATTTAGTTAAGACAAGGAGTAAGGTAAAGTGTTAAATTAAAGAAAAGATAAAAGAGCTTATAGGTGGAATGCTAGGTGGGCAAGAATCTAATAGGAATAATGAAATAAGAGTAATTAATAGGTTATGTGGCATAAAATAGGAGGTATAGATTGAGAGTGAGGATGCATTAAACAAGATGTGATAGGAATGTTCAAGACCTCAATTTGGCATGCTTTAGCTATATATAGTCATAAATATAGTTAATTTTATAATGTTAAGATTTTACAAACTACTATTAATTTATACAAGATTGCTATATAATCATATTTTTGGATACAATGAATTTTCCTATGTAGGTGTAAAGCTATGTTCTTATGATATGTTTGCATGTATGATATGTCTATATATATTTGTATGTATCAGTACTACAGACCTCACTATTTTTTATAAGAAAATCCATGGGAAAACAAGGATTTCCAGTTACCAATGGATTTTCGATAAAAAAGAAATGTTAGTATGATAAATCCTCATTGGAAAATTTTTTTCCAATGGATTTTTTCGTTAGAAAATAATTTTGAATGATCTTTTTTATGGAAATTAGGGGGGATTGAAAATGAATATTCACTGAAATTTTTATTGGAAATGTATCATAAATAGGAAATTTTTTTTTAATAATTAATAAACATAAATAAATATATAAATTTAATATAAATGGATTTACAATTTATAAATAAAAATTTAGAAATAAAGAGGCATATAAATATAAAATATATAAATCATAAAATTTAATATCCAAATAAAATATGTCTAAAAAAATAAAAATAAACAATTAAAAAATTAACTAATTAAAATTATCATTAGTAATGTTCTCATTATATGTGTGGTGCTAAATTAAAGGAGTAAGAGTATGGTAAGGGCCTTTCGACCGTTCACCAAGTGCTTGTTATACATATATACGTGGCAGATGCATTGCTTAAAGTGATGGCATTTGTCCATAATAATTATGAGAGGTGGTTAAGTTTGCTATGTATACTATTATTGTATGACTCTAATCTTTGCCACATTGCATTTTAGTAAGGATACTTTCTCTACCAATTGGGACATGTGAGCCTTAATGATGAAGTTAAAATGCATCATTATAGCAGAAACTACCATCCTTATAGTAGTTGCCTCAAACCTCGACCTATAAACCAAACCTTTCTTTATGGTCCTGACTATTTCCATCAATGAGTTAAGGTCAGAAGTGTTAGGTGGTCCCTTAAAGATGATCCCTACTTATTTGCACTTTTATAATGTCTTGACCTAAGTTAGCTACTTTTTCTTCTTCATGTAGGCCTCTTACACATAGTTTGATAATTAATTATTTATAATTGAATAACATAGAATTGATTAACAAATTTAATAAGAATATTTCAGTATTTAGGAATAGGAAGCTCTTAAGAATACCTATTGCTATTCTTTTTGAGATAAGTGCAATAGAATAACCTATTCATAGAGGACTTAGCCTTAATCTCAATTATCTATAATGATAGTAGGGGAAAATATTAATGGAATTATTATAATACTTTAAATGTACATAACTAAAAATACAAAAATTATATATATGAGATAAGTTACATACCATACAAAGTTAGTGCTCTGCCACTAGGATAAAGCCACCAATATGTAGGAACAATCCTATCTAAGTGTATCGGAAGTCCTATTCCTCTTAACTTACTAAGGTTTCTAGGAAAACTTAAGGTCATCCACTAAACTTATCAAAAATTATCACTTGAGAGGTTTTTGGAATCTGTGTCCAAGTGGGCCATACTTATCGTACTTACTTTTTATGATATAAGCAAGTAAGGTGACAGGCTCCATATTGAGGAAGAACCTATTACAAAAAATAAGTATAATTAATTAATATATTATTTTAATTTACAAAGTGATATAAATATATAAAATATATTAAAATTGAATATGTACTTATCTTTGTAAGGCATGATACTCTTCTTGAGACCAAGAGTGGGCTAGTCGGGGAAGAAGGATATACTAGACACCTTTAAAGAATGTCATGATGTTAAGGTGGACTCGATAGAAATAAAAGATTACTAATGCATTGAAAAGAAGGCTTTTGTAGTACTAAGTGTGGGCTAAAACATATATATAGGAAGTGTGTACATATACGATGAATGATCTAGCAATAGGAGTCTAGCTACCTTATCCTTCATCTCACTTTGATTAATTGCCATGCCCATAACCTCATCCAGTCTTTTATATATATATATATGAAAAAATTAAAACTACTAAATCTTACCAATATTTAGCTAAAATTTCTTAACAACAAACTAAATAACATTAATTAAATATTTTTAATTAATTATTATGATAAAGTAAATAAATTAATAAAATAATTAATTAAACAAATTTTGCTAATTGTTCCCAATTAACATAATAATCAAACTAATTAACATATATGCCTTTCTAATTAACTAAGTAAATAAATTAACTAAGTAGTTAACTAAATTAAAATTTAACTGCATGTAATTCTAACTAACTTACTAAGGAAACTAATTAATAACTAAGTTTTTCTAATTCAATAAATAATTAAATAAATAAAATTAGCTTAAAATTCCTAATTAACTTACTAATGAATCTAATTAACTTAACTTATATGTCTTTGTAATTAACTAAGCAATTAATTAAATAAAATAAAATAAATATTTTTAATTAAACATTCTAATTTAGTAAATTAATTAATTAAGTAATTAGCTAAATAAAAATTAACTAAATGCAATTCTGATTAACTTGCTAAGGAAACTAATTAATAACTAAGCCTTTATTAACTAAACAATTAACTAAACATTCTTAAACAACTTTCTGATGAAACTAATTAAGATATAAGCCTTTCTAATTAGCAAAGCAATTAATTTGTATAACTTGTCCTAAGGCACAAATTGACATAAGGATTTTTTTATGGATGATAGCTTATTAGCCTTTTCCTAAACGCATTTAATGCCATGTTTCATATGCAATCATACTTTTCATTTAAAAGAAGTACATGGTTTTCAGAATCAATTGTGGAATGTATTAATAAATTATCAAACATGACTATTTCAATTGTCCTTAAGGCTTACTTTAATGCCAAAGTTCTTGAGTGAGTCCACTTCCAACCTATCCAGTAGTAGCTAAGCACTAAAGAAGCAAAATCCCTAAAAAAAGGAAAATGTGAGTTGCTATGAAAATCAATAAGTAAGTAACAAATAATGAAGAATCATAAAAAAAATACATATATTATGACACAAGCTTACATTTAAATCTTTATAAGAAACCTTTAACCTTTTTATCCAAAGAAAACAAATACAAACTCATACTTTCATTAAGGAAGAGAGCAGAATTTTTAGGAAGATTAACCTATCTATCAAAGTGTCATAACCCAATTCAATTGTGACAAGCATAGATCTTGATACTCGATTTTCATAAGCCTTAACACTATTTACTCTAATTTATATAATGGAAATCTATATATTTCCAAGGCAACTTAAAATTCACAAAAAAATGGATAGAGTATCCCTTATTTTTTGGACACTTTTCGAAAGACACAAGCCTTAAACCATGAAACTTATAAATATTCTCATATATGATAGATAAGAAAACATCATATACATATATAATATTACATGATCACAACATATATACAGGTGAATGATTCAACACATTAGATGTTGAATCATTTTAATCTTTAACTCATTTTTTATCCTAATCCAAATATCAAAATCCTTTAACAAGGAGATCTTTGATTCTTTATAAATGTAATAAGGCTCAAAGGCACTTATTTTAACTTGGAAACATTGAAAATAAGATAGAATAAGTTACAAGAATTCAATTAGCATATATCAATGACTATTATATAGGAGATCAATTTTATATTTGTAATTATCCTAGGTTAATCATATACTAAATTAGAAAATACTAGCAAACTCATTCCTTGGATTTTTGAAACCTAAAAAACTAAGCCTTGGATTGAGTGTTCACCTATACATAACTTAAATTTTATATATCACATCATAAGTCACTGCAATCTAGACCATTCACTAGTACCTGATATCACTCTTATATCATACATCACGTATTATGGGTAATTATCATATTCATAAATAGCCATTAGGGCTTAAACTCAAATGAACTATCACAATCATCTCAAGTTCTTGCAATCATATCAAATAGTAATATTTAATTATAAATAAATTATAATATCACATCACATCACACATCCATTTATACTAAACATACATGTAGCCATTTTTTAATTTCTAGATCAATCTTATATCCTCCTCAATTATTTGTCAAAAATTTTCTATCCAACTTTTAAATCATTGCTCTAGCACAGTTCACAATTTTCAATGCTTCCCATAGCAGGATTCATGGATAATATACATATGAGAGTTCAACTTAGATATCATAATTGTTTATCAGATTTCAATGCAAAGTAACTAATTTATCACTAGATAATACCAAGCATATAGCAATATATGCAAATGTGCATATAATAATATCATTGCTTTATCCTAAACAACCATAACATATAGATATAATTGGAACTCAATCATAATTTATTAATAGTTAGAAACACCATCACTATGCTTTTGTTGCGTATGGTTAATTAGCATTCACTCAAATATCTAATTGCACTTATATCATAGAATTGAGTTTGACACATGAATATGAAATCTGTACTATCGATAAGAAGGATGCAATTTACAACATTTAAACTATCTTTTATTAATATATTAATATGTGGTAAGATATATATTCACCTAAAATCACTCCACAACTTCGAAGATTTCTAACTCTTTCACTTTCATTTTTTGTTACTTCCTATTTATCAATATATGATAATAAATTATAATTATATGCACATTATCTATTTTCTTTCCATATATTACAAATCCATATTCCGATCACAATACAATAGCATTCCATATTACTTGCTTCTTATATTTTCTAATATTAATTGATAATCAAGCTATGCCACTTAATCATCTAGGATTCTAACTTTCTTTATTTTTCAAACTTATTATCGAAACATTAGAAATTCTTATAATTCATAGGCCTTCTAAATCAAAGTATAAAATGATTAAAATATTAGGATTATAAGTTCTCAAGAGACTCTACTTAAATCATTATATAAAGTTTTACATTTATTTCTTTATATTTTCAATTTTTATACTGAACAAGAAGATCATGTTTATTGAGAACTTTTTGAATCTAGCCCTAAACATCAAGATATTAGATTTTGATATATAACTATACTCTAAATATACTAGCTTAATACACTCTAGCATAAATTCTTATTTACAAATTCCATGACAAGTAACTAAAGCATAATGATAAAATGGGGTCTCTTTAAACTAACTTCTAATCAACTTAGACATTAAAACATAGCACTCTAAGTACACTTCCATTAAATCATACTAGCAACCCATGGTGCAAAAATCTTATTTTCAAGACCCATCATTATATACTTAGAATTATTCACAATATGAGTTCTCTAGAATATATATATTTCCACTACTAAAATATTATAGTATAATACTCTCAAATGATTCTCTTCATGTTAATTAGATACTTTATGGCATAAAAATCATATTTTTTTTAAGTTATCATTGTCTATCACAAATATCCATAAAAGTGGGTTTCTTTGAATCATGTATAAATGTGCCATAATAATAGAATAAAATAGTCTATTCATACTTTAGTCATTCTATTTTAGCATTTCATAATATAAAAATTATATTTTTCATATATATCATCATATGTGCCAAAAATATCCAAATAGGTTTTTCTTGAATCAATCAAGAAAACATCATAAATATAAATTTTTTATGACATAAAAATGCTCACCAACATCTGAGGTGCTCAACTGAAGCTCATTGATGGCAAACTCATGCTAGAACACTGGTGAAAGCAATGGGTTGAGATGCCCTATCACAAACAAAGCTTGTTGTCATGGTGTCCACTCTTCCCTCCCTTTTGGTTCTCAACTTTGTAGCAACAAAGGGATGGCACAGTGGAAATAGCTATGGTCCACTACAAGCACGGTAGCTAAATGGTAAGAAGATAAAAAGAGGGTGGTGGCGGCGCTGGACAGCTTTGAGTTCTCCCTCGAACAATAGCTACCATCGCTATATCTCACCTTTGCCAGCTATGAACGATGCATACAAAGGTAGTGCAGTGAACAATGGCCGCACAACAACAAGGGAGCCACCTTGATGCAAGGTAAAGAAGTGAGGAAAAAAGAAAGATAGCAGAAACCCCAAATAAAAGAGAGAGCTTTTTGAAAAATAAAAGAGATAGAAAAGGTAGATGAAAATAAAAATAAAGAATAGAAGAGAAAAAGTTAAAAAGAGCTATGGGGTATCATTCCATGTTTCTCACATAATGTAAGCTTATTATCTTTATAAAATCTCAACCTTCTAAATCCATTCCATTCAATTTCAGCTATTAATTTATTTTGAAACTCATTTTTATAAAACCAATTTTATCTAAAATCTCTATCCTTCATTTTAGAATTAAACTTATCCTAGCCATTAATTTATTCTAGCAACCCATTTTTATAAAATTGGTTCTATTTAAAATCTCAACTCTATTATCTCCAAGTTCCCTCAATATATATATGTAATAACTTAATAAATTTAAAAGTCCTAAAATAAATATTTTAATCTCTCTTAATTCCTAAAAATAATTTATAAAATGCAAATAAATTATTTCATAAATCCTTACACCCATGCTCACTAAAATTGTTTTCAACTTGCAAGAAATTCCTTATTAAAAAAATTAATTTAAAGTTAATCTTGAATTATTAATAGCTATATAAAAATAAATAAATTAGTCTTGAATCAATAATAGCTATATAAAAATAAATAAATTTCAAACAATATTATAGATATTATTTTTAATATTTTAGAACCTTTTAAAAAGGAAAAGAAATTCAAAACCAATATTAACCAAATAAATAAACAAATATTCACAAGCATCAAAATTTATAAAACTTTAAATATTAACTTCAGGTATTATACAAAGATGTACATATATATATAGTGCATTGAAACCTATTCAAGTTATAACTTATTGCATACATTCCTCTATTCATGAAAGGGTTCAATCAAAAAGTCAATACAATTATTTCTAAGTATTATAACTTAATTATAACATTCTAATGTCATTTAATAAAAGTCAATTAAAAAAGAAGACATGCAAATCTCTTTATGGTTCCTATTCATCTTTATTCTTCACAAGACCATCTTTGTTCATCCGATGTATAAAATCATGATGCGTATATTATTACCTAGCATCATCAATCTCATTAATAAGATAATAATTAGAATAATGACAAGTGTTTCATCTAGCATTTCAACTACATAGCTATAACTCAAGCATTCATAACAAAAGCCATAAATTTATACATCTTTACATCATATGTGCAATAAAAATTGAATTTATTCATTTCAAAATCAATCAATGAGATAATCTCAAAAGTCATAACACCACCAGCCTCTTTGCATGGCCTCATCTTATTCATTTATTGTAAAATCATAGGTACACATACTTCTTTGGTTCTTAATTTATCATATCAAGATTATTCGTCCTATATTAATATAATAAGGTTAATGTTATTAGTACATACATAATTTTAGAAAGAAATATAGTATAATCAATTATATAATTCCATATAGTGAATATTTTCATTATAATAGATCATATAAGCCTAGAGGAGTTATAATCAATTATATAAACCAATATATAGGTCCAATAAATGAACTTTTTGAGATAATTAGTTATATAAGCCCATAAAGCTTATAATTGATTATGTAATCAATTATATCAAGAAATTTTATAGATTTTCTTGTAAAAATACTATTCATTTGACATAATTTAAGTTGGATCATACTTATGATCTTAAATCTCTCCCCTAAGCCACCATAATCCATAGGAACTAAGTTATATCAACTAAATCCATTATAAAAATAAAAAAATTCAAGCTAAGAACATAAAATTAAACTCAAGCTCCATTAAAACCCCATATTTGCTAACATATCAAGATATCTATGAAATCAATTAAAAGTTCAAGCAAAATGCTACTTGCTAGTATTTGAGGAGACAATAAGTGGTAAAAATGAGGATTAACTTGTTCCTAAATACTTAGAAATAAGATTTAAAGGTTAGGTTCTAAAGTCCCTTTTTCAACTAATACCTTAGATCATCCACAATCTAAAGAGGAGATGAAGAAAAGAAGTTTCATAAAGATTAAAGGGTGTGATTTTTTACCCTATTTAAATTAAATGAAAGATCAATAGTTGGAGAAGATCAATGACTCTTCTTGTAATAGGAGGAGAAGAAAGAGAAATGAAAGAGGAGGAGTTTTGGAGGAATTAAGGAAAGTGGCCAAATTAGGGGAAGGGGGCTTATTAAAGGTAATAAGCCTTAGGGGCAAAATGAAAAATTAACTCTTATAGCCTATTGCATACTTACATTCTCACAATCTTATTTAATTCTAAAATACTCCTAATTACTCATTCATCTATTGTTTCATGTAGAATTTATTATTAAAATTTTATTATAATTAGTAATTATTTTTCTCATAAAGCATTTTAATTTAAATGAGTGTAATACTTTCACTTGTTGACTTATTAACTATTCTAGTCAAAATCTTTACATATAATCTAACTATGATTTCCTAATTATTTGCATTTATAACATTTTAAAATTGTATTAGGTGTAACATAACTAGACAAAAGTAACTAAACAATTTCAATTAACTATTCTAATTAAATAAATAAATGAACTAAACAATTAATTAAATAAAGTAAACATAAACATTTAGAAATAAATCTTAAAAAAAACTATCAATCACTATCTAAGCATGAAGAAAATGAAAAGAAAAATGTTCTATAGAATTTGTAGTCTGAAACTGTAGAAAATACCTAAAAAGTGTTAAAATTAACTAATAAAATTAGTAAAGAAAGTACTAGAAACAGTTTAATCACTTTAGAATTTTCAAATTTACATCTAAAGTGCAGGAATAGAACTCAACAAACTTTAAGAACCTACATGCATGTAAAGAGGAATCACAAATGTATGAGGAAAAGTTTTTACACACTATTTCATAACATTTTCTTTTTCTAACAAAAAGTTCATAAAAAATTGTGAGTTTTTTAACATAAAAATTCATGCCAATATTTTAATGGATTTTTTATGATTTTTTTTTGAAAATTTCTAACTGAAATGGTTAAACTTTTGAATTTTGTTAGCTATTTTTTTATAGATTTTTAACAAAATTATTTATTATTTTTTACAAACTATATCTATTAAAATTTTCTATCAAAATATGCGAGATTTCTAGTAATTTATTTTATATTGTGTGTATGACCAAAAGGTTTTCCATCTAAGATTGAGGTAGGCCACTACTTATAAAGCTATTGTTCATTCATTCCCTTATTAACACTTTTATGTGTATAAGCTTAGTTATTCAAAAGGTGCTGCAAGCATAACAATTTTTTATAAGTATGCATGGATCATATGATGTTAATATGAGTATTTAGTGAGTATAGTTGCTTAATAAGGAATGGTCCTAGAAGGAAATTTATGAAAAGCCATGATTATAGGATTTTATATAAAAATTACATAAACCCTTTATTGTGAAATTATATTTCATTGAAATTGCATGTAAAATTTTTTTGTATGACATGAAAACTTGATTTTATATTTCAAAATTATGTGAGAATGTTTTAAAGATGAATACTGATAAAAAGTTCTCAATTCACCATCCCAGTGGGTCAAAGTCAGTCACCATTTGAGAAATTAGGGTATGATAATAAGAGTTTGAAACTGACTTGTTAATCACAAGGAACAAAACTTCTTTTTCAATCAAGACTGTAAGCACAAGTTGCTTTTTAATCTATCTTTTATTGTTTTTAGAATAGGATGGATTAAATGGAACCTTATTTTTGGAGATGCCATCTATACTTTGAGGAATTATGGAAACTCTTTTATTTTTCATTAGAATATGTGGTCTAAAGAGGATTTGGTCATGAAAATTTTGGCAAAAGATTCTAATGTTAATTAGTTATACATGAGCCAAGTTGGAACACATATGAAGCCTAATAAGGAAGATCAAATTATGAAGTGGCAATTTCCCCTGCTAGTTAGTAGAAGATTTTATCAAAGCTTTAAGTTTAAAAGCTTTATGTAAATATGGTTTTTTTAAACAATGATGGAGATATTACAATGGCATTTTATCATAATCTTGGGGTTTTCCTTTTTTTGGTAAAAGAAGTGGAATTTTAGGCCATAATTCAAGGGTTAAATGTTGCTTGGAATGATAGTATTAGTAATATTACCCTTGAATCAAATTACTTAGTTGTAATTAATTTGGTAAAGGATCAATTCTTGGATTGTCATCCCTCTTTGTGTCTAATCTTTGAAGTTAAAAATGTAGTCAAGGATTCCACCCAAGTAGGGGTGAAATAGGTTTTATAATTTTACCTTTTATAAAATTAAAATCAATTTTCAGAAGGCTTTACAAACTTTTAACACTTGGAAACACTAGATTAGAGTTTAAACTTGCAAGCAATCAATATATGGACAAATAAAATTGACCAATAGCACACATTTAATCCAATATTAAATGTAGAGAAAGTAAAGAAATAGGGTTTAAAAAAATTAAACACTAGGATTTATAGTGGTTTAGCCTTGAGGATCCAATATTTAAGGATTACATCCACTATTGAGCCTATTTAACTTGGATTTTTCAAATTACACTATCTTTTTAAGTTTAATTTAGGATTTGAAGAAGCATCTATAATACTTAACTTAAATACAAGCAAATACCTTTGAGTCTTCTCACTCAAAGAGCATTCCATCAAAAGATGTCACACTTTTTGCAAATCCTAGGGATACTACACCCTAAAATACAATGAAAAAGTGTTTATAGTTATAAGCTCTTAAGAGTTAATTACACAATTAAAAGCTAAAAAAAAAAAATTGAATCTACAAGGTTTAAGGGCTTTGAATCATTTAAGAGAAAGGACATAAAGTTCTTGTGTCAATAGAATAGTGAAAGCCTTTTCTTATTTTTTAACGTGAAGTTCTAGGTCTTATATAGAAGTTAGAACACTTAAAAATTTGTTAAACACAATAAATAACCATTATTATTATGTTAGAACTCAAAGACTTGATTATATAATCTATTTGTTGAGCTTTTAAAAATTTGAATTTTAATAACAAAAATCAATTGTCCAATCGAGTCCCCTTGCACAAAATTGTTTATGGACATTAAGAATAATTTCTATAGTGATTGTCCATAGCCTATTACTATTTTGAAAATTGAGGATGCACAACTGCTTAATCAATTTTTCTATTGGTTCATTCTACTTAAAATGTTATTAGAAGGCTAAAATCAACTCATCACCCTTAAATCTATATTTTCTTGATAGAACTCTTTCCAAAATCATCTTTGATCATTTTGAAGAGCATTTTTACCCTAAATTTGATTCCAACTCTTATGAACATATTTTTGACACAAGATTTATTTTTAACAAATATTTTTTCCAAAATTTAATTGAATCCATTAAACTTAATTTCCTCTTATATAATTGAATCTATTAAATAATAAAATCCTAGTGAATAATATTCTATCATTTTTAAACTTCATTCTATGTTTAATGCTACAAAAGATCTTGAATCATATTTAAACAAATTAAAATGTTATCATCATTAAAATTGATATTTAAATGGAGTTAAGGCTAACAATTTCTCCTTTTTTTATGATGACAAACTATATTGAGATTAGTTGATATTGAATTTAAAGCTTCCCTTCACTTTTACACTCCTTAATTTTTTTTTACATTTTTTAGTTTTTACCTCAAATTTCATGCCAAAGTTTAATTGAAAAACCAAATTTAATTTCAAACTACTTAATCTCAATGTACCTCTTCCTTTTTGGGCATCAATAAAACAAGAATAATATGATATGATTTGCAAATCTTAGCCATAATAGAATTAAAATAGAAAATAAGCCATAACAATCATAAAAAGTCATAATAAGATATAAAAATAACTAAAACATTTGCGAAATATCTAGCAAAAGTCATAAAAGATAGCATGAAATTCAATATAACATGAAAATATCCTACCAAAGCATGATAAAGACTTAAAGGATTAATAAAGATAAAGGATAGATATCTTTACTCATTACCCATGTTATCATAGTCACTTTTAACATCATTTTCATTATCTAAGGTAGAAACATCCTTATCTTCATTACTTTTCTCTCCTTTTTCTTCTAAGACTTGTTTTTCTTCTTTTTCCTTACTTTCTTCAACAACTAGACTTTTTCTTGCAACTTAAGCATCAAGAATATTCATGCGACCATGAAGCTTTTAAAACTTAGCCTTGAAGAAGGTTTTCAATTGAACTCAAATATTTTGATGCATTTTGGTGATGTGTTCCTTATAGTCTTGCATGTTAAACTTTTCTGTAGTAGATGAACCTCTTTCTTCAATAAACATCCATTCCTCATTAACCATTTTGAAAGACATTTGTTGCATGTTCTTCTCTTTCATCCTTTTTTATTCCTTAAACCTTTCAACTTTCACATTTTTTTAACCTAAATAGTTACAATTTGAAACAAGTGGATTAAGACATGCCATAAGGTAGAAAGTCCTTAGTGTTATGAAAGTGTATGTGGAGTAAAATAAGATAAGGGAAATTAATGGGAACTTTTTTTTATAGTTTGCATGAGAAATAACTCATTGTTTTCTACTTAAGTAAAATTTAATCATTTAAGAGAATAATTTTTGCTTGTATAGTGCAAAATGTGATCATCCATGGATAATATGGTAATCTGACTCATGCTTGATTTTCTTCAAATAGGAATTAGGCTAGAAAAGCCAAATAGCATCCCTTTTTAAGTAAGCTTGAACATTTCTGACACCATGATATGGTTGTGTATAATTTATTTGAAAAGCTTTAGTCAAAGACCTTACAGTAACAACATATATTTCTCTTTTAACTAAAGTGATTAATTTAGTAAGACTTTGCATTCCACTTTTATGCAAATTTGCATAAAATTGATGAATTAGGCTATAATAAATGGTAACACCAAACTTTGTAAATTTAAGCAAATGTAGACGCTCTAACATAATATATATATATATATATATATATATATATATATATATATATATATATATATCAAATTTCTCAACCTTCAAAAATCTAATATTCTAATAATTCTTATGTTCAATGTCTTTTGTCATGGTATCCATAAATTTATCAAAAGTAAATACCTTTTGTAATATTATCACTTAAGAACTTCTTCAATAGAAAGAAGTAGACAATATGAAGATTCAGAAGCTTTCCCTTTCCTTTTGTCAGTTTTTGTGTGTTTTATCTTTGGAGCTATACTTTTTTACCTATAAAATTGGATTTTTTTGAAAGATAAGGTGAGAAAAGTGTTTAAAAAGGATGAAAGAAGTGTTTATAGATGATTTGTGGTGAAAGAAGTGAAAATATATGAAAGAAGGAAGTTAAGATTTTAGGTTTTGGCATTTGATATGTTCTTGGAAGTTCTAACATAAGGAAATAGAGAGAAATGGGTGTAGAATGTCTAATTGATCAATTTTGGGTGCTTTTAATGAGAAAGATGAGTGCTTAAGCTATTTTAAGAAGGAGAGAAAGAGAAAGAGCTCTTGGGGATGAACAAGGCTTGGTGCAAAAATGACTACCTAAAGTAGCATAAGGATTATATAGAAGCTAGAGGGAATCACTTGTATAAATGATTCCTGTATGAAGAAATTCATATGTGAATTAATTACATAATCAATTCTACTATTTTGTTTTTGAATTCCTAGAATTTCCCTCCTGAAAGGAATTGATTCCTCACTTGATTCTTAGCTTTTAGTATTGAAATCTTCATATAAAATAGATTGTCCACTCAATTCCATCACTCTTAAAATTTACTAACTTGAGATTTTCAACACCATTTTATCCAAAACCAAGGCTTTTGAATTTTAAAACATTCAAGGTTAATCTTTCAATTCTTGATGCTAGATTTTGAAGACCAACACTTGTAAAACAAAATTAAGGATACCTTCAATGTCAAAGTTAATAATTGATTTTTCAATAAAAATAATGATAAGTAATGAAATTAAATGTACTGAAACATTAAAATTTATTCAATTTAAATTAAAATAAGTTAAAGATTCATGGAGGGTCTTTTTTAAGAGTATTTGACATACGCAATTCTCTTCTAATGAAATTAAAATGATTTTCACTAAGAGGCTTAGTGAAGATGTCCACTTGTTGAAAATCCATTTAGATAAATTTAAAAGCAATATCTCCTTTATGAATAAGATCATAGATAAAGTGATAACTTATCTCAATATGCTTTGATTAAGAATGTATAATAGTATCCTTAATGAAGTCAATGGCACTATTATTGTTACATTTAATAGGAATGTTTTCATATCTCAAATCAAAGTCTAATAATTATTATTTCATCCAAAGAACTTAAGCACAACAACACCAATGGCTATGTATTTTTCTTCTATGCTATATAAAACCATACTATTTTTCTTTTTACTATACCATGAGACTAGTGAGTGGCCAAGAAATTGACAAATAACACTAGTACTCTTTCTATCCAACTAACTACTTATAAAGTTAGCATTAGAATAACCTATCAAGTAACTAGTCCTTCCTCTAGGATACCATAACCTAAAGTAAAGTATGCTTGTAAGATATCTTAAAATGCATTTTACAACAATTAAATGTAATTCCTTTGGATTAACTTGAAATTTTGTGCATATACAAACACTAAACATAATATTGGGCCTACTAGCAATATGACTAAAGATCCTATTATGTCTCTATACGTAGTAATATCAATCTTTTTACCTCTTTCATCCAAGACTAGTTCTATTGCAATGCTTATATGGGTAGTATATGATTTTGCCTTATTCATCTTATATTTCTAAAGCAATTCCTTTGTATATTTGGTTTAACTTACAAAGATTCCTTCACTTGATTGTTTAATTTGCAATTTAAGAAAGAGCTTTAACTTTCCCATCATTAACATTTCAAATTCACCTTGCATTAACATAGCAAAATTTTTGCACATAGCATTATTAGTAGTACTAATTACAATGTCATTAACATATATTTGCATAAGAGGAATATCATTAAGTGTATGCTTTATGAATAAAGTAATGTTAACTTTTCCTTTTGAAAAATCTTTGTCCATTAAAAATTTATCAGCTCTTGTTTGAGACCATAAAGTGTTTTTTTAAGATTTAAAACATGATTAAGAAAGATGTAACTTTCAAAACCCAGAGGTTATTTAACATACACTTCTTCCATATTTATACCATTAAAAAATTCACTTTTGACATCCATTTAATGAAGTATAAACCCTTTTATGCAAGCAAATGCTAATAATATTCTAATAGATTCTAATCTAACTATCGATGCATAAGTTTCATTATAATCAATACTTTTCTATAGTTATAATCTTTTGTATCCAATCAGGCTTTATTTAAAACTATGACACCATTCTCATTAGGTTTATTTCTAATGATCAATTGAGTGCTAATAATTGGGTAATTATTAGATCTTTATGCAAGCTCTCAAATAAAATTTCTTTCAAATTAATTTAACTTCTCTCTTGCATAGTCAAAATCCAATGTTCACCAATTATTAGTTGATCAATATTTTTGGGTTGAATTAGGATATAAATGCTAAGTGACCACATATATTTCTAAGAGAATTTCTAATTACCCTTTAAGACATATTATTAATGACTTAATTAATAGGATAGCTCATTGTCCTCTACCATTCTCTTTGAAGTCTATAATTTTAAGCTCGATTTATCTTGTTTATAGGAAGAGGAGGTTTTTAATCTTTTTCATTTTTCTTTCAAAACCTTTACTTCTTTATTTTTTATTTGAATCTTTTTAAATAAGCTATGAATTTACTTGCTCTTCATATTTATTAGAAACCTTTTTCACACTAAAAGTATATTCATTAAATACCATATGGATATATTTTTCCACTAGTAAATTTCTTTTATTGAAAATTTTATAAGCTGTTATCACAAGAATATCCAATAAATATGACTTCATCATATTTGGCATTAAACTTTCCAAGATTATCTTTGTTATTATTATGCACAAAATACTTATAGCAAAAAATGTGAAAATATGATATATTTGTATTTCTTCCTTTGTACAATTCAAAAAGGGTTTTCTTTAAAATTAACTTTATCAAGGCTTTATTCATTATATAACAAGTGGTGCTAACCACTTCTACCTAAAATAATTTAGAAAGAGAACTATCATGTACCATGGTACTTACCATTTCTTCTAGACACCTATTTTTTCTTTCAACAACTTTATCTTGTTGTGGTATCCTACAAGATTAGAAGTTATGCTCAATATCATTTTTATTACAAAAACAAGTAAAATCATGATTTTCAAACTTTCCATTTTGATCATTTCTAATGCTTCTGGTTATACATTTTTTCATTTTAAATTAATTTTGCAAACCTTTTGAAGGCTTCAAATGTCCCATTTTATTAGCAAAGAATAATGTTCATGTAACCCTAAAGTAATCATTAACAATTACAAGCATATAGCGATTGCCTCTATAGCTTTTAATTCTTAATGGACTAATCAAAACTATATGAAGTAATTGAAGTGGTCTAAATAAAGAAACAATATTTTTGGTTTTAAAAAAAGCTTTTACTTGTTTTACTTTTTAGCGTGCATCACAAATTTCATTTTTGTTATATTTGAGTTTTAACAAACAATTAACTAAATCATTTTTTGAAAGTTTTCCAATAAAATTTATGCTTTGATAAGCAAGCCTTTTATGCCAAAGCCAATAATTCTCATTCATACTAATTAAAATATTTACGATCTAAATTTGGCTCATTGTTAGTATTTATTATATAGATATTGTTGTATCTTTTTTCAATTAACCTAAATTGCTTATCATTATGGTTGTTAACAATGCAACAAGTGGAATCAAAAGTAACTTTATTTCTTTTGTCACAAAATTGACTAATGCTAAGCAAATTACATTTGAGCCTATGCACAAATAAAACAACCTTAATACAAAATTTAGCATTCATACTAATTTTGCCTATTTCCATCATGACTTTGCCTTTTGCATTATCTCTAAAAATAACATTTTCTCTATCATTGAGGGTTAAGGAGAAGAACTTTGATTTATCTTTGATCATATGCCTTAAAACCCGCTATTTAAATACCACATGTCATTTTAGAAATTTATGCATACTTACAAAAAGAACATCAATTCTTGATTTTTAGTACCTAAATTACCTTAGGTTCGTTTGAGTTAGTTGCAATATATGTCCTTTTTAGAATCCAAATTTTCTTTGTTCCAAGATAAGTGTTTCTCTTGTAAGGATAAGAATAGATCCAAGTCCTATTTCCCTATAATAGAAATAAGTTATATTAGGTTACCTCTTCATGGTTTCTTTAACAAAGAAATTTTTATAAAATGTATTTTTTCTATTTGGTGTATAACTAAAGCTTTCTTTGCTAAAGCTAGTTCTTTAACTAAGTAGAGTATCAAATGATTCTTCTTTATTGTGAACTTCTAAAAAGTTTTAGTTAAATCATCAAGTTTTTTCTTAAGACTTTCATAAGTAGTACAAGTTTATGTGACTTTCTTAAGACTTTCTATTTCTTCAAGTGATTTATTATTCTCCTTTTCTAAAGTTTCAATATCTTTTTCCAATGAAGATATAATCTTCTTTGAAAGCTTAATATTTTTTTTAGCTTTAAGTAAACCAACCCTATAATTAACAAGCACATAGTTAGCAGAATCATTAGATTCAATAATAGATACCTCATTACCATTAAGTAAAGAAATAGTTCCTTATATTTGTTATTTCCTCCACAGGAATCAATATCATCATTATCTCCCCATATTGCTAGATGCGCTTTCTTATGAAAGCTTTTACTTTGCCTCTTTCCATTTTGTAATTGCCTTTTCAAGAATATAAGGTAATCAAACTTGATATGACTTGAATTTTTACATTCATAGTAAGTTTAAGTGGCTTACTTGCTTCCTTTTCCTTTATTTATGTGCTTGCTTGCATAAAAGACTCTTTCTTTTCCACTAATTCTCTTTAATGCTCTAGGAAAGCCAAATTATCTTCAAAAGAAATGTTAAGAATTTCCTTTTGATTCTCATCATCAATATCTTCTCCATTAATAATGGCTTCAATTTTTAGAGTAAGTGATTTCTTATTTACATATCTTTTGAGTTCTAATTCATGTTCCTCCAAATCATGAAAAAGATCTTGCAATGTTGGCATTCTAATTTTCACAGCTTCTTTTACTAAAATGATCATTAGTTGCCATTCAATTGTCAATGATTTAAGTTCTTTGTGAATTAACTCTTCATCTATAAGATTCTTACCAATAAGACCTAATTAATTAACAAGAGTGGTAAATCTTTTCATCATATCTTTAATAAATTCATTATCATTCTTTTTAAACTATTCATATTGATAAACAAGTGTCTGCATTATGCTTTCTTTAACTTATGTCATTTCTATGTGAGTAAATTTAAGAAGATCCCACATTTCTTTTGTAGTTAAGTGATTTAAGACTTTTTCATAGTTACTAGGCCATAAGGAATTTGATAAAATTTACTTAACCTAGAAGTGAAATTAATATTTCTTTTTATATCTTCACTTCAATTGGCTCTTACTTTTAAAACATCAACATTGTTTTCTTTCTTAGCTAGTGGATTATATTCATTTTCAATCAATTTTCATATATCAACATTGGTGGTTTCTATAAAATCTTTCATCTTTTGTTTCTAATATGTGTAAATTTGTCCATTGAAATCAAGAGGTTTATTCAATGGACACTATTTGGGTAAAATGCTAGAATCATTTAAATTTGTAAGATTCTCTTTAAATTGTGAGATCTTATCATAAAAGCCAAGCTTGGATACAAATTTTAGCCAACGATTCCAGCCAAAATTTTATCCCCTTTAAAATAAAAAATTATTTTTTAAAAGACTTTACAAACTTTCAACACTTAGAAACACTAGATGAAAGTTTAGAATTACAAGTAATCAATATATGGATAATTAAAACTGATTAAATAGCATACAATCAATCCAATATTAGCAAGATTATGTGGAGAAAGTGAATCCAAATTCCACTATCTCTTATAATGGTTAAGAAAAATTAAACACAAGAATTTATAATGATTTGACCATAAAAATCTAATACTCCAAGGGTTACATCTACTACCAAGCCTACTTTACTTAGATTTTATAAATTCCACTATCTCTTCAAGTGTAATTTAGGCACTTGAAAAAGCCTCTACAATATCCAAGTTGAATACAAGCAGATCCCTTTGAGTTTTCTCACTTAAAGAACACTTTACTAAGATGTGTCACACTCTTGGAAATCTTAAAGATACCTTACCCTAAAATACAATGAAAGATTGTTTACAATAAAAATGTTAAGTTCACAAACTCTTAAGAGTTGATTACATAATGAAAATCTAAAAGAGGAAATTTAAATCTACAAGGTTCTAATACTTTAAATAATTTAAGAGAAAAGGTATGAAGTTCTTATGTCAATGGAATAGTGAAAGCCTTTTTTTACGTTTTAAAATCAAGTTATAAGCTCTATATAGAAGTTAGAACACTTAAAAGTCCATTAAATAACCATTATTGTTGTGTCAGATCTTAAAGAATTAATTGTAGAATCAATTTGTCAAGCTTTTAAAAATTTGAATTTTAAGAGGGAGAATTGATTGTACAATCAATTCCCCTTGCACAAAATTGTTTCTAGACATTGAAAATCACTTGTACAAGTAATTCTCTAAGGGTGGTTTTCATTTTGAAAATATGAGATGCCTAGCTGTATAATAGGAGTCGAGAATCAATTGTCCAATTGATTCATCCTACCCAAAATATTACTTGAAAGTTAGAATCAATTATGCAATTAATTTGTCACCCTTAAATCTATATTTTCTTGATAAAAATCTTTCCAAAACCATTTTTTATCATTTTGAAGAACAATTCTACCAAAAGTTTGATTTTAACTCTTATGAAAATATTTTTAACATATGATTTAATTTTGAGAAATATTTTCTCCAAATTTTAATTAAACCCATTAAACTTAATTTTCTCTTGTATAATTAAACCTATTAAATAATAAAATCCCAAATAATGATTTTCAATTATCTTTAAACTTCATTCTAAGTCTAATGTAACAAGTGATTTTGAATCACATTTAAGCAAACCAAAATGTGTTGTTATCATTAAAATTAACATTTAAATAGGGTTAAGGCTAATAAAAAAGCCTTTAAGCCATGGCTAAGAATTTATTTATTATCCATTGTCTTCATGAAAAGAAAATCAATTAGTATAGATTTTTTAACTAAGTCTAGGTCATTGGTTGAGCTTAGTTACACCTTTTTCTTCTAATTCTCCTTCATCGGGCATGAATTATTTGCTATTAGGAGATCTTTCAGGTGTTGCTCAATATAGATGATGTGTAGTGTAGTTTTGTTGTTATTGTTCTTTTGCAAGCAAAAAAAATAAAAATCCCACCAAATATGATGGGATGTCCATATTTTAAAGTTTGACTTTTAAGAATAATCAATTTAGAAGAATACAACGAGATAGAAATGTTATTAATTATTAAATAAATCATCTTTTGATGGAAGATTAAACAACTATTTTGACTCATGTTAATTTAGTTATAAAACTTGTGTAGTATTAAATGAGCTACTGAAGTATGAAATGTACAATTTAAATATTTTAGTTGTTGCATTGTTTAAGCAATTAAAGACTACATGGTTCGCATAATTATAAACTATTTAAAATTCTAATATTTTTTCCTAGAGCCTTTAACTTAATTAACATCTAATATTTCTCAAAGACTTTATACTTTTTCTTGCATCCAAGCTTTGATTTCTAATATTTAATATCTAGTGATTTAACCACTGTTTTATTTACTAAAAAAATTCTAATATTTTTGAAAATATATTTCTTATAAATGCAATTCCTAAGAATGTTATATTAATATTTGGTTCAATTAAAAATAATCCTAAGAATGCAAAATTATTATGTTTTAATTCATTTATATAGTTTTGGAATTTTTGTTAAATTTTAAAAAATGTTTTTACTTAAAAATTTAGCTAGTTATAAAAAGTTGATGGACTACCAAAAAATGATTAATCAACAATAATTAATGTTGAAAAGTTAACTAATCAATAATACATGGTAAATGTCAAAAAAGTAATTAATGGTGGTTGGCAATTTATTATAATGTCAAAAAGGTAATTCATTAATTATTAATGGTGATTCATGATAGTTATAAAAAGTCTCTAATAAGAAATTTGGCTAGTTATAAAAACTTAAGTGACTACCAAAAAATGATTTGTAAATAGTGATTAATGTTAAAAAGTAGACTAATATATAATACGTAGTAAATGTCAAAAAGGTAATTGATTAATGGTGGTTGACAATAATTTATAATGATACGTAATGGTAGATTGTAGGGGTGCAAATGAATTAAATTAAATAGAATATTTTTATGTTTAAGTTCAAACTTGGTAAATATAAATGAGTTAAAGCTTGAACTTAAACTTTAATCAAATATGAGCCGAAAAGTATTTATACTAGTTTATTCGAGTAATGTATTATTTGATTCAAATTTCTCATCTAATTTGAAATATTCAAATTCCAACTCAAACTTCTAATAAATACCAACTTAGATAGGTTATCCAACTTTATGCAAATAGTTTGCTATCCTACTTGAGCATAAAAAAATTGTTCTTTCACAAATAAATTGAGCATTGATTTTTTATCTCAATTTACCTACCAACATAATTTCTTCCACAATTATCAATTCCATGTAAGAAAAAATTACACAACTATCAAATAATACTAAAATTACACTCATTGGAAAGTAACAAATATTAGAATACTAATCATTTTAATCAAAATATCTTGCTTTTTCATGCAACTTCAATAATTACCAATGCGATTAAATTTTTTATATGTTATATTACTTATATATCATATAAGAATAAAAAAATATGTTTTTTTTTATTTTCTCATTTAGCTTTGTGAATAATTCGAGTTAGGTAATTTGAAAATCAAGTTTGACTTATTTATACATAGCATTTAAAGTCAAATTTGAATTTTTAAGTTAATTTAAATTGTTCATAAATAACTTAACTTGTTTACATTGTTAATAAATGGTGGTCAATGACCACATCAAGGGTGGGATAAGGTATGGTAAGGTGATGTAACATTAATAAAAGAGAGGATGTAACAATATTTTTAGAGTAATGCTGCTTTCACTTCTCTAAACATACTCCATGCTTACTCCTTCTTCATAAGCTATAGGGTTGACAATTTTAATGCCCTTGCTGTTTATTAAAGGAGAGTGCATGATACACTTCCATAGGAGAGCACATTAATCATTTTCTAAATTTTTATATGATTAAAACAATCCAAGAATGTAAGATATCTAACTTCTAATAGTAAAATTTTGGAAAAACCTTGAATTAAAAATTACTTTCAATTTTTTTTTCAATTGCAATTCAAATATGGAAATATTGAAATCTCTTGCAACATTTTTAGAAATACAAAAAGGGTTTCAAAAATCAAACAACCTCCCAACAAAATTCTTAACATTATGTGAAGGGTCGCTTGATTCATACAAAAAAATAAGTTCTTGTGGGAAGTTAAAATACTTGAGAAATAAATTTTTATGTGAATTTTTTAATAAATGCTTAAAGTTGTTTAGTTGATACTTAAAAAAAAACACTTTCTATAAATTAATTTTCTATATTTTATTTAATTTAACTTTGAACTTCTCAACATATCTAGCTTCTAATGGTATTCTAGCTACTAACAATAATATTTTGAAAGAACATTGGATTAAAAATTATTTTCAAATAATTTTTTTCCAATTGTGATTCAAACATGGAAATATTGGATTCTCTTGCAACATTTTCCAAAATATAAAAAGGGTTTTGCAAATCAAAAGATCCCATAGCAAAATTCTTAACATAAGATGAAAGTCACTTGATTTTCATAAGAAGTTTCCATAAGTTAAATTTTCTAAAAAATAAATTTTTATGTGAACTCCTTGATAAGTGTTTAGAGTTGTTTGGTTGACATTGAGAAAGTAACACTTTTTAGAAAATAATTTTCTATATTTTATTTAGTTTAACTTTAAACTTCCTAAAAAAATATTAATAAAATAATTATTATACCATTAAAATTTTTATAATAAATATTAATAAATTTTAATTATTTTTAGTCCTTTTTTTTGAAATCATGTATGTAGTATCTTTTTCATCATAATTTTATATCTTTTATAAAAATTAAATTAAATCAAAATTATTTTCTAGCCTGGAGAACTACCAGAAGATACTCCAGACCTTTGATTGCTTGGTCAACAGCTTTGGCACTTCCAGCAGCACCACTTGTAGTTTTTACGGTACGCAAAATCTTTGGCAAATTGACCTACAACATTAGGTAAAAAAATAAATAAAAAAAATAAGCTAATGCATCTGTAGGGCCAACCTGCAAAAGTAAGCCATCAACAAATAAATCCCACATTAATTCGTTATTGAGAAAATGCAAAAAAATATTAACAAAACTGAGCGAGACACCTTTATTGTTACTTCTCAAAAATATTAACGACGGATTGTGAGAATGTCATGCATTTAAGTTGCAGCCTTGGTTTTTACCCCGCTTTTGGAATACTAGTAATATGTGAGGGTATGCTGTGGTTATTGCTTCCGTTAATGTTTCTCTATAATTCTAGCATAGAAGTCATGCTTAATTAGAATTAGAGGGTAATTTGGTAAGGATAAATAAAAGGGTAAAATTGTTGTTAATTAAATTTAATGAGAATAATTTTATTTTTATATTCATAAAAAATATATAAAGTAAAACTTATTTAAATAGAAGTGAGCAAGTAACTTACTATACTCTATAGAAAATAATAATTTTTAAGAAATTCTACTTTCCTTAATTTCTAAAATGATGACTAACTAAATAATACATTTCTTTTCTATCTTGTGGAAAATAAGATTTTTTATACTATTTTTACTAACCAAACAATTCCTAATTTGTTGACATGTTAATAATAAAATGGAAATCTAGTCGTCTGTTTATCATTACCACACTAAAAAATATATTTATTAATAATTCCAATTAATAATGATTCTAATAATTTACTTACATAAAAAAATTAGTTGAGCACAATCAAATAATTAACTCCACAATTAAATTGAGATTAAAAATTCTTTGAGAAACTGTGAATTAATATTAATAGAAATCTATAAAAGACTAAAATATTTAGTGACAATAAAAAAAAAAGGCACACAACTTTGAATTGTTGGAAAATTTTTTAACGAAACCAACCACACTAAGTCTAGAGCTATCCACAAACATATATGGCATGCTATGGTTGTTGGGATTAAGCAATTAAGTAGTCAGCTAAGGCGGCTAACAGCCTCAATGATGCAAATTTCTAGCCACTCTTTTTCAAAGGCATTAAATAGTTTTTTTGAATTAATTTCGCAAAGAAAGCAACAAAATTTAGAATTTCGCGGAATCTTCTTGAAATTATGTTGTTATTAGATCATAGAAAGAGATAGAAAATCTGTTGGCAAAAAAATTATCATTATCATAATAACTGAAAAAAAATTGACAATAGATATTAATTAAAATAATCCTACTGTCGCAACTAAAATACATCATGTAGATATACCCACTTTATTATTATTTTTTAAAAGATAAAGATGATTAATCTATTAAACTCATGTATGTAAGGATTTAAAATTAACTTGGAAAAAAGTAAAGCCTTTTACAAAAATTATTAATCATATAAATCAAATGCTGACAACATTCACTTTATCATTTTTTTGAATGTACCGTAAATAAGTGTGATTATGTATGTTAGTATGCAAATATCATATAATTCTTATACAATTAAAGATAAATAGTTTTTTCACTTGGCATTAGGTGTGTTTTAGTTGTGCAAGTTTTCGGTAGTAAAATAAAAGTCTTATGATGAAACCTATTAGCCGTCAATGTATCCAAAAAGAAAAGTAATAATATTTGTTAGATAATAATTAAAATGAGAAAAAGACGAAAAAATTAAAATTAAAAGATTTTATTGGTATTTTTAACGATGCAATGGTATTCTTTGAGATCTTTTATTTTCAGTTTACACCTAACTCGTTGCAAGTATATTAAATTATTTTTTACTCCATTAAAAATCAAAATTGAGAACCTTTACACAAGGACTCATCCATTCCCATGTCTATCTTACCTTTTGAAATTAGAAAAATTGTCACTCAAAAAATAAATTATAAAATTAACAATACTATTTGTTTTGAAAAAAGACATAATTTTGGCATGACTTGTTAGTTGTGAGTAACTCTCATAAATTAGTATTATTCATTTTTTTCAAGAAATAGATGAGATCGAATTAACTTGTTGAATGGAGATTGTTGATGTTGATTGATGACCGAAATTGGAGAGGGGGGGGGGGACCCTATGATAAATGTATATTCATTTGTTGGTATAGATTGCGGTTTCTAAAATTTTGCACATTTTCCTACCTTCCCCTAAGGACCCCACAAACCAAATGTAATAAATTTTGGCATATGATTAAGGAAACTTTAAAAAAGACAAAAGGGGAACCAGAAGGGAGCAGACACAAAATTTGTTACATGGAACAAGTTAAAAAGCCTCTTCATCCATCTTGGTTTTCAACTTGTTTTTCTTATTGCCCAATATATATTTGATTTTTAAATAACGATGAATTAGGTTTTTTCTTTTAATAGCGAAAATAATAATTACTTAACACATAAAATATTGAAATCAAAATTAAAATATGATTGAGAAAAATTTTAAGATAACATCAAATTACTGCACTGCTGAATAAGACAATACGAATGAATTAGGTTTGTTGACAACTATTGCACAATGCTATAAATATTCTGATACATAAGCCCACTATAAGGATACATTCAAATTTAATTTAGGGAGGCAAAAATTTTGTTTTACAAACATATGATAAAAACAAGTATAAGAATAAATTTTATATCATGGAAAGGTTATTCAATTATAAATCTTATTTTAATTTTACATCTCATTTTTTTTAGTTGAAAATTTTTACATCTCACTTATGTAAAGCAATGTTTTAAACTGCAGCGCCACATTTTTTATATCTCTACAGCATTATTTTATTTTTAATATATATATATATATATATATATATATATATATTCATATTTGAATACAATTATAACACGTGTGTAGGAGCATTTTAAGTCTCCATTACTGAGTATAAAGTTATTCACGTCAAAAAAAAAAAATTGCATTGTAAAGAGCTAAACTTTATAATTACACACGACACATGGATCAATTCATTAAAAATAAAAACATTATTGTGAAATCTAGTTCAAATTTAAATATCAATTTATTACACTCTTTAAATCCATACGTGCCACATCGTAATTGAATTTCAACATAGCTT
The DNA here is from genome assembly GCA_020226215.1 of Sindora glabra. Lineage (NCBI taxonomy): Eukaryota > Viridiplantae > Streptophyta > Magnoliopsida > Fabales > Fabaceae > Sindora > Sindora glabra. The sequence goes on along the minus strand of CM035231.1, from coordinate 24,330,847 downwards.
TTTTCTAACAATAATTAAGTTGAGCTATATATACAATTTATAATGAACTTTTTTATTTAAAATAAGCTCCTTTTATATTGAAAGGAATATCCTTTACAATAATAATAAATTGTTCATTCAATGAAAAATATACTGAGTTCAAGTAGATTTTACCTGTCAATAGACAATATTTTAAATTCTAGAGATAATTCTTATTGGAAAGTGAGAAATTTGTTGATGTCTAAATCCCTTACTATTACAAAAATGCAAATAGAATATCATAGCCTAAATTGATCGAGAGTATAGTAGATTCCACTCTCAATTTTCACCGACCTCACTCTAGACTATGTAGACTTTAACCTAATAGAAATCACTTCATTTTTATGGTGACTTATGTTCAATACTAATTTCAAAAAGAAATAGACAATTTTTTTTCTATTTCTAGGTATTTGGGAGAATCACATGCTCTAAAATGCAAAACTTATGACTCAATAAACATTCATTGAAGACAATGCATGAAAATAAACAAAAAAGAGATGACTCACAACATCCATCTAAACATGATTACATTTGACTTTAATCAAATTGTCAAAATTCCTCCAACAAGGTGTTTTGGATCTCTATGAAAGCAACACAACTTGATAAATTACTTTAGCTATGAAAATGTTAAAATAATTAAAAGAATAAGTTATAAATATTTAGTAAGTATATATTTTACTAAAATGAAAATTTCTTAGAAATAAGCCATGAATAAATAGGTGAGCAAACTAATTCAATATGAGAACTTCTTAATTAAGGTAATCAATTTATCTACTTTAGATATTTATCTATGCTTAACTTAGGATTTTCATAAATTGATTTCCACACAATCATAAAATTATATATGCATAGTTTTACTTAATTGTACATTCATCTAAGGATACAATGTACCAATTCTCACTTGAAAATATTAAGAATCATTATAAGAAGAATAATATACTTACCAATTGAACCATTCTCTAGTAAACCTTATCATACCACAAAATCAAGAAAGCCATTATGAAATCCAATAGTGCAAAAGGCTCAATTATGTCCAAAGCATCATAATCATCTCATATGATGATGATCAACAATAATTGAATCCAATTTATCACACAATATAATATAAATGTAAGTAAAAATATATATATATTCATCTTGTGACTCCTAGTACAACCTTATAACATACCCTCCTTTCCATCTTTATTCCTTTCACGCCAAACATGTACCTAACTCTTCTTTTTGTTGAGAATTATACATTTGACATTCACATTGCTCCCAACACACATAAGCAATATCCATCATATCAATCATGGCCATGGCATTATTTTCATCACATATCACATTGCATAATTTATTCTAATAGTGTACATTTCCAATATAAGTATGACTATATTACTAAGCAACTATCCTACTTCTTGCTTGAGTGGTCAGAAACTATCCATTTGATGATAATCAACAAGATTATATAAACATAATTATAATGTATCAATTTAAGCAATAACAATGCTATACCTTCATTGAATGACCTCATACGTCATATTTCATGTCACCATTATTCTATCTATATAGAAATCATAATTTAGCATCACAAAATGATTGATAGCATTGTGATGCCTTAAATGCATGGCCACATGCATCCATTCCATTACAATAATTCATTCAATTGTAGAGCCAAAAACCTATGATTAGTGGGTTCTGTGGTAAAATTTAGAAGAGATACAAAAGGTTCTGTCTTTTTAAAATTTTAAAATTATTTATTAGTATTATGCAATTATGTAAGAATTTTTAGAAATTATTTTTACATAAATCATTTAGCCTCCAACATTTTAAATTAAAATATTCCATTAATTGGGTTTAATTTATTATTTAATTTTTAAAAATTTTAATTATGCTTTAGTATATAGATAAAAAAATGTTTTAGTATATATTTTTCTAAGTTTTATGAATTTTTTATTTTTCATAGCTTTTTTTATCAAAATTTACAATTTTTATATAACATAATATTCAAAAAATTGATAAAATTTTGATTGATAAAATCATAACCTTTGTGAACGTGTTACATATTAAATCCATACAAAATTACATATTTTTTTGAAGAATGTCAAGTTTTATATACATAATTACAAATATTATGTTAAAACTTCATAATAACTAATAAGTTTCTTGTATAACAATGTTATCCTTAAATTTTGATTTTAATGTTATCGATCTATTAGTATTGATTAAACATTACAAGTATTAGATAAAAGTAACATGTTATGATTATTTTGAATTAAATTTCATATTTCAAAATCATTGAATGATCAACTAATTAGCAATGTCATCAAAAAATACATCTAACAACATGATTAAATTGTTCAAAAGTATAAAAGTAAAACCATGCTCATTAATTAAATTCAATCCTACTTATTTATATTATATTTCAATAATCTAATTACAATAAGTTATATAGTACATTGGTTGAAGGGAAAAAATAGAATTGCATTGCCATTCACAAAGAGGAAGGTTTGAAGATCATACATAGAAATTAAAGATATTTAAAAGTTAACATTTATATAAAAATGGTTAAAAATTAAAGAGAAGATAGTCAACTCTTCATAATATAGATATAATTAAATAATGAATATGAAGCTACAAGTTTTGTGGCTAATTCAAAATTGAAGCGATGATGTGGTTCATCTTTCAATCTTAGCATATTTTAAAGGGTTCAAATTATAAAATATAATGGATGCATATAGAAAACTTTAATATATTTTATAAGAAATTTGGAGGTTCAATGTCTTCATTTGTGTACATATTCTTATATGTGGCTCCACCACTGAATCCATTTATAAAATACAAAGTGAATTATGTATCACAACAAAATGAGCCCATCATAGGAATAAGGCATGACTAAATCAATATAAGAAGTTTTCATATTTCCCCTAAATCATGTATAGATGTATATATATGGTCACACACACACACACACACACACACACACATATGGGAGATACTATAATATACTATTGATGTAGTGATACACTAATGCACTATTTCATCAATGATCATCTCCTATATATATATAATACTCAAACTCTATTAAGTTTTCATATCAAAATTCAAAATCCTAAAATATTATATTCTAGTAAAATATACTATTTCTATTATTGAACAATTTAAATGCTTTTTCTAGTACCATTAATAGAAAAATAACATCCATCCCATTATTCATAAGGCTATTAAATAATTAATTTAAATACTTCAACTTTTATCAATAACCTTGTAAATAGGAATATTTTAAGGCCTTTGCATGAATAAGTGCAAATATATAATTAATCACACGTGTAATGAAAATATGATAAACTAAAGGTTCTAATGATTTAGTAAAGTATATACACATATAGATGCTAATTCCCTTTAAGAATCCTCAAATCATCAAAGCTTCTCATCTTTATTTCCTATTTATTAAATTTACAAAGATAAATTATAAAACCATTCATAATAATTGTTTTTCTTCTAAAAGTACTTCCTTTAGGTTTTAAACAATTCCCTTTAATATATTAAATTATACCTTTCAATATTTTTTGAAGATTATTCTCAATATTTTTAGAAACTAATCCTAAAGTTAAATTCTTGAATCAAGTATCAAACACAAAAAATGAGACTTTTATGATATAAATGGGTTCGTCTCATCTTAAAGAGGTTACCCTTAGCTCAATGATGATTGGAATATGGCGAATTGCCAAAAAATGGAAGAGAGGAAAATTCCCTATGCTATTGCCTTCTAATTGTAGCATCGTAGCTTCCATTCACAATAGCTAGTTGCCATTAACCAGAATAGGTTACTTAGAGGTGGTTTATAGTAGCAGTATGGTAGAAGGTTAACAAAAGTAGTGGCTAAAAAGTGTATGTGTGTATGTCAATTTATGGAGTTAAAAAAATAAAAAAGAATAAAAAAGCTTAGGGGAGAAGGAAAATGAGAAAAGTAGAAAAAGATAAAGCCATGGGGAAGATAAGGTGTGGAGGGTGTAAGATAAACTTGAATAAAACCATTCTCAACTATTAATCTTGTTGGCTTTAGAGGGGGAAGAAGTAAGGGTGTGGTGATGAGTAAAGTATCCAATTTGAGAAGTGAATCCTAACCTCCCATTGCACATAAAACTTAACTCATCCAACCAATATTAATTCTCATCATTTCTAGTAATTCTTTTAATAACTTAGTAATTTCTTTAATAATTTAGTAATTTTAAAAGTCCAAAATGAGTTTTCTAAAAAATTTATAATTTATGCATTAAATTGTTTACTAAAAACTCCTACTAATATTTTTCCCAAATTTCTTCCAAATTATACTTTTTTGAAATATTCACAAATTTGCAAGGGAATCATTGCAAGGGTTGTTCAAAATAACTTAGGATAACATATTAACTAAATAAATAATTATAATATTATCGGGAAAAAATTAAATCTTTGAGTTTTATCATTGTTAAAATTATTAGTAACAAACAAATTAAATACATAAATAATTATATTACTTTATTTAAAATTTTCTTTAAAAAGTAAATCCAATAATGTAAATTAATTTAAAATATTCACTTCAAAGCTTTAAATTTTAAAAAATTAGCTAAAATCAATTCAAGTGTTATAAGTTCTCTCACCTTTAAAAGAATTTGTTCTCAAATTATAAAGGTATAGTACTAATAGAGAATTAAAAGCCATTAAATAGTTAGGATATCTTACTATAGATACCATTGGGTAAGTTTAGGAAAGAGAATGTACAAAAGAGGGATGTATTATCTACAATTGTAGTAAAACACTACTCCATCCTAGGTTATAACCGAAACCCAATACCTATTATCATGCTTTCCTCTTATAACTCTACAAATTTGAAAACCTCATAAATCTCAAGCATTACTAATCCTAGCAAAAGATTAATTATGATTGCACTTCTTTGACTGCAAATTAACTACATTACCTATCATTCCAAGGTGATGTAATCTAACTTGCTTACAAGAGTGAAGAAATATGTAATAGAATAGATAATTGATTAATGTTATCCGATGTTTTACAATAGTTAAGCATATTAAAATTTACCTCTTATGTAACCATTTACTCTAATGCTCTGGTTTGCCATTATTAATTAATAAAGGCATTCACCTAATCACATAAGTAGGGTACAAAGATAATTTAACAAACATCATAGAAAATAGGTTAATCATATTAGATGGAATAAAACTAAGTTCAAAGAAATCATAAACCAATAATCCAAACAAAAGAACAAATAAAAACAAGCATGTTTATCATGTAATTTCATTCATTGAATAACATTCCGAGCCTCATATGTTTGATAAAAATAACATTCTATTTATTTATTCATATTTGATTCTTCACGCCAATTAGATTTAGGATTCAAGGGCAAGATAAAGCCAATTATGGCATTTCCATATAAGATTCATAGATTCACACAGTGTTAGTGCACTATAATTATTTGACCTTTAATGAACTTCTAAAGGTATTGTATCACCATAAACTTTCCTTATAAAATATGTCATTCAATTTGTATATATACATCTGCGTAAACATGCATATTCATTCCTAAAGATTAAGCATCAAATTTCAATATCCTTGACATCTCTTTGCCTGATTTTACGACTTAATTCAAGTTATTAAGAACATAGGAATTACATTCTAGGTTTATTACATTGTTTTAAAATCACAGTAGTAAATACTTGAGATAAGGGCCTAATGTTCAACTATCAGTAGCTCAACAATCAGCCTTCACTACTAGCAAAGAGTCCTCCTTACAAGCTAATAGGCAATTATTTGCTAAAGAATAGTTGACCGTTTGCTATTGGGATCCTATTACTTAAGTCTCAAAGACAATGGGCAAACATTTTGATCAAATAGTCTACTATTCACTTGGAAACTTGTAAATCACCTAACGTAATTAACTAGTTAGCTTGCTATAATTTTCATCTAAATATATCAACATTACTGCTAACCTTTAATTTACTATAATTACTTTTCACAATATTTTATATACCTTACTCATGTCATTTAACCAATCTAAACATTGTCAATCTAACACATATTTTTATGAAGTTCACATATAACACAATAAATCCAAAAACCTTTAAGATTTAACTAAGACTATTTACTTTTAAAGATTTAACACATTTCGCAATTTACATTTTAAAAGTTCACAACTTATACTTAACTCAAAATTCCAAAATCTATCACTCTTATCCAAAAGAAAATACCATTTATGATCAAACCTTATACTTAGTCACCTAAGGTCATATAATTAATACTTATTTACCTATATTTAACTACTAAATTTAATATTAAAAATAATAATACAATATAATTAATATCCTTACTAAAATATATCCACTTATCCTACATTAGCACCAAATATCTATTTATAACATCCAAAGCCGACTACCTACACAAAGGTAGTGCACACAGCTAGTAATATATAAACACACTTATCTTACCTTTCTTCCAGCATTAGATTAAAAAATTAACCCCAACTAGCAATAGCCTATTAATTACTCATTATCCTTATTTATTACATACATGTAAGATTGATTAAAGAATGTCATGTATCCTTGAGTTTATTCATAGTGGCCAATGCCTGCATATACATATGTTTACTCTAAGCTTAAAGATATAATTATCAATAATTCATTTTACCTATAATTATCCATATCTACATATGGAAGCACATAACTAACCACCTATATACAATCAAACCGCATACCGCTTGTTAAGTACCTACCATTTAGTAAACTTACCCATAAAATTATAGTTCAAGGTACTAAGTAACCAATATAAGTTATCAAGCTCAGTAGGGAGTATGTACAACCTTACGTGCACCTACTTGAACTAATGCACAATAATTAAAGGATAATCAAATGTAGTATAGGAAAATTATCTAATTCATTCAAATTAACAACACTAGAAATTATGTGGTAACTTACAATTTATATGTCATGTCTAAAATCCATCAATCATTCTAATTAGCAATTCCTATATATATATATTCAAATAATCAATTCATCACCAATTTCAAACTCTAAGCAATAATTCATTTGTAAAGATAATTGTAAAGAAAAAATCTAAACAAGCAACATAAAAGAAAATAATACTAATCATAAGAATCATGGTTATTCAAATGAACATCGTAAAATAGTCTTACTATACTATCATTCATGATGTTGACCACACAATCAAGAATTAAGTATGACTAATCAAAATTTGATAGTTAGAAGCCTATAGGCCATTCACCCTTAGAGCCTAAGCTATGATCTAATACTAATTTTTTCATGATCTAACCTAATCATGTAGGCATGGATCTTATTATCTAGCTTTTACTAGCCTCATTATAGACTATGCAAACTTTAACCTAATAAAAATCCCTTCATTTTTATGGTAACTTATATTTGATACTAATTTCAAAAATAAACAAATAAAGTTTCCATTATTGCTAAGCATTTGATAAGGTCACAGGCTTTGGAATGCAAAATCTATAACTTAATAGATATTCATTAAAAACTATGCATGAAAATAAATAAAAAAAAAAGATGACCTAGCATTTATCTAAACATGATTGCATTTAACTCTATTCCAACTATCAAAATTCATCCAACAAGGTGTCTTAGGTTTCAATAAAAGTAGCACAACTAAATAAACTAGTTTAGCCTTAAACTTAATGAGCATATACTTATTAAAACAAAAAAATTTAGAATCAAACTATGAATAAACAAATAAAATGACCAATTTAATACCTAAAGTTCTTAACTGAGGTAATCATTTTATCTATTTTAGATACTTATTTGCATTTAACTTAGGATTTCCATAAATTAATTTCCACATAATTATAAAGTTATTTATGTATAATTTTACCTAATCATACAATCATTTAAGGATACAATGCAACAATTCTCACCCTAAAATATTAAGAATCATTATAAGAAGAAAAATACACTTACTAATTGAACCATTATTCCATAAACCTTATTATACCAAAAAAATTAAGAAAGTCATTATAATATTTGGTAGCTTAAGAGACTCAACTATGTCCATAGCATTATAATGTCACACAATGATGATTAGCAACAATTGAAATTCAATTCATCACACAAGATATAATAAACATTAATAAAATTACATACATCCACCTTATGTCTTAGTCTAACCTTATACCTAACCTTTTTTTTTATCCTTACTCTTTTCAGGCTAACCTTATACCCTACTTTTCTTTTTATGGGGAATTACTCATATAGCATTCATAGTGCCTTAACATGTTTTGTTACCCTTATCCCCATTAGGAAAATTTTGATGATAACAGAGTATTTTGATACTCTTGGACTTGATATATGATTAATTGGAATCTTGAAGCAAATTGTGGAGATTAAAGATTGAAGAACTTGATTGATATAACTAGGATTCTAGTTAGAATCATAGGATGTTTTTGTTAAAAAAGGAATTAATCATTAAGGGATTTAGCTTTGAAAAATGTTATTCATTGAAAATCTATCTTGTGCCTAAAATCCATTAAGAATGAGGTTTGATTGAGTTTTAAAGAAAAACATTGTATTTCAAGGCAACTCTCTTGAGAAAAACTAAAAAATTGGGTGTGAATTAATTCACCAATCAATTCCAAACATCTATAGTGCAAACTGAAATGTTTGAATTGATTCACTAATCGATTCCAAGCATCCAAAAAGCTAATAACACATCCTAAATTGATTCACCAACTGATTCTGAAGGTCCAAAAAGCAAGCAGGAAAAATGAATTGATTCATCAATTGATTCATTATTTCAAAAATTCAAATTTCAATTTCTAGGAATTGATTGATGAACTTGTTCTTCAACTTGAAAATTTTACTTAAACTTTATTTTTGAATAGGTTAAAACGATTTTGTATATCTAGAGCCAAATTAAGGTCTAGTGAATCAATCAATCAATTGATTCACCATATCTGTTTTTCAAGAGTGAATCGATTCACCAAAACTTTTTAAAAAATTCAAAGATAGCTTGAATTAATTCACCAATCGATTCATGAAGTGCCAATTACTCTGCAACAACTATATTTTTTTAGTAATGACCTTTTTTCACCCCTTCAACCTCTGTATAAAGGCTTTATTTCAAATTAAAAATATAAGAAAGTGCTTTCACTATTACATAGATATAAAAAATACCTTTTCCTCTCATCTAAAAGTTAAAAAACCTTTGAGCTTATTAGATTGGAACTCCTCTCTTAATTCTTTATTGTGTAATCAAACTTATAAAGTTTGTGAGTTATATTCTTATATTCAAAACATATATTTGTAGTATACTAAGGTAAGGCATCCTTAGGGACATCAAGAGTGCTGGATCTATTAGTAGATAAATACTTTGAAAAAGGATTCTTAAAGGAATTTGTAAAAGAAAAATAGAAGCTTGTACAGAGGCATTTTTAAGTGCCTTCAAACTTAAAGGGATAGTGATTCAAAGTTCTAATCCAATTTAGAGAGGCTTGGTAATAGATGTATACCTTGGAGTGTTGGATCTTCAAGGTTGGAACCATTATAAATAGTTATGTTTAATTTTTCATTTTCCCTATCTTTTTATATACTTGTTTATTACTCTATTTTTTTGAACTATATAAACTGGTGTGCTAAGTTTACATGTATTTGTTCATTAATTGCATTATTCAATCACTAAAATCAAACTTAATCATCTTAGTCATAAAGATTTTATACCTAATTCATCCCCTCTTAGATAAAATGTTGAATAACATGTTTATCATATTATGGCATAAGTCATATCCATTATATTAAGCATGCCTATCACATCATTTTCATCACATATTATATTCCACAATTTATTCGAACTCTTCATTTTCAATATAAGTATGACTATGTTATTAAGTAGTAATTCCATCCTCCTCTTGTGTGGCCATAAACTATCCATTCAATGATAATCAAGATTATACAAACACAACTATACTATATCAATTTAACCAACAACAATGTTGTGCCTTCACTATATGGCTTCATAGATCACATTTTATGCCTTATTACTCTATTTGTATAGAAATAATAATTTGGCATCACATTGTGATTGACAACAATCATAGCATAGGTATCCATTCTACTATAACAATCCATTTATGAAATATAGAATGAATTATGTATCATAAGATAATTAACCTATCATAGGAATAAAACAAATTGAATCAATGTAAGAAGTTTTCATATTTCCTATGACTCATGTATGGACGTATACATAAGGTCATATATATATGTATATATGCAATACTTAGACTCTAATAAATCTTTGTATTAAAATTCAAAATCCTAAAACATTATATTCTAGTAAAACATACTCTTACTATAATTGAACAATTTAAACGCATTTTTCAAGCCCTATTAATAAGAAAATAACTTCCATCCTATTATTTATAAGGCTATTAAATAAATAATTTGAACCTTTCGACTTTCATTAATAATCTTTTAAATAGGAATAAATTGAAAGCTTTTACACAAATAAGTGTAACTATGTTATTAATCATCCAAGTAACAAAAACATGATAAACTAAATGGTTTTTTGATTTAGTAAAGTATATACCGACCTCTAAATGCTAATTCCCTTACAAAAATTCTCAAATTATCCAAGTTTCTTATCTTTATTTTCTATTTATTAAATTTATAAAGATAAATTATAAAAATGCTTATAGTAATTATTTTTTTAAATACTTCCTCTAGAATCTAAATAATTTACTCTAATTTACTAAGTCTTAACTTTCAATATTTTTTGAAGATTATTTCCAAAATTTTTAGAAACTAATCCTAAATTTAGGGTTCTTAGATCAAGTATCAAACAAAAAGAAATATTATAATTTTAAGATATAAATGGGTTGCCTTATCTTAAAAAGGCTACCCTTAGCTTGGCTACCACCAAAACATATAGAATCATTGGAAAATAGAGAAGGGTTGAATACTTTATGCTATTGCCTTTTAATCATAGTATTATAGCTTCCCTTCGTAGGAGGGAGATGCCATTAACTGAAGGAGGTTGCTTGAAGATGGATTGCAATGACATATTGGTAAAAAGCTAAGAGAAATGGTGGTTGTGTGTGAGAAAGAGAAAGAGAAAAAAAAGAATAGGAAAGAAGAAGCTTAAGGAGAGAGAAGGAAAATAGGGAAAAAAGATGGAGCCATAGGGAAAGATAAGCGTGTTAGGTGTAAGATAAGTTTGTATGAAACCATTCTTAACTGTTGATCTTGTTAACTCTAAAGGGGGAAGAAGTTAAAGTGTGGTGATGAGTATAATATCCAATTTAATGAGTGAATCCTTACCTCCCATTATACATAAACTTTACCCTCTCTTAATCTCATCCATCCAATATTAATTCTTATCACATCTAGTTCCTTTAATAACATAGTAACTTCAGGAGTCCAAAATGATTTTCTTGAAAATTTTATAATTTATGCATTAAAATCATTTACTAATAACTCGTAGTAATATTTTCCCAAATTTCCCTTAAATCTTACCTTTTTTAAATATTTACAATTTTGTAAGAGAATTATCACTAAGGTTATTCAAAATAACTTAGGATAACACACTCGCCAAATAAACAATAATAATATTGTTAGGTAAATATTAAATCTTTAGCTTTTATTAAAAGTAAAATTATTAGCAACTAATAAAATTTAAATACTTAAACAATTATTTTAATTTATTCATAATTCACTTAAAGAAGTTAATCAATTAATTCATACTAATTTAAAATATTCACTTTGAAGCTTTAAATTTTAAAGAATTAGCTAAAATGAATTTAGATGTTACATAAATGTTGCCACAGAGACATGATCAAACCTAACACTAGTGCTTATACTAACATAATGACATTTTTAAAATTATTTGAATATCTAATATAATGGTTAAAATAAGTAATTGACATTTTTTTAAAGCTTGACTTTTAGATATCTGTTTATTAAGTAACCAATGTCTAAAGTAATGCAAATCGATAGTATCTATGATGCATTGAGCAAACATAAATGCCAAATATTTTTAAGAAATCAACGTCTTAATCCATAAAGATTTAGACATCAATTTTTTTTTTAAAATGAATGATGTCTAAAAATAATAGGAAGTGATGGTATCTTTATACATAAGAGTATAGCTTTATACTTAGTTTTATATAAATCTAACATCATTCACTTAAAATATTAGTTATTGGTTAAAATATGGCACTTAAAATCTCTGCTTGTATAACTTTCATTTTGTTCTTTGTTTCACTCTTATCCTTTATTTGAAACTTACATTTGATGGAACTAACCTCTACTTTGATCATATGATCCCTAAATCTTCTCCATGTTCTTAGTTTTATTCCTAATCTACTTTGAGCCTCCTTTCATCATTAGTATCATTTTCAAGTATGATGTCTTATCTTGATTTCATTATTTTTATAATATTGATAGAATATTTTAATATTTTGCTCCAATATATATACATATATTGTGTTAGCTTTATATTCTTTGTAAGTTTAGTATGGATTTCAAGGTTTAATTGTGTAATACCTGAATTTATTATTGGTTATTTTGTTAAAAAATTGAAGTTTTAAAGTATTTATAGTAATCAATTGTATTATTGGAATTATCATTATAAAAAAAATTCAAATAGAATAAAACAATTATGAGTATATTTAAATTTTTAATCACTATTTATTTTATCTTATAATGAGACTTAAATATTTAAAATTTTGCCTAATAGTATTGAAATTTTATCTATAGATATTTTCAACTATTAAATTTTATTAAGATATTATGGAATTGTTAAAAAGGAAAAAAGAAAATAAAAATGGTAAAATTTAAGAATAATTGATTGAAATTTAATAAGGAAAAGAGATTTACAAAGAATGGATAGCTCATATTATATTTTTATTTAAAGTTATGTTATCATTGTTTTATTGAAGTATTTCCTTGTCAATTTTATATTGAACAAATGACTAGGATTGTCCAAAACTTAAAATTTAGTACACCTAACATGCATAATCAAAATTATGGCCTTTTTTTATGAACCCCCTTTTTAAAATGCCATTTTTCATTTCTCCTTCCTTGTTTCTCTCTCTCTCTCTCTCTCTCTCTCTCTCTCTCTCTCTCTCTCTCTCTCAACCCTTTCTCTCTCTTTTCAATACTGCCACTTGAAGTTGCCATCTGGCTGCCTTCCTTTATCATATTGTTGTTGGCTTTATGATAACCCTTTATCTAATCAATAGTACACTAGTGACATGAAGAGAGCCACAAAAAAATTAGTCCAAAAAAGGGCTTTCACCTTTATTATTTTTTAGTAATGCATCATGTTCTAGCTGCCCTTAAGCTAGAGGTAACCTATTTAAGATAGGGTAAACCCATCTATATTATAAAATTTTTATATTTTTATGTTTGATATTTGATCTAAGAACCTTAACTTTAAACTTAATTTCTAATTTTATTTGAAATAATCTTTAGAAAATTAATGAAATTTATGATATAGAAAATTAAAGAGGATTGTCTAAAGTCTAAAGGAAGCATTTTTAGAAAGAAAATAATTATTATGAGTATCTTTATAATTTATCTTTGTAAATTTGATAAATAAGAAATAATAATGAAAAAACTTGGATATTTTGGGAATTCTTAAAGGATAAATGCATTTAGACTGAGTGTATCCTTCACTAGACCATTTAAATCTCAAAATTATTATATTTACATTATATGTGTGGATATTTATAAGATTGTTTTTATATATTTAGAGGCTTTTAATGCCCATGTTTACTTGGTTAACTGTAAAGTAAGAATGCTTTAAATATTTATTTATTGGGAATTATTTATTTATTAAGGGTGTTGGAAAATACTTATAGATTATACAAATTATGTTAAGGATATACTCCATTTGAATATAATACTTTTAAGTTTTAAATTTCCATTTAATTACTTATCTAAATATATATATCTATATATGCACTACTATGCTTATATTTATACATGGTTTGAGAAAATGTAAGATTTCTTTATATTAGTTCCCTTGTGTTTTATTTATATGATGGATTAGTCCTTGTGTGATGCTAAATCATAGTTCCTATATAGATAAGAATAAATGCAACATAGAATGTGATATGTAAGGCTGTGCAATAAAGCATAGTGTTAGTATTACTTAAATTGATGCATTATAATTGTATTTATATAGTATTATTGATTATTATTAAATAAATACTTTATGGCCAAGCAAAAGATGTGTGAAATTGTTATTAAATAATATAGTTATATTTATATTAGAAAGGTGTTGTTGGAAAAAAATGATGAAAAACAAAGTGTGATGAATATGATAGTTGCCATGATTTATGAAAATAAAAATGTTGAGAATATCCAAATTAAGGGAGTTATGTTTAGGGTAATATGACTATCAGTTGATATATTTTAGTAGAAAGGCAAGCAAGACATAAGGTGGGCATACGAGGGATAAGGATGGAAAAAAGAATAAGATATAAAGATAGATCAGAAGTACAAAGAGAATGTATGTATTTTATACATAATTGATATATATATTACATTATGAATTGGATCCTAATTGATATTAATTATTTCTGTGTGATATTATTAATATAGTGATATAACCATGAGTGAGTCTTTTATGGTTATTTAATTCGAAAGTGATATGTAGAAATGTTTCTGTGGATAGTATTATAGGAGAATGATCTAACTAGTAAGAGTATTGTTCTTCTTAATATTTCAAGGTAAGAATTATTATATTCAATCTTTATGGAAATCTTAAACTAGGTGTATTTGAGTATATGAAATAAGTAAATTTGTTATCCAAGCTTAAAAGCTAAAGAACAAAATTTATTAATTTAACTATTATCTATTAGATCCCTTTTCTACTTATTTATGGTATAATTCTAAAGAATTTTTTATTTAATAAGTATATGCTCACTAAGTTTATATAATTTATTCTTTAATTATTTTAACATTTTAGGCTATGTAAAATTGCCTATTGCAGTACTTTCTTGGAAGATTTGAGGTATAAGGATGGAAGAATTTAACATTTCAGATAAAGTTAGATGTAATAATATTTAGAAAGATGTATTTTATTTATTTATTTTCCCATATTATTATTGGTATTTGTTAATTAAATCATAGGTATTGCATTCTAGGGCATATGAATAGAGGAAAATTTATTCGTTACTTTTTAAAAAATTGTATTAAATGTAAATTGCTACAACAATGGAAGGATTGTTGTTAGGTTAAAGTTTGTATAGTTATTAGTAAGGTTGGAGGAAATCAGGTAGCGATTTCCATGTCAATCACACTTTGTTTAAGTGATGACAAAGTTAACATCAAAATATAGTCTAGGCCTTGAAGGTGAATGGAACATAGGTTTCCAACTATAAAATTCAACTAGTCACATTGAATTCATGATTGTGTGACTGACATCATGAATGGTAGGATAACAAATCTATTTTAAGGCATGCCTTTAAATCTTTATGTTGTTCATTTTTATCTTTCTTACTATTGTCCTTACTAACAAATTATTGGTTAGAGTTTGAAAATGCTGACAAATTGATGGTTCAAATATATGAAAATTATAAATAAGAATGATTGAGAGATTTTAGACATGATATATAGATTGTAAGTTGCTATATAATTTCTAGTGTTGTTATTTTGAATCAAGTAGATGTGTACATATAATTATCTTTGAATTGTTGTACTTTACTTTAAATGAGTACATGAAAGGTCATATATACTCCCAATTGAGCCTAACAACTTATATCAATTATGTACTATCTTGAACTATTATTTCATGAGTAAAATTAAAAAAAAAGGTAAATACTTGATAAGTGGTTAAGGTTTGATTGTATATAGGCGGTAGGTTACTTGCTTTAATGGTAAATGTGGGTAATTGTAGATAGAAAGAAATATTAATAATCATATCTTCAAGTTTGAAATGGATATATGTATATATATAGGTGATGAGTTTTACAAAAAAAACTAGGGAACACTTACATATGGTAAATGTTGTCCTAAAACCTTCTAATAATGGTGTTCATATTGAATAGGATGGAACCTTATGTATTCTAATGGAAACGAGACTACTTATGTGCCAAATGGTGATTAAGTGGATGTGAAAATTTGTAAGCTTCATCATTAACTACTACTTGATAATCAAGTAAGTAAAGATGATGGTTAATAAGCCCATAAAGTGCTCAATCAAAATGTTGATGCCAAATGATAAAGTTTGAGTAATGAATGAAGCTTACAAGACCTTTGTCATATGCCTAAAGGCCTTAATTCAATTCCTCATAAAGGTACCATCATGCATCCTTCCACCTATTTTTTTAAAATTCAAGTTGTATTAATCTTGTTGTTTGAATTTACTAACTTGTGTACTATGTTCAGAAATATTATGATCATGATTGCACCAAGCCATAATTTGAGCTTGATAGCTATTAACCCCCCAGGTCTTGACTCCACATCCTTATGAATGTGAAGATAATGGACAAGGATTATCATTTGTTCATTGCAAAGGATGTCATCTTGCAATTCTTAAGGATAGTAAAGCTCAATGTTTCTTACATCTAGCTTTAAGTTAAGTGAGTTCATTTTACCTTATTTAAATATATATTTTTTAGTTTAAATTATTAACTAAATAGGCATTTAGCCATGCCTTTCCTATAGTTAGTATTTATATGAATGTTGCATTACTTAAAGGATTATACCTATTATGAATTCTTATTTCCATATCATATCAACCATTAAGCCTATGGTAATACTCAAAGGTAAGCATACTTGGAGGCAACATTCCTTATACTCATGGAAACAATGTTGTATGGCATCATACTTTGAAAGGTAAGTCTCACTTATGCACCAATTGTGATTGAGCAATTTTCATACAACTATTTTGACATTTGGTTATGACATTGCATTGTAGATGATGTTGGATGCTTGTTATGGTGTATCCAAAGAAGAAACTTGTATTCTAGCTTGATCCCCTAGCCAAATGATAATGATTAGGCTTGAAAAATGTACTTGACCATGCTTTAAGGGTAAGCTACATGCAAGGCTTGGTATTAGAAATGATAAGCAATGAATAATGGAAGGAAGTGAAGGTAAGATTTTTTAGGTATATTGTAACCATTGCAATAATAGCTTATGTGTCACTTAATTGAAATTGACCTACTATTCCATTTAATGTAGTGCTATAAATAGATAGGTAATATGGAGTGTGGCTATTATATCATACATTAAAAGGTTTATACACTCATGAAGACATTGATGAAGTGTGAAAGTTATGGATAAGGTATTTTCTCAAGGTAAAAAATGCATTGGAATGAATGCTCTTAGCTCTATATATCTAAATATGTAGAGTTAGGTTTAGAGTTGCATTTGATCGTAATTTTTAGTGTGCATGTTTGCATTTATGTAACCTAAACAATATGACAGTTCTCTATTTGTAAATAACTTGATTTGTAAATGAAAGTTGATAAATTTACATAAAAGCTTCATCTATTATACATTATTTGTTTTTATTGTTCTTGCCAATTGGTATGTAGATAATTTTTAGGATTGGTTTTAGGTTAGTGTTGTTCTGTTGCTATTGCTAATATAAATGATTAATTTGTAGAAACTTGTTTAGAAGAAAGATCTTAAAAAACATATAGGCTTTTTTTTACAAAAAAAAACTAACATGTACATTATATATTATGATAGTTTTTATGAAATAGTCGATGTGGAATTTTGTAATAGACTGTGCCAATTATTTACTAACTAAGTTATATCTAAAAGATAATTATATCTAAAAGATAATCTGTCACCAACTATACATTGGTCTTCTTTATAAAATCGACTTCAAAGTTCTTTAGTAATATGATGTGATTTACATTTATATGCTAATTTTCAAGTTTAGAACAAACATTTAATTTGTTATATTTTCTCTAGAAATTTAAATTTTCAAAATAAAATGTGTCATCATTTTAGAAGTTAGTTTTACATAAATAATTGATGTTTAAACTAAAATGGCCTCACCTTAACACTAACTTTACAAAACCATTAGCGAGAGTTAATAATAAAAATATTAAACAAGGTGACACCAATTCTATATTTCATTCCTAAGCTTTTTCAACCCTAATAATATCTTTAAGATGATGCAATTTTGTCATATGAATTTTTCTTCACTTTGTCTTATCTAACAAGATATACTTACTAAATATCTTATTCTACTCTTCCATGGATGTCTTGATATTTTGTGTGGTGTTACTCAAGTTTTGCATCTATGTTTTTAGGATTTTTTGCTTAAGATGATTTAGGTTGAACTTAAGTTATATTGCTCACACCTTGCTGATACTTTGTTAATCCATGAAAACATAACATATAAATATAAGGATTTCTTTGGGTTTTATTTTATACTTGCAAATTAATTTCTAATTTAATAATCAATTATATTTTATTACTCATTATTTTAATACAACTTTTATAAGTTTTATAGTGTTTTAAAGATGATGAATCACATTAAGCAAGTAAGAAATTTGATTTATTTTGATAACAAATTGATACTTTTTATGATTGATGCACTTATTAAATTGTGATATACTTATGCATTTTTTTTCTTGCAGCAAATTGGAATAGGTGTTCATGTCTTTTCATCTCCTAAAATTCAACATTGCAATTTTCTTCTTTAACCTTAAGAGCTATTATCTACTATTTATTTATAGGTTCACTATCTTTAAACTTTTATTCGTTCAATTTATTATGAAAAATTGTTGAAATTAGAATTATGTAATATCATAAGAGATGTTAGTTTCTATTTTGATTAGGGTGTACAAAGAATACAGGGTGTGTTAAAGGGAATAGAAGGAACGTAGGTGTCACAACCCACCTATGGCTACAATGGGAATGGAATCATTAATAACTCCACCAGAAAAAATTATGATTAACATTTAAGGAACTATACTAAAAACTAATAAGTCCATACTTCCATGGGTAGAGTAAAATGAAAGTCAAATTTGCAAATTTACTTCTTCCATTTACTTTAGAATATCTTAGCATGCAAGGGTTAGTCCAAAAGAGAAGTTAGGCCAACTTATGTACTTTTACTACACAAGGCACAAGTAGCATAAGTTAGCCTAACTAAGCCGCATAATGAATGTTTCCTATAGAATCTATTTCATCACAATTCTAAATCTTATTACCTACAATCATGGCTTTGGTGGATATGTTTACAAGTATGTATAATTACAAAATAATTACACTTTTTAATGCTACTTGGCTCACAAAATAAAGAAAAGTCTTGAGAAAGGCAAACTTGCCAATTGAGATGGAGGTAATGGCAGCGAATCAACCTAAGTATCTGAGAAAAAAATCATGAAAAAGTAAGTCCAGGAGCTCAATAAGTTAACATTCTAATTAAATAATTTAATCTATGAAAGGATAACTTAACACTATTATTAACTCATAAATAAAATAAATAATCTCCCATGTGAACTTACTAAAAAATAATCAATAAATTGGAGGCACAATGTCATAAATAACCTAATCCAATTATTAACTATAACATTAAGCCTGCTAAAGAAAATAAGTATAGTATCTTTCAAGCATAACATATATAAACCTGCATAAATAAATAACCCTTTTTATAAATCTTAATTCTTCTTATCCTTTCACAAATCCAATTTTATTCCACTAGGGTGAACCTTTTCTTTTTACATAAATATGTAGATATAATGCAATGATCTCGACATAAGCAAAGTTCTCCCTTATCATCATCATTTGATAATTATAGCAAATACATAAGCAAAACATAATAATTTCTAACTCAATTCATCTAATGTGAATTACCAAGTCCATTCACAACCATTCAATCTATAGCAATATCATATATCCTTATAAAGCATATATAAAAAGGTACTATGCAATTAAAGTTTTAAAACATGTAAAATTTTCTAAGAACACAAGGTGAATCAATTGGGCACTTGATTCATTATTTACAAAGAATATTTGTTAAGGATAAATCAATCAGGAAATCAATTCATGCCATACAGAGAGAATCTTAACTCGTTAAATTGATTCTCTCAATAAGTTCTAATTGAATATATTCATCAATTAATTTAAGCCATATAAAAATAATATTTAGGTATAATGAATTGATTGATGAATTGATTCACCTATGAAATCTTGTAAACTTTTTTGCAAAAATCACTCCTCACTTAATTCCTTTTAGTACTAATCTCACTTATAACATTAAATCTCTTAACCAAACCATCAAATCTTATAGGAAAATTTCTCAAGTTAGGGTATAATTCCTCCTAACACATTTCTTCCTTTTTCTTAACCCAACCAATAACAAATTGTTATAGGTTTTAAGTTAGCAATGAAATTTCATAAAAATAGAAAGGGTTAAGAATCCTTTAACTTGGTAGATTGGTTAATGAAAAGGAAAATGGAAGTTGACAAAGTTTAGAGAATAAGGAAGTGTTTTATTTATGGAAAATGAAAATAAATAAGGATATAAAGTTTATGTAGGCAAAATGATAGTAGAAGGGGTAAAATGGAAAATAATGTGATAGGAAACCTCAAACTTTTTCAATTATACTATTCCATAATATAAAACTCATCATTTGTTCAATAAATTACTCTCACACATTATTTGCACAATTATCTTTCATTTAAGGGAATTTTATTTAGTTAAAATAGTCTAATTATGAATTTTTTTCTCATCCACAATTCACCTAGCATAGTAGTTAAGTGTTCAACATTTTAATCATGTGGAACAGCCTAAATCCATTTTCTTTATCCTTGAACTATGAATTATACGGTTAATTAATAATGTAAAATCTTTAATAGTACCAAGTTTAACAATATGGTGCATAAGGAATAAGGAACCTAGGTTTTGGGTTGGGGGTAAATTATACCATATTGGTTATTTAATGAAACTAGCCTAGTATACAAAACATTACACATGAGATTTTAAACAAAACTGACATCTAATGTTATTTCTTATGATGACTCACAAAAAATGATTTTGGTTATTTTGGATATAAGAAATAATGTTATTATTATTTTAACATCGGTTATATAACTAATGTCAAAATATAACATATAACACTTGATTTTTGTTAAATACTTGATGTATATTTATATTTCTGTAGTAGTGCTTAAAGTGGCTACCCACTTACCCAATTGGTGATTCACCAAAAATATCCTATAGAATATTCTTATTATATTTACATTTATAAAATATTAAGATAGTAAAAAGATTTATTTATTCAAAGTTAAATATGAAGAGTACAATAGAAAATAATATCTTCTATATCAAAAAGAAGGTTGGTTTAATAAAAAAAATCATGAACTGATCATGAAATCTTTCTAATTGACCTTAAAAATTTGGTCTTCCAAAATTGATCCAAAAAAATCAATAATTGGTGACAAATCTATCAACGCTTGCAAACTAGTGACAATTCACATGATTGAAATAGTTTTTAATAATTTTCTTTTATTTTAAAAATACTATTATTTTACTTAATATTAGACATATGTAAAAGGTTTAATGTTCCAAATAGTCAAACATAACCCCATTTTCTACAAAAAGGAGTCATTAAAAAAAAGAATTAGTTTAATATAAACTATTTTTGTGATAATTTAAATTATGAACTTGTAAATGTATGAAACAATTTGATGTAATTTAAATTATTTTCATGTGTATATGCATAAATTTAATTTAATGTGTTAAAATTATTTATTTTATTATTATGTATTATATTTTTAATACACCAATCAAACTATTAAACCTAGAATCATTTGTTGGGCTAGTTTAATGATTGAATTGTTTTATGAGATATTGATTTTTTCCACTATTATGATATCTTATATTAGTTTTTAATTATAAAATATATAAATAATATAAAATTCTTTATTTTCATGCAAATAAAAAAATTTGCATAAAATGAATAAATTTTTTTATTAAAAATATCTTTCACAAATAAATACATAATGCATTTGGTAATTTGGTTGTAACAAGTACAAATGCGCCCACTTGGCATGCCACAGGGTAGTTAGTTAAGCCAACAAAAGTGGGTCCTTCTTCAGCAGGCAAGTTTTGAGCCCCTCTTTTTACATGAAGTAGGTATTCCCTTGAATTTAGCAAGCAAAGCACGATTTATTAAGTTTATAGGATCTTCTATGGTGTGTGTGTGTGTGTATATATATATTTTATATTGAATGTCTGGCTAATCCGAATGGTGTACTAATAACATATAAAATACTCTCACATATTTTATATATTTTTTTACTTGCATCAATGAATTGGACTTATGTTTATTCAAGAATTGCAGTTGTTTTAAATTTGCCAAACGTTTTTCTTTTGGAAATCAAATTTGAATCCATTTTTTATTATTTGAAAATAAGATATTAGGGTTTAAGTTTAATTTGTGAGATTTAGGCTTTTTATTTGTGAAGACAATGGCATAACTTTGGGGAAAAAAGAAATGGTGAGCTACTACTAAGATTTGTCAAAATATAATTGTTAAAAAATAAACTCACCTATTTATATTAATGTTCACAAATTTTTTTAATAATTTATGATTATAAAATATTAACATCACAAAAAAATATTTTATTTATTTAATATCACATATGAAGAATATGATAAAAAAATAACATCTCTTATTTTATAAAAAAATTATTTTCTTTCACTATCAAAACATTATATAATATTTTATTAATCCCATAATAATAATAATAATAATAATAATAATAATAATAATAATAATAATAATAATAATAAACGGAGTGCAATCTTTTATTATATAGAAGAAAATATTTTTTTTTTGATAAAATTTCACGGCATAAAAATGCAATGAAAGAAACATATTAACACAGCAACTCTTATTGAGCACAAACAGAATTATTGACAGTAAAATTTGTTTTTTAACTCACAATATTTTTTGAAATAATATAATTAAGGTGATGAAAATTATTTTATTTATTTATTATTAAATAAAAAAAATGATAAAAATAATATTCATTGTATCAAGGAAAATATTATCTCTTTTAACAATTTTTAATCAAAATATATATGTAACATGTCATTTATTTGTATGTAGGTAAAATAAATGCTTTTATAGAAAATATCTTCTTACAAAATAAATAAAATTTCTGAATTTGTTTGTTTGGATGGAAACCAAAATTTTGTGAAAAATATTTTTCTAATAAAATGAATTGATTTTTTCATTGTTCGACGCAACAAAAAATACCTTCTCTAGTTTGATGCATAAAAAATGATTTTTCATTAAAAAGTAATATCATATATAAATAATTTTATCTTTAAAGTTAAGCCACATAATGATTATTTTATTATTAATATATTTTTAAAGTAGGAATTGATAAATTTTTAATAATAAAAATAAAAAATTATGTGTATTTTGTATAAAAATAATTCAAAGAAAAATTAAATTCTTTTTATCTTTGCCATTTCTTTATAAAATTAATTCATATTCTTATAATTGTATTCAAAATTAATAATTATATTTTTTAATTTGCATAATTGTTCAAATTTTTTAATATAATTTTTAGAAAGTAAAAAAAAGGGAAAAAGAGAAATAAGTGAAAGTGATGAAGCTGCGCAGCAAAGAGTGGATACAAAATTGGCAAACAGAAGGGGAGAGGGATATGGGGGGAAAAATGAGAAATAGAGAATGAAATTAGAGAGAGATGAAACCAAAAGACAGAAAACAAAGGGCGTTGAGAGATAGAAGCCGTAATTTATATTATTGGGATTAATTTATTTATTAAATATATTCAATATATTAATTTATTTAGTATGTTTATTAATTTTAATTAATAATATTTATATTATAAAATTATTTAATAAATTTAATTACTTATTATTTTATATTAAAATATTTTTAATTATTAATATAATATTATTTTAAAATTTTATTAATATAAATTTTTAAATGAAATGATGTGTCAATCTAAATTCATATAAATATATTATGTTCATATTGAATTATCTTATTATATCAAAAATTATCATCCCTGTTAAGACAGGAAGATAAGAAAGAGAGCATAGAGTAGTAAAAAAGGATAAATAGAGAAAGATATAGAAGAGAAAGGAGAGTCGATGAAGTGTAAGATCATATAAGCTTTGTTTCATACATGTAATTGATAAAATAATTGGTAGTTAATAAGTTAATTAATAGTTAATAATTTATAACTAGTAATTGATAGTTGATAAGTTAGTTAATTATTTAAGAAGTGTTTTATAAAATTAATTGTTGAATTAGCTAAAATTGTAAAATGATATATTAATAGAAATAAATATATAATTAAAATAATTTATATTTATCTAAAAATTAAATTATAATAATACAATTAAAAAGTTTAAAATAACAATATAATGAAAATTATATTAATACAATTGAAAAGTTTAAAAAAAGTCATTGAAGGCACTAGTGAGAAAAGTTAATCTTATGATTTTTAACCCTGTGAAAAAGTGTAAAGAGAGACAAAAAAAAATACTAGAAGAAATTATAAAAAGGGATGTTTTTGGTAAATAATATTTCTAAAATTCTAATTTCAGTTAGAGTCCAATGGCATTGTCTAATTTATATAACCAACTTCACTTAGTGGGATAAGGCTTTATTATTATTGTATTATTCATAATAAAATTATAATTACTTAAAATATAATTAGTTATATTTTATGATATTATTTATTTACATATATATTTTTATATATTTATAACTTAAAATCAAGATATAATTATGTTAAAATTAAGTTAATTATATTTTATAAAAAAATATTTTAATTTATATTATAAAGGGGATGGGTTATAAATTAATAAAAAGAATAAAAATAGATTTAAAAAAATTTGAAGTGGCAGTAGCTTATAAGTTATAAATTATTTTAAGTTATTTATTAAATTAGAACTTATTTTTTTAATTAGTTAATGTGAAAAACATCTTTAAAATTTATAAATTAATTTATTTGTTATAAGTTATAAATTAACTTATTTATTATAAATTATAAATTAGGTTAATAAGTTATAAATTAATTTATTTGTTATGTTAAATGAAGCCATAATGTATGATAGTTTTGAAAAATAATTCTTTATAATTAAAAGGAAAAATTATTTCTCTATAAATTACTTTTTATCAGACTTTATTTTTTGTTAATTAACTTTTATCATCTCCTAACATAAAAAAAATTGAAAATAGTTTTTGTAAAAAGAATTTGCTTATGACAAACGGAACCTAACTAAAACTCGATTTATTTTAATATAAAATATTTTTAGTAAAAATATAGTTATAAAATATTAAGATAATAAAAAATAATTAATATATTTAATTTTAAATATAAAAATTTAATAAAAATTAATTTTTATGTTTTCAAGAAAGAAGTTATTTTTTCCTTCTATTATAATTTTAAATATTATTTTTTAATTAAAAGATATAAATGTATATGATACTTATTTATCTATATACATGAAAGTAAAATTTTTTATTGAGATTATTTATTTTAAGTGATATATAATATTGTTAAAAAAATTTTCCTTCCTTTATATCTTAGATTCAATAAAAAAAATTACGTGTGTATTTAATAATTTGATTAATTCTATTATTACAAAAAAATGAAATAATTTTTTTCTAAAAAAATAAAAAAAAAGAAATAAACGGAGCCTAGATAAAATTTTTCAAAAAGTGTCTTTTACAAAACAAAGGGGGATGTTAAACGTAACATCATGTTACTCGGACCAAATAACTACTTTTCTCAATTCACATTGTGAGGTATTTTACTTATCCACTCGTGGAAAATGGAATTGAGGCTTAGAAAAGTGAAGTTTCTAACTTTCCACCCCACAGTCCAAATATCAAAATATCATTAGGAAATCGGAAGAAGGAGAAGAATGAATTGAAAAAAAAATTAATTAAAATTTCAATTTTCCACTTCCTTTATGATGTTTTAGAAAAAAAAATTATTAACAACACATAATATTTAATTCCTTATTTATAAAAGTAATAATTATTGCACCTTTCAAAGTTTCTAACTAATACTATTAATCACTTAGTTTTACTTTTATTATAGTTATCATTCATTCTTTCACATATAACATTAAAAAAATAGTAAAAAGAAAAAATACAATTAAAAATTTAGCACATATTTGATATTATTAAAATAAAATTTAATAATTAACTTTAGTATTTTTCATTTATGTTTAATATTGTAAAGTGAATGAAGCGGTGAATAATAAAAATAAAAATAAGAAATAAGTAATATTAGTTTTGAAATTCAAAAGATGTAATAATAATTACCTTTATAAATGAGACTAAATGTTATGTTTACTCATAAAAATTATTCCTTTTTATCTATTTTCTTAAAGAATTAAGATTGTATTAATTATTCTTTTTCTTATTTTATCCTTGTTTTTACTAAATGTCAACCACTATAAATTAATTAACAAAAATATTATATGTACCAAAATGAGATTCCAAATTAAATTCTGAATCTTTTATATTTATTAAATTAAGTTTTATAAATTTATTCCACCATTTTACATTTAGTAGCAACTCTTAATTTGCATTTGAAGTTCAATTTTGAATATCACTTGTGATGCATATAACATTCTTAATAAATTAATTACCTTTCGAAATAGTGGATATGATTATAGAATGTAATTATTTCTTAATTAGGACTATTTAGTTGACTCTTTAATTTACACACACACAAATATATATATATATATATATATATATATATATATATATATATATATATATATATATATATATATTTATCTTATTAGGCTCAAAATTAATCCATTCTTCATTTAAAACTTTTATACCATAAATGGATAAACAGTTGTGACATTAATAAAAAAAGAGTAATTAAAATTTTTTATAAATAATTAAAATAATTTTATAATTTTTTTTAATATGATAACATATAAATAAATAATAATAATATAAATAAATATATAAATGAATATAATATAAAATTTATTTATATTGATATAATCGTCATCTTAAACAACGCATAAAAAATGTACAGGAGAAAACTATTTTTAATTTTACTGTATATTTAAAGACTTCATTACTATTATCTCTTGTATTTTAACAAATCAAATAATCACATCTTAAATTTTAAAATTCACTTAATTAATCTTAATGTGAAGACATTTAAATTATCAAAATATACTAAACAATAACAATAATTCTATGATGTCATTTTTACAGTACAACTAGAAATATTCAGATGGAGTAAGTTAAAAACATTTATTTCTTACTGCTCCAACCCCCAACTATCCCACATAGGAAACACATGTATCCATTGTATTCAGATTCCACCACTATAAATATATGCATCGTGGCCTCCCTCCAATGGGAATATGTATCACACCATCACTTTATAAGCGGAAGAAAAATGTCAATTATTATGTTGTTAAGAACTTCACAACTGTAAGCTCACAAAGACACACAGAGTGAGAGAAAGTACTAGAGAGAGAAACATGAGGAAAGAGTGCCATCCATTGTTGAGGGGAAGGAGAGGGGATAGCAAATACAAACATGGGTTTTCTGCAGCTGAGATGGAATCACTGAGAAGCATGTGTGAGGTTGTGCTGCCTTCTTTGCCCTTGGATTCTCTCAGGAACAAGAAAGTGGAAGAAGAACCCAGTGGAGCTATTCAGTCTTTTTGGACCCTTTCTGCTTCTCAATTTCCAATCCCTGATGAGGTTTCTCACTTCTGCTTCAAGCTGCTGCCTCTTCTTCATCTGAATCTTCTCCCTTCTTTTTTCTTCAATATTCTATCCAATTAGGAAATTAATTAATATTATGATTTATATATTCATACTATTATAATCTATTTTTCTGTTTTTTTTTTTATAACAAATATTTTTTTATTCTCTCTTTTTGATACGTTCGCAGTATTGGAACTTTCTTACTTGCTACAAATTTATTTTATTCCATTATACCCACCTTTGTCAATGCTTTGCTTCACTTAAAGATGACAGTATGCAACTAATCTTATATATATATATTCTTTACTTTAGCATTATTTTTATATTAAAAAATAAACTCTTGGTAAGATCAACTGTGCTATAAGAAACATTTCATTCTAAGAGCATATTTTCAAGTATACATTAATAAATTAAGACCGATAACTAAACTTTACTCAGTAAGCGGTATAGTATTAATTCGGAAACGAGAAATTCTTAAGGATTATAGTTATTTAAACCAGGGGCTCCTTTGTCCTTGCGTATATAGACAGCGGGACCCAAACTGACGCCACAATGGCAAATTCTTTTAATGCTTGATTAAAATTTGAGTTATATTTGGTACGTTTTACTAATATGTCATATTCAAACATATTTTTATAATTTTTGTTAACAAATTAATTTTTTAAGTTTTACAAGATTATTAAACAAAATTGTAAAAGAAAAGAAATTAACTTTAAAACCTGGCAACTATGAAATGTATTGAAAATTATATATTTTTTTAGTTGCGTATGTATACAAACCTTTTCTTCACAGTACAAGTGAAATCGCAACTATATAATATCAAACAACTTTTTTTCTTTGGATGCAAATTGCTATCACATACTTTAATAAAAAAGATAATTAATTAGATTACAAGTATTAATTACAAATTTTTTATAATTTAAAAGCTTGATTTGTAAATTTTTATAATTAACAGAAATAAAATACAATTATTTCAAAATTAATAGGATAATTCATATTCTGTTCCTCTGCATCTTTATATATATATATAAACTCCAAAATTAGTCATCAACATGCTTCTCGAAAGATTTGCTGGAGATGCACTTCTCTGTCCCTACTAATAAGAACTTGAGTGGTTTGAATCAAATAATTACGTTGAGATCCTATCTTAGTCTGACAAGGAATGCCAATCCGCCAGTCCCTCTCATATTTAATTACATAAGATATAAAACTCAAAATTAATATTTTCTTACGAAATCATGAAAGTAAAAATTTTAATTTTTTTAAAAAAACTATAGAATTTTTATATATATTAAAAAACAGTTTATAAGAAATTAATCATTCATATTTTTAGTCAAATTTTTTTAATCCAACTCATTGCATGTTGATAAGTCATCTCATATTATAGTTGAATAGTTATTAATTTTGTGCCCATTGGCTCCCCCACATGGACCTACATTCTTATTCAAAAGGTTATGACATTCAAATGTCAGAAAGTGAAAGAGTAGATAGCAGATTCCAATTCAGTAATTTTTTATTAAATAACATCCACACTTGAGAATTTGGTTCTGCCCTTAGGTTTTATGTTTTCCTCCTCTGTCCGAAGATCATAGAGAAATAATTTTTTATCAACAAAGTAATAATTTTGTTTATAAAAAAATAAGTAATAATTTTTTAAATAAAAAATCCACTCCATAAAAAGGATTCTTGTCTAAATTCTTCACTCCAAAATTAGGATCATTTTCACCAAAAAAAATAAGATTATGACTTTTTAGGATCTGTTTATATTATCAAAAGACATTATATAAAGAAAATCTCATTTACTTATAATTATAGTTATAAAAATTTATGATTATAAAAAATATTCAATTTATTTGATATTATCTATGAAAGTGTAGCAGAAAAAACGTTTACTATTTTAGAGTCAGAAGTTGTTTTCTTTGACATGGTATCCTACATTATTATATCATTCACAAAGTATATACATGACATAAAAATCCTTTACTTTACTTAAGATAAATGATATTTCCATGGGAAAGATATTTGGGGAGGGGAATATTTGTTTGTAGAATTGGTTAAAAACCTATACTTCCCATTTTCTTGTTTGACAAGTTTGATTTGGAATGAGAGCAGGTTGCAGAGGTATTGGTGAAGAGAGGATTAATTGAGGCAGTGCTACTTGTTAGAGTGATTCTGTGGCTGCTGGCAACAAAATTGGGTACCTTTTTGCTTTGTGGGTTTCTATGTGTGAGTGAAAAATGGCCTTTCATCAATGACTTCTCAAAAATGTCTTTGGAGAACAGAGAGAAGGTTATGCAGAGATGGCTAAATCATTGGCTCCTCACTCCCATTAGACTTGCATTTGCTTATGTCAAAGTCTTGTGCCTCTTCGTCTTCTTCTCATGGGTATGCTATTTCAACTATGGCTCATTTCCATTATCATCTCACCCTTTTTTTTTATAATAATATCAGTAACAACTCATTTGATGTGTAAAAAAAAAATATTATATATAACATTCTAGGTTTGAATGAAGGATTTTAAAATCGAAAAATATTGAAGGTAATATGAAGTATGATCGCACTACTAAAGATGTGGTTTATAACCCATATTCTCGTACAACCAAGAATATAAAACAAAAGTCATACTCACTTGGAAAAGAATATGTACATTTAGTTTTGTACAACAAAGTGCATTTTTGTTGTGGTTGACAAAAATTTGAATAGGCATAGCTAATGACTGGGGTTTGTTCTTAATTTGCAGGTTGATGAAAACGGTGAGAACCCAGCATGGGAAGCAATTGGATACAAAGTTCCCAATGAAGAGAAGCCAACACATGACTCCAGCAGCAATGGGAGGCCACTCCAAAAAGGAATGATAGAAACAATATATGAATCTGACTCAACTCTTCAACAATCTCTTGCTGATAAAGGCCTCGATTTCACACTAGACTCCAACACCAATACCCTCAAAATCAAATCTGATGTAGTGATTGTTGGGTCTGGCTGTGGAGGAGGTGTAGCAGCTGCACTTCTTGCAAAAGCAGGTTACAAAGTAGTTGTTATTGAAAAAGGCAATTACTTCACTCCCAAGGATTATTCTTCTCTTGAAGGCCCTTCAATGGATCAACAGTATGAATGTGGAGGAATTTTGGCCTCACAGGATTCAAGGATGCTGATTTTGGCTGGATCAACAATAGGTGGTGGCTCTGCTGTGAACTGGTCAGCATGCATCAAGACGCCACACAATGTGCTTGATGAATGGTCTCAGAGACACAAACTCTCATTCTTTTCCAGCCCTGAGTATCTCTCTGCTATGGAAACAGTCTGTGAAAGGCTTGGTGTCACTGAGAACTGCACAGAAGAGGGTTTCCAGAATCAAGTCCTAAGAAAAGGGTGTCAGAATCTAGGGATAAAAGTGGATTTCGTGCCGCGGAATTCATTGGGGAATCATTATTGTGGTTCTTGTGGTTATGGCTGTCCAAAGGGTGAGAAACAAGGCACTCAGGTTACTTGGCTTGTGGATGCTGTGAATCATGGTGCAGTGATAGTAACAGGATGCAAAGCTGAGAGGTTCATTTTGGACAATAACAACAGTAGAAGTGAAAGGAAGAAGAAATGCTTGGGAGTAGAGGCAAGGGCCATAAGCAGCAGAATCACAATGAGGCTGCAATTTGAGGCCAGGGTGACAATATCTGCAGGTGGGGCCCTTCTGACACCCCCTTTGATGATTTCCAGTGGGTTAAAGAATAAGAACATTGGAAGGAATCTTCATCTCCATCCGGTTCTAATGACTTGGGGATATTTCCCAGAATCAAATTCAGAATTCAAAGGCAAAGTCTATGAAGGAGGAATAATCACATCGGTTCATAAGGTCCCATCAAGAGATTCCAATCCAGAAAACATAAGAACCATCATTGAAACTCCTTCATTAGGACCAGCATCCTTTGCTTCACTATGTCCTTGGGTATCTGGTCTTGATTTCAAAGAGAGAATGCTGAAATATTCAAGAACTTCTCATTTGTTTGCAATAATCAGGGATTTGGCTTCTGGGCAAGTAACAAGGGAGGGAAGGATTAGCTATAAGTTGAATAAAGAAGATAAAGAGAACATGAAGGCTGGGTTGAGGCAGTCCTTGAGGATTCTGATAGCTGCAGGAGCTGAGGAAGTTGGGACCCACAGAAGTGATGGGCAGAGGCTGAAATGCAAAGGAGTTAGTGAAAATGAAATTGAAGAGTTTTTGGACAGTGTTTATCCTGAGGAGGCAGCACTATCACCAGGTGATAAGTGGTCACTGTACTCTACTGCCCATCAAATGGGAAGCTGTAGAATGGGGATAAATGACAAAGAAGGTGCTGTAGATGAAAACGGGCAGAGTTGGGAAGCAGAAGGGCTGTTTGTTTGTGATGGCAGTGTGCTTCCAACTGCAGTTGGTGTCAATCCTATGATCACTATCCAGTCAACTGCTTACTGCATCACTAACAGAATTGCTGATTGTCTGAAATGTAAGAAAAACCCATAGGATTATTTGTTGATGTTTCTCTGTTTGATGGAATCATGTGATGCAACTAGTTAGTGATGGTATACAGTTGTCAATTACTCTAAATTTAATATCTTGTGGACTAAAAATAAAGCATTATGCCAAAATATATTTACTTTTGTGAGTCTGATAGTTGAGAGTATCAAAGGCTTAGGCATTCACGGATATAGTTGAAATATAATAACAACAAAGCCTTATCCTACTAAGTGAGGTCGGTTGCATGAATCGCATAACGCCATTGGACTCTATCAAAAATCAAGTTTGCGATGATATTATTCACCAAAAGATCCTTTTTTATAACTTTCTCTAATGTTCTTTTTGACCTCCCTTTGCACTTTTTTACAGGGTTAAATATCATGTGATCAACTCTTCTCATTGGTGCCTCCAATAGTCTTCTTTGCACATGACTAAATCACCTTAACCGATTTTTTGTCATCTTCTCCTCAATAGGTGCTACGTCAATATGTCCTCGTATACAATCATTTCGTATCTTGTCCTTTCTTGTATGACCACACATCCATCTTAATATTCTCATTTCTGCTACCCCCATTTTTTACTCTTATTGTCCCTTTAAAGCCCAACATTTACTATCATACAATATAACTAATCGTATAATAATCCGATAAAACTTTCCTTTAAGTTTAGTAGGTACTTTACAGTCACAAATCACTCCAGAAGCCTTTCTCTATTTTAACCATCTAACTTGTATTCTGTGTATAATATCTTCATCAATTTTCCCATCGCTTTGTCAAAAAAATCCCAAGTATTTAAATTTAGATATTTGCGGTATGATATGTTCTCCAATTCTTATCTCTAAATCATTTCTATCTTACTTCTTGCTAAACTTGCAATGCATATATTCCGTCTTACTCCTACTCAAGCGAAAACCCTTTGATTCCAAAGCTTGTCTCCAGAACTCCAATTTATAGTTGAAATGATTTTCAATTACATTTTTCACATATAAAATTGAATAAATAGAAATTAATGATTTTCAGTTACATTTTTCACATATAAAATTGAATAAATAGAAATTTTTTTATCATCTTACTATTTTAATATTTTGAAAACAAGTAAATGATCTTATTCGTATGGAAGAAATTTTCAATAAAAACAAACGGAGCCTAGTGGTTGCTTTGTTTGCTTACAGGTTGGAAGCTGAAAGAGAGATGGCCAAAGTGGAAGCAGGGAGTAACAGGCTGATGTTTACATTAAATTTGTGTATTAAATATTACAGAAAACGTAATAAATAAAATGAAGTCAAGATTATATGGTTTGGAACTGTGTTAAGCATTTAACAATGTTCTTCTACTAGATGATCCCAAATTCATTACAATTCAGTCATGATAAGATTTACCTAGAGCACCCAAACATTGAGTAGCCAGTAACACTGATAGTATCTCTTCATTCGTCCTTGAGAAGGGAAGGGTACTTCCATTCATTCTTTTTTGTTTTTTGGCTTATGAGTTTAATTGTTAATGTTAGACATATAATCAATATTCTTAACCACATTCTCCAGGGAACCATAAACTGTTGAGTGATCCACTTCCAACAATGGAACACGCTCGTTTGTTAAAAGCGAAAACAAAGCATTCTAGGACTTTCGAACCAATGTGTATTTTTCTTAATAGTAAGAGTGGCTATACTTTCAACATAGATATACAAGGCAGCTTTGAGATTGAATTCCACATGCAAAGAAAGGTAATGTGAAATGTGAGATCTCTAATTTTATTTAAAATAATTATTTGATTTTAATAATGATTTGGAATTAATTGAATTACTGGTAATAGCAAAGATAAGGTTTTATATATTAGTGCACCTATAACTGATGTACTGAGATTCACTATAATAATGTGAATTCAACGTTTTTTTTTTGCTGCAGAACCTTTTTTTTTTTCTTTTTCCTTTTCCCTTTTACAGGAGTCATGCTATTGTTTCATGTTTGAAAAGGTTTTTCCCCGCCTCTCTCACCTCTTGCCCTTTGATCGGTTAAAAAAAAAAAGGGAAAATGGAAAGAAAAATATTTAAAAGTTAGTTAGAAGAAAAAATTTTAAATTTTGATGTGTAAAAATAATGAAAATTACTTTTCTCTTCTTTCCATTTTCATCAAATACAAGCAAGAGAAAATTTTGAAATTTAAAATTTTTTATTGATTTTGTTTCCTTTCTTTGCTACCAAGCATTGTGTTAACATTCTCTCTCTCTCTCTCTCTCTTTTTAATTCTCACATGTCTATTTTTTTGTTTTTCAAATTTATTTTGTTATAACTTAAACTATTATTTTTCTTTTTACCAATATATGTGTGTTCATTTTCATTTTTATCCACTTATATTATTTATAACTTAAAAATTAATACATTATTATATTATGTGTTATATCATCCAGACTATTTTTCTTCTTTTTATCAATATATATTTTTTATTTTTTATCTACTTTTGTTATTTATAACTTTGAAACTAATATATGTCTAGGTAGTATAAATATATGATATAATTATTTTTATTATAAAAGCATTTAAATAAAAATTTAATATATATAAAAGGTATTAATTGAATATTTTAAATTATATAAACATTTTTATACCAATTATTAAGTACTATATTTCAAATAAAATATGCATCAATTGAAATTTTATAAATACTTTATAACTCATATATTATTTATCTTCTGTTTATCTATTTTGATGTATGTTTTTCTTTTCTTTTTTTAATTCATATTCACTCCTATTATATAAAACTTAAACATTAATAGCACCAAATAGTATAGATATAATATAATATACTTTTTATTATAATTTTTAATAATTTAAAATTTTAATTGATTTAATTAATTAATTATAATATATAGGTTGTTTGTCTTCATTTTATCTACTTACTTCATTGCTTGTCTTTTCCCTTTTTTTACCCCGCCCACTTTTGTTGTTTTGCAACTTAGGCATTACTGAATAGTAAAAATTGAATATAATATATTTTTATTATAAAAATATTTTAAATAAATAAAAAAATTTATTAAATAGAAGTAATTTAATACATATTTTATTTTTAAGTCTTCTTATAGTTCATATATTATTTCACACCTTTTTAATGGCTCAATTGTACGGTCTTATATATATATATATATATATATATATATATAGAGAGAGAGAGAGAGAGAGAGAGTTTTAAATAATTTTTTAAATTAAAATTTTAATATATATGTGTATATATAAACTATTAATTGAATTAATTAATCACATATCTTGTTGTGCAATAAAGATATTTGAAGAATTAAGATAAATTTTTTTGTTAAAATTTAGCAACAAACTCTTAATATAAATTTAAAGTAATATACTTTGAATTAAATGGACATACATGATTTATTTTACGTTTGTTATAAAATATTTTAAGTAAGTTAATGTTTTATGTAGAAAGTAAATTAATTATTTGCATATTCTATCTTTTAATAAAAATATTTGAGAATTAAAAATTTTTCAAGTTTTCTTTAAATTATATTGATATCAATTTAAGTCTTAAATATTAAATTAAATATATATCAAATGAAATTTTATCAAGATTTTACAACTCATTTCTCTTCATTTCACCTACTTTTT
The DNA here is from genome assembly GCA_020226215.1 of Sindora glabra. Lineage (NCBI taxonomy): Eukaryota > Viridiplantae > Streptophyta > Magnoliopsida > Fabales > Fabaceae > Sindora > Sindora glabra. The sequence continues at coordinate 24,295,011 of CM035231.1, read as the reverse complement.
TGCATGCTTTTTATTTTTTCCCATTTGCACATGCTATTTGCCACTCAAATGTTAATATCAATGACTAGTACGAATATAATGTAATTAAAAAATAAAATCAGATTAAATTTTGTGAATGATATCTATTTTTAAGTAATTGAAATTTTTTTCAAAACTTTACGATTCATGCACTATTAATTTTCCTTATATTGCATGATTTTTTTTATTTTTTCTTATTAACCCATGTTATCTCTAATTGAGATACCAATATCTCAATATTACTCAATAGTATAGAAGTAACATAATATATTTGTCTTTTATTCCAAAAATGTTTGAACTAAGTTAAATTTAATTGAATTAATTAAATACACATTATATTTTCAACTCTTATTACTTCACAAATGCATCGTTTCTCCATTTTTATAACTCAATTGCATATTTTTTATTTTTCTTTTTATTTTTTCATATCCAATTCTGTAAGTATAGTTTACATGATTATATTGCTAAATAGTTCAAATATAACATAATTTTTAAATTTTTATTATAAAAATATTTTAAATACTTTAAAATTTTATTATAGAAAATATAAAATAAATAAACTAATTAGATGTTAGATTTTTAATAAAAATATAAATAAAATTTATTGATTTAAATTTTGCCAACATTTGTATGACATCACTCTTCAAGTGCTATATACTTGATTGTGTGTTTCTCTTTTTCGATGTCCATTTTATTTGTTTACATATCATGTGTTAAAATTACTAAATAGTATAAATATATAACAAAATATGTTTTATTTTATTAAAAATATTTTAACTAAGTTAAAATTTTAATACAAAATTATTAATTGAATAAATTAATTACATATTTTATTTTCTATAAAAATATTCAAAAATAAATATATCAATATCTTTTCATACCAATTTTTAAGTGATATGTTTTAAATTAAATGTATATTAATTAAGATTTTGGCCAGCTTTTACAACGCATATGCTATTTCTCTTCCTTTTATGTTTTTATTACATATTTTTTCTTGATATAGCTAGAATGCTAATTTTAGTAAATAGTATAGATATAATATAATATAATATAATATTATTTATTTTTATTATAAAATACATTAAATAATATAAAATTTTAATATGCAAAGTATAAATTGAATTAATTAATTTTTTATTCTATTTTTAATAAAAATATTTACATGCAAAATCAAATTTATTTATTTAAATTTATTTAATATTTTTATATCAATTTTTAAATGTTATATTTCATATTAAAGCTATCATAATTAACTTGAAATTGTGAAATTTTTATTATTTAATTTATTAATTTATTCTAATTAATATATCTTACAAAATAAATAAAATTTCACTCTTTTAAGGAAGTATTCTAAAATCAACATAAACTTTCTTTTTTTTTTATCTGGTAGGTTTTTTTTTACGCTTAATAGCTAACATGCATTCTTTTATTAGTTTCATTACTCTTAAAAATTTTATTCTTAGAAACAAAAATGACTGATTAATATACCTTTGTTCTTACCTGTAACTTTCTTTTTATATTTTTATTATGTAACATGTACCTACAAAATTATTATATTTGAATATAAATGTAAGTCATGATTATATTATATAGTTACTCAATCAATTTATGAACAAGTATTGTACTTAATTTTTTTTTCAATTAATCAATTTTAGCAACATAGAACCTTTTTCTTTGAAAGTATAATGATATTGAATATGACTTCCCAATCAAGTTTTATTAACAACCACCTTTTTAAGAGCAAATGGTTTTTATTAAATATGATTTTAGTGACTTATAATTATGATTTCATAGCATATAATTTTTATTGTAAAATTGGAATTATATATATCAATATTATATGCGATCTTTCTACATAATGGAAGAAGCCTTTTTAAATTAAATTCTTTTTTGAAGTATAAGTCACAAATAATAGATAAAGAATAAGATAAGTTGTGAGAATTTTAATTTATTTAGTTTTTATTTACTTCCTATCATACCTCCTTTGGGTTAAAGATTTTTATTTTATTGTAGATTCAAATTGTAGAAAACTTATGAAAACTACTCTATTAATGATAAAAATAAATTGATTTTACATACTTTTATTTAATAAAAGGAATGTATATATTGAAAAACTGCTACTTACAAAACTATGTGTATGGTTATATATTAAGCATGATAAATTAAATTTAAATATTTTTATCGTATTTTTCATACTATAAAATTTTTTTTTATAAATAAATATTCAATATAGATATAAGTAAATTTACAACCTATGCATTGCAGTGGTTGATCACCTAGTATGCCTCTAGTTCATAGTTGCTTAATTTGCCCGTTGCTCTTTAATATCTTGTGCATTGTCAATTCTAAATTGCACTAATTTAACATGTTTTATGCCCAAAAATATAATGAAATTGAGTTATATTTGCAATTTTTTTATTGATGATATACTAAGTGTTTGAGTTATTAAAATGTTGAAAATCATTAAATAGGTTCAGTTACTATTTTGTCTTCTATGTGCATTGTATTGGTTTTTGAAAAATTATCTATTTTTGCAAGTAGCTCTTTGCAAAATGTTATATCAAATTGATTTGATAAAAGAATAATATATTAATATCTAATGGAAATTAGCAAGCTACAATATTGACTAAAAAAGAACAATTTCTTATACAAAATTTAAAATTTGAAAGAATAAGTTGAATGTATTTTCATAATACGCAATGAAAGTGACACTTCAAGCTAGTAAAGGAAAGAGTAAGATTTGCATTTTCAATGTTGTTAACTTTCATTATGGCAAGACCTCAACTTTTTAGAAAGAACAAGCTGCTTAGAAGACAGAGTTAGAGTAAGAGAAGAAGCCTTAGGTTAAGATTACTTTTTTAGAATTTGTGATTTCCCAATTGCTAACTTTCACCTTTTAGCTATAAATAAAGAAACTTACTTCATTGTCAAGACACACAACCATCTCTTCCTCTCTTTAGAATACTATCTTTATCTAGATTCTCTCTATCTTTCTAAGTTTTCATTTTTGTGCTTAAACTTGCAAATTACACTATTATAATGTATAAACCTTGCAGCCTTTTCAAGTAACAAACCTTACCTTTAAAGGTTTACTAGTTAGGATGGAGTGTGAGAGAAATGCTTGTAGACACCTTGTAACTCAGTTGTGAGAAAGAAATCTTCAAGTGTTTTAAGATATGATTGCTTAAGTTCTTGAAAGATCAAGTAGAAAAGTGTAAAAAGGCCTTGTAATAGAAAAAGTACTAGTGGATAACCACGAAGGTTGGATTTGGCCTTAAGAGAGTAGAGTAAACATAAAGGAATACTTTTTCTTAATGAACTATCAAACCACTATACATTGATGCTATCTTTTCTTTCCCTTACTCTTTTATTTCATGCACTTTATTGCTTATATTTACTCATTATTTATTTGATCTTTCATACTTATATCCTAGTTGCTCTCTAAAGTTTTTTTTTTTTTAAAAAAAGTAACCTAATGAGCAAGCTATTTTTAAATATCAATATATTAAAACACCAATTCACCACTCTCTTAGTGTATTTTTATCCTTTCAATTGGTATCAGGACTTAGTCTTTATTATTAAAGTTTAACCAATTTTGAGAGAAGATCTTATACAAATACCATGGGCAACCTTGGATTATTACATGGATAAGAAAGTCATTCTATATCTAGAGATCCATTATTTGATAGAATCAATTTTGATTATTGGAAATATCAAATATTAAAATTCCTTTAAGCAATTAATAATTATATGTGAGAATTGATTAAGGAAGGATACATTCTTCCAACAAAAAGTAAGATGATATGGATATTCCAAAACTAAAGAAAGATTCAAGTGAAGATGAAAAGAAAAAAAGCAATTCCCATGCTAAAGCCAAAGATGTCATGATATATGTTATTACTTTTAAAGAATACAAGAAGATATCTAAATGCACATTAGCAAAGGAAATGTGAAACTAACTTTGAGTCACCTTTAAAGGAATAAAGCAAATGTGCACTACCCATGTAAATATGTTTGCCCAAAAGTATGAACTCTTTCAAATGGTTGAAAATGAAAACATAGAATCTAAGTTTGAAAGACTCTTTACCATCTTGAATGATTATTATACTTTTGGAAGAATTATTCATGAGCAATATATCATTTTGAAAATACTTAGTTGTCTCTTAAATTTATAAGAATCTAAGTGCAATGTTATTCAAGAAAGCATTAGACTTGATACTCTCACCTATAATAAGCTAAGAAACAAACTTATAACTTATAAGAAAGATAAAATGATGGAAGATGCAACTTGTAGAAGAAAAATACTAATGATGATGATGAATAAATGGCTTAATTCATTAAGAAGCTTACTTAAATGATAAGAAGAAAAAGGTAAGGTAAGATAAGCTTTGAAAATTATTTATAAAAAACAACAATCAATAAAAAAAAAAGTGATTAAGTGCCTATTTGCATTAAATGCAAGAAATTAAGCCACAACAAGGCAAGTTGCCCATATCTAAAAAGGAGATTTGCTAAAAAGCCAATAAAGAAGAAAACAATGATAGCTACATGGAATGATGAATGCACTCCCTTGAATGATGATGATAAAAAAGATGAAGTAAAGGAAGTTGGCAACCTTTGTTTCATTGCAAAAGAGGATTATATTAAGATAATAGATCTTAACTTACCTATCCCTTGTGATAAGTTACATTGAACTTTTGAAATTTTATTAAAGGATTTTTAAAAAATTATGAAGATATACCTCTTTTTTTGTAAAGAAAAATCATCATTACAAAATAGAAGTTAAGAACATCAAGAAGGTTTTGAAATTTTGAGAAATTATTTTCATGATTTAAAAATTGATTTTATTAATTTGAAAATCAAGAATCAAGAATTACAAAATGATCTTGATTCCTTGAAACATGAAAAATAATCTTTTAAAAAAAGGAAAATAAAGTTTTTGAAGAAATAGATGCATTTACTTAAAATGGTTTAATAGAAGAAACTTCTTTTCTATCAAATGAAGTAATTTTCTTACAAAAGAAAAATATAAATCTAAAAAAACATATATGAAGTTTTAAAAAGCAAGGAGGTTATTCCTTCAATAAACATCCTGAATACTAAAAAAACAAGTGGTTACTACTTTAAAAGGAAACCAAAGTTATGGAAAGCAAGTAATTACTCTTTTGTTTTTAAAATGATTAATGAATTTGAAAAATAAAAAGAAAGTTACTCTTTTAAAAGGGAAATGAGTTTTGGAAGAAGAAAAATTTATTGCTCATTCTTTAAAAAATGAGAATTATATATTAAAAAAGAAAGTATAGAATTTAAAAATGGATCTTTCTAAGTTTGTGAAAGGAAAAAGGAAGTTAATTGTTCTTTTAAGAAAATAGAAACATTTCCTTAAGAAAGGGGGAGTTAGTTTTATATAAGAAAAGTATGATAAATATAAAAAAAATTCTTTATGAAAGCAACTCAAATTTTTCCCTTAATTTATTTTATAACTTTTGTAGGAAAAATGAACATATATCCTAATATTGTGTTTGCAAGAAGAGATTGTTCATTCATGAAGTATAAAAAAGGAGACCTAAGAGTTAGTGTCCAAAAGAGTATGAAAATAAACTAAAAAAACCCAAGATGATTTAGATATGTAATACTAGATGGTTATTATTTGCAAGTGAAACTAAAAGTAAGTGTTAGAAAGGACAATTAGTTCCTTGACAGTGATTGTTTAAAGTATATGATGGGAGAATCAAGCAAGTTCATCTCTATAATGCCAATTCAAAGAGGTCATGTAGTTCTTGATAATGACATAAAATATAAAATTATTGCAATTGATAAGATTAGTATAAATTCTTTATTTCACATTAAAAATGTTAAAATGTGGAAGGACTCAAACATAATCTTTTAAGCATAAGTTAACTTCATAATAAAGGCTATAGAGTTGTATTTTGAATCCTTTCATTTTTATATGCAAAACATCTCCAATAATAAAGTATCTTTTATTGGTTAAAAAATTATAACATTTATGCTCTCCCCTTAAAGGATATTCCTTCAAATAAAGCAAAATATTTTAAACTTATTCAAACTTAAATGAGCTTTAAATTCCTTACTTCAAATTCCTAACTGAGCCAAAATATTTAAGCTCAAACTCGAGCTTAGGTTATGAACTTATACGAGTATATAACAATTTAGTAAATTTTTTATATTTATATTATATATAATAAAAAATAAAAATATATTTTATACTAAGCTCATTTAGATTCACGAATAACTCAAGCCAAGTAATAAAAAACTTAGGATCAACTTGTTTAGTAAACGAGCTAAGCTTGTTTAAACTTAGCTCATTAAAATTCGAATTTGAATCAAATTTTTTTATGAATTAAACTTAAATTGCTCATGAATAAATTAACTCGTTTACACCTTTAATTGCTACTCCTAAACCCTAACTCATTCTATTCACTTCCCATTAGTAATAAAGTTTTTTCCTAAAATACTAGTTAACAACTAGGGTTGTGGGAGTAGTAATCCTTATTAGGAGTTCATGATTAGAGCAAATCGTGATCCAATTCGTGATTCACATATCTCATTTATCATAATGGATTCAACATATATTTTATTTTTTTATTTAATCTAGTATTAATATTATCTTTTTCACATAATTTAATTAGTACTATTTTTATTAAATATTTAAAAATTGGTATCAAAGATAATAAATTATACAAATTGGATGTATTATTACATGAATTCAAACACACAATTTTGTTTTGAATAATTTTATTATGATCAAAATTGCTATAAATCCCATAATAATTTCATAGCCCTCATTTTATTTATTTTTTTTATATATATGTTAATTTTATTATGAACAAAATTCATGTATCATATGTGTGAAAAATTTATGAATGGTTCATCCATATATTATATATGTTTTGGGATGATTTTTATCTAATTCAATTTTTGTATTATTGAATTTTTTTGTGAATATTTGGGTGAATTCCATATGATTATGCTTTTTAAAATTTTCATAATAACTATTGTCATGCATGTAATTTCTTGGCATGATAAATATCACATTTTCTGAAAAAATGTGTATACTTTTTTTGGATTCAACAAAATATTTTTTTAAAATTATGACATACGTTTCATTAAATTTTAGCCTTTAAATTTTTCTTGGAAAAGAATGTTTCTTCAGCCATATATACATAATACGTTGATTAGTTTTTTCTAGTCAAATGGCATTTTATTTCATGAGTTTCATTTTCATTCATTGTGCAATTTGAATTATATTCATTGTACATTAAAGACATTTGCAAAAACAATGATCATTATACTATTTTTTTAACACATTATATTGAAACCATTGAACACCATTAAAGGTTCTTTTGGATGAAAGCAATATTTCCTAAAATGAAATTCAATTTTAAAAATTGAAAGTAAAGAATCATTTTTCATTAATGTATAACATATATAAAATGGAAAATGACCTTTTTTAGCAAGTTTTCTATTTTTAAAATGTTAAAGCCATTAGTAAAGCTTCCTAGGAAATCTTTCATAAATTAAAATGCATTAAAAGTGCCTTTTTTAAGGGGGAACTAGCATTCAAATGTATTAAAGTATCATTATATGTGAAAAATTCATTGAAAAAATGTAAAATTTGGGCCATTATATGCTTTAGGTTATGTGGGTCAACAAACTGAGTCAGGAAACTTGTATTATAAACCCAACACCTAGAGGAAGATGATGAAAAGGTGTCATTTGGCAATGTCCATGCATGGCATAAATGCATATAAGCCACATGCCACCATGTGATGTCATCCAGCAATGTGATCATGTCATTAAGCTCCACTCTTTGAATTAGATTTTTTAAGCATTTTTTCATTTTTTGGAATTAAAAATATTTTAATTATTTTTTACCTATTTAATTTAAGTAGATAGTTAGTTTTATTTAGGCTTAAAAATTTTAAGTATGATTCTTACATTTTAAGCTTCCATATATATATTTTTGTGAAATTTTTGGACATTGTTTGATTAATGAATTATTTTTCTATGTATAAATGTATATAGAAAAATATTTGTAAGGAATTATTTGGATTTATGTTATACTATAGAATTTTGTGTAATTATAAGCCCACTTATCATAAACCTAATTGCATAAAATTTTGTTCTTTTTTTAATAAAGTGATAGTTGGACTAAGGAAAGTATTATATTAAAAATATTTTAATGCTCTATTGGTATGATATTATTAATGTGATTTTTTTAATGATAACATAAGTGTAGAAATAAATATTATGTTTCTAAAATTTTTTATCACCATATTAGTGTTAGATTTTAGGAATATGATATTTAGTCCTAGTATTATATGTATTATATTATAGAACCTTTAATGCCCCATTAGTATTTGGCCTTATAATGTAATATTAAGTTCAATTGCATAGTTTTACTAAGGAAAATTTCTAGCATGATTAAAATTAAACACGTATTAATATTTTAATTTTTTTTCTTAGTTTTTCTACCTATGCAATTAAATACAATTAAGATACTTAATAAAATGAATCATGAAGAATGAATTGACTCGTTAAAGTTATATCTTGTTATAGATAAAGCCTTAGATAAATGTTGAATCTATAATAAACTAGAGAAATTACCATAAAAAGTAAACCCGCTCTAATAGAGTGTGTTTAATGTTGATGAAGTGTATTATGGGCAAGACTATAAGAGAGAAGATCCTTGACATAATCAATGCGAAAGTATTTTTGTAACTGAAAAATATAAGAAATTTAATAAAGCTAAAAAGGGATGATTTTTTTTACTCAAAAAATTTGTATATAATAATGTTAGTAGGGGCGAGGGAGCATATTATGAGATTAGTCAATTATTATAATAATTTAAAAATTTTACAAATTGATATATGAGGGATAGTCATCTAATTTGGTATGTGCTAAAGTCTCTTCCATCCCAATTTTGAAATCAAAAGATAACTTATAACATTTAAAAAATTGAATAGACTATCAATAAGCTCATTAAGGAAAATATAAAGAAAAGTGAGGCTCATGTCGTAAACCATACAATATATGATATAAATTCAGACCTTGGTGTGAGGGCTAATAAAAAAAATAGTAAGGCTTATTATAACTATGGATGGAAGAAAGGTGAATCTAATAGGTAGTAGCACTATAAATCTAATAAGCCCCAATTCAAAGGTAATTGCAAGTTTTACAAGTACAAGCATAAGAAAGTAAACTACTTGAAGTATAAGAAATTGGTTAAGAAGAAAAAGAAAATTAGTGTTTTGAATCTAATATTATTGATGTGCCATCAAACTCTTGGTAGTTAGATATTACTACTATTATTTATATCACTAATTATTTTCAAGTGTTAACAAGTCTGAGAAAGCTAAGTGAAGGAGAACTAATTGTGAGACTTGAAAATGGAGATGGAGTTAAAGTGGAGCATATAGGATTAATGAAGTTAAAGTTAAAGTCTAAATATGAGTTGTTATTAAATAATGTAGTTCATATACTTCCATAAGAAGAAATTTAATTTCAATTGTTGCTTTGCATTCTATTAGATATTCTTTTTATTTTGGCAATGAAAAAATTAAATTACTTTATAAATCCTCTATTATAAGTATTGGTTTTGTACATGATAGTTTATACAGAGTAAATTTAAATCCTAATTTTATTAATTTAATAAGCTCTATTATCAATGAGAAAAAATGTTAAATTGATGAAAAGTTCTCAATGTTGTGGTATAAATAATTAAGATAGATTTCTCAAGAAAGAATTTAAAGACATATAAAGGAAGAAGTACTTCATGACATAGACTTTTGAATTTTTTGGAACTTGTGTGGACAATACCAAGGTAAACTTACAACTAGAGCTAGAAAAGGGAAAAGAAATAGAAAAGAGAATATTCTAGAATTAATCCACACTAATATCGTTAGGCTTATAACACCTAGTGCTATAAGAGGCTACAAATACTTTATCACATTCATCAATGGTTACTTTAGATTTGGTTAGGCGAAGCTACTCAATTAGAAGTTAGAATCATCGAAAATATTCAAGTTATTTAAGGCAGTAGTTGAATTGAGACTAGGGAAATGGATAAAATATGTCAATTCTAAATGAAACAAATAAAGATCTTGGCCTTTTTTTAAGATATCTACAAGAATATAGAATTCAAGCATATTACACCATACTTAGGATGCCAAAGTAAAATAAAATTTCAAAAAAAAGAAAGCAAACTCTTATGGATATAATGAAATGTATGTTGGCCTATACTTTACTACCTGAATTCTTATAAGATGATGCATTAAAAATAACAACATACATTCTTAACTAGGTTCCTAGTAAGTTAGTGTTCAATGCCTTTTATGAGTTTGTTATAGTATAAAAAGCCTAGTTTAAAGCATTTTTTAGTTTGGGGTGTAAATTTGAATAGGGGTGGCAATTCGGGTTCACGAGTCGAGTTCGAATCGGGTTGAGCATAACCCGAACCCATTTATGCTCAACCCGAACACGACTCGTTTAATAAACGGGTTGACCCGACACGACCCGTTTATTAAACGGGTCAACCCGACACGACCCGTATAACTCGAATATACAAATATGCTTATAAAATAGTAACACAACCCGTTTAACCTGACCCGAACCCGTTTATCAACCCGTTTATATTAATTTTTTATTTTATATAAATTAATAATTAATAAATTTATATATTATATAACGGGTTGACGGGTTGGGTTGGCCCGTTTAATAACCCGTGTAACTTAAATGGGTTTGAAACGGGGTTAAACGGGTCAACCCGAACCCGACATGAATTTTATTCGGGTCAGACGGGGGTCGACCCGTTTATGACCCGAACCCGATTAAACCCAACCCGAACTCGTTTAACTCGTGTCGTATTATCGTGTCGTGTCGAAAATTGCCACCCCTAAATTTGAAGTGAAGTTGTACATTTCATTTAATAGGAAACTTGATTTGAAGATTGTTAGTGGATACATCATTAGGTACTATAGTGGTTTAAGAGAAAGCAAATTTACTATCTAACTTACATGACCCAAGTAATCAAATTAGATCAAATTGTCTTCCTCAAGGATAAATTAGATAATGAGAGTCAAATATCACGCATCACAAATTTCACTATAGATAGAACAATTATTTGCTAACATTGATAATGGGAGACTTATCTTCTATTATTCCACCAATTATTCTAGTATAGCTAATGGTGGAAGATGTTAAACTAAAAGAGATAAATAAAGAAAGTCCATTGAGGAGATCTCATAAGCTTCGTAAACCAGTGATTTCTAATAATTATCTTATATACTTGCAGGAGCATAAATATGAGATCAATGATGATACTAATCCTAAACTTTTTCTCAAGCCATATCTAATTCAAATTATTTTGATTAAATAAGTTCTATGAAGAATGAGTTGGCTTTAATGCACAAGAATCAAGTATAGGATGCTTGAGATAAAATTGAAATGTATAAGGCTAGATAGGTAGCTAAAAGTTACACGTAGAAGGAAGGCATAGATTATAAAGAAACTTTTTCACTAGTTTTAACTAAAGACTTATTTCAAGTTGTCATAGCATTGGTGACTCACTTTAATTTAGAGTTACATCAAACAAATGTAAAGTTGACTTTCCTAAATAATGATATATCAAAAATTATTTATATAAATCAGCTAGATGGTTTATAAGAAAAGGGAAAAAAGTATCTTATGTATTAACTTCAAAAGGCCATATATGGCTTAGAACTACTTCTAAATAGTGGTACCTCAAGTTTAATAAGGTAGTAACTTTTCTTAAATTTGAAAAAAATATAGTAAATTAGTGCATTTATATATTGATGAGTGCAAATAGTTTTGTTATATTGGTATTATATATGGATAACAATCTTCTTACAAGCAATAATGCAAACTTGCTAACTGAGATAAAACAAATGTTATCTAAACACTTTGATGTGAATGATCTTAGAAATGTCTATTATATTCTAGGCATATAGATTCATTGTGACATATCTTAAGGTTTAATTAGTTTGTCTCAACAAACATATATTAAGAAAATAATAAAGAGGACCAACATGCTTTCAAGTTTGCACACCCATTTCAAAAGGTGAGATTTTCTCTAAGTCCCAATGTTCTTAAAATGATGTTGAAATAGAAAAAATGAAAAATGTTCCATATAAGTCAATTGTTGATAGCCTAATATATGTTTAAGTATGTACATATCCTAACATAGCTTATGCTATTAGTGTACTAGGGAGATACCTTAGTAATCCCAATCAAAGACATTAAACTATTGCAAAAAGAGTTACAAGATACTTAAAGGGTATAAAGGATTACATACTAACCTATAAGAAATCAAGAGATCTTATAGTTACATGTTACTTGGATTCAAAATTTACTAATTGTCCAGATGATCACAAATCAATATTTAAATACATCTTCATAATGGCAGGAGGAGTTGTATCGTGAAAAATTGTTAAGCAATTCTTAATAGCAACCTCTACTATGAAAGCAAAGTATGTTCTATGTTATAAAGCTACTTATGCTACTATATGGCTAAGGGATTTTATGGCTAATTTCAAGATTATGGAGAACATCTTTAGACTCTTCACCATTTATTGCAATAATACTATTGTTATGAACTTCTCTTATAATAACAAAAATTTTGCCTATACGAAACATTTGGATGTAAAGTACTAGTTTATGCAAGAGAAGATGCATGAGCATATCACATGTATTGAACATATTTCCATGGATGATATGCTAGTGAATCCATTGACCAAAGGCTTAATGGAAGAAATATATTATGATCATGTAATCAATATAAAATTAGCTAAATTTGTGGATATTTTGGGTTAGTGGAAGTATTATAATGTAAATTATTTTCTCAAGATATGTATAAATGAAATATTCATATTTTTTTCATATATTGTTTGTTATGGCATATTTTTAGAGATGTTTAAACCCTATCTTAATACTATGTTAAGAATTATGATTCTTATTTGGCATCTTAGATGGATGCTTCAACCCTATGTGTGAAGATTTATGTATGTTGTCATAATTTGTTATGTGAATCTTGTTTAGCGTAATCTTGTTATGTATATCCCTATAAAATATTATATTTGATCAATGAGATGTAAGTGTATAGCATGTATTTCATTTATATCTTTATTGGATATTGTATTATATGTTATTAAACACTTATAATCTCAATTTAAATTAATAGGTATAAAAATATCATAATTTAATTTTACATCTTATTAAAGTGGCCACTTTATTAAATTACATGGTTCAAGTGGAAAATTTTTAAATCTTTCATTTTAGACTTATTAATTCAATAATAAATAAGATGTAAAAGATTTGGTCTAATATTAAAATGGTTGTCTAGTTTAAGCCTAAATGACAATCTAACTCATTAGTTTTGTAACGAGTGGTTTTTAACTATGTATCAACCTACTATTTTAATCTATAAATAAGACGTCATTATTTTTAAACTCTAAGTTATTCTATTCATTTCCCATTAGTGATAGAGTTTCTTTCTAAAATACTAGTTGACAATTAAGGTTGATAGGAGCAGTAATCTTTATTGGAAGTTCATGATCAGGGTGATTGTGATCCAATTTATGATTTACATATCTTATTTATCATAAAAGATTCAATAGGTATTTTCTTTTTTTTATTTAATCTACATATTAATATTGTCATTTTTACATAATTTAATTAGTACTATTTTTATTAAATATTTAACAGAAATATCAATCATGCATTGCATTTAAGAATGCTCATTACAGAACTATGCAAATTGGGTCAAATTAATGCTATACGATTGAGTTAATTGTATAATGTATAGGTTAAATTGTTAAATAAATGCAATAGTTTAAAATTAAAAAATTCAATTTCAATTGGATTATTTAGGTTAACAAATATGTGATTAAGTTTAATTAAAGCTAAATAATTAAAAGTATTCTTAGAACTAACTTTTGGCTGTTAGCAATACTTTAAGGCGTAATAATAACATTTAGCCTAAGTCTATTTTTTTATATTATTGAAATTATTTTTAATATTCTCTTTCATCTTTAGATTCTCAAGTCAAAGATCTATAGTTTCACAAAAAATCCAAATATGCTCTAACTATACCAATACTATCTTGTAGCAAGGCTAGAAAGTAAAAGTTTTAATTTCTTTTGATTCTTATATCTTAAAGACAAATAGGACACAGTTTTGTACAAAGTAGAAATTCAAACCTTGCAAATAATAAAAAATAAAAGGCAAATTTTAAACCTTTAAAACCAAATTAGCTCACCCAAATTGATTATATCGCTTGACATTGGCTAAAATTGGTAATTCATTTTGAAACAATTTGTAATGGATCTTTAAATTTCAAATTTGATTGTTTTAGTCAATTAAAAAACTTAGCACAAAACTAATTTAATTTAATTGTGCACAGCCTTAGTTCATGATAAAGGAAATGATTTATAAAAAAGGTGATTAAATTAACTTATAGACTTTGCATGTAAAGGCATAAGTTATCTTAACTATACAAAAGCACCTGCTTAAATATGTATCCTATCATGAACAAAAAGAGACTTGACCTATTATGATACTTAATTCCACTAGTTTAAATTCACAAGTGTATTGATAAATTTTGCTACCAAATTAATAAAAGATGGAGTCAAAACCCTTGAAGAAAGGCACCTTTCTTATTTGGTGAAAGAAATGGAAGGTGAAAAGACAAACCCATAAAAAGTAAGTATGGGACTTAGTAAAAAATATTCTACCTATCAGAATAACTTAAAGATAAACTATAAAAGCAAATAGGTGTGTAAGAAATTATTTAATATCCTTTCAAGTCTCCCTAAGATAAGATCTTTGGATGCTGAATATCATTAATAGAATATCATTTTATCTAGTCATCATATAGCCAATCACCCATAGGGGTAACACCTATCAAATTCAAACAAGGATAACAATCTCTTAAGTACCAAATAACTTTTATAAATAAATATAAATTCAAACAAGTTTCCTCTTTATGACTTCCATCATCCTTATCTCTCAAAAGCTCTAACCTAGTCCCTCTAAGGTCACCTTGTGACCTAACTATTACAAGCTAGTAAGCAAATCTATTGCATAATGTTCACACCATCACATTGTTTATCTTTAACTTATCATTGATAACCACGCCACAATTCATAACATAATAGCAAGCTCACAATCAATTCATGCTAATATCTTATGGCATTACAATTATAATAGAATCATGTTCACATCTACATTTATATATAAGCAATGCCTTACAAGGCATACCACTATATAAACAATACTAAAGGACTAACCTTTCTAAGGTTCATATGTTAATAGCATTATTTTTATATAATCCACATCCTTAGAAGCATACTACTTAATTTATCACTTATACTACTTATTATTTGAGTTCCAAGTCATTCATTATAATGCTACTCATTTAAGAAAGGTTACTTTGTATTTACATAAAATGTATGATTTTATAGTAAAATAAGGCAATAGTAAACTATATACTCAATTATGTGTATCTAGAAGTGAATTTTGGCACCTATAATTGACAATGTATTCAAGTATGAAGGTTTAGAGAAATATTGAATAACTATAGCTAACTATATAGGCAACTTCCATTACTTGGAGGGCAACTTTGGACAATCATAGTTAACTAGTTGACTATGTAATTGATTATGCTAGTCTAAAGAGCAAACCGACCATGCATAGCCTAGTGATTTGCAAATTCCTCTGTGAAATTACTATTCATGCACTATTAATAACCTTCAAACTTCATTTGTTTCATACCAAACCTCGTTTTAACATTTAAAAATATTAAATATTACTTTTAATCATTAAAACCTATCAATTTAATCATCCATTTTAAGTTGTAAACATCCTTTCATATATAGTCATTAAATATACTATAAATACTAAAACCTAAATGTTTAAAAATATATTTAAGTTAGATTTTAGATAAAATACTACTCACAAGACCTAAGAAAAAAGCTTAATGTGTAACATAGGTTGATTGGAGTCTCTATGCATTAATAAAAAAAATAGTGAGTAAGGTTTTGTTCTTCAACCTTCATTTAAGAAAATGGCTTTAATATTCAATATACAAAAGGAAAATTGATGAATATAAAGAATATTGGTTAATAAGGTATCACCAATTAATGAGTCACTCACCTTAAGGAGACAAGATTAATGAAATTGATAAGAATTAGAGCATTCCCTTTGTAAGCTCTAAGGTTCTTCTTGATGGAGTTGAAGACGATGAAGTGCAAATGAGAGAAAGGAAGGGTGGTTAGGCTATTTTAAGGATAAATGGTCTAGAAGGGCATTTTAAGAAAAAAGGAAGTTTGTAATTTTATTTTCAAAGCTCAATTCTTGTTTAGGGTTCCACAGGGAACCCTACGCCATACCTTAATATTTCTTACAAAATATTGTTTCCTTTTTCAAATAAAACCATGTAATCACTTTATGCTCCATTATTGAAAGAAATCACTTTCTTCAAACTTCCTTTTTTTTTTCTTTGAAAATCATTTTCAATACTTTTTGTTTCCTTTTTTTATTTTGGAAAAGTTTTCAAGAATCACATCTTTTTAGATTTTTCAAACATGGGAACATCAAGGCATTGACTATCTTTTATGAAAAACTTTTTTTAGAAACATATTTTGTTTCTCTTTAAGGAAAACCTATCCATTTTTTAATCAATCCATAAGCCTTTTATAAAAAGAATAATCTAAAAACTTTCTTTTTGAGAAATCTATCTTTTTTATTTAAGAATATTTCCAAATGTGACAACTTTTCCAAAAACTCTCCCTTTTACAAACATAGAAATCACATTCTCATATTTTAAAACTACTATCTTCAAAACTTTATTTTTATGTTTTAGGAAAGCATTCTTTTCAACTATTTCTACCATGGACATTATGGTTTCATCATATCATCATCTGCATATCATATATATATATTGCAAATGAATTTCTTAAGAGAAAACTAAAAAGAAAAGAGGTACATTTCCACTCATTTAATTAGTGCTTGCTTAAAGATATCACTTTTTTCCTTTTACGGATTCAAGATTTCATCATTAATTGATATGAAATTAGTTTGGAATCTAACTAAGAATCATAAGAAGGAAAATTGAAATCATCAAAGTAGATTATCTTTCTTACTTCCTTCAACCAAGATCAAGAGCTTTCCTTAAAGAAATCTTAGCCAACATCTTCATATTTCTTCAATATATTTCAAGATCTTACTAGGGTTTTTTGGAAAAGATAAAGAAATATGAAAATATTCTCCCTTCCTCTCTTTTGGTCACAAATTGTGATCTCTTTATCTCCATATCACATTTTCTCTTCTTTTCTTTTCTTGATATAGTGTGAAAACTTTATCACCCATTTACCTATTTATAGTAAGATACTAAACATTTCATCACCCCTTATTGCCTTGGTAGTTTTGTCACCTTGGTGGGAACAAAATCTTCTAAAATCACATCAAATATTCTTACAATAATTAACTATAAGAGTTTACCTTAAGTAAAATAGGTTTACTCAGTCATCAAGTAGTTTTTAGGTGATATCATATAATATCTTACAATGTTTAGTAAAATCCACAATATCTAAGATAATATTCCTTCATTAATCATTTTCATTTAATGCAACCACACAACCAATTCTTTCTCTTTACATTAGTGATGTATCATCACCCATTAAATCTCTAATTTTTTTCATATGTTTCTAAGTTATATTAAAATAATATTTTCCTTAATTCACCTTATCATCTTTAATTTAATACTTAAAAATTAGAAATTATAATCCAAATACTAATGTTCTCCTTTTAATTACCGTAACCAAATTGCCTTCAATTTTCCTATAAAATCTATTTTAGAATTCTACTTAGGAAAAATCTTTCAATTTAAACTTAGTCAAATCACTAATAATACTCATAAATTAATTCACATATATTTTTTTAATAATTCATGTACTAAAATCCTCCCTTGAATTTTGTTGATAATATTTTTGAATACTTGAATCCATAATGTTAATTAAGATTTAAGTAATCAATACTTAGTGAGTTTTACTCTATTTTCTTTGTAAACTCCCTCACTCATTAACACCTTAATCCTCATTAAATAGATAATTATTGCATACTAATTTGCCTTCTACTCTAAGCTAGCTCACAATACCTCAAAATTTCTGTATTTCATACAATATATAGGCAAGAGTCATGTGATTATACAAAAAGTTCAACTTTACATCCATCATTTACAATATCACCAACCATATAGTCATTTATAATACAACTTCAAAACTCTACTCTCCCTTGTTAAGAGGGTCTCTAGAAGCATCACCTGGAATGGTTAGTATAATACAAAAAATATAAGAAACAGAGTTTCCCAGTAGCTAGCTATCACTGTAAAAATATATTGAGCCATTCCAGATTCTTAAGCAAATAAAACGTACATTTCAAAAATAATTAATCATTTATCATCTCATTCAATACCATTGTAAGAAATATGAACTGCACGCAGCAAACATCAAGCCCATTCAAGGACTTATATAAATATCTAGATGACCATCATAGATAATCGTACCTAGGCTTATATACAACATTTCACTGTCTTCCCGAGGTACTCGGACCAAAGGCCTAACACAACATTTCACTGTCTTCCCGAGGTATCGGGCCATAGGTACCACACACAGCAATTGCATTATCATCCCGGGGAACTCGAGCCATAGGCCTAACATAATATTTTACTGTCTTCCCGAAATGCACACACAGCCATTTCATACACATTCCATACAATGGCATAAAATACATAAAATCATGTAAATAGAAAACAAAGCTTAAGGATAAAGCTAGTTACCTTTTATAAGCTTCCAATAGTGATGTTTCCTTACCCTCACTTAAAAACTTCTTTACACTTCCTCTTACCTTTCTAACTTGTCACTCCTTAGTCTACATAAATACACATCATAGTTCTTATTAGAACATCATCATTTTCCTTAAACTTCATGTATTCTTTACTTCCTCCATATTGATAGATGCACAAATGCATACTTAGGTGCTCTATATTTCATTTTCAGGCTTTGAAATGACACATATGAGCTTTAGAAAAGGATCCGGAGGCAAAACCATGCAAATCCTGAAGAATAAAAGCCAAAATGTTCACTTGACAAAGAACACGGGGTTCCCATACCCCGTGTTAAGGGCCGTGTTTCTTACTGGATCACTTCGAGGCTTCACTGGCTTGCTCAAAGAAGAACACGGGGGTAAACACGAGCCGTGTTCTACCCCGTGTACATTACTGATCAGCCTTCAACAAAGAACACGGGGTACAACATGGGCCGTGTTCTACCCCATGTACATTACTGATCAGCCTTCGACAAAGAACACGGGGTACAACATGGGCCGTGTTCTACCACGTGTACATTACCTGTCTTCCAAAAACACAATTTAAATGGCTAAAACTCCTTTCTTCCTTCTTTTCCACATTCATGGTTTTAGCTTCTCAAAAAGGGAAGCTTCATACATACTTTCATAATTCAAAATTTCACCTTAATTTCATCAATTAAGCTTAAATCATGCCAATTTCCACACATGCACCATTATGCCTCTAAAATCCTAGTGTGTACATCATGGTTTCTTGTTATTTTTACACCAAACCAAAGTCATAGATCAACATAACAACATTCAAAACACCATTAGACATGTTCAAATCATCCAAAACTCCATGGTCAACCACCTTTGACCACACCAACATCAAGATTTCAAGAAACTAAAAAGTGTACATTAAAGAGCTCTTAGAGGAGAACATTTTTACCTCTTGCTGCAACTTGAAAATGCTCACTTAGAGCTCTCCAAGCTTGAGCAAGCTTGAGCAAGCTTGAGCAAACTTGAGCTTTCTTCAATCTAAACACACCAATAGATAGAGCTTGATGAGAAGAGCAACTTTCCCTTCTACCACTAAGCTTAAATCTTACTATATTTGGGTGAAAAACTCAAAAGAAGTTTTCTCTCTCTTCCTTCTCTCTCTTGCACGTTTTTAGAGCTTTCATGGAGGTGTTTTGCAGCTTGGGGAAGAAAGGAGAAGGAAGAAGAACTTTCATGAAGCTTCAAGGGTATTTTGGTCCTTTTTAAAATTCTAAGGGTATTTTAGTCCTTTTTCACCAATTAGTAAGGCTATTCTTGCCATTTTCTTCTAATAATGACACTTGTCATGTGTCTATTGGTCTCACTAAATAAAAATCACATATCACACCCTAAATTCTTGGTTATTATAGTAAATCCCAAATTCTTGGTTATTTACACTTTAATCACACCCGATTTTGCACTTTTGCAATTTAGTCCATAAGATTTCTGTCTGTTTAAAATTCCTTACACTGTCAGACTTAGACAACTTTCCTTTTTAGGGTTTTCTAACCTCCTCTGATCATCTATACTGTTTAGAAAAATTTATTCTTTTCCTACTATCCCTTTTTCCTTCAAAATTTCATCTATCTTTACACTCAATTCCTTTCAACTTGAGATTCACCCACCAAGCTAACTCAAACGTGCTCTTCATTTCTACAACCTCAGAATTTAGAGATTCAAATGATAGAATTAAAATTCAGGACATTACATTCTTCATTAATTTAATCAAGTCACATTTTCTTTTTAATAAAATATCTATGAAAAGCATTGAACATTTTCCAAGAAGAATCATCCTTTAGGCTTTTCATAACTTGTCATTCATAAAATCTATTTCACATAGTTACTACTCATTTTGTGACTAGTTTTACTATTGACTTTGATATTCAAACACTTTCTTTTTTTGGTTCCTTATTGAAATTGTGCATATCACCATCAATTTGCCAAATTTTTCACAAAAATTGAATTCTTAGATTTTTATAGAATGCTTTTAAGTAAAAATCTCAAGTTATTCCAAGATATTATCAGTCCTTGGATTTGAATACATTTGAAATTTCATAACTTCTCTATTTATTTTCAAATGGATTTTTTATCCATTAAAATTAATGAGTATTTCCATTAATTACTCACTAATAAATACTTTCTAAATATATTAATCTATTGTTCCTAATCTATTGGACCCTTATAGGGTATTACATCCAGTAACCTTTAAATATCATATATAATGATATCAGTTAAGTAAAAAATTAACGTCTTAATTTTTCAATAATTTTAAAAATGTTATCATGTATAAATAGTCGTTGGTTAATTTTAAAATTCATATCTTAAGTTTTCTCATTTTTTTGGGAATCTTTAAATGCTATATATTATGATATTAGTCAAGTAAAAAATTGATGTCTTAAAATTTTAAATAATTTAAAAAATGTCATTATTTTCAAATAGGTGTTGATTAATTTAAAACTAATTTCTTAATTTTCTCATTTTTCAAGCAACCTTCAAATGTAATTTACTATGACATCAATAAAATAAAATTGACATCTTAAATTTCTAATAGTTTCAAAATATCATTGCATCCAAATAGATGTTAATTATTTTTAAAATTGATATTTAAGTTTTTTTTTATTTTTCTAGCAACTTTTAAATATCATATATTATGACGTCAGTTAAATAAAAAATCATCATTTTAAATTTTTTCAGAATTTAGAAAATACTACTACATGAAAATAAATGTAGATTGTATTTATTAACCATTGTTTTGTTAGTCTCAATAATTTAAAAAATGCCACCATGTCAATATAAATATTTGTTTTGATTTTTAGTAACATTTATCTATCGACGTAGAATTACAATTCGATAATTATGCATCCTAAGAAACCCTTTACTTGTTTGAAGTATAAATGAGAAGTTTTGCAAGGTAAAAGAAAATTCTAGTGATTTCAATTTGAAGCACTACCCAATTATAATCCCTAATCAACTTCCCACAACTGTAAAACAATCAAGAAACTAAATTCCATATGAACATAATAGAAAAAAAAAATTAACCAATGAAATGCGAGTATACTTGCACTAAGTAGAAGAAACTCCAAATACAAAACTCGGAACAAGATTCTCCTTACAACAAATTTCTTTAAAAAACGATCTTAATCATCCAAAAATAAAGGCAAAAAAAAAATGAAAATAATACAAGTGCATGAATAAATTATATTTATTGCCATGTCAAGCTCGGTGGTTATTCCATATAAATGATTTTTAATTGTAAAATTGCAATTTTGGAGGGCAATAATCAAATCCTCTTGCAAAATATGGGGCATTATAGAGAGAAATTAAACTTGTTGATAACAAAATTGTAAGGTTTAAGGATTCTTTGTTGTGTGAGTTGGTTACTAAACTTAGGGCGAAAACCCTCCAACAAGGAAATATGAAAAAAAGAAGAGTGGGAACAAGGTTCTTTGGCACGAATGAAAGCCTGATCAAATTATATTATGAATCAAAGTGTGGTTAAGACTACAACTGCTGTTAAATGTTTAATAATGAGTACAGTTACATCAACCCAACCTATTATATAAATGAATAAACAAGACGCGGTCAATTTAACCGCATCGATTCTTTTGTTTACCAGCTGTTCCAAGCAATCGCCTCCATCAAACCGTACCACTCCTGCCCGTTTCATATAATGGTATACCCTAATTTGATTAGAAAATTCATGATAAATGATTAAACAAAATTAAATAAATTTTTTCTTTGTATAAATATAAAGGACAAAAAATCGAATATCATGATAGAACTACAAGTTTTAATACCAATGAATGAAGTATTAAAATTTTACAAAGCATTTATAATTTTTAAATTTAAAAAATAAATATAAAAATTATTGTGCATAAATATAAGTTGTTATGGTCCAGACTTTAATACCTTACTAATTTATTACGGCTTCATACTTTGCTTGCGTGATGCTCTTTGGACTACTAATTTTTCACTAATTTTGTTGCATTTTTTAGTAGCAAAGGACATATTCAACTTTTGCAATGTCCAAAAAATTGCAATTTCACCCTTTGACATTTAATTTAATAAAAATACAATTTAATTCTTCAATATTTTATTAATAATATATAAATAATAATATTTATCAAATAATATATAAATAAATAATAATAATTTACACATAATAATATCATATATTTTATAATATCAAATTAATTTTAATATTACATATATTATTATATTATATTTCATTATTTATATATAAAACTAAAAAAAATTAAATTAATTTATATAATTTGATGAAATAATAATATGATATTTTTAAAAGTTTAGTTATTAATTAGACCTAATTTATTTATTTATTTAAGATTTTTGATCGATATTACTGTTTGAAAATGAAACAGTAATATGTTACTGTCTAGAAACAAAACAGTAACATATTATTCTTTGATATTTTAATTATTAATTATATTTAATTTATTTATTTATTTAATATTTTTAGTTGATATTGCTGTTTAGATACCAAATAGTAACATACTTTTTTTTTACAATTTAATTATTGATAAAACTCAATTTATTTATTTATTTAGAGTTTTTGATTGATGTTACTATTTGGAGATCGAATAATAGCATATTATTGATTGAAAATAAAATAGTAATATGATGTTATTTGAAAGTTTAGTTATTAATTAAACTTGATTTATCTATTTATTTAAAATTTTTTATTGATGTTACTATTTAAAGATTAAATAGTAATATGTTACTATATAGAGATGAAATAATAGCATGATGTTCTTTGATAGTTTAATTATTAATTAAATTTAATTTATTCATTTATTTAAATTTTTTTGTTGATGTTACTATTTGGAGACCAAACAGTAACATGTTACTATTTAGTCTCTAAACAGCAACATGTTATTTTTTGACAGTTTGATTGTTAATGAGACTTGATTTATCAATTTATTTGAGATATTTAATTAATGTTACTATATAGAGATGAAACAGTAACATGTTATTCTTCAACAATTTAATTATTAATAAGACTTAATTTATCCATTTATTTAATATTTTTAGTCAATGTTATTATTTGGAGATCAAATAATAATATATTACTATTTACTATTTGGAGATGAAATAGTAATATACTATTTTTTGAAAGTTTAATCGTTAATGAGCTATTTTTTATTTATCCTTTTATTTAAGATTTTTTATCGATGTTATTATTTGGATAATAACATGTTATTGTTTGGAGATGAAATAGTAACATGCTATTCTTTAACAATTTAATTGTTAATGATACTTAATTTATCCATTTAATTAGTATTTTTAGTTGATGTTACTATTTGGAGATAAAATAGTAGCATGTTACTATTTGGAAACTAAACAGTAACATGCTATTCTTTGATAGTTTAGTTATTAATGAAACTTGATTCATCTATTTATTTGAAATTTTTTTATCAATATTACTGTATGAAAATAAGATAGTAACATACTATTCTTTAATAGTTTAATTATTAATGAAATTTAATTTATCTATTTATTTAAGTTTTTTAGTTGATGTTACTATTTAATGACCACATAACAACATCTTACTATTTGGAGTTGAAATAATAACATGTTATTTTTTGATAATTTAATTATTAATAAAACTTTATTTATTCATTTATTTTTAAATTTTTTATCGATATTATTGTTTGTAGACTAAATAGTAACATGTTATTGTTTGGATATGAAATAGTAATATGTTATTTTTTAACAGTTTAATTGTTAATGAGACTTGATTTATCTATTTATTTAAGATTTTTAGTTGATATTATTATTTAAAAATTAAATAGTAATATGTTACTATTTGGAGACAAAAGTAATATGTTGTTCTTTGATAGTTTGGTTATTAATGAGACTTGATTTATTCATTTATTTTAGTAGTTTGATTTTTATAACACTATTAAACACCAAAAGAATTGAGGAGAAAAAGTTTAATGTGGGATTTAAATAAATTTAAATTGAAAAAAATAAGATCAAAGTCAAAAAAATGATAAAAAAAATGAAGAAAAATTAAAAAAATAACTAAAATAGGCTTTTTTCGCTAGTCAAAGTAAGCAAAACACTTTTGATGTTTTGCAAGCACGTAGATTTCAAAAAGTTACATGAAATTGATATATAATTTGCCCTAAAAAAATTAAGATAAAAAACTCACAAATATTATAAAAAATAACCTTAGCTCTAACTAAAATGAATAAATTAAATCTTATTAATAACTAAATTGTTAAAGAATAACATGTTACTATTTTGTCTTCAAACAGTAATATCAACAAAAATTATAAATAAATTGATAAATTAAGTCTAATTAACAATTAAACTTCCAAAGAATATTATGTTACTATTTCATCTTCAGTCAACAATATGTTACTGTTCAATTTTCAAATAGTAAGATTAACTTAAATCCCAAATAAATGGATAAATTAAGTTTTATTAATAACTAAATTATCAAAAAAAGCATGTTACTATACTATTTGATCTCCAAATAATAATATTAACTAAAAATCTCAAATAAATAGATAAATTATATCTTATTAACAATTTAATTGTAAAAGAATAACATGTTACTGTTTCATATCTAAATAGTAACATTAATAAAAAAAAACTCAAGTAAGTAAATAAATAAATTAAATAAATAAATCAAGTCTCATTAATAATTAAACTATCAAAAAATAACATGTTACTATTTCATTTCCAAATAGTAACATGTTACTATTTAGTTTTCAAATGATAATATCGATAAAAAATCTCAAATAAATAGATAAATCAGGTCTTATTAATAATTAAACAATCAAAAAATAATATATTACTATTTTATCCCCAGATAGTAACATCAATTAAAAATCTTAAATAAATAGATAAATTAAATTTCATTAATAATCAAATTATTAAAAAATAGCATGTTACTATTTCGTTTCCAAACAGTAACATATTACTATTTAATCTCTAAATAATGACATCGATAAAAAATTCTAAATAAATAAATAAATTAAGTCTAATTAACAATCACATCATATTATTATTTTATCATATTGTATAAATTAATTTAAATTTTTTTAGTTTTATATATAAATAATATAATAATATATATAATATTAAAATTAATTTGATATTATAAAATATATGATATTATTATGTGTAAATTATTATTATTTATATATTATTTGATAAATATTATTATTATATATTATTTGATAAATATTATTATTTATATATTATTAATAAAAGATTAAAGAATTAAATTATATTTTTATTAAATTGAAGGTCAAATGACGAAATTATAATTTTTGAATATTGAAAAAGTTAAATTTGTTATTTTTTATTGAAGAATGCATTAAAATTAATGAGAAATTAATGATTCAAAAAGCGCCCACATGAGCAAAGTATAAAATTCTAGTAAATTAGTAGGACATGGAAGGGTAGATTAAGTTGTTATTTTCTTTAGAGTCGCGATTCCCACTGGTTTGGAAAATTCTATGGTGTACCAGTGTCTGAAAATCATTAAATTTCATTCAGCCTGCGCAGTACTGCGCAACCCAAAAGATCTGAGCCTTTAGATGCACTGGTGCACCATACACCATGGTGCACCATAGTCTCTCCCCACTAGTTTTCCTAACTTTGAACCCGAATCTCACTACAAGGAATAAAGGGGAGAGACTATGGTGCACCATGGTGTATGGTGCACCAGTGCATCTAAAGGCCCAGATCTTCTGGGCTGCGCAGTACTGCGCAGGCTAAATGAAATCTAACGGTTTTCAGACACTGGTGCACCATAGAATTTTTTGGAATAAAGGCTTTATATATAACAGAAGGAAAATTCTATGGTGCACCAATGTATGGTGCACCAGTGTCTGAAAATCGTTAGATTTTATTCAACTTGCGCAGTATTGTGCAGCCCAGAAGATCTGGGCCTTTAGATGCACTGGTGCACCATACACCATGGTACACCATAGTCTCTCCCATAACAGAATGATAACGTCAGTCTGCCCTGCTCTCCAAGAAGGACGATTCTGGAATAGATTACGTATCATTATCACTTATTTTCCATCTAATCTGGTAGGTAGTTGCGAAACTCAGAAAAGCTAAAGAACTTAAAACAAAATGAGATAAAATCAATAATTCCAATTTTAAAATTATTAAGTATTGATAAAAATTTCGTAAATTATATAATATTGTTATTTTATTTTTAAATAATAATTTATAATAATAATTTTATCCTTTTATATAAATTATTTTATATCTAAAAAATTATATATATATAGATTATTATTTAAGAGCTGATATGTTAATGGTGTAATAACACCTTATATTATTTCAAAAATTTTATTCTTTATTATATTTGGAGTTGTAACTAAAGATCATGTATGAATTGTTATTTTTATTATTATAAAAAATGATTATTATTTAAAAATACAATTATAATTTTATATCATTTAGGGATTATTTTGTCGAGCCTTCATAATTTCATGAACAAAAATATAGTAAAATAAAAAAATGTTACATTAATTTAGAATAAATTATTCTTATGCTCTTTAAAATTTAAATAATTACGTTCTCTTCCTTGATATTAGAAAATGCCAAAAACCCTCTTCCATGTGATGGCAATTGATGCTGGTTAAGCTTACAAAATTTATGTGGGTAACATAGAAATCACCAATTTATGTCTAGAATGTCCTTGCTATATTATTGCACTATCTAGAGAGGATTCTTGATTCCAAAAAGTCACCTTCAATTTTCCTATTATCAGTTTTTAAATAAAATTTCCTTAAATTAAAGCTTAAATTTACAGGCTTTATTTATTATATTTAGCTAAAAAAATTAGTACTAAGTTGATAGCATTTCATTATTATTTTTAGTTAAAAAATGTCAAGAGTTTTCATATTGTTTAATTATTTTAAACATTTCAAACATAAATACGTTACAAACTTACAATTACTTAAAACATGTGAATTAGATATAAAGGTTGTGTTTAAATTATTTTATTTTAGTTATTTAAAGCATAACTGATGTTCAATTTATTTACTTATTTGTAACAAAATGAATGAAATTAAAATGAGGAAATAAAAACATAACATTATTTACAGTAGCACTAATTCCAATAACAATATGAACAACCTAATTTGATTCCAAAAAAGTGCACCAGAGAGCACTCTCAAATTCATGGTTGCAATGCTAGTCTACGCGGAAACAAATTAAACCAAATTGAAATCTAACTAAATATCAAAGAAAAATTTTAAAAAAATAAAGATGGAAACAAAATCCAAATAATATCATTTTCTAAAGTATTAGGAGTTATTTGATTCATACACAAAGTAATTTCTCATGGCAAGTTAAAATTTTTCAAAAATAACTTCTTACATGCACCATCCGATAAATACTTAAAATTATTTAGTTAATATTGAATATATGACACTTTTTAAGAAATAATTTTTTTATTTTATTTATTTTAATTTTAAATTTTCTAGAAAGTGATATTAAAATGATTATTATACCTGTAAAATTATTATAATACATATTTACAAATTTTAAAATGATATTAAAATGCATATTAAAATAATTACTATATCTTTAAAATTATTACAATACATATTAATAAATTTTAATTATTTTTAATTCCTTTTCTTTAAAATCATGTATGTAGTATTTTTCATCATAATTTTTTTAATTCATAATTATATATTCTTCATTAAAAAATTAAATAAACTCATAAACCATTACTTGTTAATATGCATATTTTCTACTTTCTAAAAAAATGATAATAGAGATTGTAAAAATATTAATTAAAAAAGTAAAGTTATTATTAATTAAATTTAATGTGTATAATTTTATTTTTATATTCACAAAGAATACAAAAAATAAAATTTACTTAGAAAGGATGGATAAACAACTTTTTATACTTTACGAAAAGTATAACTTTTTAAAATATTTTATTTCTCTTAATTTATTACATAATAACTAATCAAATAATTTATTTTTTTATTTTCTAAAGAATAAAATTTTCTATATTATTGCTGTCAACCAAACTATATGTTAATAGTTCAAAACTGAACTTTCCTTTTCCCATTTTTTCGGTTTCAAAAAATGGCTGTCGTTTCTATTATTCAACCCTTTCATCTTCTTTGAGGCAAAGGTTATTCCTTCTTCTACCCTCTCCGATTAAGGGCAAATGTGTCTTTTAATTTTGGAGAAAAATAATAAATAGTACTCAAGACTCACTTCTTCTGTTAGCCGAAATAACTGAGGATTACTTCTAGAGGAGAGAAATGCAACAAAGTTTCATAAAATGGGAGAGATAATGACATTTATCAAAATCAAGGGAATGAGATGTAATTAGTCAAGATTTTGTGGAGGTGAAGCTGAGACACTTGAGGTTTCAGGTATGGCCCCGTCTTTGTGTTATGGCACGAATTAAGGACAAGCATTTAAGTGATTTCACAAAGCTTCCAGCTTGTTCTATAAAAGACAATTAATAATGAATGGAACTACTTTTTCATGCTCATTTTTCTTGTGCTTCGCGACAAATTGGTGGTCCACTGAAATATTATCGATTATAAATTATAAATTATAATTTATAGTTTATATATAACAGAATGAGGATTTTACCTTCAAGTATATGCAATTTATTTTTCATAAAAAGACTGAAAATTATTTAATACAAGGTTCTAAATTTAAATCTAAGGGGGGGGGGGAATTTTCAGCTATATTGGGTGTCAAAAATACATATATATTATTATATAGTTTTTATTTTTATAGGAAGTTACAGATTTCATTAAAAAATTATAAATTAAAAAATATGTATTGTCAGATGAAAATTTTATATAAAATTAAAATATCTTATAAAAGAAGGTTAAAAAATAATAGTTTTTTTTAGAAAAATTACAAATTTAAGTGAAAAAACGTGAGAGGTAGAGAGAATATGCTCCAAAGTAAAACCCAAAACAAACAAATAATCATGAATAGATAGAACCCAGTTAGCTACACCTCCGATTTTCTTTTACAATTTTCTTATTCAAAAAAGATAGAAATAGAGTTTTTCATTTTAAAATTCATAATTTTTTATTTAAAATAATTATTTTAATAAAAATTTATATATCAATATCTATTTCTTTTAAATTTACGACCTCAATTTTTCAAACATGAAAATGAAAAGATCCAAGTTCCTAACTTCCTCCTATTTATCAAAGAATACGGTATATCAAATGGGGAAGGAAAAAAAAGGTCTAATTTCCTTTACCTAAGTGATCTAATTTGCTAAATTGCAAGTTAAGCCGAGTTGGTTGAGATTTAGGTAACATGCCACCTGAAACTGCTTATTCAATGTTTACACTTTTCTACATAAAAAGGAATTTTCCCTTTTTGTCAGGCAAAAATAGCCGCAAGGAACGAAAAAGGAAAGGATAGAGGAAAGACGATATATTGAAATCTAAATTATATCTACCATATCCGTTAAATGGATTTGATTGGTTTGTGCACGAATTGGTTTGTACTAATTGACCAGAAATGAATTAGATTAGGATTGATTCGTAAAAATTACAGAGTTCGTTTGAGTCTTAATATTTGAGGGTTGTAGATTTGCGAACTAAGTTAGCGAACTTTTTTTTTTAAAATAATTTTAAGTTTAAATTAATAATTATAAATTCCAATATTACATATTTAAATTTATTCTTAATTCATACTAATAATTCAAGATTAAATAAATTATAATAAAAATTAATTAATTTTAAAATTATTAATTTAAAAATAAAATCATTAATTTAGAAATAATTTATTTAAATTAAGTTAAGTTAAAAATAAAGAGTTGAGTTTGAGAATAAATATTTAATTTATTGGATGAGTAATTATGTAATATGTTAATTTAATTTGAAGATGAACATATAAGAAGAAAAAAATGTGAACCTATCCACGGACAGTTGAATCCAAATCCTACAGATTTAATCATTTTAGGTACACATTTGAATAAATTTATATTTTACAGATCTTAATCTATATATTTTTTTAAAGACTTGCGGATCTATCCATAAACCTAAATTTATTTCAATAACCCTAATATCTATCTCACCTATCATTGGAAATGGATTTATAGTAGTATTTTCACCACCTGTATAATAATTTAGGTTAAAATAATTTCATCTATTTAAGAAAATAAGGAATCAATTAGATTTAAATTATCTGACAGGTTTTATGAGTGAAATTGTAAATACTAGTAATGCTTATAAGGGGAGAAATTATGATATACATTGTGAGTAAATAAAATTAAAATTCTTCCTCCGCCAAAATAGAAATAAATACAAATTTGAAGGAAGAAAATGTATAAATTGTAAGTGGGATCCTTGGCATACATTTGATTTTATCAGAAATCTCATTTACTCTCGAAGCATGTTAAAAGCTCTTCTTAAGGTGAACTAGCTTAATTTCATATTTTTTTGTATTTTCGTATTTTACTTTCTTTTTTCTTACTTTTTATGTTATATCACGAAGAAATTATATTTTATTATAGAACTCACAACCTTTATTAGGAGTAGTACTATTTTTACTTTCTTTGGTGCACTGCAAATAGATATGTAAGGGTTCGGATTAGGCTCCACATAAAAATTTAAGATCTAACATTATGTCCAAACTTAGCCTGAACTCAAGTGGGATTTTTTTTTTCTTAAATTTGATTCAGTTTTTAAATAAGGTGTTTAAACGTGACATAGCTTTACCCGATTCATGGCCATTTCTTCTTTTCCTTTTTTTGTTTTTAAACTTAGACCTATTAAGGGTAAATAGTCCAAATATTGAGGCAACCCAACCCAGTCCAATAAATACAGAAATTTGGGCCCAAGTAAAATAAAAAAATTAATAAGTTTAAAAGACTTACGTTAAATCTTCACCATTAATTTTAGCTGCAAAAAAGTAATTTAAAAGTAAAATTTCCTTTTAAGAATAAGAGAGAATAAATAAAATATGTATTAATTATTTTCTTTCTCTTACAATATATTTTTTTAATTTTTTATCTCCTATTACTTTCTCTCTTTTACGGTACCTTGTATTTTTTTAACCGAACAAAAAAATAAATTACATAGAAAATATGCTTTTTAAAGATTTTAAGGAAAATATATGTAAAATTTGCAAAATTTTAAGCTTGTTATTTTGGATGATTTACATTGAAATATAATATAAATTTTTTTGATAAGCTATCTATTTAAAAAAATTACTTTCAAAATGTACTTTATTAAATTATAAAAAACATTAAAAAAAATGGTTACATGACCAGAACTTAAAAATTTTACGCCTATATTTCATCCGGTCACGTCAACATTTTTTTAATTTTTTTATAATTTAATATATTATATCTTGGAAAATTTTTTTAAATAAATAATTTATTATAGAAAATTTTCAAATTATATTTAAAACGTATAGTGCAAAAAAAAAAGTAAAAATTTTTAAATTCTAAGATTTTTTATGTATTTTATTTCCATGTTCAGTTAAAAAAATAAAAATATGAGGTCTTGTAAGAGAGAGAAAGCAATTAAAAATAATACTTTTATAGTAAATATTAAAAAATCATTATAAGAGAAATAAAATATCTAATACATATTTCACTTATTCTCTCTCATCGTTAAAAGGAAATTTCACTTTTAAATTATCCTTTTTCATAGCCATAGACGAAGTAAGAAGATTTAATACAAGTTTTTTGGTATTAATTGATTCCCTTCTTTTTCTCCCTCCCTCTCTACTGGACTCACATGCCGGACTTTATAACAGGGTGCCAAAAGTTAACCTATTTAATAAATTGGGCCTATTTTTGTCCAAACCCAACCAAAAAACTGATTACTTAGTTAAAGCTTTAATATATCAGAGCTGGATTCGGGCAAAAGACTGAGGGCACTTTATTTTGCCCACCCCAATCCGACACTTACTTTCTTTCCGCGCTCTCTAGCGCACGTACGAGGGACTCGTATAAGAGAAATCGGGATGGAAGCGGACACGAGAGAGTGGTTATTGATTTATTTCCGCGTTACTAAATGTGATTTTCCACACCCACGTTTCAACACGTATGAAAGAAGAATTATTCTCAATTCAAAATTAATAATATTATCCATATTAAAAATAAAATTTAAAATTAAATTTAAATATAAATTAAGAGTTATTATTAACTATAAGATAATTAAATAAATTTATAAAATTTAATACAATAAATATAAAAAATTTTAATTTTAATTTTGAATTTCATTTTTAATGGTTATAATATATTTTTAAATATGTAATATATATGTTTATCTATATATTTAACAGTGTGATTAATATTTTTCTGGTGCAATAATAAAATTTTCCATGTGTTAATTATTAACACCTGGCTTTTGTCACTGGCACAAGCAAATTGGACCCCACATATTTATGAGCACATCAACCTTCATTAAATATAACACAGGCTTTGCAATATTAGTAGGTCAGCTCAAGAGAGAGATAGAGAAAGAGAGAGACAGAAAGAGAGACAGAGAGATGAGGAGAGAGTGCCACCCTCTGCTGAGAGGAGGAAGAAGAGATGGGAGCAATTACAAGCATCGATTCTTTGCAGCTGAGATGGAATCACTTGCCAGTATTTGTGAAGCTTTGTTGCCTCCTTTGCATTTGGATTCTCTGAAGACAAAGTCAATTAGCCAAACAAGCCACAACAAGCCTGTCGAGTTCTTCTTGGAAGCTTCTGGTTCTCACTTCTCTATCCCTGATCAGGTGTTGTCCCTATGCCAGTCCCTCTCCAACTTATATAATTCTAATAATTTAGTTGGGAAGATAGTTTAAGAATTGCAACATTATCCACAAAAATGATGTTGCATTCCGGGGCGGAGACCAGGGGACAGGCAGAGCTTTAATCTAAAATTTTTTATGCTTTCATTTTAACATAAAATTCGGTTCATAAAAATGTCAAAACTATATATATATATATTGCCATTCCCACCAAATTAAAAACTATGGCTCCGCCGTTGATTGCACTAAGCACTGTTGCAGTAATTTTTC
This sequence comes from Sindora glabra, assembly GCA_020226215.1. Lineage (NCBI taxonomy): Eukaryota > Viridiplantae > Streptophyta > Magnoliopsida > Fabales > Fabaceae > Sindora > Sindora glabra. The sequence goes on along the minus strand of CM035231.1, from coordinate 24,261,054 downwards.
ACAGTATGTTGTCCCTAGACATCGCATCTTTATGTATTTGTTTGTTAGTTTTACTGATCATTATATAATTATAATTGTGAGTACTGCCCTTTAAAACTATTGTATTGATAATGATAAATGTATCTAATTTTGTGCTTTTTGACCAAATTTATATATATTATATCAGCAGATAAAGAGTGAAAAATTAATTAGTCTGGCCAATGTATGCAAACCGTCATAGTTTGGGATCAAGAAAATAAGTGATTATGACATTTTGTTTAATTAATTAAATGATGTATTTCACTCAAGAAATGCTTTTGTTTCCAGGAATGGGACAAAGAGAATTAGTTTCCTTTAATGTGCAAGATATATTTTCAAAAGTAAAATGAAATATTACAATTATTAAAAAATTAGGAAAATAAATGATTATAAATTTAAAAATTATCTTTTTAATTAATTATTATTTATTTAATTTTAAATATTTAATTTTTTTATCAAGAATTATAAAATAACATTTTACTTTTTAAATTACAGAATACATTTTAGAGAGGTTGAAAAAAGAAACATTTAGAGAAGTTGAAAAAGAAACATTTATTTTCCCTATGATTTTTCTTTGACGGGGACATTAAAAGTTTTTAATAATATACTTAACAGATGAAACTACGTTAATTAAAAGTTATTGTAACTTGTTTTACCTTTCTATTTGACTTTAGTATGCATTATTGGTGGTTGTTAACATATTATATAGCAGAATTGACAAAAGTTTTCTTTTCGTGCATTTTTCTGCTATTTAACAAATATAGATTAAATGCTATTTATAAAGTTAAGAGGTTCACCCTTTTGGCTCGATTGCATGGAATTAAAGTTGCAATTTTATGTAAAAAAAAAATTGCGAAAAATATGAATGTTTCCGGGAGGTTCTTGATTCTTGAGTCTACTTCCACGTACTCGTCGCGCGGGCTCACCCAAAGAATGTAAGCATATGTTTATACGTGTCCAAATAAAATGTGAAGCTGCTGAATTTGGAGTGGGTGAAGCCGTGTAGATACGAGATTGAACGTGGATTGTTAGTGGGCTATAATACTCAATGTTTATTTGGTGGTTGTTGTTGTACTATCTGTTTTATATATTTTCTTTTTTTATTATATTGAAAAAAGTATATATTTATTTTTCTCATAAAATATTTAATGAGAAATATATATATGTATTTAAAAATTGAAAATATATATAAGTCCCACTAATCTAAAATCTCTATATTTATTGGGTCTAAATTGAGCTGTGATTTTAATTTGTGATTCTAGCTGAATCCTTTTATGTGAAATCAGATATGAGTATAAAATTGATTTTGAAAACTTAATTTTCGGGTAAATAAATACACTAAAAAAATAAAGAGAAGAATATAAAATATTTCTTTTAATTTTGAAATAGTTAGATTTTATTCTATTTAATTTTAAAAAAAATTAAAAATCACTTATTTAAATTATACAAAATTTAGAATTAACATTCATTGTCCACTTAATTTATCATTTTACCAAATTATATATTTTTTATGATATTTTAAAATAAGAATCAAAATATTATAGTATGTTAGCTTATCTTGTTATTTTCTCATTAATAATTTTTATGTTATATAATTAATATAAATTAAATTAAATATATATTTTTAATTAAATACTAAAAATAAGTTATAAAATTATATGTGAAAAATGATACAATAAACTATTATATTATAATATTGTGATATCTATTTAAAAAGTTCATAAAAATAATATAATTTGATAAAATAATTAATTAAATTGATAATAATTATTAATTTCAAATTTTATAAAGTTCAAGAAAGTAATTTTTAAATTTCTAAAGTTGAAACAGGTAAAATCTAACCATTCTAAAATTGAAAAGGTGTTTTACATTTTTTTAAAAATAAATATAAAAAATATATATTACAGCAACAAACTAAATAAAAATGGATTATTAGCTCATTAGTAATCTAGTTTCGGTCTTACTCATTTTTTTGTGAATTCTAAGGTGCTCTTGGTACCCGGGATAATATGATAAAATACAGATCATTAAATGAGATTACTAAGTCATTAAATGAGATTACTAAAGTATCATCTAATGACTTATATTTTATCACATTACTCAGGTACCAAACCACTAAGAGCACCTTAGCAAGCACTCATTTTTATACGGCTTCACTTACTTTGAACTCAGTAACTTCACATTTTATTTGGCCACGTGTAAGCATCTACTCATATCTTTAGGGTGGGTATATATGAGTAGCCGGAAGAAGTGTATTCAAGGAACCTCATGTTTTTTTAAAAATTATAGATCTCGTATGCTTACTCATTTTTACACTGCCTCATGAAAGCAAAATCTTTATTTTAGATTTGGTGCTAATTTTTTGTTATTTTTCCAATATTATTAATTATGTAACTTGATGGTATTTTTCAAGAATATTTCACCACCTATTTCACTATTTATATTCTTTTAATTGCCAAGTTAATTTGAAATGATAACAATAGGTTGCAGAGACATTGGTCAAGAGAGGTTTAATAGAGGGAGTGATAATGGTGAGAGTAGTCTTGTGGTTGTTGGCCACTAAGTTTGGCACCTTGTTGCTTTGTGGGTCTCTTAGTCTCGGAACAAATTGGCCTTTCATCACTAACTTCTCCAAAATTTCATTGGAGAAAAGAGAAAAGGTTTTGCAGAAGTGGCTCAAGCATAGGTTTCTAACACCCATTAGACTTGCATTTATTTACATCAAAGTGCTGTGCCTCCTTCTCTTCTTTTCCCAGGTAATGCCTCCTCCTTCATAGTCGATGTAATTATAATTGTGGTAATGTCACGTGTTTCTTATTTTACTAATTTAAGTAGTTCTGTTCACATTTGTAGAAAAAATATGAGCTGTCAATGTTTCAAACTATTTTAGTGAAAATATAATTACACTAATGATACATAAAATAAATACCCACATACAAGTATGGATACTTGAACATGTCAAAAGTTACAAAATAATATAAATATAAATACATCAATATTAACTTGCAAACATGAATGCATATAAAATTACATGAAAGCATATAAAATAAAATTAATGTGTTTAGATACAATTATTGACACCCGTATTGATTAGTAAGTATAAGGAAAAGGCTTTGAATTCCTTTTCTTCCTTGATTTGTTTAAACATTTTCCTGTTGATAATATTGGATATTTTAATAAGGATATCTTCAAAGTAAGAATGATTCTGACTTAAATTTAAAATTGGTTAATGCTTGATTTGTACCAATTAAAGATGGTTGATGTACCAGTCAAGGAGTTAGTTAATTCTCAAATCATAAAAAAAAATTATATATATTATATTTTTCATTTTTCGACACAACTTATATTTTGTCCATGTTTCTTAGAATAGCTACTTATTTCTTGCATTCTTCTTTGTTCTTATGGAAGAATTGAAAATGCCGCTTCAAATTACACAGGTTGATGAAAATGGAGAAAACCCAGTATGGGAGGCCATTGGATACCAGGCTGCCACTGATGAGAACAGAAGCCAAGCTCACAAGGAGAGACCTCTTGAAAAGGGTATTGTGGAAACAATGGATGAAACAAACATAACCCTTCCTCAATCACTTGCCCAGAAGGGTCTAGAAGTTTCCACAGACACCCAGAGAAACATCCTCAAAATCAAATGTGATATAGTAGTTGTTGGTTCGGGTTGTGGAGGAGCTGTTGCAGCAGCCATTCTTGCAAGCTCAGGCCACAAGGTACTAGTTCTTGAGAAAGGCAACTATTACACTCCAATGGATTATTCTTCTCTAGAAGGTCCCTCAATGAATGAACTGTATGAATCTGGAGGAACCATAGCTTCTTTGGCTGGCAACGTTGCAATTTTATCAGGGTCAACAGTAGGTGGTGGTTCTGCTGTAAATTGGTCAGCTTCCATTAGAACTCCAGATTATGTGCTTAAAGAATGGGCAGAAGATCATAAATTGTCTCTCTTTTCGAGCTCCGAGTATATTTCTGCCATGGAAATGGTGTGGAAGAGAATTGGTGTTACAGAGAAATGTGAACAAGAAGGACTGCAAAATCAAGTTCTCAGGAAAGGTTGTGAGAATCTTGGCCTTGAAGTTAATTTTGTTCCGCGAAATTCATCAGAAAATCATTATTGTGGATCTTGCAACTACGGCTGCAGAAAAGGTGACAAGAAAGGGACTGAAGTCACATGGCTTGTTGATGCTGTGGATCATGGCGCAGTGATACTAACAGGATGCAAAGCAGAGAGGCTAAAATTGGAAGACAACAATGAAAATTGTGTTAGGAAAAAGAGATGCTTAGGAGTTATTGCAAAAGCTTTAACAAGCAATATCACATGGAGATTGCAAATTGAGGCCAAAGTGACAATATCAGCATGTGGAGCTCTTTTGACACCTCCTCTTATGATCTCAAGCGGATTGAGGAATAGCAACATTGGCCAGAATCTTCATCTCCACCCAGTGCTAATGGCGTGGGGATACTTCCCAGATTCAATTTCCGGGTTTCATGGTAAAGTCTACGAAGGAGGAATAATCACATCAGTTCACAAGGTTCAAGCTATGGACTCCAAACAATGTGCCATTGTCGAAACTCCTGCATTAGGGCCTGGGACTTTTTCTACGTTGTGTCCTTGGGAATCCGGACTTGATTTTAAAGAAAGAATGCTGAGATATGCAAGGACAGTTCATTTGATGGCAATTATTCAAGATAATGGTAAAGGGGAAATCAAGAAAGAAGGAAGGATCTGGTATGAGTTGGATGAATTGGACAAAGAGAACCTCAGGGCCGGATTGAAGCAGGCGGTCAGGATTCTGATAGCAGCTGGAGCTGTTGAAGTAGGCACGCATAGAAGTGATGGGCAGAGAATTAAGTGTAATGGGAGGAATGAAGAGGAATTGGAGGAGTTTCTGGAGTCAATATATGTAGCAGGAGGACCATTGGCATTTGAAGAGAACTGGACTTTTTATTGCTCAGCTCATCAGATGGGAAGCTGCAGGATGGGGATTACTGAGAAGGAAGGTGCTGTTGATGAGAATGGGCAGAGTTGGGAAGCAGAAGGGTTGTTTGTTTGTGATGCAAGTTTGCTTCCAACTGCAGTTGGTGTGAATCCTATGATAACTATACAATCTACTGCATATTGTATTGCTAAGAGGCTTGCAGAGTCTATGAGAAGACAGTAGATTTTAAGAGAGTAATGCTACTTACACTCATTTTTAATTATAGTTGGCAAAATTTGAGTCAGGGGCCTTGTTTGAATCTGCTTATGCTGAATGCCACCGACGCTCATTTTTATTCATTGTTGGTAGAGTCTATAGTGGATCCTGTCTGAATCAGCTCACACCAAGCCTGCAGTAAAAGAGACTAAGAAAGACGAAATGAGCGTGGCTAGCATTACTCGATTTGTAAAAATGCCAGTTCTTTTATCCCTATGTATTGAAACATGGTCCTGCTAGTGTATATGAAAAAGATTATCTTGATATGTATTTTAGCATTCATGCTATGATAATTGAACATCAATGTCATATTTATTCTCATTCCTTAGATTTAATATTTGTAAGATTTTGATGTCGTAGGATGAAAATTTAAGAGGATTGTTGATTCCAATGGGGGAGATATTCCTAGTCTTATCCTTGCATAGTACTGATAATTGCAGAATTTCAATACTACTGCTTTTGTACATTGATAAGTAAGGAAACCACTGTCTAAATTTCTGGCATTCACTAAACCATAGCCATAAAACATCTTATTTGGTAGGACTAGAAATATTTCCATCGGATGCATTATCTCATTTCCCAAAATCATATAGCACAATTCTAATATGAAACAGGAAACTTTCGATAGTACACAAATAGTTTCTCAGTTGGACTGGATTTTTAACTATATTGCCATTGTTTCTTATCAATTGATTGTAACAACCCTTTTAAACTCACTGCAGCCTGCTAAAATTGATCCTTTTATATTACACTAGACTGAAAGATGAGACTTTCTAACTTCTCAGAGAAAAAAAGGAAAAAAATGAAGAGAAAAAGGAGGATAACAAAAGGAATATGAAGTCAACCAAATTTCATTGATAACTGGTTGATTTGGTTTAGAAAATCCAAAAGCTGAAATGAACAAATTTACATACAAGGGACAATGTCATCTCAGATTGGTGCTTATTCACACTTGAATCGGATATCTGGTGATTGATGAGGGATGTCACACACTTAAAATTAGGCTTTGCTTTCAGATATTTCTTGCCTCTTTTTAGCAGACATATTTACATGTCTATGAACACCATCTCAACTGTCAGAGTCTGTCTCTTGAAATGGTAATGGAACTGCCTTAACTGCTCGATAACGACCAATGTTATTAAGGTGCTCATTCTCCAACCTGTTTGGAAGTTAGTCACCAATATCAAATGAGTTATTCTGTGATTTTGTCCACAAATATTGCAGTAACAAGTTGTGTCAACTTCATATTAAGAATAGAAATTAGGAATTCTGTTATCTTGACCAAAATGACTATCATTTACAAAGCAAGATTTTTCATGAAAATGCAAGTACCATTTAGCCAATCTCTATGGGGGATAAAAATACCTGTAGAAATTCCAATGGCCTCGCCGGATAACCTCCAATGAAGCTAGCAAGAAGTCCAGCAGACGCGATTGAACTAGCCCTGCTTTGAAATGCAAGATACTTTCCACCCAAGTCACTCTCAGGATAGCATTGAAGGCCTGAATTCCAATGTCATTGCTTAAACCTCATGTTTGGTTTTCAAATGAAAAGGCAATGCCTTAAAATTAAATAGAGAATGTTACTTGCTCTTAAATTTGTGCACTCAAGTGCGCAAACTTTATAATAAGACTAATAAATGAATGGCAATAGTTCAATTCAGATTATGTTGTGAAATGTATATGAATAAATAAGTTGGCAAGAAAGCTCTATAAATGAGTTTAGCATCACGGAAATAAGATATAGATAGAGAGGAACTTACAATTGATATGTAGTATGTGCTTTTGCTCTTCAGAATTAGATCATCTCTGAGTAATGTGTTTCTGGATTTAGGATTGAAAAATCCCCAATCCTTGACGAAATCCCAGTACATCTGATAAACTGAGGCCACCACAGAAGTGACCAAGACTAAACCAAACCACAGATGGTCTTGCTGCCTTCCATATGTTATCCTGGCTCCTGCAGCCACCATAGCCGAAACATACTTTCCCATGTTAGCCAAATGATCCAGGTCGGCGTCATCAAACCAACGCCTTGCACACTGGGAAAAGCATCAAAAGAAACATGTCTCAGTTTGTTATTTCTTGTATGTCAGTGAATCTAATTAGAATTCTCCAATTTATTGATTATATCCTTGCTTGCAAACTTAGAATGTGACATAATGCCAGTAAGCCATACCTGTAGGGCGCGCCAATAATACGGCAAGAATGAGAGTATATAAGTTATTTCTATATATGGTCTTCCAGTGTGGCAGATCTCATGGTTGTGTGTTCTGAAAAATCTAGCAAAGAAATGACACGCCGTGGTTTCAAAATACCTCAGCAATGGAATCTGCACAACATTAGAAATTGAATATTAATCAGGATTCATTTTGAGAAGTAGAGTGACCATAATTAAAGGGCAAAAATGGAATTAAATTATAGGATTTAACAAGATCACCTGGCTAGTTAATTGGTCAGCCATAAAAAAGTCTACTAGGACAACCTGCAGAAATTATACTTCATATCAAGTAATGCTAGAATTTACATTTGTCCATCCAAGATGACAAATGTATCCAATTGTACAAAGAAATTAAAAAATTAAGGATCCTTACCTTGTAAAATGGAGAGCAGATTATGTTGCGCATAACACGGATGAAGCAATAACGTGTTGAGCGGTAACATATGTCAAATGGGCAAATGAGCAGCACTATAAAAATCTGAAAATGCATTTCACAGTTACAATGAGTTGAACTACCTGTACTCTTTGAAACTTAGTGTACATGCTATCATTTTCTACCTTGCTATAAACTTGCAATGTTAGAGAGCTATGTTATAGTGTATATTCATTTTCTTTTACTAAGTGTCAGGTGCACTTAGCAAAATCTGATATATACTGGCCCCACGTAGTTGTGAACCCAATTTGTAAAGGTTCTGCCAACTATGCATTTAAGTACATTCATTTTCATGTAATTGATGCTATTATGATTTTAGAAAATAGCACTCATTATACACTTAACAAAATCTAATCTATACTAACCACTTGTACAAATATCGCCAACTACGCATTTAAGTGTATTTATCATTTTGTGTTATAGATGCTATTATAAATCACTTATAATGAATTTATAGGAAAAACTAAGTTCTTACATATACTTGATAACAATGGAAACCTACTAACCAATAGAAGAACGCCAGGAATGGCATCAACTTGGAAAGGTGAAACATTGGCTGCCCGCAGAAGGAGGTGCACCACCATTGCTGCAACCACAGCCGTCATGAAGGTGGCAGATATTAGAAAGGCATCCCTGTGCTTGAGGGCTGTGCTTGGTGAGAATTCAAATATAAAATTGTAGTTGACTCTTGTTCTCTTCCACATGAACAGGTTGCAGCCATACATAAACAAGTGCAGGCTCATCAATGTAAATGCACTGCACAATAAAGCATTGCAATTCTCAGTGAACTTATAATGTAAACATTTTTCTTTATTCTTCCATTTAAATTTTTAAAGAAGTTCTTCATATGTGACAAGTGAAAATATTTAAATAATTTGTTTGCTTACTTTTCAAGTAAAATTTTTATTTCTAATGAGATTTTAATTTAAGTGAAACTATATATTGACAAACCGACAAAAACTATCATAATAACAATTTCTTTGTGCTATGGATACCACCAAATTTGAATAATCCATTATGATAAGGTCTCACCACTTTTTTAGTGGAGCCTACTAGAATGGATGACTAAAATTTGGTAATAATGGTGCCATCCTAACTTTCATAAAAAAAAATTCTTCCCTTTTATCATATTTGTAAACTATCGTAACAACAATTTCTTTGTACTATGAATACCACCAAATTTGAATGATCCATTATGATGAGGTCTCACCACTTTTTTAGTGGGACCTACTAGAATGGATGACTAAAATTTGGTGATAATGGTGTTATCCTAACTTTCATAAAAAAGAAAAAATTTTCCTTTTTATCATATTTGTAACTTATTCTCTCTCTCTCTCTAATCTCTATGGAAATCATGATTTCTACATCATGAATTTCAAAATACAAAATCAAATTTAATATAAAATTGTATATACTTAGACCTTGAGTATTTGTATTTTTGTAATTTCTCACTGGATTTTCAGCTTAGTAATTAGTAGCTTAAAATTAAAGGGCTTAATTAACACAATTCATTGATGTATATTTATGGACTAAATTAAGAATCATTGCAATAGTTCAAAAGAAATAAGTTTAAATGGCAAGAAAGTGAGGTGGCACCTGAAAACAGGGTAGACAATTTCCACATAAGCTTCCTCTGAAGTTGGGGAGAATACACCACACAAATGGGCCAAGATTGCATATACACAAAACAACGACACAAAACAACCTGTAAACAAGCCTGCAAATATAGTAGCAAAAGAAGAATATTCAACAAAATATTATACAAATAAAAAACTCTGAAAATATTTTTCAAATTTGACCAATTATCTTGGTTGACCCCTGCGTGGATCGAATGGAATAAATTTAAAAGAAGCTCGACTTGAGTTAGATTGGATTGATATTGTATTTGAGTTTCTCTTCCTATGTTAGATTGGAACCTTGAATTTTACATGTTAAATGGTTTCCCAATTTTACTAAAAGAACCAAACGGCTTGATATATAGGATCTAATGATTTGCTATACCTCAATTTATGACAGGCCATTAGGATATATTTCTGATAGTAATTAATTGAGTTAGCGAATAATTAAAATTGCTAAACATATCAGGAACCTGTTTGGTTCACAAGCCAATTTTTTCCCCTCTTTTTAAATTTATGTTTAACCGCTTACAATAATTCATGAGATGAGCAAGTCACTTGCTTTTTCAAATCAATATAAATTATTTTTATATTATTATCAATTTATATGTTATCGTGTTAATAAAAAATTATTAGAACTATTTTTTTATTGTTAAAACTTTTTAATTACTATTACTTTTTTAATAATTTGTTTTTCTTTTATTTATTGATGGTGTAAAATATTTTATACTCATAATGGATCTAATTTAAGTCTTCTATATATGTTAATAGAATCCACAAAGATTGTGTTTGTCTCATCTAGTTTATGATGAAAATAATTATTTATAAAATTTAAAAATTCATAAAATTAGTATTAAATTATCAAATTATCAATTAATGATCATTAAGTGGGGAGAGAGAGAGAGAGAGAGGCAGGGAGGGATTACCAACAAAGAAGGTGAGCATATGAGAATCCTTTTGCTGCTGGGGTCGTAGAAATTTCATTGCCTTTTTTCTGTCATTGTGGGCAAAGTGCTTTGTGAATATGGATTCCACTTCGTCCATTAGTGTTACAACCTTGATATAATAACAATCAAACTCTTATTAGAAAACTATATGACCCATGCTTCACAGAATAAAGCAGGAAAATTTAAAAATACCAACTAAGATTTTAATAATTGATTAACATGACTAATTTCACATTGATTGATCAGTGATATTCTTTATTGCATTGGGTAAATTAGATTCATCTTTTCAATTTAATCTAATTACAATCACACTCTTTCATTTTTCATATATATATATATATATATATATATATACATTCAAGGGCAAGGCAAAGTGAAAATTTTTGGAGGGTTAAAATATAATATATATTAAGGACCTTAATGAAAATCCTTTACATTTTGAAGAAGCTATATATAAATTTTTTTAAAGGATGTATAAAATTATAGGAGAATTTATAGAATTTTCCCAATTTTGGGGTGGCTAACCCAAAACAAGGATAACAACACCTGGTCCTCTATACACTTAACTTCCTTATTCTTCTGCAAAAGAGGAGGTGATTAATAATTTAACATAGGTTTAAACAGAGAAAAAATAGATATCAATGTGAATATGAAACAGGAGAATTAATATATATTTTAAAAAATAAAAGGGTGTAAATATAATGAGACAAAAATTTTAGGGATTGCTAATGTAATTTGTCCTACTTGGAATATCACAAAATTTCTCAAAAAATAAATTTTAATTTGAGGGAAAAAAAAGCACATAAAGGCAAGAAAAACACACGTTTTGTATCTTTCTCTTTTCTTTTTTTATTTGTTTGTTTGTGTGTGTACTTTCCTCTTAAATTAAAGGGATTGAGAAAACATCAACAAACCTTATCAGAACTAATAAAATGGGATCTCTTTACTTCGCTTAGATAACTTGCTGAAGCCTTTTGGCAAGCAACCTGCCAGATGGAAAGATAATTTCATGTCAGAAAAATGAGATGGAAAGATAATGGATCATTTAATACATCATAATTTATGTTTATTAAAGAAAATAAAACAAACTAAAAGGCTCCCAACTAAACTTAATACCAAGAACTCTGTGATCATGTCCATGGGCATGCATATAATATTCTTATGGTATAGGAAGTTGCACGTTATTTTACTCTAAGGATAAAGCATATCATTGGGTTTTTTTTTATGAATTATGATAGTACTTACAAATTATTTAATTTCATAAGGCTGCTAATAGCGGAATTCAAATTTAAGATATAAATGGTTGAAAATCACAAACTTTAACAATTGAATCAATCCAAGTGTTATCTAGCAATGGAATTTGAATTTATGGAGACATGAATTTTTTGTAAACTTATAATAGTACTTATAAATTATACAACCCCATAAGATTGCTAGTAATGGGAATTGAATTAATGATATGAATAATCAAAGATAACAAACCTTAACAATTGGGTCATCTAAAAGTTATCTATATTTAAGAGATGGAATTTCTAAAGACTTATAGTGGTATTTATAAATTGCTTAACCTTATAACATTGCTAGTAACATATTTGAATCTATGACAAAAATGGTCAAGAATGACAAATTTTAGCAATTGGATCAATCCAAAAGTTATGTGTATAATATTCAAATACACAATTAAGTTTTATTATATACTTATGCTTGCTCGTAAAAATTATATTATTTATTTAATCTATTCTCCTAATTACCTTCTTATTGTAATTTTTAAATATAAAAATACAGAAGTTTCACCATCATGCAAAGCATGGATCTGGACAAAGACCCATTTCAAAGCAGTGCTTTTTGTCACCATCTTTAGGTGTTTCATGTTTTAATGGGTTAAAATTAGGTTGGAATATTCAATCATGGAGTTCATATGGATAGTTTTTTGGACTCTCACAATTTCATGTGAGAACAGTCTTCAAGATGCAAATCAGTTTGAGTTATGATGAAATATAGTGACAAATAGTGAGTAATTTTTGAAAAACTTTACTTTCCTTCTCTCTCTCTCTCTCTCATATATATATATATATATATGAATATGACTGCACTTGAAAGCAAAAGTAATGGCTTTTTAGGTACAAATAAAAAACTTTTAACCAAACAAATTAAATGAATCATACTAAGATATATCTCTATCCCTTTTTTAGTGGCTGTTTATGAGGAATAGATATTTTAAGCCTTACCTTGTCAAATTTCTTCATAATCTTAGAAAATGCTGCCATGTTCAGTGAGCTGCAAGAATGAGTGAATTTGATTAGAAATTCCCCAGTAGCAGTAAGCAACAGTGTAGTATAATGGAAATCGGAATATAGACATATAACAACAGCAAAATTATAGTTATTGCCACAAAAATTTCCTTTCTATCAACTATGAAGAAAATTTTAAAATATTATTTAAAATTTTAGTACTATTTTCTATCATATTTTGACAAACTACATACATTGATATTATTCTGAAGTAAATATTGACAATTAATGAGTCAATGCTAGCGCAACCTCATACATTAATTAATCACATTTTTCATATTTTATCACAATTATAATTATGCAACAATAATTTTAAATCATATTATATGTTAAAAAGTGTGTGAAAAGAGATGTTACGTAAAGAAATGCGAACATAAGTGTCACAATTGCGTGACAAAAGCAATGAAGCTATTTGAAATATATACGTAATATACATATGGAAGGTATAGAAAGTTTCCCATTGTCTAATCTTTTCCGGACACGGTGTTAATCCTGACATGCACTTCAGCCTTATGATGGGTAAAATGGTCCAACTAATTCAGCCAAAGATGCACATTTTGGCCAACTTCTTGCAAAACATCTTTTGCTATTATCAATGAGTTTTAATAAAAGATCATTGATTGCAAAATAATAATAATAATAATAAATTATTACCAAAAGTAATAATAAGATTAATTTTTTTAAACACTAATTATTTTCTCGACCTAAGCAAACTAATTTACCTTGTAATTCAAAAAGAAAAATATTTTTTATAATAATTGAAATAATAATTCACTTAACATGAATAAGTAAAGTTCTAAATTCAAATTCAAAATATAATGAAAAATAAAATTTCTAATATAACCTTAGATACTACAGTCTCACTAAAATGTTGGTTAAAAAATATATTTAATCCAGCAAAAGGTTTGACTATAAATGACATTTTTAGTGACCCTTTTAAGTATTTTATTGGAAAACTTGCTTTATTGGGAGAATATATAGGAACCAAATAAGAATAGGATTTGTTTGTTTGTTTTTTTCCTTAATTAAGGCATCGAGAGAAATAATTCATCAAAGGATAAGTTAAAATTAGGATAAGTAGAGAAAAATATCAAAGCTAAGGTTATATAATTTATAAATATTTTTTAGTTTGTAATTTATATTAATTTTTATGAACGTTTTATGCTATACTCTTTAAAGTTTACATTGCACTTAAAGAAGTCAAATATATGGAATATGGCATTAACTATATTTGTGCTCGTGCGCTTGCACAGAAATTTTTGCTCATAATCTACTTTTTATACCTGGAAGACAAATAAAATTAAACTCCACATTTGGCACAACAAACAATAAAAATTTATTTTATTTTTAAATAATTTTTTTAAAAAATAATGTTTGACTTTAAATAAAAAGAAATTTTATTTTACTTATAATTTTTATTTTAATTATATTTATTTTATTATGAAATATATCAAATTTGTTAAAGATTTTATTGGAATTCATTTTATTTAGCCTAAAACATATATTATATAAAATATTTATCTTCTTTTTTAGCATTATATTTATCATAATATCATTAAAATTTATTTTTAATTAAATTCATGTATTTTTAATACATTTTAAATAAAATAATTAATTTATAAATGAATTGAAATCATTTTCATTAAAATGAAATGAAATTTATTCTAAAAAAATTGCATGCTAAATTAATCTACATTTTTAATCATCCACATTTTAGGTTAATGAGATTTTAATTTTAAAAGAAAAATGGATTTGCGTAAAAGCCTGAACCGTAGTTTCCAATTTGATTTTTGTTCACCTCTTTGTTTAAAGGAGTGGCTAAATAATTGGGGGAGTGAGTTCACATCATAGATCTTTATTTTCTTTTTTCCTCTTCCCTTTACGAAAACATAACATTTTTTTGAAGAAACGATACAACTAGTTAGGAGCATTAAACAACTTAGACATTCCTTTCAGATTATATTTTATGTGTTGCGAGAAAACAATTTTATTCCTACTTTTGTGAAACTATTATTAAATTTATTATCTCCTTTCTAATATTATTTTTATTATTTTAATAACTGCACAATAACTTTATATATTAGTTTCCCACTAGTAAATTATATATTCATAAATTAAAATTATTTATTATTTTCCGTAATTTTTGTGTATTTAGCTTAAAAGATAAAAAAAAACTTTCAATAGATACACAATTTAAATGCCAAAAACTATTAAAAAATTATCACTTCATTATAAAAAATAAAATAATCAATTACTTAACTAATGCCTCTCAAATTACGACAGTTTTTTAATTATTTAAAATAAAGGAATTATGTGCCCACTGAAAGATGAATCTCTCAAACGACATCTAAAAATGTTTGGACACAGTCTAGACCAACTAATGGGAAACTTAAGCTCGCGTGTCGTAGCCCCAAAAAAAAAAGGGTCTCACGTGAGCGTCACAAGCAACTTGACATCTATGTGAAAAACACTTGGGATAGTCAAGGTCGCGTTCCATTCGTTATGATTACGGATTCTCACTCTCACTCTCTCTCTCTCTCTCTCTCCAATCATTCTTAAGTATCATCTCCGGTGGATGCATAAAAATTAAAGAATTAATAAATAATTTAAACTTGAAAAGAAAGTTATAATTTGTTAGTATATTTATTTATTAAAAATTAACTAAAAAATTATCAAACATTTATCAAGATAATATAAAAATAACATTTATAAAAGTAAGTATAATCTTAATTTTTATAAAATAGTTGATAAATTAAAATTAAAAAAATTCTCCACACTCTAGAAAAGAAGGGGGGAACTAACTACAAATGGGTTCGTGCAGTGAAAAAAAAAAAAACATTCGAAGAACAGAAATAACTGAGAGGCAGTCAATTTTCTGTATTAAAAATTGAAAAAAAAGGAAGGATAAAAAAAAAATAAACGTCTTGCCTCCGCACAACCCCAACCTTCGTGTATCTTTTTTAGTAAAAATAATAATTTAGTTAATATATATATCTTAAACCTCAAACATAATAAAAAATATAATTTTTTAAATAATATTAAATTCTACCGCACCATTACGAAGGGGTGGCAATTTTTGTGCAACATTTACGTTATGTTATAAAATGTCCATGCAGGGTGCAGCCACACGAGGCCCTTTGTCCACACCCATTAATCTGTGCGTAAACTGACAACCAGTTGTGTTTAAACTAAATTAGTTAATTTCCTCTAAATTTATAGGTGATTAAATCTAATATTTAATTTAGGTATGATAATTTGTTCACAATTTATATAGATATGTTAGAAATTTTTAATATGAGTTTCACATTAATTTTATAAATAGTAATTGATGTTACATTTTATTTTATGAATTCAAAATAAAATAATAATTTAAATTGGGCCCTATATGATATTATGATCTAAATATGTGTTAAGTGAACATGAATCTTGTGATAAATAGAATTCATAATCCAATTTAATTTATTTAAAAAGTTCCTATCTTTAATAACTAATTTAGTTTTTATTGTCTCATTAATATTCAAACTTGATCCTCTTCTTAGAGAGAGTGGTAAAAGAAGATTACGATAAAAATAGTGTAACTTCTACGATGATTTCTGTATTTTCTTATATTATAAATTTGTTTAATTGGTGCAAGAAGTGCAAATTTAAGGATCAAGCATCAATTAGTTAAATTATTTATTGCACCAATTTTATAAAATTCATTGTTTTACTTATCTTGTCCATGCCATAATTGAAAAGATAAAATTCAAAGTTTTCATATTTAATGAAAAATAATTCTTGCATATATTTGTCTCAATAATTAATAAATATTCCAAAACTAAGCCATTCTGCACACTGACACATGCCTAAAATCATTTTATAGGAAGATTATCATAATTTTTTTTGGCTATTTTTAGAAGTTTAAAATTTTAATTATGCAAATTTTGTTGGTGAAGTTATTTACATATTTGTTTTACACAAAATCACATTTTATGCAACTGCCTAAAATTGCATAAAATTTGCAAGTAAAAAAGAAAAATCAAGTGTGTATGCACACACACACCAAATTAAGCATTTTTCCATATTCCAAAGTACTAATCTTATATTAGAATTCTTTTTGCTGTTTAATTCTTTTATATTTATGTTTTCCTTGGAACAGCACTACGTATTAATTAATAGAAATAAAATATGCTTACTAAAATTATATTAATAAAATGAATTGGAATAAATAAGTAAGTAACTGAAAATTAAATAATAACCTGTATGTTTTAAGGAGGCCAAGGCTTTTGTAGAGCTCCACAAATGCTTTTCTAATCATCTTTTCAGCACATTGAATTTTTCTCTTGTGTATGTACTCTCCGGCGCCTTCCTTCCTAGGGTTGTTCACCAAATCCTCCCACAACATAGAAGTAACCGCCGTGAGGGCTCGCACCGGCACGGTGGCCGGAATATCAATCCGTAACCCCAAATTAGGTTTCCCCTTTTTCATCTTCATCCTCATTGCGGAATTTACAAAATTTACACCATTTTTTTCTAGAACTGTGATTATTTCATCTGTTTGTGAAATTTCTGATTTGGTTTCTTCTGATTCTCCAAAACTTTCTGCACAATCAAAATGAGGTTAATTAGTTAGATACATCTCATGAGCAATGAGCAAATTGAAGATTATATTAAAGGGAACACTGCATTTTACCTCCTTCAACTATAGGGTTATTGGATTTTACCTCTTTCAACTATAAAAACTTAGATTTTATCTCCTTCAACTTTATAAAACTTGGATTTAACTCTCACTATTACCAAGTTAAGGATTATAACACTTAATGACAATTTTATAAAACTTAACAGAAGTTAAAAATCGACGCTATTATCTTAATAACGATTCATAACTGTTGATAAGTGAAAAAAAAATTAAAAATTAATGAAAATAATAGCAATTTTTAACCGTCACTATCATATTTTACTTAGCGGTAATTTTTCTAACAGATTTTATTAAGTTTGTAACGGTGGAATAAAATTCAAATTTTACGAAATTTAAAAAGATAAAATTCAAATTTTCATAACTAAATGGGTAAAATTCAATAACCTTATAGTGAAGGGGGTAAAATGCAGTCTATATTAAATGATATAGTTACACACACATTTGAAAGGTGTTACCAAATTTAGAAAGTAAAAGAGGTCATATACTAATGAATCGAAGGTAATGCTTGAGTGTGCTATGGGCAAAAATATTTAGGTGGGCATCCAACCTGATATCATGTTGAGAAATTCGAGTAATATATTAAAATTTTTAAATTTAAAGTTTATTGCTGTTAATATAAAAATATGTAATGAATTTTATATAAATATAAGTTTCAAAAGGCAACACTTACACATGTATTTAGGTTTATCTCTTTCCATTATTAATAATGTTAGAAAGAAAATTAGTTTTTTATATAATGTGTATTATAAGACAAATAAAATGAATTTTAATAAAATTCTCATTAAATTTGATGAATTTCATCATATTATAAATATAATTAAAATATAAATTGTAAATAATTTTTTTTACTTAAAGTCAAACATTATTTCAAAAAGAAATTTTTTAAAAATCAAATAAAATTATATTTTTAGTTATGCCAATAAATGTTAATATTTTAAGAAATACATGTAATTTTAGATTTTAAAATTTTAATTTTAAATTATTATACAAAATAAAAAGACGTCAAAATAATCTGAGGGGACCGTGACTCCTCTTGGCCTCCTCCTGTACACCGTCCCCTACTTAACGTGGACAATATCTACCAAAGCATTTTTTGCGGAGTAATTTTCTATTTTTTAAAAAAATAAAACTTATAATTTTTAATATAAATTTTATTAATTTTTAATAAAAAATTGCAACTAATCAAGAATTGCACATATACTGAAAAATTATAACTTTATCAATACTGTAGTGATACCAACCCTTCCATTGATTTATTATAATATCCATTACATGTTAATGCAATACTAATTTTTTGGATACAAAGAGGTGTTAAAATAAATTATATTTAATTAGTTAAATTGGGATTAATATAATTTTATTTAGCTTGAAATTAAAATTAGTATGAAAATGGATAATAATAACTCAACTTAATAAAGAATTGAAACTAATTAATCCTACTTGGTAGAAGATTGAGACAAGTAATTATTGGTTTATTGAGATATTATGTTAATCCATTAGCATAATAATAATAAATAATAAATAATTAAATTATTATATATTTATTTATTAAAATAATAATTTTGATATATTAAAATTATATATATGTGTAATATTAATAATTTTTAACATTAATATTAATAAATTTATATATTTAATATTATCAATATATATTATATAAATTTATCAAACCAAATAATTATATTAAATATAAAAATATTTAATATTAAAATTAATAAGTTTATATATCTAATATTATTAATATATATTACACAATGTTATTAAAATAAATAATTATATTAAAATTAAAAAAAATTAATAAAAATTATGCAAAAAAATTAATTTATCATCATGAAACTTAAAAATGAATAAAAAATAATTATACAAAGTAATTATTATAACTAAACATATGTAAAATAATTATTATAACTAGTTAAATATATTAATTAGAATAATAAATTATTATTAGTACAGTAAAATAGTGATATATTCAGATATATTATAAATTTATTTAATAAAATATTTGTATCCATTTTAATTAGTACTAATTTTTTTAGTTTAGATCTCATAAATTTTTATTACTTTTCTAATTAGAGGTTTTTTATATTAAAAATATTATATTTTAATTTTTTTTCTTACTATTTTAATTATATCCATTAATAATAATAAATTTTTAAATGATAATAATAATTAATTTTAATTAATTAATATTATGAAATTAACAATACGCAACTAAATAATGTAATAATAATAATAACAAAATATAACAAATTATAAAATTTACTTGATAAAAATTAATATGAGATTAATAATATAACAATATAATATGATTCGATTTAATAAAAAAAGTAGTTCAATATATCCGATAGGTTAATTTGATTTTAATAATTTTAACAATAATAATAATATTATTATTAATTTTTTCTAATTTTCTCTCCCAAAAATATGTGGCTCTCAATTGTCAATTGATATCTCATCATTCTAAGCGGAAAACTACTTTTTGTAGGGTATGGACCAGCGGCACCATAGATGATGTGAAAACATCATAAATATTGCGTATTGAATGTGGGCAAATCAATGTGCATCAATCCAGGTGTCAGGTGACAATATCCACCTGGTCCCACCAACTAACAACGGTACAGAATACAGTTACACACGTCGGTCTCGCTCAGCATGCACTTAAAACAGAGTCAGAGACACACAAACCAAGAATTTCTTCTTGCCCCGGATGATCCCACTTTCATGCATAGATGCACTCATCAGTCACAAACATTGTATCGGTGCACTGTTATTTTCACATGAAAGATCTGGAAGGGCATTGTAATTTATATTTGCTCTACTTTCTTATGAACATCTGAAATTAATTTAAGTTACATTATGTGCGTAATTGTAAAGGTCATTAGACATAATTATAATAAAATCACTTTACCAAAAAAAAAAAAAAACTATAATAACATCAGCATAAAAGTGTTGCAAAAGTGATTTTACTAAATTATAAATGCAAGTATGTATAATTTTAAAAGTGGATTACAGCCATCCCTTTATTTAACAAAAAAGTATTACACGGTAATTTAAAATGTGATTATTTCTTCTCAATCACAAATTTTTGTTTAGTTAATTTAATAATTTATATAAGGAATTTTATATTTTTTAAAATATTTTATAAAAAATAAATTTAAAAATTAAAAATATTCAAGTTTCATAAATGTGGAATTATTCTATATCTTTTTTATCTATGTCTATCCTTTTATTTATTTAAATATTTTTAAATCTAAAAATTATCTAAAAATATTGAAGGAGATAAAAATAAATTATTAATTAATTATATATAAAAAAAAGTTATAAGTGAAATATAACTATCATTCTCTGAAATGACAATCATTCCATAAAACTTAATTACAAGTATAAAAATATTAATAGTAGATGTGAGTAATAGAAATAAGTATAGTATTTTTATTAATTTTATCTAAATTAGTAAAAATTTCATAGGATATTATTTTTCAAACAAAGGAATTGCAATTACTTCAATTTCGAACATTTTATTAAAATTAGTTATTAATAATTCTCTTTTGACCAAATGGGCTTGACCATCAGCTGATTAATTCTGGCTTGGACAGATAGAAATTAAATAAGAATGAAAAAATAATGGAAGAGAACAGAAAAACTGACCGTCAGAGCCTCTGATCGGAGAATGATGGAAATTTCCGAAGCTGGACGAAGAGTTTTTCCGTCGCCAGTCACTGAGAACTTGCTTAAGATCCAACAGAATCTTTAGCTGCTTGTTCAGCATTTCTCCTCTCTCTAGAATCTCACTTTCCTGTTTCTTGTAAAATTGGTTCACCTTATTCAGCTCTTCGTCCAGGCTTGCAAAAAACACCCGTACCTGAAAATATAAAACTCAATTAAAAAAAACGGAAAAGAAGTTTTTTTTCATTTTTTTATGAATGTATATGATAATTTCCAAGAGTAATTAATATAATTTAATACAAAGTAATTTACCTCATCTTCTTCAGAAAATAACTGGGCAAGCTCAGTTTCATAGACCACTTCATTACTATCCTTCATGGTTTTTCTTCTCACCTACAACAGAAATATCCAAATTTAAATCTTGACTTTTGACATATTTTCAAAACATTTTTAAAGAAATTTATTCAGACTATCAATCTATTTTTTTTAATTAATGCTACTCTTACTTTCTCACTCCTTATAAAATTCATAATTTTGTAATTCAGAAGGTAATGGTAACTTTCTGCTTATAAACTACAACCATTTCCCCTTCATTTTTAATGGTAATTCATAAAGGCTTCTTGTAATGATAAGCAAATAATGGAAATTTTTTCTAGTACTTATCACTGTGAAATCTAGATACTATTATCTATTTTGCGGAGAAGGTTAAAATTTAAGAAGTCAGTGTAATATCTCATTTGTTAAAATATGATAAATAATTATATTAAAAGAATTTATATTTTATACATATACAAAATAATTATATTTGGAAATTTTTTAACCAATGCCAACATTTAATTATGTTAAAAACGTAAATTTTTTAAAAGTTTACATACTTTTATTTAATTCATTCTCTAGATTTATAAAAAAAATAAAAATTAATTAAATATAAATAAATAAATTTAAAATTTTTAATTTTTTATGTAATTAAATGTTTGTTAATCAGTGCACTAAAAAATCCCATAAAAGTTACAGCCATTTTTTTTTCCTTTCGTTCTTGAGAGAATGAGAAACTCCAAAAGCAGAAAAGCAGTTTTAGAAACAGAAAAGCACTAAACTGGCTTTTTGGGCTCTCTATGAATGCCAATCTCACAACATTCCAACTTTTCTTTATTTTTTATTTATTTTTTCTTCCTAACCCTTCATTTTACTGTTCTTCCTCATCACTCCCCACCATCCAAAAGCAAATATCAAATTCAGTGTTCGGTAGTATAAGCACTCTGTATAACAGTGCTAAATCGATCTGCCATAGAGATTTTCCCTTTTAAGTTTTTTTTTAAATGTTGACTTCTCTTTTATGGAAAAAAAAAATACAAAGTTTATGTTCTGTTTTATATAGCTATATGCATGACATGTCAACATAAGCTTAAAAAAAATTATAAAAGTTAGGTTAGGTAAAGATAAAAGATAGGAATTTACTTTATTAAATTAAAAATTGATTTTTATTATAATTCGAGAATTAACTGGTCTCTTAACTGATTCCTTTACAAGTATAAACCAACCTTAAATTTAGAAAAACCATTATCGCTCTAAAAGTATATCTTTCGGAGTACTAATTGTTACCAACGAAAAATTTCCTAAAGAGTGAGAGAAAGATAAATGAAAATGATGGGGTTCAAACCATAACCAACGAAACAATACACCTTGACCAAAAGAAAAATAATTTATAATTTATTAAAGGAGATAAATGTAATTTATTTATTATTAAAAAATATACTTACATATTTTTTACATATATATATATATAAATAGAAAGTAGAAACTTTGGTGAGCAACTCAAATCCACTCATACCCCCTGTATATTTGCAAAGGGAAGAAAAGGAGCGTCGAAATCACTTTTCATGCAAATTATTGTGTTACCAAACAAGGACGGCATTTGGTAGGACCAAATCGAAATATGAGATCAAGAAAGAGGCCACTTCTTGAATTTGCTTTTCAAGACCAAAATAGCAGAAGGAAAAGAAACTGTACTTGAGGAATCAGAAACGGAAGTACGAAGTAGGTAAAAATATCAGAGAAACTACATGGAAATCACTGAAACCTTTTTTGGTTTTACAAGATTTGCTGACTGAAAACATGCATATTCCTAAAATGCTAAAGGACAAAAATGACAATGTAACCAAATTCCACCCATTTTTCTGGGTATGAACTGAACTCTGAAACCTACAATTAATTACATCACCGAATCTCAGAAAAAGGAAAACCAATATCAACAATCAATTTAAACTGTGATTTCCGATCAAACAATATTATGCTTGCCAACGAAGGATTAATCTTTATTTAAAAAATAATTAAATCATTAAATATATATATATATATATATATATATATATATATATATATATATATATATATATATATATGACAATTAGAGATTAAACTTGAAGTAAGAAAAATATAAAATTTTTAAATATTATTTAAATTAAAGACTCACGACATTAATTTAATTTTTTTAAAAACAAAAATAATTAATCGGAAGAGGGGATTCTCCCAATATTGCCAAACAGAACATTAGTAACATGTTAGCAAATCAGATAAAAAGTTACCGCTACTCCTAACCCGATCAAAAGGTTGAGAGAAAAAGTCGCCGCTTCCCAAAATTTTCACAACCAAAACCAATTTGCGTTGGCAACTTAATTTAAAATTTTCTGTATATAAATATAATCGTATCAGGAATTTTTTCGGACAATGACTCCTGAGGCCTTAATTCCTATGTCAATGATGTTTGCGCAATTTTACGCCGTAACATGCACATTTAATCATATTCATCTATAACTGCAGTAATAATTTAAATTATGATTGCAGTTATGACCGTAATTATTATTGTTGCACGGTAAAATTGTGATCGTAGATACGGTGATTTTGATCACAATATAACAGTACAACTGCCATAATGAGAACGCAATCGCAACTTTCACACAGAACCATGGCACTAACCGGAAAAGCCACGGGAGTAAGCAGTAAAAAGTCGCCGGAGGGGACGTAATTAACAAAAGCTTATTCTTACCTTGACGATATCTGGTTTCTTGTCGGAAAAGAAGCCGAATCTCCTGGCCACAAAGCGAAGAGAATCCAAAATGGAGCGGCCGAAATCGGGTTCCGCTGCAGTTTCCTGCAGCTTTGGAACTCTAGCAAGTTTGATCCTCTTAATCTGTTTCTTGAGCTGCCAGTAGTCGACAAAGGCTTCCTTCCATTCTGGGATCAGCTGAGCTTCAAGCTGTTTTGAAAATTTCACCATTTTGAAACTTTCACTTTTTGTTTGTTTACCTCTTTTTTGGGTTTGTTTCGAAGGATGGAAGGAAGGAAGAAGAAGAGATTTTGGGTTGTGAAGTGGGGGGTGAGAGGAAAAATGAGAAGAATAGACTGGATTTATAAAGAGAGAGCCGTGTGGAGAACATCAAATGGATGTATATATTGCTTTTTGGATATGATTTGATTACTGTTTATTCCATTGTGAAACATATATATGCAAGAAATGGACATCGACAATGAGTTTAATCATAGTTTATTCGAATAAGTGGGATCATTGGAAAAAGATTAGCTAATTAGTTGAAGATCTATGAATGGTTTACTCAATAATTTTTCATAAATTTTTTTATGGTTGAGTTCTTAATTTTCCAGATTTTAACAATATATTAACTGCTAATTGTTCTTAAAAAAATTTAAACACTTGATTGTAGATCCACGAATAGTTGTATTTTAATCCAAAAAATTTTAAGGATTTAAATTAAATTCAATATTAATATAAGCAATTTTATACTATCAATCATTGGATTGAGCTCTTCTAAAGTACAAAATACATTTTAAAAGATAAAATATCTAATCTCATTATTGATTTTAGCTCATAATTTTATAAATAATAATAAATAAAAAAATTAATGGTAGAATTGAACACCTTACTCTTACACTTTAGAAGAGTTCAATCCATCAATCACTCATATATTAGTATATTATTGAAAATTATTTATTGTTATTAAAAATTATTAATTATTATTATCTGTGTAATAATATGTATTCTTTTCGCTTATTAATAAAGTAAAATATCTTATAATAATAATAATAAATTAAATTTAAACCTCAATTTAAATATAATAGGCACGAATACATGGTTTTAATTTTTCAATTACTTTGAATGTAAATGAATTTTACAATGTTTATTCACTTGTTATTTTTTTATTAAACTATTAAAATAATTTTACCCATTAGTTAAAAAAGATGAATATCTTTAACTTTTCCATTGATGACACGTTTTTATCAGCTAGGAAATTAAAAATTTTCATAATGACATTAAATTATATTTGAATTCAACATAAAGTCCAAAAATCTTGGGAAATTAAAAGTAAATGGTGGTGTGGGATTCCAAGGTGAAACAAGCTCGCAGGCTCAATGAGGACCATTGGCTGAACAAGGAGGACCATGAGGTACAGGAAATAAGGCAAACATGCAGATTGGAAAAAAAAATATTATATTTATTAAGTCTTTTTTAAATATTTTTATTTTTTAAGAGTCTTATGATAATTATTAATTTTATTATATTTATATCTATGTGTGATGTTCCATTTTATAAATTTTTTATAATATTTATTAATGATTCAAATCAATAAATGAATATAAAATATAAGTGATTGTTGATTTAAATTTTATTTTTACATTTAAATTTGATCCATTGTGTAAATATAATATATTTTATATTGTTGATAAATAAGAAAAAGTTATATCATTAAAAAATATAAGTAATAAATTTTTTTAATAATAATAAAAAAAATTAATAATTTTTTTATTAATATGATAATACATTAGTGATTAATAGTAAAAAATTGATTTGAGCAGTGAATTAATAAGAAGTTATAATTTTTTTATTAAATAATATATCAAACGTTGAATGCTCTAAAAAATTTAAGTTATCTACATATGCACGAACGATTGTATTGTAATCCAAATAATTTATGGGATAGGAGTGGTAATTTATATCATTCAAGTCGACTCATTTATTAATCGTATTATTCATGTTGACCTAGGATTATCGTTTAACTTATTTAATAATTTTAAATAATAAAATATATATTATAAAATTATTTATTAAATTTAATTATTTTTTATTTTTTATAAAAAATATTTTTAATTATTCATAGAATATTATTTTAATTTTTTATTATTATTTTATTAAATTAATAATTTTATATCTTTATTATATGTATATATTTATAATTAAAATATTATTTATTTCTTAAAAAAATATTAAAAATTTAATATAAATTCATAAATGAGTTGACATGCCAACTGAAACTCTAATAAATGTGCCAGATTCGTGTTAAGTTATCATGTCATGCTAGAAATTATCACTCCTATTATGAGATTTAAATTTAATTTATTATTAATATAAACTAATTTTACATTATCAATCTCATGTATTGATATATCAATAAAAATATTAAAAATTATTTATTATTATTAAAAATATTAATTGTTATTATTTTTAATAATATTCTATTCGATAATGTAAAATATTTTATAATAATAATGAATTAAATTTAAAACTTAATTTATATATAATAGGAACGAATATATGGTTTTAATTTTCAATTACTTTGAATGTAAATGAAATTTACGATGTTTATTCACTTGTTAGATTTTATTAAACTATTAAAATGGTTTTACCTATTAGTTAAAAAAATGAATGCCTTTAACTTTTCCATTGATGACACGTTTTTATCAGCTAGGAACTTAAAAAATTTTATAACGACATTAAATTATATTTAAATTCAACATAAAAGTCCAAAAATCTTGGAAAATTAAAAGTAAATGGTGGTGTGGGATTCCAAGGTGAAACAAACTAGCAGGTTCAGTGAGGACCATTAGCTGAATAGGGAGGACCATGAGGGTTAGGAAATAAGGCAAACATGCAGATTGGAAAAAAATTATATTTATTAAGTCTTTTTTAATATTTTTATTTTGAAGGGTCTTATGATAATTATTAATTTTATTATATTTATATTCATGTTGATATTTTATAATATAAAATTTTCATAATATTTATTAATGATTCAAACCGATAAATGAATATAAAATATAAGTGATTGTTGACTTAAATTTTATTTTTACATACATTAAATGGTAAGTTTAAATTTGATTCATTGTGACAATATAAAATACTTTATATCATTGACAAATAAGAAAAAGATATATTGTTAAAAAATATAAATAATTTAGAATTTTTAACAATAATTAGAAGTTTTAATAATTTTTATTAAAATAATAATACATTAATGGTTGATAGTAGAAAGTTAATTTACACTGATAGTAAATTAAATTTAAATTCTTATATATGCTCTATTTTGCTCAAGTAGTTAATAGTTGATAAACTAGTAAGTAACTAATAACTTGTAATTGATAATTAATAAGTTAATTAATTATATAAGAAATATTTCATAAAATTAGGCACTGAATTAGCTAAAATTATAAAATAACATAACATGACATATTAATAAAAATATATATATGTAAATTTAATTAATTTATATTTATTTAAAAATTAAATTATATTAATACAATTAATATATTCAAAATAAAAATATAGTATCTAATATTTAATTAATTATATTTTATAATTCACATATTTATTTATTTATATAATTTTTATTTTATTATTTTATAATAAAAATATAATTACTTAAAATATGATTAATTATATTTTATTATATTACATACTTATTTATATATGTTTTATATGTTTATAGTTTAAAATAAGGATATAATTATATTAAATTTAAATTAATTATATTTCATGATGTCATAATTTAATAAAAAGAATAAAAGTAGATTTAAAAAAATTAAAAATATAATAGCTTATTAATTATAAATTATTTAAAGTAACTTATTAAGTTAAAATTTATTTTTTAATAAATTAGTGCATGAAATATTTCTTGACTTATAATTTATTAACCAAGTTAATAAATTATAAGTTAATTTATTTATAACATAAATGGAATTATAATATTATACAAGTTAATAAAAAATAAATTTTGATTTTACAATCATTATATAAGAATCATAATATGTATTATCTAATTTTAACTTTATAATTAACTAAATGCAAACGCCTATATAGCACCACCGGCCTGCTTGAGCAGAATTAAGTGGTTTAGGAAATAAGCCAAAAATGTAAATGAGCTTATGTTAAGTTCTCAACTTATCCAAGCCCAAAAAGGTTACATATGACTAGGTAGGCATGTAAAAGTAATTCCAGACTTCTGCATTGCAAGAATATTTCAATTGAAATATATATATATATATATATATATATATGATTAGAATAAGCACCGTCCAAAATTTTATCCCAAATAACACTCACATCTAAATTCATTGAAAATATATTATGCATTTATAAATAGAAAGGAGTAGAGAACATCATTGTTCAAAAATCAATTACTTTTCGCTAATGATTAACAAATTTGTTTTGGAGAAAAATATTTAATCTAATAAAAATTAATAATTTTATTCTTAAAGTTATAAAACGTTGTCAAAATGATTTCTGAATTATATAGATTTATAATTTTATCTTTAAATAATAATTTATAATATAATTTCATCCATCTATATAAACAATTCAATCCCTAAAAAATATAATTAATAAATGAAATTATATATATAAATTATTATTTATAATTTAAATTTAAATTTTATAAAATTTAAAAATTATTTTATTAGTATTTTACAATTTTAGAAATGAAATTATTAATTTAGTGAGTTAGATAATGTGATCACATTATATATACGGGGCACATCATAAAAAATGGTATTTTTACATTAATTATTAAAATTAGAATATAATTGTAAGTTATAATATCGCTTAAAAATTACATAAATTTATATTTTAATCTTACCGTATTAGTAAAAATTTAATAGCCATGATTTATTTCTTTTATATATATAAATATAAATGAGATAAATAAAAACTTTCACCAAAAATAAAATTATATTATTAATATTCTACACATGAGAGAGAAAATATTTTTAACTTTTGTCAATCAAAGTTAAATTTTCTTTACATTTTGGTATCTTCGTACCTTTTTTTTAGAATGTATAAAATTGATTCAATTTGGAAGAGTAATAGATAGTAAATTATTTTCGAGGAAAAATATATTAAATAGTTTGAAATTTAACTTATTATTATTAACTTAATTATTGATAAATTAATTTGAATGTATAAAATTTAGTTAAAGGTTTAGGCTTATTAATTTTTCTAAAGGTTTCTGTGACGTTTTCCAAAGTGACTGCATATCAGACATCTGACTCAATAGGTAATTAATGTGCATTTACTATTCCTTTAGGTCATAAGTACTAACTTTGTTTTAAAAAATAAACAAATATATTTATATTCATTAAAGTTTGAACATAATATATATAAAAAAAAGAAGAGGTAAAAAAACTTGCCAGACCAAGCAGAAAATGAGGGACACAGTTGTTTCGGGGGCTAGCCCATGGGCCTCTGTTTTTATTGCAAGTTTGCGGCGAGAAAAATCAGGGGAAGGGATATAATGAAAGTTGTGATGTATTCTTTTTATCGAACGGCATAATAATTTAAGACCAGGGAAATAAATAAATTTTTTATATTAAAATGGGTGATTTTAATGAAAAATAGTTAATTTAAAAATAAAAATATTATTATCTTTTAAAAGATAAAAGAAAAGAAAAGAAGAAAAAACTTTTAAGCTTTGTTTATTATTTAGGAATTAACGATGGAGGAAAAAAGAATGAAAAATTAATTAAAATTTTCTAGGATTCTCAATTAACATTAGTATTTTTGCATTTTTTTTCAATCGAAAGGGCTTTTAAAGGTCTTCCAAACTTCAAACAACATGAAAAAAAAACTATCTTTTAAGTTCTGTTTATTTAGATGAAAAAATATCTTTTATTGTATTAAGATAATTAAAAATATTTTATACATTTAATAATAAATATATAAAATTTTATAGAAGACCACTTTGATTTTCAAAGAGAAAGTTATTTTTCTGTATTATTATAATTCTAAGTATTATTTTTTTAATCATAAAGTATGATATAATATTTTATTCCTTTAATTATATATAAGTAAATGAAATTATTTTTGCAAAATCTTTTAACAAAACAAACAAAGTCTTTTAATTATTTATTTTCCTCTCATTTCTTGCTAGGAATACAAATACCAAGTTATTTATGAATAATTCAAGATCAACTCATAAAAAATTTAATTCAAGTTCAACTTTAAATAAGATGAATTCAATTAATATACGAGTCGAATTTGAGCTTCATATTATTTAACTCAAATGGTTTACAAGTTTAAATAAATTTAATAAAAAATATTTTTATTTTATACTATATATAAATGAATTGTACATAAAAAATTTAATTACATAAATAATTATTTAGGTTGTATGAAGAAGTATGGTACTTATTTGAAATAATTAGTTTTTACAAGTGTAATTATTACTATTACATGATAATTTTGTAAATATTTTTAATAAATTTAATAGATATATATATTATTAATAGGAACTCAAAACAGGCACATGCTCGAGCATCATTTTCCGCAACAAGGTTATCTAACCCAAACTTTATTTTGGTATTATAGAAAATTTATATTAATAAATGAAATAAGAAAAAAAATCTAATGTCTAATTTATATGTAAAATATAAAATTTTATATTTAAATTCATATTCATTAGAATTTAGAATTTGAATTTGAATATTTCTAATTTAATGAAAATTTAGGACCTGATAACACACAAGCCAAATAAGCTTGTGCGAATTCATTTAAGCTTATGTTCAAATCAGATTCAAACTCGAGTTTTTATTAAAGTCTAATTATGATCACCTCAAGTTCGAACTCATTTAACGAATGCAAATTTGAGCACATAAATATTCTACTTGAATCAATTCTTTTGTAGCCTTATTTCTTGTATTTTATTTTCTTTTATTTGCCTTTAATTTATTCCTTTCCTAACTCTCAAATATATAATTGAAAAAGGGTTAATTGGTTAAAATAACTCTCATAGACGTGCAATGACATTCGATATTACCTTTAGGCAATGTTTGATTTGTAGAATCTTTCTTACATTTTTGAAAATATTTTAAAAGAATATTATATTTTTATATTTAGTTCAAATTTAAAAAAATATTTATAAAAATATTCACATTCTTAAAAATATTGTTAACTTAATATTCTTTCAATATATTCTCATGGAAAGAGGTAGATGTTCTACATTTCCATGACTTTAGAATATTTTAATGATATAGATAAATTATTTTATTAATTTTTTCATTAAAGCATTATCAATATTAATATTTTATTTCATTATCACCTACTATTGTTGGTTATCGCTAATCACCATCTATTACCATTAGCCATTACCTATTATTAATAATCACCATCCATCATCACTTATTACCTTTGATCATTATATATTATTACTTATCATTAGTAACTATTATTAACTATCATTCACTACTAATAACCATCATTAATCAATATTCATTATTATTGATCACTACTGTTATCAATTCCCACCATTGTTAGTCAATCAATTGGTAATGAGGGTATTTTTATAATTTAATATTTTAAAAATATATAAAATAATTAAATTATAATATTATAATATTTTTAAAAATAATATTAATTGAATTAAATATAGTAATATCATATTTTTAGAAATATAATATTTTTGAAAATTATATTTTTTAAAAAATATTAAAATTTTTAAAAATATATAATTTTATGAATTAAATATCATTTATAATATATTTGGGGTCACAAAGGAAAAGAAAAGAGTGAATTATGAAAAAGAACGAAAAGAAAAGGAAAAAAAAAATGTTGGATAGATAAGAAAGGACTTCCTTCTAATGATGACAATGGGTCAAGTATAAATACATCGAATCTTGCATGGCCTCCTTAAAGACCGGCATCTTCAGACTTGTCTGAGACTTGGCCTTGACAAGACCATCCGTCCTGTTTTATATTTTTTTTATTGACAATAATTAGTTACTAACAGAGCAATGCTCGATTGGATTCTTTTAAAATATAAGTTAAACAAGTAAAATGTAATATTAAAATTTTTGATGAAAAGGTCAAGAGCTCATAATTTAATAAATAATAATATGTTAAAAATAATTTTTAATTTTAAAATTATACATTCCTTTGATTATTTTATCAATAATTATGATATTATACTTTATTTTTTAAAATATATTTTACATTTTAAATGATTCAAATTCTATTTGAAAATTTACGATGAAAAATTGGTCCCAAAATGCCCAAAAAAAAAAAACTAAGTTTTCAAAATTGAATTTCTCATATTTTTAGGCGGAAATTCCATCCCAAACTTAGAAATATGCAGTTTTTCTATAAACTTTGAGACGAAAAATCCATTCTAAATTAGAAAAATTATATATCAAATGCGCAAAACTGCATTCCATTTCATTTATTTTTGGTCATGTTTTCTAATTTCATAATTAATCTGTCGTATTTCTAACTCAACTTGTACAAAATGAAAAAAATAATGAATAGAACTTCAATTAATTACACAACAATGAAATGTCATTTGTTAATTAAAAGTTCACATCCATAATGTAAAATAACAAAATAACATATAAAATCTCAAGTTCAATACTGTGTCAACATGTAGTAGTAATGAAAGAAGAACGTAGAAAAACAATCATTAATCATCCTGATAGTGATAAAAACATAAAATAAACTGCTAATCATCTCAAGTGTTCTCATTGTCATATTCTTCTAACTCATCCACTCCCCGCTCGTCACTAATATCATCATAACCTTCTTCATGCATTATCCGTTGAGATCATAAGAAAATTATTAAATCCCTTTAAAAATTGAAAATATTTTTATGTGAAAATAATAAATTAATATAAAAAATAGGGAGTGAAATCTTATGTGAAAAATCATTAACTATTTTAATGAAATTTGAAATAACAATTTTGAGTAAAATAGTTGAGAAAAAGAAAAAAAAGTGTTTAAAGATTAAATATGATTAGAATTAAATATTAAAGTATTAAGGAGGTTTAGGAAAATTTCCCACTTTTACCCTTGACTTTATATTTGCATAATTCTACTCTTAGGGAGATGAAGATTTTTATTATTGGACTAACTCTTTTCTAATATGATTTATAATTTTTGTTTGATTAATTCATTTTGAAATTTAAAAAAGAAAATTATACGGAAGAAAAATGCTCAACTTTTTAAAAGATTAAGCTCCACATAATTATATTTTTCATTTAGGTATTCGTTAACCATTTTTTAAAGGCATTGATTGAAGACCATTTAACAATTGTGTTAGAAACGTAAAATTCTCATAAATTCATGTATTTGTATTCAATTTATTCTTCAAAATTTCTTAAAAGATTGAAAATGAATAAAATGAAAACATACAAAATTTTAAAAAATTTATATTTTGAGAATAATTAAATGCTTTCTAACCAATAACCTACCCTTCATTTCAAACAAATTCATGATCAAAATGAACTTTGCAGTGGAATGGAAGTGAGATACATTTGCAAGTAGTCAACAACTTGACTTGTTAAAAAATCCAATTCAAACTTGTTTATAACTAGTTAAGTGAAGTTTAAGATGTTATTTAGTTAGCAGAACTAGTACAAGAAGTACAATATTTCAAAAAGTAAAAAATTCTTAAATTATTTGGTTAGTTATTAACTATCAAAATGAAAAAGTTTGACTTCTTATAAATTATAGAAAGTTGTTTACTTACATCTACTATTATAGAATAACTAATTGACATTGGATATTTAAAGGATTATATGTCAAAAATTGACTGACATTTAATTGAGTATCATTGTATATCTATTTTTAAAGTTAGTTATAAAAATATCATAAAATACAATAATAACATCAATTCTTTATCAAAAACAAGTGGCATCATATTTTTATAGTTGTAGGAAAACATTAAATATCTTTTGTTTTCAAACAATCAATATTTAATTTTAATAATACTATGTCGATTTATTTTTATAACCAATATGTTATATCTTACTAACCCCACCCCTCAAACCCTATCCCATAATTCCTCACTTTCTCATCCCAAACTTAAATCTTATCCCCCAGTTCCTTACTCCTTTATCCCAAACCTTAATATCATTCTCCTATTCCTCACTCTCTTATCCTCCTTATATTCCTTGTATTGCTAACCGAATATAAAAAGCCAATATTTCTTATGACTCTAAAGAATCCCAATTTAATTAATTTTAAAGAATAAATTAAATAATTAAAAATAGTGAAAGGTTATATGCAATACTCTAATCAGAGATGAATGCTTTGATAAATTTATCTTAATACTTGTTGCTCCATATATGAGGTTTGCACTCCTTAATAGAGCTTCTTGAATATAATACCTACATACATAATAAGCATTCATGAAAATTTGATGTATGATATTACACATTTTTATATAAATAAATAATATATAATACGATATACTACCAAAGAATATAAATAAGATCAGATTTTTCACTTCTATAAATTTTTAAAAAATACTTCAAAATGGTAGGAAAAAAATGGCATTGATTAGAAAACTAAAAATTATATTGTAAGAATAAAAAAAAGGTAAAAAAATCCTCATATTTACATTCTATTCTTTTCCAATAAGTACTAAACCTCGCATATTTCGCCACAAGCTAACTAAGCTTCCATCTTAAAAAAAATAGTGAGAAAAAACATAAAACTAAAAAAAATTATCTTAGTATTAGAATGAGAGCATACATTGTTAGACAGGTAATTAATTTAAGGTTAGAAGAATTTCGTCGTAAAATTTGCAATTCATGCCATACTTTGACCTTTTCATTTTTAATTCACTCAAAGGGCCTAATTTTTGTATTAGTCATTATAAAAAATCTCCATTTAAAGTTAAATATTAGATGTCGGTTATGAAAAAACATCATTGTTTTTAATACAACAACATCATCCTATTAAGTAATGTTTTATATCGGTTACTACATAAGAACCAATGTCATACAAGATAAATGTCTTTGTTAAAAAATAGATTTTTTTTGCTTAGGCAACTCTTTTCATAACCATTCTAAAGCAATCTCAAAACCTTTGTAGAATGGATATACATCATATTCATTAGATAAGAACTAGATAACAATTTACATATATCAAACTATAATCTAATTTTATAAATTAAGTTTAAATCTCATAAGAACATTGGCATCATTTTATGAATTAGTTTATTTTTTTTTAATTCAACTTACTCTAATTGAAATTGATAGTATTAAAATTCTTTTTTATATTACAACATTTTTCTTATGCAATTAAACATATATAAACAACAACATATTAAATATAAATAAAACAAACAAGAAAGGAAACAATCTATTACGAAAATATATTCTACTATTTTATTTATTTCTATATTAGTATATAGAAGACAAAACTATTATAATGAACAAAAGACTTTTCATTTACAACAAATATGCAAGGTATCCTTACAAAAATTAAAATAAAAAGTGGTTATCCTTTACTCATAATTCCTTAATATTGCTTAAGGATTTTTGAGTTGGAAAGTATAAATAGTTTTGAACTAGTGATAAATTATAGTAAGAAAAAGTGACATCACCATTCATGCAATGAACACAAGCCTATCAATGTAAGAATGGCCAAACCGTTTCTTCTCATTACAATTTATCATCACTTATTCAACCTATCTTTATAGTTGCTCAATACAAACTAACATTAATAGGTTTTGAGTTAGAGAGCATAGATGGTTGCGAACTATTAAAAAATAATGGACAATTAAAAAAAGACATTATAAAAATAAAAAAGGCTACATTTGCTTAAAATTTCATTATATTGAGAAAAAGATGTGTATCGATTCCTAGGTCGAATAACCTTCCAATGTAAGAATAGACATGTGATTTTTTCTCACTATAATTTATCTTCAAATTGCAACCCTTATTTAAATTTCTTAATATTCTTATATGTGCAGGGAGAGTGATATTTATAATTGGTAAAGACCCTTACACATCAGTTATTAAAAGGAAGTTAACGTCTTTGGTTTAATAATATCTAAAAAAATTGACAATTATCATACCTTAAAACACTAATCAAGAGTTTTATTGACTTGTAAACTTTTAATATGAATTATCTTGATGTTTCATAACTAGCCTTAGATTTCGATCATTTTAAAAAATTAATGTCATAGGTTTTTCTCATTTCTTGTAACTGCATAAATGTCATTCAATGCATGTTTTTAGACTTTTCACACTTTCCACATAAATTCATAATTAACACAATATTAGATGTCCGTTAAGCTCAAAACTAACATTATTTATGTTTGCTATTATCAGTTTCTTTAGTATATCATTAGATTTTTATTTTATAAACAACCAATACTATAAATATCTACAACCAATGTGCTTTAGTTGGGCAATATTTTTTTCAAAAATTATTTTACTATAACTTCAACACTATTGGAAAAACATACTAATCATTTTAAAAATCTATGTCAAATCTGGTAATTATAAATACCATTTTTCTAACTTATAAAATTTGATTTAAATTTCATTCATTGATTATTTTTTTAAAACAATTCAATTTTAGGATAAATATGACATTAGTTATTAGATAATATCTTTATTGTCATTTATTTTTGCATATTTTTCTTGTATAGATATCAACATGTTAAATGTTAATTCATAAAAAATATAAAAAAAAGGTGAAATGTAGTTATTAAAATTTATTATACAATTTTATTCATTTTCATATATCATTATATTAACAAATACAATTTTACACTAATATTATATAAATAAAAAAGAAAATAAACTATATCCTACTCAAATATATTCTGCAAATTTATTTCAACATTTTATTTCTTTATAATCATTACATCTCCATGTGTTCAATTAAAAACTGCATTAGATCATTAATACACATTCACAACATTGCAACTACATATTTTAATAAATTTAATACCTAAAATTAAAATTCTTATTGTAAAAACTCCTTTGTTGAAAAAAGTTGATTTGTTTCTCAAGTTGAAATGCTCCACATCATTCTGTAAACATCAGCAATCCAATCCTTGCACCAGAATATTAAGTAAAATATGAAGACAATAAACCTATTATGCTATATAGTTAGAAGTATTTTGAATCTTATGGGATCATGAATATTACATTTAACTACAATTATTTTCTACTCTTAAATTTTTTATTATAGAAAATATTTTAACTGGATGGCATGTTCATGATCATAAGATGCGATGCATTTTTAAATGTACAATGAGAATGGGCATGTTGTTCTTATATGCCACTTAAACTCAGAGTAGAGTAAGAAAGGAATTTATAGGCAAAAATAGAAATAATGGACATTGATTATTAACCTAAAATCAACATCCTATGTGGAATATTTTTCAACTAAAGAACATTTAGCATAACTTTAGACATTGGCTAATTCCAATGTTGACATGTAAATTTTTTTCATTTCACATAAAAACCCTTTAACTATTTTTTGGATGATGATTATTAAGAAAATCAATATCCTAAGTTTTTATGCCTTTCTAAAACCAAACTTTAGATGTTGGATATGTTTAAAATCGATATCATAAATTTCTTACTATTTTAAAAAATGTTGTCACATTAATATAGATATTAGTTATAATTAATGCTTGTCATCTTAAGTTTATGTATAATTTTAAAAATGTCATTACATTCAAATAGATGTTGATGATGATAGTAATCGATTTCTATCAATGATTCAATGGCAGTGATCCTCTTAGTAAGAAGAACTTTCTAATAGCATTTGGTTCACAAAATCATATTTTTATGGGAATCTTAATATTTTTGAAAATATGATTCCTGATAATTCAATTTCCAAGAGTGTGACATTACCATATTTGATTCAATTAAAAAATATTTTTAAAAATATTACAGTATTATATTTTAATTAATTTATAAATTTTTAAAAAAATTTGTTAGATTATAAAAAATTTTCTTATTAAAAATTGAATAGTCAATAATGGGTGATAGTGAAAGATAATTAACATTATAGCATAATGATTAATAGTAGTCACACTACTATAATATTACAATTCTACAACACTTAATAAATATCAGTCATAACAAAACTTGATGTCTATGTAAGCATGATAATATTTCTAAAATTATTATGAAAAATAAAATGACACATTTTAAAATAACTAACATTTATAATTATATAGTAACATTTTTTAAATTTGTAAGAAACATAAGATGATGATTGAATTAAACACCAATTAGTAAAGTTAATATGAATGGAACCCTAAGTTTCATAAAAAATTATGATGTCAATTTTTTATATAATCATCATCTAAAAAGAATTTCAAAGGTTATATTGAAAGACATTCAATATTTACACATTAATTTCACATTAATTTTTTTTTGTATATTAACATGTAAAGGTATTCATAAATCTCCTTATACTATGCAACCACTACTTATTTAAGATATATGCATATGTTGGACATTAGTATTAAGTTAATAAATAACCTCTTTAACTTTTTCTTGCCTATATATTTCATGTTGCATCTCAGTGATACTTTAACTTTCATTATTTAATTCTAGGGTTTGTTTAAGGAGAAAAAATATTTTCAATATTTTATGTAACACCTTTTTTTTTCATTATAAAATTTAATTATTGCTACTTTATTCATTATCATATATATATATAAGAAGGAAAGGAAACTATTTTGCTCCTTCTCAAACACATGTTGGCATTGATAATAAAAATAAATGTATTACTTATATTCATGATTTATCAATATCTAACTAGAAGAAATATCAAATAATAGTTATGAGAATTAGCATTAAGTTTGGCAACGAGATAAAAAGGCCAAAATCCTCTTTTTTTCTTTCTATATAATATTATTATAAATTTGTATTTGTTGATGTAATAATATATTTAATGAGTAAAATTGCAGAATAAATTTTCTTATAGTAATATCTTTTTTCTTATTTTTTTGTATTTAGGTTTAATATGTTGATATTTATGTTTCTGGGAGAAAAATATGCACAAAGAATAAATAACCTATCAATAATTGCTAATGTTTATGAATCATGGAAATATTTTTTTATTAATTTTGAAACTAACATTTTTCTTTAAATTTAAAAAAAGATTAATGAATGACAACAGTTGTTTAAAAATAACTAATGCATAAAAATAAAGACAATGATTTCAATATTACAACTAACATGGTAAGTTGTAATTAAAATAACATTGCTTTGATATGGATAGCAATTATTATAACTAAATTGACATTCAATAACTACCTTGGTTTAATATGTATTTGTTTCCATATCATTGAAAAAATTACAAAAGCATTGGTTAGAGTATGAAATATAATACTATTTCACTCTAACACCATTTACAAACTTAGTATTCCTCTAACAAGAAGCTCTATCTTACAGACTCTAGCAGAATCATGAAGTACAAGTTAATCTTCTACTTTTTTATGCTAATAAAGTACACCACCAAATATTCTCCAATTGTCATTCTTCGTGTGTCTTAACTTAAGGTATATTTAACTTAAGATGTTGATTATTAAGGTTATGATACCTTATTAAATTATTTTTTATTCCCTATTAGTTTATGAATATGTTTCATAACCTTAGGCATGAAATATATTACATAAAGAATAATTCCTATATATATGTGTGTAGAAATATCTTAGCTTTGGGCACGTATAAGTATGAATGATTTTTTATATGATTTAAATTACATTATGAAAATGTATAAATATCTATGTGTTTTATGGTTTATTTGATAATATGTACAAATTCATGTGATATTAAGTTTGATTAATGTTCTTATGTGTATGGTCCACACTAGATTAGCTAGTCATAGATTAAAGATAGATGGTTGTTGATTGGCTTAGCATTGAATATGAAAATGAGATTGACAAATTCATCGAATTTACAATTACTTATGAAAGGAATGAATTTAGTTATGGTTTTATATTTTGCCCATGTCTCAAATTTTGCAATGTAAAAAAGGTGATAATCATGCATGTGTGAAATCATTTTTTTCAATTTGGCATTAACAATGGGTATAAACAATGGATATAACACACTGAAAGTAAATTAGGTAGCATATTTGTTGCTCATGAAGAGAATGGTTTTAATGATTGCTTAGATAATATGATGCATGATGTAATAAATAATTTTATTAAGTAACTGTAAGTACTCAGTATCTTATTAAGTGATGCAAATAAGCCATTGTATTTAAGTTCTACATTTATTTATCTTGTTAATATTGTTTAACTTAAAAATAAAAAATAAGTGAAGTGACAAGAGCTTTACAAAATTGTTGTAATTATTGAAGGATATGCTTCTTGAAGGTAATGTACTATTGCCTTATAAGTTATAAGGCAAAAAAAAAATAATATGCTTGGTATAGGAAGATACATACCTGTCTTAATAACTATATATTGTACTAAAAGAAATATAAAATGTTGCTTAAGTATTTAAAATGTTAGGTATCCTATTACAAATTAAAAAAATATGATAGCAACATTAAGGAAAGCTTTTGGCTAAAGTATTGTGGTATCTTCCTATAATACTAAACTTTAAATGCATATTGTTAATGCAAAAGATACTAAAAACTTAGCATTACATGCAGAGCAAGTGGTTACTAATAACAAACTTTATCATCCAATGGATTTTTCTCAATAGAGAATGATTAACCTATTGTTCCCCAAATTCATTAATAAAGCAAGAAACAACAAAATTACATTATGTAATGATAGAATGAACTTTTATGATAACTTAAGTAATAAATATAGCACATAGTCTATAATAATGGTGATTTACAATTCTATTCTTCATTATGTATGAAATGGAAGTATGTAATATTATTATTATTGATATTAAGGCCTAAACAACTAGAAAATGGCATTAATGTCTTCTTGGTAGTACTCATTGAAGATTTGTGACTTAGATAGTATAAAGGTGTGTTAAAATTTGATGCATACAAGTAAGAGTCCTTTAATTATGCATAATGCTCTCTTGTACAATCAACAACTTCTCAATTTATGGAACTTATCGAGGTATAGCATTAAAGGACATAATGAATGCCCTATTTATGAAGATAGCACATACTTTTATCAACATAAGCATTAAAAGAAAATAGTATATGTTAACCATAAGGGATTTTTACATCATTCCTATAATTATTGAAGGCTAACAAAGGTATTCAATGGTTTACAAAAAGATACAATGACTTTAGAACCCTTATTAAGGGAAGAGGTTTATGATATGATGAAAAATATTAATATCATATTTGACAAACTTAATGCTTTAACAATCAATAAAATTTCATAGAATAAGAAGTTTATATATTCTTCAATCTTCCATATTAAAAGGATTTGGATATTAAATATAACTCTAATGTCAAGCATGTGAAGAAAAATTTATGTAATAGTCTAGTTGGAACATTTTTTAACATATTGAGTAAACAAATGATGGAATTAATGCTCGATTAAACTCACAAAAGATAGTTATATAAGAAAAACTAGCATTGAAAAATGGGGTCAATGTAAATACTTGACTCTAGCTGGTTATACCTTATCCAAGAAGGAGAAAACAAGTTTGTACACGTTTGAAAATAGGGTTAAAGTATTTTAAGGCTATTCTTCTAACATCAAAAGCTTTATTTTAACAAAATATTTAAAATTAATTAACTTGAAGTTTCATAACTATCATACTTTAATGTAATAATTTCTATAGTTTCCATTCGAAGAATATTGACTAAATGTATGCGATAAGTTATTATGAGACTCTTTTTTTTCCAATGTAATATGTGCTAAGGTTATAAACTTAAAGGGTTTGGATGACTTGCAAATGAATGTCTTCATCACACTATACTAACTTTTTGAAATGTATTTTCTATTTTCTTTCTTTAATATCGTGGTGCTCTTAGTTATGCATTTAGTAAGGAAGGTAAGACTATGTGGTTGGGTATACTTAAGGTGAATTTACCTTATAGAACACTACATGAAGATCCTAAAAAGATATATGCATAACCGAAATAAGCCTAAAAGAAGTATTGTTGAGAGATACATTATAGAAAAAGTTATCAAGTTTTGCACCTCATATTTATTAAATACAAACACTATTAAGCTTCTTAAGCCTTGTCATGAGGGAAGAGTTTTAAGGTAAGGCATAGTAAGGAATTGGATGGAAAGCATAAACTGTGAAATATAGGAACAAATACACTTCTACATCCTATGAAATAGTAAAAATATTGAACCTTACATGAATAAGCATATTACATTAATAAAAAAGCTCTATTGTGGCAAGAGTGAGAAGTGGATACAAGCTGAATATAATTGCACATTCATCAAATGGTTTTGTAACCAAGTGGGTAATAGATGGATGAAACATTAGATGTCATTTTTAAAGTTATAAGATGGTTGGTTAATAGGCTTTACATGGATACTATATCTTATTAAGGATATGACATTAATGGATATTTATTTTACACTAAAAAACAAGATGAGAGAAGCACTATAAAAAATAATAGAGTTATTTTGGTGGCTAAAGCAATGCATATCTCAAGTGCTAAAGATAAAAGTTCTATATATAATATGATGTCATATTATGAGGTCATAAAAAACATATGAAAGCTTAACTATATCCAATTCAAAAGGCTTATCTTTTGATATAAGTAGGCAAAGAATAATAATAACATTAATGTGAATGAATTAGGATTCACATTGATGGATCTTAATAATGAAGGTTATAAAGGGGAGCCGTTCATAAAAACATCCCAAGCAAAATAAGTTTCCTTTATATTAGGCCCAATTGATAACAAGTATTTGTAGTTCTTTAAAGGAAGAAAGAAATTGTTAGTAGTGAGAATGAAAAAGATATAGCCATTAATGTTAAGAACACAGCTCATTTCTCATTGGAACAATCTCCAATTATACATGAAGGTAATTTTAAGGAATTTTATATGCATTAAGATCATGGAGAAAGAATATAGGTTGATGATCCTTCCAACTAAATTTTCTATAGTGTAAGTTCAAGATATTAATGTCATCTTTTTTTTAAGTTATGCTTACATAAGCAAGTATTTCTTAGTTTATATAGTATGTTAAGATATATATTTGGATAATGTAGGTCCAATTTAAGAAATGCACAATAATGAATTACATATACCTAGACAAAATAATATATATAATAAATTAAAAGATAATTTTTCTTTCAACATAATAAACCTTTTCTTTATAGTTGTTATAACATTTAAATTGTCATTTGCTTACTTTATTCCTTTATAGTTCAATGCTTTAGATATATGTCATTTAATAGTGCACTCATTTAATATTCCCTAATCACATGTATAAGTGTATGGAATTAATATAAAGAAAAAAAATAAGGCTATTCTATCTATTATGAATTGTATATGTTGAATTTAGGATTATGTACTATAATTGAGATAAAATGTACATTACTTTCTATTTAATGTGGGGCTTGTATGTATTATAAAGTTGAAGTATTGTTATTTTACAAGTTCTATATGTATTTTAGGTTGGAAATAATGTAATAGAACATGTCATGAGACACTCTATAGAATAATAGGGTGTAAGGAATGGGCTTTTCAATTTTTGCTTTAGGGGAAAAGTAATATAATATCAATTATGTAAATCATCGAAGTGATATACTAAACATTTCATGTCAATTGATAAAATAAACTGACATTGAGTAGTTATTTTTAATGATAGTTATTAAGAGAAAACTAATGTCTTTAAATGTCATTAGTTATTGAGTAGTATAACTTATAAGAAATGATGATGATTTATTATTTTACAAAACTAATGTAGTATTATTTTTCAATGATGGTTGATAAAATAACTATTCAAAATTAACATCTAATTCTTTAAATAGTGAGTATAAATTTGAGATTTTATAATAGTGTCACTAGTAGTGGGTAATGGTCAATGGAGGTCATTACTAATAAGTGGTGATGATGATGATCATTAACAGTGGGTGGTGGTAATGGCAACCATTGATGAGTGGTATTGATAATGATCACTGACGATAGGTGACAGCTAACAAAGGCCATAATGGTCACTAGCAATAAATGGTTACTAGATATTAGTATTAGTTGATAGAAATTACTGGTGGTTAGTGGTAATGATAGTAGCCGTTGATGGTGTATAGTGGCTAATAATTGTCACTGACAATCGATGGAGGTTAGCAATAGGTGGTGGTTACCAATGATTAACCATTGTAAATGATGGTGAAATAAGGTATTAAAAGTGGTAAAGTTTTAATGGAAAAATGAGTTATTACATTCTATAAGAAATTAAAATTTATAAAATATAATTTTTTATTAGGAATTATTATTTATTTATGATGATTGAATTTTTTATGGAAGTTTTATAAGAAATAATAGGTCTAAGGAAATGAAAAAAATGAGTTAAAGTAATGAGGAAAGAATGAAATAAAATATTTAAAGGTTAGAATGCGTTAGAATTAAGTAAGTGTGTATAGAAGTGATATAGGATGTTTTTTTCTAACTTTACTTTTCAATTTCCTTTTATTTACCCTAATATCCTTAAAAAAACCCCAATACCTTATAACTCCTAAAGTAAATTCCTAGCAACTTATTTTCATTCTACTATTTATCTTATACTTTTCTCTTCTCTTTCAATTTGATCAAGCAAGATTAAGCCATCAAATTTAAGAAACCATCAACAATATTTAGCTAAACTAATGTAAGCAATCTTAATTTGAAGCTTTAGATAAGTGTTTCTTAAACTTTCACATGAATAAAGAAGTTAAAGATTTTGAATACCTAATTCTAATTTTTTGAATTTGGATAGTTAGAACAATTTC
Source organism: Sindora glabra (assembly GCA_020226215.1). Lineage (NCBI taxonomy): Eukaryota > Viridiplantae > Streptophyta > Magnoliopsida > Fabales > Fabaceae > Sindora > Sindora glabra. The sequence continues at coordinate 24,216,065 of CM035231.1, read as the reverse complement.
ACTATTAGTGCAACCTTCAACTATCTCCTTTATACTTAGTAAATAAGTAATCTACTTAGATTAAACTATTTTTACATGATTTTGAGTTAGCTAAGGTTAAAATGAGGAATATTGATGAATTGGTCATTAATGTATATAAATTTTTGTTGTGGCACAATTTTCTTATTGAGTTTGGTTTGAACTTTAGTATGAGTGCTTGTTTTAATGTAAATCCTAAGTTTGATGTTGTATATATTAATGAATTGAAGTTGAACTGTCGAATAATTAGTGAAAATGTATAAAAATTTACAGAACTACAGTTATAGTTGGCTATATAGTGAACAATACTAGGAACCTACTTTTTGGATGCTTATAGTTGACTATAACCTCCAAAATTATTCTTAAGATGAATATAATGGACTATAGGTGCTAGATTTTTCCTTTGAACAACTATATAGCTTATTATTGCCCTATTTTCCCTAATTCTATATGTTTTATGATATTTGATGATGTTGTGATGATAAATAACTTACATAATTACATACTAGGTATATGAATGCATTTATATTTAATATTTAATGCAAAAATCCTAATATAAGATGCTATTATGATGGAATTTGTGCTAAAGGAGATATAAATATTAAAATATGGCATGTAAATCAGATTCAATAAATGTTTATCAAGAGATAAAGTAAATCTTAAATGGATAAAATTAGGTTTGTTAAAGGGATAAGGCTGACTTGAAGTCACAAGATGGTTTAATTACTTTCCTACTTCTATTGAATTATCATTATTTATACAAAGATATTGTTGTTATTTATTTAGAACATTATTTATAGCTATTTCTTTGTGGGGAAAATAGGTAATCCTGATGGTAAGAATATTATTTATTCATTTGTTATCTAATTCTAAGTTATTTATTTGTCGAGACTTAGACTTGCTCTTTTTATATGTTCAATTTTGCAAATACTTTTATAAAGGCTCCTCTACCATTATGAAAGCAGGAGTAATTTCTCTAAGGCTAATGTTATACAAGGTAGCAAAAAATTATTTTGCATGCATATAGAAATATTCCTTTAGGCCATATAGTATATAATAAAACTTTTGAAAAATAGAAGCACCTTGTATGTACTAGACTTAGTTAAGCTAGCTTAAGCCCTAGTCACGAGAGTATGTAAGCAGGTTTAACTTACTTACTTTGGGATTACTATATTTATAAAGTTATTTGTAAATATATTTTGATCTTTTTAAATAAATTATCTTGAACCATTATTGAATCATGTATTTGACACTTAAAGTAGAGTTAAGTTAGGCTGGTGGAAATTGGATTAGATTTTATACCAATCATGACCAAGGAGGGTCATGACATGGGTAAAATAGTCTTTTAATATTTCTAAAATATTTTCATTTTATAGGAATATAAGAAACTCATATCATGACCCGTACCTAATGTGATTGACAAAGACCTTGATTTTTAGTTTCTATTAGCCTAGCTAGTAATACCATCTTCTTGCCTTAACTACACATTACATGTATAACCTTTTAATGAAAAAGGAGAAAAGATAATAATGTGTGTGTGTATCTATGTGTATAGAGGTATGTTTTAGCAATTAAGGAAGAAATTTTTTGTTTCTCCTATTTCAAATTAATCTTATAACATATCCCCTAGTTTCTACATAGATGCGATCCTTGTACACCTACTTTTAACTAATAGTTATTGTTTAAGCCATATTGTCTAATTCTTACTAGATTGGACACCAAATGGTTGCAATTAGTTTATTGGAATATCCTGTAAAGAATAAGATGAAAAATAGTAAGTTTATGACCTAGTGGATGAATGTATTAGGACAAAATAATATTTTAAAGTTAAGACATATTTTACTAACTAAAGGTTTACTCCCATTAAATTAATTACAAGAAGAGTCCAATTTTACCTTTAAGCTTGCATTTAACTTAACTACCTTGGGTAGTCAACACATTTAAACTCATTTTCCCCTTAAGGGCTTTGCCTTTTCTTAATTAATTATTCCTAGTTATTTGGTATTGTTTACATGGGTTAGTACATAACATATTATATAATCCCATCATTATCATAAATCATATTATCAACATTTAATGGAAGTAATTAAAAGCATTAAACCTTCTTGTGACTCCTAATCAACCTTATGCCCCTTACAAGATCCATTCTTATCCCTTTGAGGTCAACCTTATACCCCCCACAAGCTATTCTCCCAATTCAATTTTTGAATAATCGTGTATCCTATCATCCATTTCCATAAATTCAATAATCTTAATCAAAGTCAATCCCTATGTCTCATTTGCATGGTCACAACATATTTTATATACAATTATAATTCATTCTATCATATGCGCATTCATGATGCATAGCACATTCCTTACCTTTGATGCATGGCTATAAATTCATAAATATAATTATTTCATCCTTTTCACAAGGATGAAATGAAAAAAAAATAAATCATATTATTTCTATATTTCCTTATTAATGTTACATTTTATGATGCTTAGTGCATCAATTAGTGAAAGTTATCTTTTGGTTTGTTTTAATTAACCTTTAGGCCATTAACTTACCTTTCCAAAGAAATTCATTGTTTATTATGGAAATAAGGGAGCAATGATCATGTAATCGACCATAATATGTTAGTGTGAAAATTGCACAAAGCTAATAAGAAAAGGAAGGTGTTTGAGGGAAATAATATGATGGTGATAGAAGGAAAGCAAACTTTTAGAAGAGAGAATGAAGATCATGACAAACAAAATGATGGGTCCTAAGGCTAACTAATGGCAGGTGTAGTTCATGAAAAACCCCTTTACCTACTAAATTTAGCGATTATGGGACATAAAAGGAATTAGGTTGATGGTGACTTAATGCTAGATGATTTGATTAAGAGTAGTAGCATGATTACTATTATAAGGGAGGATGTGGTGTAGTCCTAATGTTCTTAATTTACCTTTAGGTTAATTTAAGGTATCGACTTCTATCTTTTATTTTGTTTATGATGATTAAAAAATTTTTGTATAGAATTGCCATAGGGGAAGTGATCAAGGTTTTGTAAGCCATACTAATTAACTTTTAGCTCCTTATAATCCAAATGTAAATATGTTAGTCGAAATGAAAACTATAAAGAACAAAGTAATGGCTATCCTTAATAGCATTGACTTTTATTTCTTTAAAATAATTGCAGAAGGGGTAGTGTTAGAGGCATTTGGGTGGGATGGAAATATTACTATTTGAAAGTGAATGTTATAGAAAACAATTCTTAATTTATTAATTTCTAATTAAAAAGGAGCAAAGTTCATGGATTTTCACAACAATGTACATAAGTCTAAATTATAATTTAAAAATGAAGATATATGATCATTTGAGAAAGCTTTCTTCTTTAGTTAATAAACCCTGGCTTCTTATAGTGGACTTTAATGACATTCATGATAGAAATGAGAAGAAAAAGGGAGCCTTTTTTAATAGAAAGAGATATAGTAAGTTTATTGATCTCATAAATGACTGTGATTAGATTGATTTGAGATGTTAGGGGTAAAAATTTACTTAAAGAGGTCTAAAATATCCAAATTATGCTTAAGTTTATAAAAGATTGGATAGGGTTTTTTGCAATGCTAATTGGAAAGTCCTTTATAGGATGCTATTGTTCAAACTCTTCCTCAATTATATTCTAACCACTACTTTATTCTTATTGATTTGAAGGGAGGGTTAAACTTGGAGAGAGGATCAACTTTTCAAATTTAAGGTAGCTTGGATTAAACATGAGGAGTATAATGATTTTTTGAAAGAAGCATGACTTCTAAACTATGATTTTAGCATTACGATTGATTATTTTACTCTAAAGATTAAAGATTAAAATGTTAAAGTGTTTAGTCATATTAAAAAGAAAATTCTTTTGGTTAGGATAAAAAAAGTACAAACGACCATAGAGTGGAAGTGGTTCTTGGATCTTGATAAATTGGAGAAGAATCTTCAAGCTGAATTATGTGAAGTATTAATTTAGGAGGAAATCTTATGGCACCAAAATTCTAAAGCTAAATGGATTAAGAATGGGAATAGAAATACTAAATATTACCATGTGAAAACAATAGTTAGAAAATGTAGGAATAAAGTCTCTATGCTAAGAAATGCAAAAGATAATTAGTTGAAAACTAGAATGAGGTTAAGGAAATGGTTGCTAATTTCTTTGAAAATCTTTTCGTAGAGGATGAGTTGGAAACACATAATAAGGTATGGGATTTATATTATCCCTTTATTATTGACGCTTATTTAAAGGAGATTGTTCAACCAATTCTAAATTTAGAAGTTAAATAAACCATTTTTGACATTAGAGCTTCCAAAGCTCCAGGTTCAGATCGATTGCCTTATCTCTTTTAGTGGTTTAATTAGGATATTCTAGGTCCTTCCTTATGCAAGCTACATAGAGATGTTTTTGATAGAAAGAGAAGTGTAACTAATATCAATGCTACTTTACTTGTGCTTGTTCCAAAATTTGATAAGTCAAAATTTATGTCTCAATTTCGACCTATTTCACTTTGTAACGTTAGTTATAAAAGCATTTCTAAGGTCTTAGCCAATAGAATTAAACTTTTCTTGGAAAATTTTGTCTCTCTCTACCAAGCAAGCTTTATTCTAAAAAAGTGAATTCATTATAATATTTTGATTGCTAATGAAATGCTTTATTCAATAAAACAGTCTCATAATAGTATAGGCTTTATGATAATTAAAGTTAATTTAGAAAAAGCTTATGATCACTTTTGATAGAGTTTGATTCGGTCAGCTCAAAGAGTGTGAACATGTTGTAGAACCTTATCTTCGTTATAATGGAGTGTCACTTCTACCCTATTAGGGGTTCTTTGGAATGGTAATCAAAGTGCTCCTTTTATTCCTTTGAACAATATAAGGTAAGGGGATCCTGTAATGTCCCGAATTTTTAATTCTATTATCTGAATCTCTAAATTCTGAGGCTGTAAAAATGAAGAGTATGATTGAATTAGTTTGGTGGGTGAATTTTAAGTTGAAGGGAATTAAGTGTAAGGTAAACGAAATTTTGAAGGAAAAGGATAGTAGGGAAAAGAATTTATTTTCATAAGCAATATAAATGATCAGAGGAGGTTGGAAAACCCTAAAAGGGGAAGTTATCTAAGTCTGACAGTGTAAGGAATTTTAAACAGACAGAAACCCTATGGACTAAATTGCAAAAGTGCAGAATCGGGTGTGGTTAAAGTGAAAATAATCAAGAATTTGAGATCTAATATGAATAACCAAGAATTTAGGGTGCAATATGTGATTTTAATTAGTGTGACCAATAAACACATGACAAGTGTCATTGTTAGAAAAATAATGGCAAGAATAGCCTTACTAATTGGTGAAAAAGGACTAAAATACCCTTGAAAATCTCAAAAAGGACCAAAATGCCCCTAGAAGCTTCATGAAAACCCCACCCTCTTCTCCATTTCTCCAAAAGCTGCAGAAATCTCCATGAGTGCAAGCTTGGACGTGTGAGAGAGAGACGGAAGAGAGAGAAAGTTTCTCTTAGCTTTTTCACCTAAAAATACTTAGATTCAAGCTAAGGTGTAGAAGGGAAAGTTGCTCTTCTCACCAAGCTCTATCCATTGGTGTGCTTAGATTAAAGAAAAGCTCAAGTTTGATTAAGTTTAGGGAGCTCCAAGTGAGGATTTTCAAGTTGCACCAAGAGGTAAAAATGTTCTCCTCTAAGAGCTCTTTAATGTACTCTTCTTAGTTTCTTGAAATCTTGAGGTTGGTGTGGTCAAGGGTGATTGAACTTGGAGTTTAGGATGATTTGAATATGTTTAATGGTGTTTTGGATGTTGTTATACTAATCTATGGCTTTGGTTTGGTGTAAAAACAGCAAGAAACATGATGTACACATTTGGGTTTTAGAGGCATAATGGTGCATGTGTAGTATTGGCATGATGTGTTTGGAACTTGGCTAAGTTGATGAAGTTAGAATAATTTTTATGAATTATAAAGCTTATGGAAGATGAAACCTTGAATTGTGAAAGTGTTTGTGTGCATTTTCTTTTTGAGAAGCCAAAACCATGAATATGGAAAGGAAGGAAGGAAGGAGTTTTAGCTGTTTAATATGTTTTTGGAGGATCAGTAATGTACACGGGGTAGAATACGGCCCGTGTTGTACCCCGTGTTCTTCGTCGAAGGCTGATTAGTGTGCTACACGGGGTGCAACACTCCCCGTGTTTACTTCAGAACTGAAGGGCAGTAAGGTACACGGGGTAGAACACGGCTCGTGTTCACCCCTGTGTTCTTCTCTGATTAATCCAGTGATGCCTTAAAGCCATCCAGTAAGAAACACGGCCCTGAACACGGGGTATGGGACCCCCGTGTTCTTTGTCAAGTGAACTTTTTGGCTTGGTTTCTTTAGGATTTGCATGGTTTTGCTTTTGGATCCTTTTCTAATGCTCATATATGTCATTTCAAAGTTTGAAAACAAAGTATAGAGCATCTAAGTATGCATGTGTGCATCTATCAATGTGGAGGAAGTAAAGCATATATGAGATTTAGGGAAAATGATGATGTTCTAATAAAGAACTATGATGTGTATTTATGTAGACTAAGGAGTAACAATTGGAAAGGTAAGGGGAGTTATAAAGGAGTTTTTAGTGAGGGCAAAGGAAACATCACATTGGAAGCTTGTAAAAGGTAGCTAGCTTTATCCTTAAGTTGTTTTCTACTTACATGATTTTCTGTATTTTATGCCATTGTATGGAATGTGTATGCAATTGTTGTGGCACAACCCGGGAAGATAGTAAAATACTGTGTTTTGGCCTATGGCTCGAGATCCTCGAGGATAATAGTGCAATTGTTGTGTGCGGTACCTATGGCTAGAAACCTCGGGAAGACAGTGTGATACTGTGTTAGGCCTTTGGCTCGAGAACCCCGGGAAGACAGTGAATTGCTGTATGAGGCCTAGGTACGATTATCTGTGATGGCCATCTAGATATTGAGATAAGTCCTTAAATGGGCTTGATGATTTGTGTGTGCAATGCATATTTCTTACAATGGTATGATGTTGAATTTGATGACAAATGAGTAATTGATTTCGAAACGTATGATTTATTTGCTTAAGGATCTGGAATGGCTTGATGTATTTTTATGGCAATAGCTAGCTACTAAGAAACTTTGTTTCTTATGTTTTTCTGTATTGTTACTAACCATTCCAGGTGATGCTTCCAAAGGCTCTCATGATAAAGTTCAATGATCTTTTGAAGTTGTAAATGTAAAAGAAAAAAAAATGGTTACATAGTTAATGATATTGTATATGATGGATGTACGAATTGTAAGTTGAACTCTTTTTGTACAATTATATGACTCTTACTTATGTTGTATGGAATACACAAATTTGAGATATTATGAATTGGTTTGGAGTAGAAGGCAAATTAGTATGCGTTAATTATCTATTAAATGAGGAATAAGGCGTTGATGAGTAAGGGAGTTACAGATCCTCTATCTCTTTATTTCATTGTTCTTTATATGGATAGTTTATCTCATATCATCACAAAGGTAGTGGAGTGTGATGAGTGGAAACCTAGGAAAATTACCCATCACGGTTTGAAAATCTCTTATCTTCTTTTTGTGGATAATTTATTATTATTTGTGAAGGCATTTATTCCTTAGATGCATTGCATTAAAAGGTGTTTAGACTTATTTTGCCATATTTTAGGAGAAAAAGTAAGTAATGCCAAAACTTCTATTTTTTCCCAAGTCGTTGGGAGAAGATAGAGCTCACGCTATGTTAGAAATGAATGGTTTCAAAAAACTTATGATGTGAGGAGATACTTAGGAGTTAATTTTCATTACAAAGGTAATGATCTACATAATTTCAAGGAAATTATTTCTAATATGGAACAAAGGCTTATTGAATGGAAGAGAAGCTACTTACATATTGCTAAAAGAGTGACGTCCATTGCTTCTGTGATTCTAGCTTTACCTATTTACACAATGTAGGTAGAAAAGATTCCTCTTAATATTTATTCAAAAATGGAGAAAATGCAATAGGCCTTTTTATAGGGCCATGATTTTGGGGTTCATAAACATCATACTATTAGCTAGTCTAATATTTGTTATCCAAAAACTTGTGGAGGCTTAGGATTTAAAAGGATGAGTTCAATAAATGATGCTTACCTTCTTAAGTGGAATGCTAAACTTTGCAAAGGTGTTAATGAGCTTTGGAGTCAAGTTCTTATTGCCAAATATGGTTCGGGTTGTTATCTTAAAAAAAATTTAGTTATAAATATCTAGACTTAACATTCTAGAAAAATATAGCTCGCTTACATTGGCATTGCCTTTAGAATTACCAATGGGTGATTACATATGCTTTAAGTGTTTCCTTTTAGTCTAACCAGTAGGTTAAAGATAGTATTGTACTTTAAGAGTTTACAAGGAATGATGGTGTTTAATGGAATCAAGATAGGACTGTTTCTTATTTTATTGCTTAAGATGGGAATTGAGATTGGTAAACTTTGCAAGAGTTGTTTCTATAATAAGTTTATAATGCTATTAGAGCTGTTAATCCTCTAAATAGGTAAGTCAGGTAGGATTTCTTGATATAATGGCACAATTCTGGGCATTTAACCATCAAAAGTGCTTATATATTCTTAAAGAAGGCTGATTGGAACATAGTGGAGACTAAGTGGAAATTGGTTCAAAAATGGAAGGTGCCAGAGAGGATGAAAGTTTTTGCATGGAGAGCCTTGTTGAACAAGCTTCTAATAAATGAATTAAGACATTGTATTTTTAATGTCTTTCCACTATGTAGAAGGTGCAGTTCTTGAATCGAGATAATGCTTCATGTTATATATGACTGTACAATTGCAATAGGTGTGTGATGTTACTTGGTTGATGTAGAAAGTTTAATGCCTTTCTTCTTATTAGAGAATGAAGAATGGTTCATGGAGAATCTATATAGGGAGTTCGGAAAAATCAAAGACAGGAAATGAACTTGTCATAAGGAGTTATGGTCAACCATTTATAAAATTAACGAAACAAAGAGGTCTTTGATAGTAACTTCACATATCCATCCAATATTGTGGAGGTGATTCTAAAACATGCTAGGCATGCTTTAAATAAAGCCAATGAATTAAGAAAGATAGCTTATACCATATATAGAAATTGCATGGAAACCTAGTGGGTAAAGTTGAACATCGGTGAAGCTTCAAAACTAAATCTTCTTCTAGTAGGTTGTAAAAAGGTTTTGAGGGAGTCCTCTAGTAAGTGGTTTTATGGTTTTGTTAAGCATGTAGGAAATTGCAATGCAGAAAAAGCTAAGCTATAGGAAGTTTTTTAGGGACTCTCATTAGCCTGAGCTCTTAACTTTAGGAGGATCATTCTTGAATGTGACTCTCTTATCATGGTCTAGTTTTTAAGATAAAAGGGAGAATTGAAGGATGGTTCCTGTGTTATTTCATGCAATTAAATCTCTATTAAAAAGAGAATAGATTGTTCAAATATGTCATATGTTTTGAAAGGGCAATAAATGCACTGATTAACTTGCTAATTATGGAATCTCTTAACAGAATGTGAAGATTATTCTTTTAGAGCCTCATCTCAATCTTCAATTAATAGTTCTTGATGATATGATAAGGGTCACTATAAACAAAGTAGTTACTAGTTAATTTTTTCTTTATTTTTTTTCTTAGGCTTAGGCCTCTTGGATTCATAAAAATTAAAAAAATTATTTTTTTGAAATTTCAAAAAGAAGAAAAATAATAATAATAATAATAACCTATCTTTTTTTTCCTCAATTAAAGCAAAATTTTAAATTTTAAAAATTTCTTCCCTTTGATCTCCTTTTATTGCATTCAAGCATAAGCTTAAACTTTTAGGTTCAATGGGAAATTGACGTTTTTTGTTATGATTCGAACCAAATTTCTTATATGGACTTATGCATCGCCAAACATAATCATCAAAATTAGTCCTTCTTTGTATAAGGCACTTCCAAATGATCAGGATGTGCATCAAAGGTTACCCCTTTTAGTATATTGCTAACACACTGATTTATTCTTATTTATGGTTGCTCACTCACTTCTTCATATGATTAACAAGAAATCAAAATTTTCAACTGCAATTACTTATAAAAATGTGCAAGTGAAGTAATGACAATAAAAAATAAAATAAGATTTATTCATTTCTTGAATTAAATTTAGAGATGGGATATAAATTTCAATTTCCTTTCTTTAATAAATAAATTGTAATTAGAACTAGAATAAAAAATTACACTTTTAATAGTTCATTTGGAGAATATAATTGCATAAAATATGATAGAATAGGATAAATAACTATGGTAATATAATATAGGATAATAAAATGATAGCAGATAATAATATTAAGTTTTTGATAAATAATTGTATAAATAATTTGATAATATAAACTTACAACTTGTTTAGTAGAACCAAAAATAAGATTTCATTTCATTTTTAAATGAATTCTTTCTAAAAATGATATTTGGCTTTAAGTTAAAATGGATTTCATTTCATTTATTATTCTTATTTTAATAACATTTATACCATTATGAAATCCATCTAATTTAGTAAAGATTTCATTAGAATTCATTTCATTTGGCCTAAAAAATATTTTACATAAAAGTTTTACTGCATTCCTAGCATCATATTTATTATGATACTATAAAAATCTATTTTAATTGAATTTCATACATTTTTAATGCATTCTAAATAAAATAATTCATTTGTATATGAATTGAATTAAATAAAATTTATTTATAAACAAATGAAAATCATTTCTATTGAAATGAAATAAAATCAATTTTAGAAAAGTTGTATGCTAAATGAACCCTTAAACTATCATGTGTTTGTTATCTTATATATATATATATATATATATATATATATATATATATATATATATATATATATATATATATATATATATATATATATATATATATATATATATATATATATATATATATATATAATATATTACACAAAAATACTAATTAATGGCAAGATAGTGCATTACTAATGAGTGAAATTCCTTTGCTAGAAGAATGGTGGTGAAATTAGCGACAGATAAGAAAACATAAGCAAATAATGTATCAATAATTCAATTAGCGATGAATTTATGTTATCTATTGCTATTTCTATTACTAATTTAGCAAGAGAATAATGAACTAAATAAATGACAGATGGAATTAAGAACACCTTTGTCTATCACTAACTTTATATTTTTCAACGAAATTTTTCTCCATGAATTGTGATTTCAAATATTTCGGTCACTAAACTTTGTATTAGCAACAACATTTTTTATTGCTAATTCTAATCTATCAATAAATCAGTCGCTAAACTAGATAATTCTTGCAAAATTAGTAGTGGTTTCTTCATAAATCTATCCTTAATTATATCAATAATCTAGGATATATTTGTTAATATGTTGTCTATTTTTGTAGCAATCCAAATAGCAAATACCTTGCAATAATCAAGTTTCATGAAGTCTAAACCCTATCAACAACCAAATATTCAAATTGAATTTTATAAAATTAAATTGAATGTAAATATTTTATTTATATAACATAGAAAAATAATAAAATTGATAAAATTCAATATGTAAAAGAAATCATGTCCAATGTTTATACATATTAAAATAAAAACTCCAAGCAGCTAGCTTTTAGCATCTCGTTATTGGTCATCCTTATGGCATTTGCCTTTTAGGTTAGTTAGCATTAGTTATTATTAGCAAGCAATAGCAGCAGCCATCTTTAACCTTTATGAACAATGCATTGATATTGCACTCATGCTATTTAATTATCAATGACTAAGATGCAAGTTACTACTTTTAGGTTTTCACTCTTTCTTGTGATGCCTCAAGCTCCACATATTGCCACTTGATGTGCTTTACAACTCTTGTAACTTAAGCTACAAGGATGAACCAACCATGCTAAATGATGACTCAATAACCTTATACGCATGCAATCCTATGCCATAAGTATGGCTTTTCTTGTTTCAACCACTACTAACTTCCATCCACAACAAGGTATCGCTAACCTAAGCAAAACTATCATTATCACCCTTAACTAATGCTTAAGAAGATTATGCCTTCAACCTCCTTCAATATTTGCTTAACAAAATTAAATTTGAAGATTAAACATTTATGATATATAAAAACAAATAATGTAAGGAATATTAGAAATAAAGATTAAATCTTACCCAAGTCTTCTCCATTTTCTTATCTATAAACCCTTTAGTACCTTTTAGGGTGACATAGGTGTAAGTGTATAAAACACCTCTGGATAAGTGAGCATTTGGCTGAGGCTAGCTACATAGAAATTTATGTATCAACATAAAAGTAAGTTATAGAATTAATAAAATAATGCCAAAACTAACTTTAAACTAAAACTAAAACTCATTATTTTTTTCTTATACTTTAATATGGAGATGGAACCATTAATGTGTAGGCTCCTTCAAGTAGTAGACGTCTTTTCTTTTATTGGCTTTTTATTTTCTCTTAAAGTTGGCATCTTCATCCTATATTTTTTTTTTTTAGGTCTTAAAAAATGTGCTTGAGTATATACTCAGGCTTCTTTGCTAAGCCATTTCTGATTTAGTCTATCATGCCCCTCTAATTGGTTATGGTTTCATAAGTAAATTCCTTTTTATCATGTAAGTGGCCTTAGGTTGCCACTTATATGTGACTTGCAAACATTAAATATTTAAAGTCAAATACTAATAATTTCCAAATTAAAATATGATTACAATACAAGATTATACTAAATCCTAAATTAACATGCTAATCTTTGAACCATTCATTTTTTTTTTATAAATGCTAGCGTAAGTGAGAGTCGTCTTTATGGAGTGCATCTATATCACCTTTGTTATGTCTTTAATAGAACCATAAGTAGATGCAATAATTAACTTGTAGCCAAATATAGCTAAATGTAAAAGTGCAAATTTAATATAAATCAATACAAATTAATTACTACAAACAAATAATTGAATATTAACCAATACTTATGAGTCGTCTTTTGAATGCACCAAAATCCTACATTAGCTAGGTCTACACTGTAAGGATATGTTCGTAGGTGTCCCATATGAATGGTAAGGTGCTTTCTAGTCTATTAGGTAGGGTCTTAAGGAGCAAGTTAGGAAGTCTAGGATTCTTACTGAGGTGACAACAATGATATCCATAAACTAATTAGTGTTACTAATGTTATGGGTGTCAATGGGGTTGACTCTCAAAGTGATGGAAGATGATGAAGTTGCTGAGCTAGCACCATAATATTTGAGCTTGTAACCATCATCCCTAGTGGAATTGGATCTACCATTGTGTGATGATGACATTATATCTTACAACATTTAGTAAATGAAATAACTAATTCTTACAATACAAATTAAGTTGTAATCATACAATTAACCAATTTTTTTACTTAACTAAAAACTAATTCAATTTCCTATTTTAACTAAAAATTAATTTAATTCCCTAATTTGATAAATATTAATTTAACTAAGAAATGAAATCAATTTTATAACTTCTAAAAACTAATTCAAAATCCTAATTTAATTAAAAACTAATTCAATTTCCTAACTTAGCAAATTAATTTAGAAATCAATGAATTATAAAAATTAAACTAGAAATAACAAATTGAGTTAAAAATCATATGAATCAATAAACTAGAATCCTTAAACCCTAAATCATATAGATTATATTAATTAAGCTAATTTTCATAATTTTTTCAAAAAGAACAGGTACCCAATTAGGATATCAATAAATTAAGCTATAATAAAAAAATTAAACTAAAAATGATACAAATCAATAAACTAAAGTACCCCTAAATTATTCAAATTAAACTAATTAAGCCAATTTTCACAAATTTTTCAACAAAAACATAGTATCCAATTAGGATATCAACAAATTAAACTAAAAATACTACAAATCAATTAACAAAAATATCCCTAAACGCTAGAACATACAAATGAGACTAATTAATATAATTTTCACAAATTTTTCAACAAGAACATTGTACTTAATTACTAGAACATAATACTCGATTAGGATATCAACAAATTAAGTTAAAAATTAACAAACTAAGCTAAAAACTATACAAATCAATAAACTAAAATATTCCTAAATCCTGAATCATACAAATTAAACCTAAAATAAGTGGGATTTATAACAAATAATCAAATTCAAACCTTAAAATTAAGTTAAAATGAAAAAAATAATAAAGTTAACGAAATGAGAAAAACTTAATGATCAAAATGTGCACTTACTAGCAACGATAACAAATAGAAGTGAAAGAGCTAGTAATAGGTACAAAAGCAATAGTGACATGAGGAGATAAGGAAAGGAAAAGAGTGAAAGGGGGGAATAGGAGTCTGGTGTTTTAGTGACAAATTAATGGAATAATGTGTTCCAATTAGCAATAGATTCTAATACATTCATTACTAATTTTCAAAAAAATTCATTGTGCCATTAATAAAATTTTAAATTTTAGTGCATGAATTTATTGTTGAATCCATCAATAATTTAAAAATAATTTTTTATTCCATCACTAATTTTGTTAATAAATTTTACTAATAAATTTAGTTTTTATTTAAAAAATTCAAGAAATTTAAAAAATTAGCAATAGATGTTTTAATGCTTGTGCTAAATGCCAATTTTATTATACCATGATAGTAAATCACTTTAATTAATAATAATAGATATGTTTATTATATTTTACTATTTTATATGAAAATAATCATTAATATTTTTAAGGTTATAATAGGTTAAGATTAAATTAGAAATAATAAATAAGTTAAAATAGGTTAAGGCTAAATTATTAATTTTTTAAGTTTGAATATTAATATTTTTAATGCTAAAATAGGTTAATACTAAATTAGGTTAAATAATAATTATTAATGGAGATGAAGTAATAAAAAAAATATGTTAAAGCTAAATTTAGGAATGATAAGTTTTATTTTAATTTTATTTTGATATAAATGGTCCAAAGAGTTTAAAAGAATTGATTTATCTTATGGTGATTGTATAAAATAAGTTAATCCAATTATATTATACTACTTTATATAAGGTTGAAACACTTAATAAAATATGATAATTATTTTTTTCATAAAAACTTTTTTTCGGCTAAAAATCATAAATTCCTTAAGCTAGAACTAAGGCCCTTGTCCTAAGCCACTGTTACATCAATGAAGGGAGGGAGTTCAGACAAATGACTTGTGGCACTCCTTGTTACAGATTCTACCCTTTTAGCAGCTTCATGCATGACCATATTATAAGCATGCTTACACTACAATTAAGTCACATTTGAAACCGAGTTATACAATCCTAAGGCAAACTTAAAAATAGAGGTAATGCACCAAAAGGCATGGGAAACATTGAAGAGAACATCGATAACTTACTTATAATCATTTTTTATTAGAGAATGTTGATGCTTGAAATTATATAACAATAGGAGGGCTTTATGGATGGCTAGGAGTTTGCAACTAAATGAGATGGGCATGCACTAATATCATACTAGAGACCTAAGGCATCACTTTCACAGTTACGAGCTATAACAACTAAAATTAAGTGTCCATCCTTCCAAGAAGCATTTACATTCAGTTTTAATTAGGAATAAGGAGGCGAAACCCAACTGCATGAAGGTGAAGAAGATGCTGAGGAAGAACATTGCAAATTTGCATTCTTCATTTGCTCTTATTAGTATTGTCCCTTTTTTTCATGCAAGTTATCAAAGATCCTCCCACAGGTGGTCTATGTCAAATATAAGCTTCCCAATGTCTTTTGAGAATGATGGATCGAATGCACAAGTTCTGTGGTGGAGATCCTTAGAGCATCCATAAAGTCAAGAACTAAATTGGAACTAAGTCTTAAAATATTGATATCCATGAATTTGAATCAAAGAGCTTAGGTGGTTTCACATATTTCCAATATATGCATTTTATTTTTAGTGGCCAATTGACAGAGAAGGCAAAAAGTATTGTCCGCATTAGTGAGATGACCAAGCCTTGTTCATGTTGGTAATACCCCACTGATATAATGCCAAAGAATGATCTTAAATCGATGGTAAACCTCCACTCCTATAGGCTTTTCCACATTTTTAGTGGGTTCTAGTTAAGTCAATAAGTAATTATAGTTTTATATATAGATTTAGTAGAAAACTTACCTGACATCATCAGTGTCTAGATTAGTTAATTTGCATGATTCTAGGAATGAAGGGATTGGGGAATGTGGTTAGCATTTTTTAGAACAAATAATCACCTATTGGTGGCTTCATGCCATCTTCAATTGTAGTAAGTCTTTAACCATGAGCATCCCTTCTACATCCACACCTTCCTAGAGTTTAGGAATAAAATTTTTGCAGTTAACACCTAGCTATCTTGTAAGGCATGTATGGAATGTCTTAACCCAATTAAGTAGCAAAATCCTTTTTAATATATTTAATACCTTTATATACACCCTTTCGAACCTAGGAACTAGCAGGAGAAATAGCATCAAATAGAAGACTTTTGGTCCTCACATATTTTTAATGGAAACATTTAACCTAGTATTTATCTTTCTCAATTTCAATTGTCCAAGTTAGTTTAGTTAGGAAGGTAGCATTAATATCATTAAATAGTTTAAACCAAGCCTCCCATGAAATTTTGATTTATAAAGTTGAAACCAAGCATATGGACTATAGTATCTCCTTTGGTCATCCTTCACCCTTACCAAAATCTATTACATAAGGAGTCTAATTTTTTTGTAGATTCCATTAGGAACCTTGAGGATGCACATAGTATATATTAGGATTTGATTTAAAACTGCATTGATCATATTTACTCTACCTGCCTATGAAAAACTATGCTTTTTCCACCCAGCTAATCAACATTGGACTTTCTCTAATAGGTAATGAAAATCATTGGACTTCCTTTTAGAAGAAATATAGGAATTTCTAAATACTTATAATCATTTTTCACTATACCCATTCTCAAAATTTGAAGCAAGGTATTTTGAGTTTGTAAGCTTGTATTAATTGAAAAAAAACACTAGATTTGTATTTATTAATTAGCTAACCTAACTAATGTTTATATTTATTGAAGATATCCAATAGAGTTCTTGCCTCCATAGAATTTGCCCTTGTGAAGATAATGTTATCATCTGCAAACATAAGGTGACTAGTAATAGGATTAGAATAGGAAATTTTAATCCCATGTAGCTACTTATTTTGTTCTACCTAAAATTACAATTTGGATAAAACCTCAGAGCATAGAATGAATAAATAAGGAGAAAATAGGTCACTTTGCTGTAAACCTTTTGAAGAAATAAATCAAGTTATAAGACTTCTATTTGGAAGTACTCAAAAGAGACAGTAAAAATACATTGTAAAACCCATTGGACAAAAATAGGACTAAATATAAATAAGTTAATATCGTTAAAAGAAATGACCGTTCCACTTTATTTTAAGCCTTTTACTTATCAAGTTTGATCCCTATCAAGCCATTTCTGCCTCTCTTTTTGTTAAAGGTGTAAATAATATCCTAGGTTAAGAGGCTATTTTTAACAATCCAATGGCCTATCATAAATGCCAATTGAGTTAGGGATACGAGTTTACTCATTAAAGGCCACATTCTATTGGCTAATATCTTAGAAATGAACTTGTAGATAATATTACATAGATGAATAGGACGGAAGTCACTAAAGCTTTTAGCTCTTGGTATCTTTAGGATTAATACAATATAGGTGGAATTGGGCTTATGGAGCATGAAAATAGTTCGAAAGAAGTGTTGCACAATAGAAACCACTTGGGTGCTTACTATAGACTAACATCTTTTAAAGCAACTGGAATCTAACATTTTTTAAAGTAACCAACATCTTTTAAATCAACCTTCCTATTTGATCTAGGGGCTTTGAGGTCCAGCATCTCTTAAAAAGTAACTTGAATATCCTTAATGGATGAAATATGAGTGATATATGCATTTTTATCAGAAGTAATAACATTAAGAATAAGATTGGCTAACTTATTAGCAAGTGGATTATTAGATGAAGTAAATAATTTGCCATCCACAAGTATTGTGCCATTTGTTTTCTTTCTCTTAGCTAGGTACTTGAATGAATATGAATTCCAATTATATTAATCCTTTTTCTTTGAATAATAATGGCTAGGTTATAGAAACAGGAATTAGTATCTCCTTGATTTGGCTATAGTACCTTAGATTTCTATTGCCATATCTCTTCTAAACGTACCAATTGTTCATTAATTTGAGAGCTAACTTAAAGCTCATATATTCTATTCTCCTGGGTTAGTGGTTTAGCCATGACATTTGAAAAGGCTTAGCTAAGATGCTTCAAGTTAGTATGATAGAAACCAAAAACATCTTTATTCCAACAAGATAAAGCCTTTTTTCCTAATCTTATTCAATGCATAAGTTAGTAAGGTGAACAACCATCTACGTGATGATCCCAAGCCATTGTTATAACATCTTGACATCTTAAGTCCCGTAACCATGCTGATATAAACTTGAACATCCTTGGGTAACTATCTTTTATTAGTGTATATGCCCTAAAATTAATCATATTGACAATTGTAAATTTGAATCGTGTTATTTTAATAGCAATTCTAATTTTCATATTTAAACATATATTATCTCTATAATATATTTAATTATAATAATAATCTTAAAATAATTGTATTCTTAAATGTCCTTAGTCATATATCATTGTGGATTGGGTTGCTTTAATATATTAAGACTAGTATGTGTGGTAACATATATGAGATATTAAGTCTGTATATAAGTACAAGTTAGAGAACTTGTATATTGGACCAACCCACCCTAAGAACATTACATGAATTGTTGTATGAGTATTATGAATTATTCTTAGTGATCATTATTAATATGATCCTTTGACCTGAGGTTGCTAAGGTTCTCTACATATGAGTTTCATATTTTGATACTACTTTATTTCACTAATGATTGAGTGAATACAAATGGTAGTTATTGGATATGTCATATATCATATAGAGGAATTTATATGATCAAGATGAAATTTATTCCTCTTATATAATAGGAGTGATATCTGTGGGCCCCTTGATTAAGTAAAGTTCAAAAAATGCATGGCTATGCTTAGATGAATTGACATGCAATGTTAATTGCATTTGCTCCAATCAACTTACTTAGGAATCAAGAAACCTTTGGATTGGGCTATACGAGAATTATACGGTCTATGTTTCATGCTCTATCTAGATGTTTAGGATAAAAGGACATAGATAATGATTACATGTAAAGGTTCAATTAAATTACTGACTTTCTCATTACTTGGGTAACAATGATGTGTTGCTAGATACCACTTATTATTTATGATCATTAATGTGATTTATGATCATTACTAATATAATGAGAGTCTATAAGGTTGTACATTTAGAACCTAGTAGATTTGGAATAAATGGACTAAATTGTTTGGGCCTAATATTTGAGAATTTCATGTTATAATTATAAAGCCTAATAATAGACCTATAATTATATATGGAATAAAGCCCAATTAGTTATAATTTTCTATACACCTATTTAATATAGGTTTGTTGGATAATAATAGAGATGATTTACGCATCCTAAAGCATAAAAAATCTTAGCATAAAAAATCTTAGTAGCCCTCTTTGACCATAACTCTTGAAGAGGTGTAGCTAGTATTACGAGGCAAAAGAATAAAATTCCAATTAGTAGTTGTGGATGTTCATTGGTGATTTACTGGTTTATGTGGATACCTCAGAGTTTTTAGCTGAAAGGAAGTCGAAAAGGTGATTAACGAACGAGTTCCTGAATTATCAGAAAAGTATTGAACGAATCCTTATTCTAATATAACGTTTTGCATGGACCCTTTGGTTAGGATCGGTTAATTTTTGCTACATTTATTTAGCTCTTGATCTTAACATTCTTATCATATATGGTGTTTAGCAAATCAGAGAATGGTCTAATACGATACTTATTAAATGTTGAACCATAGCTCATGGGAAAGATAGTCACCATTCCACTGTACATATTACTCGATCAAGCCTTTTCCTAACCATCTAGTGATCTACCTGACCATTATACTAAGTGTATTAGTACCTAATGAGGTCAGTCTCAATTTCACTAATAATGTTCATGAATTTTGAGAATGCCACATTAAAAGAAATGCCCACCTGTTGACCACCCTTTTTGTTACTAATATAAAACAAGGCATTAAAATATCTAGTGATAACCTATATGGTAGTCATGATAGCATGCGATCGATACAAGTGGTCTCATAGTTGGAATCTTTAATCATAATACATGGAGCATATACACAAGCTAAGGACCATTCTCCCTTTATACCTTCCTAAATGAACAAAACATGAATAAAATGGTCATCAAGTTCTTACATTTATAAATTCACATTGTTAGATCAGAAAAAAAGGTAAGACCACCCTTTATGGATTTAATGTATAGGTGCAACAATACAACATTCTTATATTTTAAGCTACCTTTCCAACATGTGCTTCACTTGCTTTAGTCTCACATAAGAAAATGCAATCTGAAGACTATCAATAAATAAAGGCTTAGAAAGCCTAAACTATTGAGGCATTATTGAAACCATGACAATTCTAAGTTAGGCATTTCATGGTAAGGTTGGGGGCCTAATAAGGCCTACCTCCTCAACTATGGATGTAGGTTAAATATTTGTTAAGTGATATCTAGCTCTATCTTTCCATTTTTTAATATTGATTTTCCTCCTTTGAATTGTTGAAGGCTTAATTGCATCTGTTCTAAAGTCTTTTAAAGAATTTGACAAGGGAACTACTGGGTTTATTTTTTTACATCCTATGGCTAGTTCTTCCTCTCCCAAACTATTAAATAATTGTTTGTGCTTTGTCATGATAAAGGATGTGTTCATTGGGGTTCCAGTATAATATGTTTTACCATATAGGAAGGGAATAGTCAGAGATGTAGTAGATGAAACTTTATAAGAAGGAGGCAAAGCTTGTAATTCAGAAGATAGGACACTTTTCTCTATATTAAAAATTGGGGAAAGAGATGTTAGGGGAATTAACTCAAATGTGGAAGTATTGCTAGCATTGCTTTCCTTGTTAATATCTACCTTCAAGATCAGGGGATTAGAGTCTGGCTTTTACGATTCTATTTTATCCTGAGATTGCGCTTAGGTTGACCTTATGAGTTATGTAACCTAGTCAATTGACTTTTTAACTTCATGGGAAGTATCTTGAGATGTGAGATATTGAAGTTGTAGATATTGATATGTTCTAATTGTGGTTGTCTCAATGATAGATTTTGTATATCCATAGGCAAGGATTTCCTCCATAAATCTCACATAGCTAGTGCACATCCATGGACCATATCCTCTGTACTTTTTTGTATCAGCAGAGTAAAGACATGGGTTTTTACAGAATTTTTGTTCATACCTAAGTATTCCATATACATAACAGAAATTTTGCATTTTTTCATACTTAAAGAATGCCCAAATTTTAGACTTTTTTGTTTAAGGAATCTAGAATCCTAGTGGTACTGGTTTGGAAATATCCAACTTTAGTTGGACACTAAAGAAGGAATATAGCACACAACCTTCTTGTGTTAGGGCTTTAAAATCTAAAATATGCCTTATTTTAGAGTCTATGTGATGGACATTTTCCTTTCAATAATACTCCAATGGTAGACTGTGAATTTGGACTTAAAAAGCTATTAAGTGAAATGGAACTTCTTTTAGACAAGAATTTGGAGACCAGGGTTTCAGGTTTAGAAGATTTCCCATTATGTTCCAAAAGGAGTTTAGTAGGACATTGTTGATAGAAGTCTAGTAAGGAAATATGAAAATATATGTATTAGTGCCCACATCTGCTATAATCAATTCGTCCTCCATAACCTAGCTCTTCTGTATCATGTTTTTGACAGCCACCTTGTTTAGAACTTTATGACTAATTAGTTTCTCCACTAGAAGACATTTTGAGTAATATTCTTTTGAAATCAGAGTGAGCTCCAACTCCAGTTCGTCAGAATTCTCTAGAGGCGGTGATTGCACCTTGGACTTAGCCATAAGAGAAACAATTAAATGGATCTCACACAAAGGAAAACTATAGAACACTAACTCTTGTATTTTTTATGGAGGTGGTTACTTCTGTTGGAAACAATAGCAGACAAATGAAGAAATCAAAACTTCATCACCATAGAAAACAATCAGAGAAAAGAAGTAATTGCTAACAGTGAGAAAAGGCTCTACACAATGAGAATAGTTCACGAAAACTTGATAATATTTATTTATACTATCACATGTCTCTTATATGATAAATCAAATGCTATTTTTTTAAATAACTATTTACCTGCTTAATGATTATGGCTTGAATTAAGTTATAATGGATGATGATAAAAATAGAAAACAAAAATAGTCTCGTTTGTTCTTTTTATCTTGGAAAGTATTAAAAAACATACAAGTAAGGTCTAAGGAATAAAGGTGATAGTAAAATTCAAAGTAAACCATAAAAAAAGTGATTTTCGAGCCATATATATATTTAAAGGTGTCAAAATAGGTTGGATTTAATAGGTTAGCTTAAAACTGATATAATTTTGCTTAGTTTGAAACTGGAATTAATATAAAAAATAATAATAATGGCCTAACCTAGTAAGGAATTGGAGTTGGTCAGCCCGACATAGTAAAAGATTAAGACTAGTAAGTGTTAACTTATCGAGTTATTGGATTAATCCATTAACTTAATAATAGTAATAAGTAATAAATAATTAATTTATTATTGTATATTTAATTTATATATATATATATTAGAATAATAATTTTGATAAATTAAAATTACATATATGAGCAATATTAAATAATTTTTAATATTAAAATTAATAAATTTATATATTTAATATTATCAATATATATTATATAAGGTTATCAAAATAAATAATTATATTAAAATTTTGAATTATTTAAAAAATTTAAATAAATAATTTTGATATTAATTTTAAACATATTATATACATATATATATATATAATATAATACATTATTATTTATTTTTTATTATTGTATATAAATTATTATAATTAATTTTATTAATATATTGTTTATATAATTTTTTATTTATAGATATTTAATAATATATAAATTATTAAATATATTTATTTTTATATATAATATTTTGGACTTGATGAAAATATATTTAATAATATATATTCATTTTATTAAATAAAATAAATATATAATATAAAATTCTTAGTCAATATAAAATTTAAATTATTTTATTAAATGTATATATTATTCAATGCAAATTCATGCATTTACTAAATTTTAATGATATATATTTATTTTATTTAATATATATTTATTTTCATATATAATATATATAACTTATAGATAATAAAATTTTAAGTGATAATAATAAAATATAATTATATTTAATAATAAAAAAATTTAATTAATTAATGGTGTAAAATTAATAAAAAATAAATAAATAATAATAATTATAATAATAAAATATAATGGATTATATACCTACTTAATAAATATTGATACGAGATTAGTATTATAGCAACTCAATCTAAACTCGATTTGATGAAAAATTAGTTCGATCTCACACTAGTCCGACATATAATTTTTGTTCATTTAGTTAGCCTAGTAGGTTTGATTAACCAATTTTAACAAGTTTATATACACTGTTAATCGTTGTTGGCAGTAACCCATTGGACGTTCAAATGATGGTGGGTTATTAAATAAATCACTTATATAATAAATAATAAATGGTTTGATTTGACTCGTGATATTAGACTATAAATATTTTAATAACTAAGGGTTCAACGTTGAATTTGTCACATGTTTCCTTTAAATTCAAGGAAATCCCACTGATCTCTCTAATTATGTGAACTGCTAAAATTAATTAAAATCGCATTGCATTGCTTCTTATCAGAGTGTTAAGGTTTCAAAGATCTTTTACTTTTTCATTGATTATGATGCCCTCAAATATTATACTCATATTTTTTAGGGATTAATAATTAATACTATTATAAGCAATTGGTTAATTTAGTGGTAGTAGGTCAGGTTTTAAAGTATTTCAAATTCAAAGGATTTTGAGTTTAATCTTTAGAAATGTGAAAGGGATTTATCATTTATTTCTCTGAATAGGAATTAATTTCATATCAAAATATGTGGTGATATTTTATTTTAATGATTTAATACTTAAATAGTTGAAAAACTTTTATAAATAAAATACTATTTATATTCATACAAAATTAATATTTTTATGCTATTTTGAAATATATTTTGAATTTAGAATTCTCAAACTACTTGAAATATGGAGTTTCATTGCAAAAAATGAAAAATTTATTAATATGCTATCACTGTTAATATATATTGAAGTTTCTTGTAATTAGTTTTAAAAATTATAATTGACACAAATTGATTGAATTTGAGTGGATTAATAAACTTGAATGACAATTAATTTAATTATGATTAATTTGATTGTATCAAAGAATTAAAATAAATTAAATAAATTTTATGTTATAAGGAGTTGCGTTTAGAATTATTGATTTTAGAGAAAATTACTTTGACCTTCCTTGTGATTTTCAAAACTTACAAAAATCTCCTTTCTATTTTTAAAACCTATACAAACCTTTCCTCTGTTTTCAAAATAAATAAATAAAAATACACAGATCTCTCTCAAAGGTTTGTGTAAGTTTTTAAAATTTTAAGGGAGGTCTGTGTATTTTTATTTATTTATTTTGAAAACAGAGGGGAGGTTTGTGTAGGTTTTAAAACTAGAAGAGAGGTTTATGTAAATTTTTAATATTTTAGGGGAGTTCAGAGTAATTTTCTCTTGATTTTAATTATATGATATTATAAAGAAGTAAAAGATGCAAAATGATTTTGGGATTAATATTTTGAGACAGATAATGAAATCTTTTGAAACTCTCAATAGAAAAATGATGTTGAATTTTTGCAGTAATGCATTTTTGATAATGTCAAATCACAAATATAAATAAACAAAAACAATAAAAAGACATTAGAAAAAAAAAAAAAAAAAACCTACAGAGCGAATGGCGTTGAATCCGACAGGGGTAAAAAAAGCTTCAACGAGTCAGCTCAGTTTTTAAGTAGACAGAAGTTACAATGTCTCAATTAGTTTATTTGAGTGGTCCTTTCCTGTTTCAATTTTCTGACTACCCCATATGATAGTTCAATCTGCCTTCTTCTTTATTATTGATCATTAATAAAAAATGAAAGCTTTCCCAGGTCAAATTGTTTTTCTTAACTCTTAAGCCATGCCTTTCAAAAAACAAAAAAAAAAACAAAATACTTCTTTAGTGGTTGGATTTTATTCTTTTCAGTTTTAAAAATTACCTCTTAAATTACACAGAATTTAAAATTAAAATTCATTGACTTAATTTCTCATTTTATTAAAAAGAAAATTTTAAGTAAAATTTCTTAAATATTTGTTATAAGTTCTCTATTCAAATTATAATAAGTGTATTAATCACTCTATTAACTATTAATAATTTTAATTTAATAATTATAATAACTAATAATATTATAATTATAATAAAGCAATTAATACACATGTTGTAATCTAAATGAAGAATTTTATGATAAATATTTAAAGAACTTTACTTAAAATTTTTTCCTTATTTATTTACTTTTTGGTAGAAAAGGAAAATGCATTAAAAAACAAGATAAATTAAGTTACAGGAACAAGTCTGGGTAAATTACTACCCACTGAGTCATACAAAAGAAAAAGATGAGTTCCCTTAGGAGGGGACTGCAAATATTATAATGATTACATCTACTATTAGCATTTCTTGCGAAAAATATGCTAAAAAGTTTGCTTCTCTATAAATGTGATTTATAGGAAGGGAGCCCATTTTAATCAAAAGTCTTCTGCAATCTTCAATCAAATTGTGGGCATCAGAGGAAACAACAGTTAAGTCATTTGATAAAGTTTTGGTAACAGACAAGGCATCAAGTTCAATAATTATAGGGAATAAATTGTGGTTTTGCACTAGCATTAAACCATTCCAAAGCCTATACAATTCAGCAACAAAATTAGAACTTTTACCAATTCCTCTATTACAGCCTATTATCCATTCTCCAAGATGGTTTCTAATAATTGCAGAGCAACCAACCAAACCTAGATTTCCTTTGGATGAGCCATCAGTATTAAGTTTGTAAAATTCAATAGGAGGAGATTCCCATCTAACTTCCATAAATTGTTGTGGAGAAGGTGTTTTAATGTGTCCCATTATGGCTCAAAATTTTGTTGCTTTGGCAATAGTAAGTGACTTTAAGTTTGGTCTTCCTTGGTTAGGGTTGAAAATTTTTCCATTCCTATGTAACCATAGGTTCCATATACCATAAGCAAAAATAGTAGCCCAAGGGATGTTGATATTGCAACTTAACTCATTTGAAGTTAGGTTTCCCTTAAGCCAAATATCAAAATCAAAATGTAATAGATTCATACAAGAAGGAGGGATGCCAATATCATTCCAAAAGGCAAAAGCAATAGGGCATTCACGAAGTAAATGAACAATTGAATCTAAGCTTGAATTACACAAAACACAAACTGGGAAAATATCTATTCCTTTTCTTATTAAAAGTTCCTTTGTAGGATTTCTTTTCAAAATAGTTAGCCAGATAAAAAATTTAATTTTAGGAATCGTGGGTATTCTCCAAATCCACTTGAAATCTGAAATTTTAATAGAAGTATTGGTTGTGTTTTTAATTACATGTATTTTTTAATGAAGTTTTTAAATAAGAATTATAATATTATAATATATTAATTTATCTTTTTTTACAAATAATGTTTATATTATATAATTATAGATATTAACTTAGAAATATAAAGTTTTAATTAAATGCTTCAAAATGAATTGTGAAATTATATAACAAATGATGAAATAAATCAATATATTATAATATTTTAATTCTTACCTAAAAAAATTATGAATAAAATTATATAATTTTATAAAATAATTAATTAAGTTAACAATCGATGCTAATTATAAGTTTGTGGAGTTTAACAAATAATTTTCGAGCTTTCAAAAAGGAATATTTTATATTTTTTCCCTTATACTTACAACTTTAAGATTGAACAAGATATACAATATTGTAAGATGATAGCCATATTGACAACTCACATGTACATACATATATACATATATGTATATTTATATGCATATTATATATACAAATTTTGAATTTAAACCTAGAACATAAATGAAGAAAAGCCTCACACGCAACACAAGATATAGTGTTAGTGAGGAATTGAGGCGAGATGAATTGATCTCAACTAAGGCTTGACTTGTTTTAAATCCCATCTACTCATGACTTGATTTAACCTCAACTTAAATTAAGTTCATGTGTGACTCGAGTGAGTTTATTAAGTTCAAATCTATTTTAATGAAATATTTTATTTATAATTTCATAACCTACTAAAAAGTTACAAAATCAAATATTAACTCATTAGGGTAAAATAAATAAAAAATATAAATCAGAAAATAATATTAAAATTCTATTACTCATTTTATATATAAGAATACTTTATATAATATAAATGTCAATCTATTTTAAAATATAAAGTTATACATTGACGAGAACAAAATTTTGTTAGATATTTTATTTAAAAATATTATATATTGTAGTATATGTTTATACATATATATTATTTATTTATATATTCACCGAGCTTTGATTTATAACACAAATAAGTTGAATTTCTAGTAATTTAAGCTCAGCTTTATCATTCATTTTTTTTCTTGAATTTAATTTATTAAGTTAAAATTCGAGAAGCGAGCTGCCCGAAAATTGATTTGATCTATTGCCAACTCCTGTCAAATGTCACTACGCAGGATATCAACGAATATGTCTTATGTCTTAGATTGATTATGCATATATCAATATTTAAAAGAAATCACTGATATGTATTTCTTTTTTTTTTTTAATGATTGATGCATATTTCTATAATTTTATAAAAAGAATTTATATTTTTCACAAAGTTTTACATTAAAATTTGTATTTATTATATAAAATAAGAGTAACTTTTATCAGATTTCAGTTACTGAAATTATAACTTTTTTATACTTATTAAATTGAAGTCCATTCAATATTGTATTTTTATGTCAATTTTTTTCTAAAAGCTAGGTTGCAGAATGTTTTAAGAATTAAATATTTTTCTTAATAAGCTCTCCGTGAAAGAAGGTGACCTGGAAATGTTCATGGGCTCTTTGTCATGTCATTATTTTATAAGTAAAATACAAAATGGCTGATCGCGGTTTCACTTTATAAAATATAATTGAAGTTGTTTCAATGTGCCTCCTAAAGTATGTTCTATTAGCAAAGAACCCCAAAGTTTCTCCTTAAAGCCATATTTTAACAACAAGAATAAGACTTATTTGTCACTTACTTTAAAAAGAGTAATAGCGTGATAATAAATCATACTATAAAAAGCTAAACTTAGGTGGTAAGTATCAAAATCTTTAGATTTTAATAAAAATTTGGGTAAACATGACATTTTATAAAATGGTGATTATTATATCTTTAAAAATTCATAATTAGCACTATTAATTTTTTATTTTTATTTTTTTATAATTATTTGTCTTTTCTTCACTCATAATACTAAATAGATATTGAGAGTATGATATTGAGAGTATAACTGAAAAGTAAGCTTGTATTTGATATTGTTAAGATAAGATTTAACAATCCATTTCAATTTCAATTCTTCATTTATTTTGACATTATAAATTAAAAGGGATGAATAACTATAATAAAATTAAAAATTTTAAAATTATTATTAATTTTTAATTTTGAGAAATAAAATAGTCATCACATTTACAATGAAAGGTTCATTATTATGTTTACTTTGCAAATTTTGCAGGGCTATCTTATTTGTTGGCATGATTTCCAAAATTATGTTTCATATATACTTGAAAACAAGTTTTATCAATATAAATTTTAATAATTCTAATACAATTGCAATGTTGTAATTTTACAATTCTAATACGCTTGCGATATTGTAATTTTCTTATTTATTGATGAGTGCTATATTCATATAATTTTCTGTAGTTTAAATTTTGTTGAATTCATGTGCCATATAGAATTACTTATATTGGTTTTATGATTTGATTAGGAATTCGGAACATGAAGAGGTTAAATCGAATTAAGGTGGAAAATTTGATGTTGCCTTGGATATTTTATAGCATTTAGTGTTCCATACTTCTGTTTAGGATGATCCTCATGTCATTAAAAAGATAAGACAAAGAATTATCCCTACTATGCATAGATCCAAACCTAATTTGAATGTTTGGTGATTCAAAAATAATCAAGAATTTAGAACAGAATTCTAACTTTGCTACTTCCTAAACTAGCTATGGTATTTATTTATTATTATCATTATTTTCTTTATATTTGAAGTTATAAACTTTCAATTTATGCAAAATCATGCCTATTGCCACTACTACAAAAAAATATTTTCGATATTTTAGGATTTTCACGTTAGTTTTTACTGACCTATATATGAGTGTTATTGTATATTAGACAATTTCACATCATTTTTTTAACTAATATAGAAAACTAAAAGAATATGGATTTCGATAAGTATAAAATCATTGTCATTTCTTTGTGAGAATACTATGTGAAGAATTTTTACTACAAAATAATATTAGTTTTTATCGACATATATATGGGTGATGTTATATGTTAGATAATTTCACATTAGTTCTTTTACCAATGTAGAAAACTAAAATAATGTCGATTTCCATTTGTATAAAATTATCTTTGTTTCTTTATGGGAATATTATACAAAGAATTTTTATTACAAAATAATATCAATTTTCATAAACAATTGATGTGGTATGTCATTTCCCCTACCCTATCGCACCCTCCCCCTAGAAAAGCACATTCAATACTTACAAATTTAGTAAATAAAATTCATTAAAATTTCATTATAATATTATATTGAATATCAAAGAAGATAAATGAAATTAAGTTTCTTATTTATACAAACCGATAAAAATTGCATTAAAGTGAAAGGAAGCAAGATATGGTCAATCATGAAATAAGAAATTAAATTGTAAGAATAAACACAAAATGTAAAATAAACATTACTATGGAATTGCAATTCTACATCGGTCATAGGTTAAATTGACATTCATATGAATGTGGTGGTATTTTTAAAATTATTGAAACAAATATGATTACTGTTTTAAAACAAATCAATGTTTATAATTAATCAGTGACATTTTTTAAACTTAAATGGAAACTTAAGATAAAGATTAAGTTAGGAAACCATCTTCCAAAAGCTACTTAAAAGGTCATGTGAGAAGAAGAAAACATTTTATGTTAGCTTTGTTATTAACTGATTAGTAAAAACATTTATAAAGTTTCCTTGGGTTATGCAACCGATACTTTATTATAATGGAGCAAGACTAAAATATTAGTCTTGAATTAATAACTAATGTCTATAACTTAGTTTGTTCAATATATATTTCATGTTTACTCTCCATTTAAAAACACCTTAATGATGTTTTAGTCTTCATTATCTAACTTTAGCATGTGTTTAAGGAAAAGGAAAGTAGCTCCTCCACTATTTCATTTAATAACTTCAGAGACATTATATAATCTAATCAATATATTCTAAATATATCAAATGAGATGCTGGGGAACCTATTTTCTCCCTCCTTAAACACAGCTTAACATTGTTAACAAAGATATATATATTACCTATATTTATGATTTACCAGTATTAAAATTTGATGGATGGCTACAAGAAGCAACATCAAGTTTGGCAACAATAATGAAAGACCAAAGTCCTTTTTTTTTCTTGTTACATAATATAGTTGTAAATTTGCATTTAGACTTATAAAACTTATTATCTCTTAAAATAAAGTAAACCTTTTATATTATTTATGCAACATTTAGGCTTTCTCACACTTGATCCATCTATTGGGTAGTTTGTAGAATAGTTAGTTTATTTTCCAATAGTCAAAGTAATAGTCTAAAACTTGATGTGATATATAAGTTCATTAAAAATATATGGGAGAAAAGATGTCAGTTATCTCTTAAAACTAATGTTGTTTATGAAAATTAGGTTCCTATAGCATGGTGGTTTTTTTTATTGTGATTGACGTCTAAATCTAATATAATAGCCAACTAATATGTAACAAATATTAACTAATACAAATGTTGGCATTTACGATATGCATTATATTAGGAGATGAAAATATGCATCATAAATACTAAGCTTTATGAAGTAATGTGTATTAAGAAATTCCCTTAAATTTACAATGTTTCAAAATATATTAATAGTTAAACTTTATGAAGTAAAATATATATAATATGTTTATTTCATGATTAATGACTGATATCTAGATCTTAGCGTGATACCTATAAATTTTATTTTCATTCTCCATTTGAAATATCTAGGCAATGCTTTATCAATGGTGTGCAAACTGATAAGAAATTATAGTATAAAGAAGTAGCATGAATATTTTTATATTGGAAGGCTTGACTTTTTAAGTTTATTACAAGACTAGTTATATTACTTCTTATCATTATAATTGTCACTAGCTTGCAACCATCACATGCTATCTTAAGAAATATAGAGAAAATGCAAAGATGAGTTGTAAAAAGATGATAAATTATTATGAGAAGAAACAACATTTCTATTCTTCCATTAGTATAAGAGTTTAATGCATGAATAGTAATGTTACTTTTTTTATTATAATTTGTTAAGTAAATATTAATATGGTTTATAGTTTTTCATTTTTTAAATTGTTAATTTATTTCTCATTAATAATAAAACTTTGTTTATTGTAAATTATAGTTTCTTATTTGTTAGATTCTTCAATCTGTTACCATTTGAATTTATTTAATTGTATAAGAAAATTTTCATCATGCAAAAAAAAATTTAAAGTTGCTAACTTGTAAAATTATAAAATTTTTGCTGAAAAAATAATAAAATAACAAAAGTTTATAGTTTATAATGTCAATTGTTAAATAGTAACCTACGTTTGAAATTCTCTAATTGAATGATGCCATTTATTTATAAACATAAAATTTTAATTAATAATTAATGTTTAAAGGTTATTTATTGGAAATTACTTAAGATATGAGCACTTATAATGTCAATTTTTTAATTTATAACCTACATGGAATATTTTGTACTGCTTATAAATTGCATCTACAGTTTCTTTTCTTTTGCATTCCTTTTTCATTTAGGATTTTACTCCATAATTTCTCTTTCATTTCATTTTATTTATGTAGCACAAGAGGACAAAGCAAGATTGATGTTACTCAATTATCAACTATTAAGATGCAAGTCGTTACTCCTAGAAGTAAATATTTACAAGTCATACATCATTCATATGAGAGTATTAGCATTAAAAAAGAATAGGTATATGAGTATTTGTTAATAAGAAAATTTTATTTTCAAGTTTTACATCATTCATATGAGAGCATAGTTTATTAAAATTTGCCATAAATATGAAAGTAAAAGGAAGAGACTACTTCATGGATATCATGTAAACATTCACAATCACTTTTCTTCAAATTTGTGATATCAAATGATTAATTGTAATGTTATTATATAATATTTGCTAGTAAATGTTGATAATGTTGTTAGAATAATGATAGTTCATACTTAATTTGTTGTTAGCCTATAAATGATGTTCTTCTTGCCTATTTGAAATAATTATCATGATAACTCTCTTTAAAGTGCTTGATTACTTTATTTGCTATGAGAATCTACCTATTCTTGTATTTCAATGCAAGAATTAACATGCTGATTATTTTATGTGATATGTCAAACTTTGATACACATAGAGTAAGCAACATTATTCTTGCATTGAAATAATATTCTGTTATTGTATCTATTCTTAAAAATTGTAAGGATGTAAAAATTATGAAAAATAAAATAAAATACAAACAAACCATTTTGGTTATTTATTAGAAAATAGACATGGTTATAACTAGGATGACACCATATCATTTATTTGACCAAATCAATGTATAAAGTTATAGCACCCGTCGCTTAACTTTAATAAATGGTGGTCATAAGCATGTACTAAGGGCCATCTAACTCTAATAAATGATGGCAATAAGCATTTAATAAGGATGGCATGTCCAAGATATTAGTATATGATGTCAATTTTTTTATAGTTGATGTATAAAGGATGGGTTTTTCTTCCATTCATAGTAGATCTGTATATGATGTCAGGTTTTTATATAAAATCAGCATCTAAAGTTTGGTAATCCATTTCAATTGTCAAAATGGTTTATTAATAGTTTGCACATTATAACGGTTCATTAACAATTTGCATGTCATGACAATTTTTCAATAGTTTACATGTCGTGGTGGTTCATGCTCAATTTACTATTAACCTATAAATTGGGTTCTCTTTACTTATCTAAAATAATTATCATAATAGCTCTTCTTAAGATGCTTGATTGCTTTATTTGCTATGAACATTTGATTGTTCTTATGTTTCATTGCAAGAATTGACTTACTAATTGTTTTATATGATGTGTTAAACTTTGATATATATAGAGTAAGCAACATTATTCCTGCATTGAAAAATAGGAACAATTAGACATTTATAACAAATGATAAAAAATGGATATATTGAGAAAATACAAATATGATGAAATTGATAAGAAATTATAATAAGAAGAAGTAACATAATTGATAATTTACATTGGTCAATAGATATTGACTTACAATAAAACCAATGTCTATTTTGATGGGGTAGCATTTTTTAAATTATATGACAACTTTGATGATAGATAAGAATACAACCATATACCATTGATTTTATACATAATCTTCATCTATGTTGGATTTTAAAGGCTTTATTGGAAACTAGAAAATCATAAGGCATCAGTTCTAGTCAATAGTTATCATCTAAAAAGCATTTCAAAAGTATGCTTAAAACTATCAAAGTATAAGATGTCAATCCATTTTAATGGCTATTATTTAAAAGGCATTTAAGGAGTCCCATTGAAAATTATAAAATCATACAAGGTCATTTTTTTAATAATAGTTATAAATCTTTGTTAAAACTCTATCTTTCATTATGAACACTTTTAATATCTATCCATTATGATCTTAAGTATGATGAGTTTAATATATGATACACTACAACAAATTAATACTTATACCATGAATTATGCTTTGAAAATTCAAAAATCATGGTAATTTTACCTCTTGCTATGAAAATAAAAAAATTCAAACAAATGTCTAAAACTAAAAAATTTATGTTACGAGAAAATTTTACCTATGGCAAAATATCACTTGTGCCATAAATTAAGCTACGGAAATATAATCTTTATAGCAAAGTATCACTTATGCTACGGAAAAACTTTATCCGTGGTAAAATATCACTTGTGCCATAAATTAAGTTATAAGTACGCATTTCTTGTGATAAAGTATCACTTATTTTATCATGTAAGTTAAAAAAATTTATCTATAATAAAGTATTACCTATACCATAAATTAATTTTATAAATAAAATCATAGTTAAATATATCATTTTTAGTAACTATACATATAAAAAAGATTATTTATAATAAATGTAAAATGCTACAATATGGTAGAAAATTAAAAAATATAGATATTTATATATTATGAGTATTTAGCAAATAACTAATTTATCAATTGATCAATTGATTAACCTCAATTAAAAAAATTGTAGAACATAACATTTTTAATTATTTGATTCATAAAATATATAAAAAAATATAGAATAACTACAAATTATATAGTTATCTACTTTTATTATTTTTTTTAAATAATTAAGATAGGAGTTAAACCCTGAACCTTAAGATATGTAAAAAAAAAGTTTAATTATTAAGCTCTAAGTATTTTTATTTACATGTGTACCAAATTTAACATCTATTAGACTGTAATAATTTTTCATAAATAATAGATAATGATTTAAATTTTATCAATTAAATTTATATAATAAAATTGATATACATTAAAAAAATAAATATTATAATATATTAAAGATTATATTATATAATTATTCAACGAATTTAAATTCTATACATAATAAAATTAAAAGTTAATAGGATTAACATATAATATATATATATATATATATATATATATATATATATATATATTTACAAATATTTTTTTAATTTGTTATTCAGTCCAATTTCTAAAATATTAGTTAAATAAAAAAAATATTCAAGGTATAAAATATTATAAAAAAGTTTATTTTTTATTACATCATATTATTATTAAAAAATTTATTGATAAAGAAGGTATATATATATATATATATATATATATATATATATATATATATTATAAAAATACTAAAATCACGATATTATATACATAGTATAATTTATGAGATAAATTATAATAAATTTTATTATAGAAATATGTAATAATAAAATTTACACTTATCACTGTTTTATTAATGAAATTTTTATTAAAAAATTAAAAATAATAATTATGTATCATTTAATAATAATTAAATTATTATATTATAAATTTTAAGTAAATTATATTTAAGGGAGTGATATATATATATATTAGTCTAAATTTTTATTTTCATCCATTATTAATTCCAATTATATTAATTCATTTCTTACAGATATGTTATATTAATTTATTTTCTTTTAAATAATAATTTAATTAATTTAATTTATTCATATATAATTTTATTAATAGGTTAATGACTTGATAAATAGAAGGATAAAAATTAAATATAAATAACATATGAGAGATGAAATTAATATAAAAAATTTGTGAAGGTTTGAATAATTTAACTTATTTTATGAATGATAAAAATGCACATTATAAATAAAAAATTAAAGTAAATAATTTATAGTAATTTATAATTTAATTTATAATTAAAATTTAAATATACATAATAATTCAAAGTTATGATTTATATGGATATCTATTTCATATAATTTAACCTTTATTGAAGTAATTTTAGAAAATAATAAAAAATAAATTGAAGGATGTAAAAGTTTTAATTTTATTTTATAATAACTTGATTAATAATAATTAATGAAAAATATTAATAGATGATAAAAGGATAAAATTAACTAATTAATTATTTATGAAAGATAAAATTGATATAAGATATTTTTAAAGGATAAATTCGATACAAGCAAAATTAGTAATGAAATAAATGAGAATTTAGTTTATAAAAAATAATTTTTAAAATAAAATCATAAAATATTTTAGTATTAGCTTATTTTTATTATATATATTTATGTGATATTTTATTATTATATAATTAATATTACATGAGTGTACTTTTATTTTTAAAGTTAACTAGTCAATTAGAACTTTATATAAAATATATTGTATTATAATACTAAAGAAGTAAATCAGTACAATAGTAAGGTATGACATTCCTTAGCTTGGAGATTCAAGTTCGATTTCCTATAAATACAGTTTACAATTTCTAAATAGATAGAATTTTAACAATTTATTCTAACTAGATATAGATCAAAAGCATTAATAGATTTCAATAGATGTGTAAATAAAATGATAGGATAATACCTGATTGAATTGGCCAGATGATCAATTTAATTTAGTTAACTAATTACATTAGTTTTTATGATTATTTTATTTTATTTTTTCCATGATTTTATTCATGGCTATTCATGGCAATATGAGTTACTAGCCGCGGATATACCTTTCTTGTCACATTTATATTTATGGCTAGAAGAATTTATTAGATACAAGTGAACCTGTGGCAAAAGAAATCATTTATGTCATAGAATTTTTTTCTTATGGCATTTTCCTTGCCATGCTTACTTGTGCCACGGGACTATTCAATTAGTATATTCATGGCTAAATAGCACAATCATGAAAATTTTGATCTTGTGGCATGATTTTAATCGTGGCATAAGTGTTGATTTGTTATAGTGATATTACTATTGATCTTTGACTCCATTTTTATTAAAAAAATGTAAAATAAAAGCACCTTAACCTTTATTTCTTTCTTATTGTATACTTTTTCATTTGTCATGGAGTAAAAATAGAATGAAAGAGTTAGTAATGGAAGAGCTATTAAAGTCAATCCTCTTTCGTCAAGAGAATGTACAATAGCAGAATCTTAACCTTTGATTCTCTTCCATTGTATACTCATTCATATGTAGACATATAATTTTTATTTATTAATAACTTAGTGTAGTTATTTTGTGTAAATTTACAGAGATATTATTTCTCTTTACTCATTTATTTATACTTTTATTATGAATTAAGCAATGACTATTAAAAAATTTTAAATTTGTAGAATTGTTTATCTTTGCTCTTCTACTTTTTTTTCTTTACTTAAAATTCTATAATAGGTATTTGGATTACATAGATTAACAAAGAGAAGACATATCAAAATAAATATAATATTTTGTGTTAAATTGGTTCAAAAATCACTTTTCTTTCATACTTAGTTGTTTATATAATAGAAATATGTAATAATTGAAAAAACTTTATTAAGGAAATAGTAAGTATAAAAATATCAATTTTTAGGAATAACCGATGTCTAATATAATGACATTTTTCTTGTAATTTGAGGACGTGTAAATGAATATCATTAATGATGAGGTTTAAATGAATGAAATTGAAAATGTTTAAATAAATGAATTTTTAAAGAAGTTTAAATGAATGAAATTAAAGAAGTGAAGAAATCTAAAGGAATGAACTTATGAAGAAGTTTAAATGATGAAACTAAGGAAGTTTAAATGAATGAAATTGAAAATAACTCTATTAATGATATTAATAAAGGAACTTTCACGTTTATTGTTTTTTTATGACCATTGTTCAAGTCCATTTTATTTATCATGATAGTTCATTAACTTGAAATTATAATGTTAGTTTACTTTTAGTGAGCATTGTGTAAGTCTTTTTCAATTGTTATGACAATTTGTCAATAATTTACACATTGTTTTAGCACTAACCAATGTTTTTAAGTCATTAAAAGCATAGAAATGGCCAAACTTATAACATCAATTTTAAACTAGTAATTGACATCTAATGATTTGCTCTTACCTTATAAATAGGGCTTTCCTTGTCTTTTTTTTTAAAAAAAATAGTTATTTATGATGATAGCTTTCCTTCCATCAAAGAGAAAATGGCTTTTAAGGTGTTTCGTTCCATTGATTTTGTGTCTAATAAGGTATTTGATTTCTATAAGCCTCTGATTATTATTGTGTTTCAATGTAATATTGTAGACATGCTACTTGCTTTATATATTATCTCAAACTTGGTAAAACCTTCCCTATTTATGCTTTACTAATTGATACTATTTGTTGCAAGTCTATTACCATGGAATTTCTTTCATGTATAAATACAAAATATGGTTATGTAGAAATTGTGAGTTACAATAAGATTATGGATTATCAAACCTAAGACCTTTATAAACCATGCTTTTTTCCCATTGTGAAAGACATAGTTCATAAAGGCATGAGTTTCGATGCTCCATAATTTTACTATAAATCATAATTTTTGTACCATCTTATTTCGCATTAATGCATGAAAATTTGATATTCTAGAACAATTGCTCAATAATGCATAGTACTAATTAGCATGGCACAAATAGGATATTTATTACTAAATTTAAGAGAGTACATAGAGTAAGTGACTAGCATGTCCTCACATTAAAAAATAAGGCTTATAAAAAATGAAGAAATTAAGTAATATAAAGGAATTACGAGTAAAGTATAATTAATTTCCCATTTAATTTGTGTAGGGATACTATATGTATTTATTGTAAATGAAAAGTATGTTATTCGTTATAAATAATAGTTTTTTCTTTGTATATATTTATGTACTAGTATAGAAATAAATAAAATTTTAGTTTTCATAATGCAAGAAAAGAATTTTAATGCTATTAGTTCACTTAAAGTAACTTGAATAAATAAAAAAGATCAGTTTATAAAATGACGTTAGTGTTCTTTACATGATTTAACTTAAGACATATAAGTTATGTTTTTTTATTCTTGTTTGATATGTGTGTGTGTGTGTGTGTGTGTGTGTGTGTGTGATATAAATTAGAAATTGCAATTTTTAATACACATGACATATACAATTGAATCAGTTTTAGTCTAATATATGCATATTTGTTATATTTGGCCATTTAGAATGATTCTAGAAAGGTTCTAGTATTGTTTTGAAATGGTTATAATTTTTTTTCTAAAAGAAAAGAAAATAATTTTTTATTAAATGACATTTATATATTATGACGTCAATTTTTGCATAGTAACCGATGTTAAACATCACTTAATAAGATGATATTATTGTATTAAAGATGATGGAGTTTCCATAAAATTGATGTCTAATATTAAATTTAGATCTTAATTCATTGCAAAAATTGACATAGAAATTTAGGCTACAGACATGAATTGAAAATGAAAAAGTTAAAGTATGAGGCAAATTGAAGGTAAAAAGAGTGATAAAAAGAGTGAAGCACAGTACCATATGCAAATTTCATCATGAAACTTTTCCAATTCTAAAATCATTTTATGTCTAATAAGGTATGCTCTCCTTCTAAGTTTAAAATAATTCTCTTGAATTTTGTGCTTTTGCTCATTAATTATTTTGTAAGACTAAAGTTTAGTTATCTTGTAGCTAAATATGTGAGATTTAGCACCTAATAAAAAAGCATAGAGTATAATTGTGAGAAATTTTTATGTTTATTTTTATAATTTAGTTTTTGATTTTCTATTTAATCTTATTTTATCACTATCATTTTAATACAATGTTTACAAGTTTATACATGTAATAGATTTGATCTCATCATCTTTTTTTTGGCATTACATTGTATTATCCACTATATTTTTATATGAAAATATG
Organism: Sindora glabra; assembly: GCA_020226215.1. NCBI lineage: Eukaryota > Viridiplantae > Streptophyta > Magnoliopsida > Fabales > Fabaceae > Sindora > Sindora glabra. The sequence continues at coordinate 24,176,268 of CM035231.1, read as the reverse complement.
TATTGCATAATTTTTCATGAATACTTATTACATTTATAGATATTATATTTAGAAGGATTTTTTTACGGAGTGTAAACTTTGCATATTAAGCTACATGTATTAGATAGATTTAGTGAAGTATTCATCTTTGATTGTGGTATTATATATAACCTTTCACCATTTTCAATCTTTTAGTATCCAATTTATTCTTCAAAGTTGTTTAAATTTGAATTCTCTAGAGTAATAAGAGATGTTTGCTTTCTATATATGGTTAAGAATACAAAGGAAATGGAGAGGATAAAGGAGTGAGGAACCAAGGGTTAGGGTATGGGATAGAATTAGAGTTTAGGATGAGTGAGTAAGGAAATAGGGAATAGGATTTAGGTTGATGGGTGGGGTAGACATACAACATCAATTATTCAAACAAATTGATGTGGTATTTTGGTTGTTAGATGTCAATTTTTAGAAAGCAAACAATGTTAAATATTATTTATTAAGATTATAGGAACATAAATAATATCAATTTTCATGGAATAAAAATCAACATTGCAACCATATATACTACTCAATCACTTTCCAAAGTGTAATTTCCTAAACACCCAACATCAATTAATTAATCTATAGTAGTGAAAAATGGATATATTACTTCTTCTCACTATAATTTAACATTAATTTGCTACTTAGAACATCATCCAACTCCAAAACCCTTAAGCAATATAAAGAAATTATAAGAAGAGATATCTTACTTTTTATTTTTATTTAAAATTTATTTTTTATTATAAATTATAGTTTCTTATTTGTTAGATTGTTCAATCTATTACTATCTGTATTTGTATAATTGTATAAGAAAAATATTTTAGTTTATGAAGTTTTTGCATTTGTTGTTATTTTTTATATTATTCATTTAAAGTTTTTTTTGTATTAGTTGTTATTGTTGTTTTCATATGTATAATTGTATAGGAAAAAGATAATTATTCAATACAAAAGAAAATAATTTTTGCTTTCAACATATTATCAAACATATTTTTTTAAAAAATATTTTAGTTTATGATGTTTATTTTTAATTAAAAATCAATCTTTAAACCTTTATAGTTAAATGATGTTGTTTTACTATAACTTTGGTTTTTTCTTAGGAATCAATGTTTAATATTAAAATAGTTCAAATCATAGGATGCAAGATGAGAATAAAATGAATAAAGTCATGACACCATTTACAAATTTCATTATGATAATTCTAATACTAAAATAATTCTTTTTCTAGTAAGGTATGCTCACACTCTAACTTTAAGATGATTCTCTTTAATTCTTTTTTATTTATGCTCATCAATTATTTTGCAATATTGAAGATATGTTAGCTCTTCAGTAAATCTATGAGGTTATGCATTCATTGGAAAAATATAGAATATAAATGTAAAAACTTTCTTAGCTTTTATATTTTGTTTTTGTAACTCAGTATCCTTTTTTGAAGTTATCCTTATGTGTACAATTGCTTGATTTTCAGTTTATATGGTAAGTTAAAATATTTGGATAATATAGGTCTCATTTGAGATGTGCATATGAAAAATGAATTAAACATGCTTAATTATAATGATATATATAACAAATTAGAAGATAATTTTTCTTTTACGATGATAAACCTTTTCTCTATAGTTATTGCAATTCTTAGACTTTCATTTGCTTGCTTTGTTATTTTATAGTTTGAAAATACTCTGGACATATGCTATTTAGTAGTGCAAATCATTAAGTATTCTCTAATCTCATACCTAAATAGTATAAAATTAATGTAGAGAGAAAATAGAGCTATTCTATTTATTATGAATTGCATATATTAAATTTAGGATATGTACTATAATTAGGATCAAATGTACATTATTTTCTATTCAATATAGTGTTTGTATATATTATAGAATTGTAATATTGTGGTTTTAGGGGTTCTTGATATATTTCAAGTTGAAAGTAGTGCAATAGAAAATATTATGAAATACTGTATAAAATGTAGAGGGTGTAGGGAACGAGTTTTTCTACGAGTGGGGGAATATAATACAATATTGGTTATGTAAATCATGAAAATGGGATATCAAACATTCCATGTCAGTTAATAAAATAACCCAATGTTAAATTAGAATTTTTAATGATAGTTATAGAGATAAAACTACGTCATTAAATGTGATCAATTATCGTGTGTGACCTATAAGAAATGATGATGATCTATATGTTAAGGAACTAATGTAATATTTTTTTTCTATTTATAATCAACATTATGAAATATTTACTAGGATGATTAATAAAATAACAGTTCAAATTCGATGTTTAATTCCCTAAATAGCCAATATAAATCTATAACTCTATAGTAATGAAATCCTTACATTTATATTATGCACTCTTTTGATAAGTGCTAAATCTCATATATTTAGCTATAGGCTAATGAACTTTCAGTTCTACAAAATAATTAATGATCCAAAATATGAAGTCAAAGAAAATCATTTTAAGGTTAAAAAAGAGAGCATATATCATTAGAGAGAAAATTATTTTAAGGTTAAAAAAGAGAGCATATATCATTAGATAGAAAATGATTTTAAGATTGGAAGAATTTTATAATGAAATTTGTAAATAGTGTCTCACACCTTTATTTATATAGTATTTTAAATTTACACATCAATTAGAAAGAAAAAATTAACATGTATAATAAAATAATTTTATTTAGCTATAAAATCTTTAAAGTTAGCTTTTAAATAAAAATTAATGTCAAACTATTTTTTTTTATTTTTCCATTATATTTTCAAACAAAAATTTTATAATTTTACAAGTTAGTAGCATCAAAATTATTTTTTGCAACTAGTTGGACAACCTAACAAATGAGAAATTATAATTTACAATAAATAAAAATTTCTAGGAAACTAATAAATGAGCAAAAACTTAAAATTATAAATTTTTACTTAAAAAATTATTACACAAAAAGGCTATAGATGAAATTAAATTGATAATAAATTATAATATGAAGAAATAATATACTAGTCTTATAATGAACTCAAAAGGTTAAGCCTTCCAATATAAGAATGGCTATACTACTTCTTCCTATTACAATTTTTTATTAGCTTTCTCATCTTTATATTTTTTTCCCTTATTGTATTTCTTGAGATGGAACATGAGCAGTAGAGACAGCTTTGGAGGATGTAATGGTTGTTAATTAATGATAAATTATAGTGAGATAAAGTATATATATTCAATTTTGTAATAAACTCAAAAGGTCAAGTTTTTCAATGTAAGAATGGCCATACTACTTTTTCCACCACAAGTTTTCATCAATTTGTACATCATTGATATGGCATCGCCTACATGTTTCAAATGAAGATTAAGAATAAAATTTGTAGACATTATGAAGAGATTTGGGCATTGATCATTAACCAAAGCTAATGTATTACATATGCTTTACTTTATAAAGCATAACTGCTAATATGCCTTCAAACATTGTAATTTTTAGAGTTTTTCTAATACACATTATTGGTAAATGTTTAATACTTATGATCCATATTTTCATCTCCTAATACAACATACTTTGTAAATATCATCACTAGTGTATTAGTAAATATTTATTGGAAGTAAGCTAACAATTTATATATCTTTAAAATTTGATTATGATAAAAAAATTGATGTGATATCTACTCTAATTTTACCAAACCATGTTAGTTTTAATAAATAATAGACATTGTCTAGTTTTTTCTTCATATAAAAAAATACAATTCCTGCTTCTTGACATTTTTCTAGTCAAAAACTACACTTATTTGTCAATATTCCTAAATATGATGCTACACATTCTTATCATGAAGAATACACATTTTGTCATCAATACTTAAGGATGCATAACATTTATAATCACAGTCACTTTAAATACTTATTGAAGAAAAGTGATGATCGAATTTGTTCTTTAATAGACTAAGTTATAAAGATTAAGATATTGATATCAATGAACATAATCTATCATAGAATCTTGCTTATCAATTTTCTTCAATAAATATTTGAAGCGATCATGGTTATAAACATTGTGTCTCTTGAAAATTCTATTTGTTTTGATGGAAAATATTTTTCATAAAATATAATTATAAAATATTAAAATAAAAGAGAATATTTTATTTATTTAATGTTAAATATAAAGAGTTTAGAAAAGATAACTTCTTTTTCAAAAAAAGAATTTACTTTCCTTCATCATTATGTCTCTAGGTATTAATTTTTTAAAATCATTAATACAAGTGACATATCACTTCTTCATTAATATATATGCAAATGACATTTTCCTATAGAAGATGCTTTCCAATGAAACAAATGGATACATAGTGTCAATGACAAAATACTTATTCTTTACAATAAGAATGTTTAGCATCATATCTAAGTATTTTTTCTCCCAAAAAAGTGAAGGTGATTGTCTTCATGGCAAATGAAAAAATAGGGTTCCTAGCTTTCATGTCCATTGCAATTAGTTTTATCCTTATGGCCATTATCAACAAACGCTTGTATAAATACTTGTTTTTTGTTGCTATTAATGCCCTTAGATTCACTTCATTGTATTAGCAAAATAGAAAAGCAACAAAGTCATCTTTATTTATTTCAGAATAATAACTTGAGATAGATTGTGGATGAGAGAGAATGATAGCCTAGAAGTAGTAACTTGTGTATTGTAGTTGATAGTGGAGTAGCATCAATTGTGTATTGTCTCTCATGCCACCTAAATAAAAAAAAACACAAAAAGAAAAGGAAGCTATGGAGACAATTTATAAGCAATACAAAACATTTTGCATTGGTTATTAAAATATAACCAATATTTTAATTTCATTATATACTTTTTAGATGTTAGTTATTTGAAAAATCATTATAAGTTTTCATCTTGTGAATGCTATAGTGCGTTTTAAATAAGCATATTATTGAAATATAAATAATTTTTATAATTTTCAATAACATAATAGATATAAACAATAGTTGGTTCTAAAAAACACGTAGACCTTGGTTTTCAAGTGCAATCAATGTCTAAAAAATTAATATTTTTTATAGTTTACTATAAAATCATAAATAAAAATATCAATTAACCATTGACATTCATTTAGATGTTAGTTAATGTACAACCATTGTCTTAAGCTTTCCTATGTCAGACATTGAAAAATAAGACTTTATAATGCCTGTTTATTATTATAATCAACTTGCTAAGTTATACTTATTTTAAAAAACATCATCACATCATTGTAGATGCCAATTTTTTACTTTAGCCAACATAAATGGGGTTACGTTAAAGAGCAAATTTATAATAATATAAAAAGCTAAGATCTATATCTACAACTTTTATGAAAGGCCTAATTGAAACTATGCTGTTTTGAAGGAGAACAAGGACTAAGAATTTAAGTTATATTAATTGAGTTTGTCTTGGTTTTTAGTCCATATTTTGAGTTCTAGACCTTTGTTTTGTGCAAGATTTGATCTATTGGAACACAAAAGAGTAGGGTTGCAACTTTTAAGATGAGATTAGAAATTGGTTTTATATGCATCCTATTTAATATCAACCACAAAGTCATTATAGAAAACCAGTCTAGAAGATTATAGAAGAACTCTAACTAATTTAGGATTCATCTTGAGATTAGGATAACTCCAAATTATCAAGAATTAATCTAGGGTGACTCTCGTCTATTTTATTATAAATAAGGCAAACGTCAAGCAATGAAATCATCTCGAAATTCATAGAGCATTTGTTGTATCCATTGTTTGTTTTGAGCACGATGAGCGACTAGAGTTTTCTTTATTTTCATTCAAAAGTATTCCACTTCATTTTCTTTTAGTTGTAAGACACAATTCTCTCTATTAATTTATTCTTCATTTGAATATCTTCTGTTTCTTTTTGTTTTCATTGTTCATAATTGTGTAAATAATTGTCTAAAAAGACCTATTAATTGATTATCTGTGGCAATTTTTTTGCTAGCTTATTTTCATAATCCGTAATTGTTATGAATGATTAGTACATGTAACAACTAGATTTTAGTGATTATGATCCCATTTTTCATTAATGACCTAAAAAATAATGAATGAATTAAATGATTTACGTTTCTTTAATTGTTATTAAGTCTTGACTTCTTTATTCATGCAGTCTTAATGTTATTGTTAATCTAATTAGAATTGTTACAATATTGAGAATTAATTTGAGTACTGAGCTTGGATTAATTAACGTAGGAAAAATTAGGATTATGTGGATTCTTGTCTAAATAATAAAAAGAGGATAATAAAGTAGTTGTCTATGGTCAAACAACAATTGAATGTATAAATTTCTCTTGAGCTAAACCTTTCCAATCATTGTATCTTTATATTCAATTCTCGTTTTTGTACTGCATTTCAATTCAAAACTCCCTTTTATTCTGAATTTTCTGCATCTTAAATTGTCATTCAATTCAATAATTTGACCTAAATTTGCTAATGTTGCAAACTCTGATGAGATTAATAATTTAATTTTTGTGATCTCGACACGCATCACAAGTCATAATCGGATTGCATTTTTTTTTCCGGTCTTGATTCATTTTTTTTCCTTTGCATTTCATAATTTTTTTTTATTGCGGATACACTATCGTACCAATTCATCTTTAATCACATTTTGAATTCCTACTCTTCAACCATTTTTTTTTAAAAAGAAAAAACACTGGTAATTGAACCAAATGAATTTTTGTATGATTATAATTTCAAAGATCAAGTGCACAACAACATGCCACAAAATTATAATTTTAAATTTGGTTCCGACTTGAACCGTGTGTTTGGAAGTTTGATTTTTTTTTTTAAGCAAAATACCAAATTCAAACTTTATAGATGGGGGAAAATAGGTGTTGGAAAAACTCTACCTTTCAAAAGGAGTCCAATCCGATTTATCTTTAAATTAATTAGAGCTCAATGTAACTGCCAAATACTTGAGATCTTCACAAAATATAAATATATATATAATTTTAATTAAATATGATATACAAATATGTGAATTGATTAACTCGTCATTGCGCATGCGGAATCGCCATTCTTGTCCATTATGGAATTGACGATCGTTCTACGGAATTAAAGCTCAAAATTGATGTAGCATTGCTTCACATCATTAATCGATCCCTCATGTATAAACAATTGAAAATATTATGTTACTCTTGATAGTATTAGGGAAAAAAAATTGTGAGTTTTTTTCCTCGAAAACTTAACATAGATCTTATAAAAATTATGAAATTTTATACAAAGTTTTGCAACTTTTGTATCAAAAGTTGCAACTCTATACATGTTTTATATAGTATAAAAAATTAACAACTTAATCATTTAAAGTTGTATAAATTTTTTTTTAACATTCTCTCATTTATACATAAATTACAACTTTTACTCTTTTTTTTAAACAAAATTTATGAAAGTCCATGGCAAGAGGAACTTTCCCAAGTACTCCTAGAAATTAAAGTTGGCAATATTTTGATGGGAGAGTTTATAATATACTAATATATCATTAGATCTAATCACATATTAAATTAATAACCTTTTAAGGTATGTCACATAATAATATTAACAATTAAATCTAACTGTATATCAATGTATTATTATATCAAGGATCTTTTATAAATTTTTCCAATTTTGATTCTTATGTTCACTTTTCCACCTTGGAAGGATTATTTCATTATAAAAAGGAAAAATAAAGAAATTGTATATAGAGTGGCAATTTGTACCATTCAAGTTAACTTATTTATTAAATGTATTAAAATAGATCATTTAATCCATTTAATAATTTTAATTAACGAAATTTATATTATGAAATTATTTATTAAATTTAATTACTTACTATTTTTCATAAAAAATATTTTTAATTATTAATAAAATTTTATTTTAAACTTTTATTATTATTTTATTAAAATAAAAAATTTATATCTTTATTATATATATGTATTTATAATTAAATTATTAATTATTTTTCAAATAAAATTTTTTTAAAATTTAAAATAAATTTTTAAATAGATTGATATATTAATTTAAACTCAAAAAAAATATATATATATTTGTATCAAGTTATCTATCGTGTCAAAAAAATTACTATTTCTGTATGCCTCCATGTGGTCCTTGGCCGTAAGATACAAACCGTTTCAGGTATTTCCAAAAAGTGGTTGGTAACTATGGGTCTTTTAACGTTTTCGTTAACATATACGTATAACGCGTTTCGACTTTTTACGCAGAACTAACTAGTATTTTATTGCCCCGCGCGTTGAGGAAAAACAAAACTGCGTCTCTGTCTCATCTTTTTACACACGCTCATATATATATATATATATATATATATATATATGTTTAAATTTAATTTATTATCACATTGTTAATGAACGAGAAAAAATGTGCCATTAAAAAGTATAAATAATTAAAAAAGTTTAATTAGAGAAAAAAAATTAATAATTTTTTATTAATACGAAAAAATTATAGATGGGTAATAAGATAAAATTAATTTATCTTAACAGTATATTAAATTTAAATCCTATTTATATAATCCATATATAAAAAATTGAAATTAAAGCTCTGTTGGATTTTTAAAAAATATTTTTGGAAAAAATTTCATTTATATATATATATATATATATATATATATATATATATATATATATATATATATATTAAAGAAATTAAAGAGTACATATCTGATAGTTAAAAAATAATAATATTAAATAAATAAAATATTTTTTAATATTTTATAAATTATATTTTATGAAAAATATTTTTATTCAAATAAATGGAGTATAAAATAAAAAATACACGCATATATAAACTTATAGTACCACATTTTGGAAATTTCGTTGGCCTCATATTCAAGACTTAACACTCAATCTTCGAATGCCTAGTTGCCCTATTTATTTTATTTTAATTTTTCTCCTATATTTGAAAATCGGTTCTCTTTTTTGGCAGAAAAAAAACAATTAGTAAAAGCTTGCTAAGAAACTGATAGAGCTTATAAGTTAAGAGGGCTTGAATTAACTTTTTAAAATTTATCAATAAATATAATGATGTTTATATAATAAAACCGTAAAGTATTAATAAAAGATTCTTAAAAAATGTGAATATATAGTTTAAAAAATATAAAATATTTTAATAATGATTCAAAGTATTTCTTTAAAAAAATTTCAAAATTTGTTTCTTTAAATGTAATGAAGAATGTTAATTCCCTTTTTATGAAGTGATGCAACTTTTTCAAATAACACAATAATAATAAGAGATAAAACAAAAGATAAGTAATAGAGAGAGAAGAGATAACACCTGAAATTTTTATAGAGATTCAATTGTCTTAAAGGAGTGCCTTTTGAGTTTATTCCTCTCTTCTCAGGTTATCAAGTTTCATTTGAGGTATCCACTAACTTTTGTGAAGTTATACCATTTAACTTTACAAGATACTCTCGATCTTTACAAGGATTTCCACAAGCACATAATTTTATAAGATTCACTAATCTTCACTAGGATTTCACCACCACCTAACTTTACAAGATTATCCCAATCTCTACTAGGATTTTCTCAAAGAATACAAGAAGGATTTTGCTCACAATCTCTTGAAGAGATTTCACAAGTATTCACTCACTAAAACTCTCTTAAGTGGATATGCAAGTTTAGGCTTTAGAGTGAGTGGAAGATAAGAATTAAGATTTCTAAAGAGAAGGCTAAATGAAATTGCAAGTTGTAGTGCAAGACTTCAATATTTTCCCTTTTTCCATCTTTAGATGCATGCAGCCTATTTATAGATAAGAACCAACTTAGATTCCAAGTTGTCTTTTGGCTCCAAGTTTGAATTTGAATTTGAATTTGAATTTTTGGCTCTAAGCTTCTTTTTGGCTCCAAACAATTTGAAATTTGAAAAATGGCTCCATAGATGTTAGCTTGCCTTAAAAGCTTCCTAGGATGTTATGCAATTTGAAAATATCAAGTAGGTACTGTTTATGTAAAAAATAAAACCACTTTTTCACCTTTTCTCGATTTTTGGCATAGAATAGCAAGTACGTTGCTATTTCATCAAAACTATACAATCTTCAAGAAGACTGATCCAGCTTGCTTGTACTGCACATGTACTATTTATAATACTGTTTATCCAGTTATAAAAAGTTGTCAAAGCAGCCTATACAATTTAATATTAATTTTGGCTTATGTTAAGTTATTCAAAAATTAAATTCCCCTCTCATTTTGGTCTTTCCACTCATAGTGAATCAATGGCTCAAAATGATTCATAATTATTAACCGTTGGATCTTGTCATCTTTCCCTTGAAAATAAATATTATATTATAGCCAATAGGATATTTACTAGAAGAGCAAATTTGGCATTTTCAAAAGTAGAAAATAAATGGGAAATCATAAGAGATTTTCTTCATATAGGAAAATAAAATTAGGCTTTTGCAAATATGATGGCCCAAAAATATTTAGAGGGCTTGACAAGCACAGACGATTTATTTTTAAACCCAATTAATTTGGATAATGATAAAACTAATAAGCCCAAATTCCAACTTCTGAAAACATTCATGAATCCAAATTATTTCCCATTTGTTTCTTCATTCTTCCCCTTTTTGATAATGACAAACTTTTGCTAAAAAGATTTATTCAAGCATATAGAGGATATCAGAGCATTATAAGTATATTAAAGCTATATAGAAATATCAGAGCAATTTAATCAGATCATGATTCAATCAGAGCATGTTAGAGAGAAAGTGTACTAAAATCTTTGTAAGGCTTTAAAATGCTCCCCCTAAATTTAAGATGCATTGAAAAACTTTCCTCCCCCTAAACATATGCCCATTTCTTTTCAATTATTTCAAAAACTTTGTATCTTTCCTTTGTCCCCCTTTCAAAAACTTTTATTTCAAAAACTTTGCATCTTTCCTTTCTCCCCCTTTTGTCATTAGCAAAAGCTAGTATTAGGATAAAAAAATAATAACAAAAGCAAAAAGAAAATAGAAATAGGATGAAAAATTAGTATATGAATAATAGAAGCATATTGGAAGTGGGCATCAAGTAGAAGGGTCAATAGACAAGAAAAAATGGTAAAAGAGAAACAGAACAAGCATGGTAAAGTAAAAACTAGTATCAGAGTGAAAACTAATATCAGGGCAGAAATAAACAAGAGAGTGGCATGTAATAATAAAGAGATAAGGGTAAAATAGTAAAAATAGTTATAGATTAGAAAATAGATGGAGGAAATTAATAGTGATGAAAATCATAACATGAAAGAAAAGAAAGAACATTAAAAAGTAATATGGTCAAGTCAGAAGTCACAAAAAAATTTTAGAGCAACAAATGACAAAATAATAGAAGTATCTAAAGCAATCAATTCTACAAGAAAGGATATATCAAATAAATAGGAAGTCAGACAAAAATAACAATAGAAAAGTTATAGACAAGAAATAATAGAAATTAGGTAATGATATTTCAGATAGGAGGTCAGATAAAAGAGAACAGATTATATAAGTGTCTACAAAAGCTATAAGCAGCATTAACACATGTAAAACCTTCAACTAAAACTACTAACAAAAGTTAACTCATTTCAATAGTTTTAGGTGCATATGCAAGAGTAAAATGTCTAAAACCTACAATGTATATGCCTAGGCCAACTATACTATGCTATTTAAGGCTTCTCAGAGGATTTGGTCTGTGCTAGTAGCAGATCAATGATTATTTTCATTTAAGCTTGTAAATTTTCAAGGCCACTATCAACCTTATTAGTCAAACTGATAAGATCTCCTTCAAGCTTATCAATTCTATTTTCATTACTTAGCTTGGAATTGGATGGACTTACTCATTCAACCATAATTGAAAGATAGGGTAGGGTAGGACTATAAGCTTCATATACCATAAGGTCTGTAAAAAAAGTGAAAAGATCAAATGTTATTTAGTTAGAGTATGGTCAAAAGGCTATAGCCTTAGAGTTAGGCTTGTTAAACAAACATGCTAGAGTAGGCCAGACCAGGTCTGCGTAGGTTTTAACTTGCCATGGACCGGTCTGTTTGACCTGAGATTAAAAATAGACTCTTTTAAGGCGGTTTGGGTTCGGTCCATGAAAGTCCCGAACCGGCCTATGGATCGGCTTGTTTTGCCTGTTTGTCTATTACATCCACAATCCTATTAATCCACTCTAGTCCTTTAGCAAGCCCAGTACCAGAAGTTATTTTTTGGTTTTTCCAAATTGCAAACAGAGGGTCAGAGCTAGAGGTGTTGCTTCTTGTTTTGGAGCGAGCCCAGACTGGAGACTGCTCAACACCAAACTGCTATTTTCTATTTTGGTTTTTGCAAATTGCATACAGAGGTCAGAGGGAGGGCTAGACTCTAAACTCTAGAGGCCAGAGTGCCAGAGTCTAGAGGCGTTACCCTGCCCTACGGCCCCTACCTTATTTTGGAAAACTGGAACTTCTATTTAGGATTCAGCTTAGTTGTCTTACAAACACTCAAAAAAAAAATCCTCTTTTACCACATCCACTATATAATAAATTAAATTACTGAAATTAATTTAAAATCCTATATATTTAATATAATTAATCATCTATCAACAGACTCAACACATAACAATCATTATAATTATAATAAAATAAAATCTATTTCTAAGTTAAATAATATTGCTTCTAGAAATAAATATTTGGCAATCAAAATCCACTTGTATGTCCTCCTAACTTATCTAGGTAGCAGTGGTCCAGTGGAGACTCTTGAATCTTGAAAATACAATTTATCATTCACGAATAAACCATCATATTCAATTCTTTTGCTTCCAACCTTCCACAATCTATATATCAAACAAAATAAAAAATACATCATATTTTAACACATTTTATGATCCATAATAAAACCAAAGTAATAGAATTATTTCACCTAAAAAAATAAGACAATTGTTATAATATTATGATAAACATAAGTATCTAAAACAGAAAAGGAAACTAAGTGAGAAATGCTCGCTAATAGCATTCTAACTCTAAGTTTCCAACCGAGTAGCTAGCACTGAAGATTTAGATTAATGAAGAGTTAAAGATAACCAACCAAAACACATAAAAATTCTTTTATAAGTTAGTGCAACTAGAAGCTAATCAAACTTAAACAAAAATTAATGATAGATCTAAAGAACTTACTAGAAAATAAAATGGAGACCTCTATCTATGCATCCTCATCATCATTAACTTTTAACTCCTTATCTAGATCAATTGGTGCATTATTTTTGAATCCTTAATTGAGTCATTTTTTCCTTCCTCATCATCGTCCAAATCCATAATTGAAAGTTTAATTGTTAAAAAAGTTCAAAGATTAAAATAAGAAAAGTTAGAAATTTTCTAAATTAATTAGAAGTTAAATCATTGAGATTACCAGCAAGAGTGAAATCATGGAGCCAACTACGAGTGCAAATCAAAGCTTGAACTTTCCTTGGAAGGAGACAACTTCTATATTTATTTAGCACTCGCCCTCCAATACTAAATGCTGATTCGGATGCCACCATTGTAATTGGCACACTCAATAAGTCACAAGCCATGATGGCTAGATCCGAAAATCTATTCTTATGCACCTTCCACCAATCTAAAACATCTAAATCTTTATAATAAGAAAATTTAAGCCTTGGCTCTTCCAAATAAATCTCCAATTGAGATTTTCCAGCTCTTGTAACAATTTGAGAATCAAAGGCCTTGAAATTCTAGCCCAAAAAAATTCATACAATCTAAAAATAAAAATAATCAAAATATAATAAATTGCATAAAAGCATTGGATCATACTTATAAGCAACAAATTAGAATTGAAAGTAGGAAAACTTATAGTGAAAAGTTTCTTTAGTCTGTTACTTGTACTTGAACTTCCAAATGATGATATGAAAGTACTTGAAGGTTAGCTTAGAGGTGAATGCTTAGGATATGCCACATGGAGTTGAAAAAGCTTTTATTTCACAATTTTAATTTTTTTCTTCACAAGTTGTAGAGTTAATAGTATTATAGCAAAACTCCAACAAAGAAAGCTTGATTCTTGGATCAAAGATAGCTGCCATAGTAAGCAAGACATTGTATTCATTCTAATATTTATCAAACTTAGCCTTCATGTTAATAGCCATCTCTCTTATGGTTTCATCTTCATTCTTTAAATTATCCAATAGAAGCCATTCAAATTTCCAAACTTAAGTGAAATACAAGTTTGCGGTTGGATAACTTGAACTGGATATTAAGTTTTTCATCTCATAAAAAGGCTTCAAAAATTCACTCATCTTTTCACCCCTTACCCACTCCACACCAGATGGACAATGCTTGTAGTTTTATCAATAATAGCAAAGTGAATAAATACTTGTTTATATTTTAAAGCACTATCAAGCATGATAAAAGTAGAATTCCATCTAGTAGGCACATCCAAGCATAATTTCATACCTCTATTAATTGACAAATTTTAGACAATCTTGTCAAAGCTTCTCATTCTTGCTTCCGAACCCTTAACATATTTAATACTTTCTCTAATTTTAATAATGGCACTAGAGGTCACTTTCAACCCATCTTGAATAATAAGATTTAAAATGTATGCAGAACATCTTACATGAAAAAATTCACCATTATACAATAAGCTTTATTCCAAACAAAGTTGTTCTTTCAAATAAGATTGCATGTTATCATTTCCAGAAGCATTGTCCAAAGTTAGAGTAAAAATCTTCTTATCTATCCCCTATTCACATAAGGCTTTCATTATTTTTTTTTTATAAGTTATATCCCATGTGTGGAGGTGGCATGCCATAAAAAGTTAAGATTTTGCTTCTCAACTTCCAATTAAGATCAACATAGTGAGCAGTTAAACAAATATAGCCTTTTTGAGTGCAAAAAGTCCATAAGTCAAAAATAAGACAAACTCTATCTAAAATTTTTGCCAATTCATCTTTCACTCCCTCTTTTTCATTTAAATAAAGCTTCCACACATTTGATGCAGATGTATTTCTAGAAATCATTTTTGCATCAAGGTTTAAATATTTCAATACATCCCTAATTCCATCATATTCAACAAAATTAAAAAAGAGATCATGTTTTATGATGGCCAACGCTACTGTATTCCTAAAAATTTCTTAATCAATTTTTCTACTTCTTAGTTTACCAAGATTATCTAATAAGATTTCCAGCATCTTAGCTTGCTTCAATTTCTTAAGTTTTTTACATCTTTGAGCATGGCAAGGTAGACTTGAAGTACCGGCTTGGGTTCCACCTCCCACAATTAAAGTTCCACAACCTTTGCATTTGCCTTGATGTCTACCATCTTCACATAGTCCTATATTCTCATAAAAAGTCCACACATCTAATGTTGTTTTCTTTCTTTTATTACGACCTTCATTAGCTTCAAGTTATTCAAGTTAATTTTTAGAAACATGAGTACTTTCATTAACAACAATGTTTTTAGTTTCATTATTGTTCCCCTTATATGCACATCACCCGCACTATCATTGCCCTCTCCAACATTTTGATATGTAGATTATGATTCCATTATCTAGGACTAGTATAAACTACATGTTGACACATAAATATAAACTTAATTAACACTTATACTCATGCACACAACACTACAACAACATAAATAGCAAAATTTTACTACTCAGACTTATACAATACAACTACATAGACTTAGACTTCTACAAGTTCTAACAAAACAAATAAACAAATTAGCATCCTTAAATAGTTCTAAAACAAGAACCAGATAAATGATTTTATAACCAATTTTTTTTAAAAAAATTTAACTTGCAACTGTAACAATTAACATTAAAAAAAATTTAAACTCATGATAAAAGAAGTCACAATCATTTTATCAGAGTATTCTACTTTGGTTCATTTATTTTTGTTGATCTTAACATTTACTTAATTAATGTTAATTATATATTATATATTTTAAACAAGTGAATGATATAAAAAGATTAAAGGTAGGTGTAGATAATGTTTTTCTTTTAATTCTGTCAAGCTAATAAAGGTAGCATATTGCTAACCTTCCAATGAGGCTTTCCTTGGAAAACTTTTCTTTGTAAGTATTACTAGATTATATTAGATTGGAAGTGTGAAATAAATTACCATTAGTTTGCATTGGATTTCTTAGACTTTGGGTTATAATAAAACTTAGTATATTTTTTTTGGCAGTTTATTTATGATGTCAGTGAACTTTTTAAGTTATATATTATATAAGATATATATATATATATATATATATATATATATATATATATATATATATATATATATATATATATAAATGAAAGTTTTTAGTGGGTTTATGAGTGAAATTTTTAAAAATGATTTTATATATATAAATAGTCAAAAGTAACTTTTAAATTTAGATTATTGAATATGATTTCTTTTTAGTATTATTTTATAATTTAAAATTTTGAAATAATAATAAAAAGGATGGCATATAAATGATTTCTTTTAATTATATATTGCTTACAAAAGTTAACTTTAAAGGATATATAAATTAAATTTTCAGCAGATTTGTGGATGAGTTTCTTGAATTTAAATTGGTCTCAGCTGACTTCATTGTACAAGGAAGCTTAAGCCAATAATTAACAATAAAGAATAAGCTAAGAATTTGGACAAAGTTCAACTAAAGCTTCCCTGTCCCATTATCAAATTTTGCAGGAAAATTTTTTAACATTTAAAAAAGAAAAGGAAAATCACTTAGGTCAGAAATAAAGTATGATTCCCTAAACTACACCTTTTTCTAGCACATCCAGTTAAGCAAATATGAGATTGGATTATTTAATTTTATTAGACTAATTGAACAATTGCTTGAAACTATAATTACCAAAACTAATTCAATTTTTCATTAACTTATCATTATAATAATTCTCAATATAGAGCCATAACAATGTTCTTACGACTAGACCCCTCACTTAATTTGAATACATATGAAAAATTGTTTGGTTTAATTATTAATCTAGATTAACACAAAACAGATACTTTTTCCACAAGCCAGAAAGTCTACAAATGTCTACACATCTATCACAATAGGAATACTACGACTACAATGAAAGATAGAATAGAAAATCAATTATTGCTACAAGAATGAAAGACAAAAGTCATAGAACATAAAACTAGATTACTACACAAAAAGGAAACATAACTGCAACACCATACAGTAGAACCACCATACAGAAAGTCAGCAACATAATCGGGTTAAATGGAGGAACACAATGTAACACTTACCTCAAAGCTAGTATCAGGACGAGGGTGAATGCTGAACACGATCTTCGATTGATTAAACGTCATCACCTCGCCTCCACTCGCTGTAGATTCCTTCGATGTTTGATCACAAACTTGAAGCCCCAAATAGCTGCATGTTTAGAACTAGAACTACAAAACAAGAAAGAAGCAAGAATAATGTTAACAAGGAGCAGAGCAACCTAAAAATAAAGAATCGTGAAAATCAATTTAATGATTCGGCTTGAAAGTAACATAAAATTAAAAATTTTATCACTAATTGATGAAAAAGGAAAATCTCACCTTAAGTCCTTGACAGTTGACACCTTCAGCAATTCGATACCCTAGCTAGTAGAGAGGTAAGAGGTTTCTTGAAGAAAATTTTATGTTTCAGTGTTTCTGATGATATCATTTGCTCTGCTGAGAGTGCTACAGCTAATTGTGTTATTTGTTTTATTTTTTTATTTCGATTTTGAAAATTGAAATTGGCTTGGGGAGTTAGGTTGTTGTTAATGTGTGACTATTTTCTAAAAGATTGAAAGTCTGAAACTGTGAAACAAGGCCGGTCTGTGAACTGACCCATGTCCATGCGGGACAAACCCATCTAGATTATGATCTGTATGGATTGGCCCGTTTAACCCATAATTAAAAAAAAGGCTTAGTTTCAGAGGTCCAAATTTACGTAGACCTACGGAGTGGGGGCGATTGATTTGTGAGTCAAGGCCTGTTTGACAAGCCTACTTAGAGTAATTTTAATTATGTTTGATTTAGGCGATTTAATAGCTAGTGGTCAAACAGATGCTGTAATAAGTTTAGGAGCTTCAACAAAAGGCGAATTTGTAGGTGGTGTTTCAATAGGTTATGCTTCGGCTAATGTTGCTACAATAGGATTAAGAGTCTTCTAATCAAGGATGTATGGTACGGCTGAGGGAATTTGGCTAGGTTGTTCTATCAGAATGGTCCACTATTTAGGCTTATTTGCTTGAGGAGTAAAGAATTCTATGATTATTCGGCAAATAGAGCATTGGATTAGTTCTTGTAATCGTCCCATCTTACGAAAATATAGATTAACCAGGTTGGATAATAGAAGTGGATGTTCAAGAGATAGTGGAACTTGTGAAGTCCAGTAATTAAAGCAAAGTTGTAGAGGTTAAAAATCAAAAGAGCTCTGAGGAGGACTGTTACTACCTTTGAATTCAGGAATAACACTAGTGTCTTTTGCATATTCTACCTCAATGTCTACATGCTTTCTGCTTTCTCATGTACTGGTATACCAAACTTTTCATTAATTCCCAACTCAGGTCCTTCCATTTCTTCTTCCTCTATATTAGTTAATGGTTCATACTAGGTTTCAGTCTCCAAATTCCTAGCAGATTGTTCTTCTTCTTTTTCCTTCTTTTCTTCTTTATCCTTCTCTTCCTCTTCTCCTATATACATTTCTACTTCTTTTTTTGTTTCTTATTTAGTATCCACTATATTAAACTCTTCTTTGAGCTTTTTTATCTCTTCCTCTAGTTGTTTCTTCCTAGTTGTGGCAATTTTAATTTTGATATCCAATAGTCTGTTTATGTATTCTTCATTTGCTTGCTCATTATCAGACTCATTATATATTATTTTTATTTCTTTAATGTCTGATTCAAGATCAATGACTTCTTTGGCCTTTGGCTTTCTTATTTTTGTCTCATAATAATTAAGCACAAAGCTTGCTTCTCTTACTCTACTGGACCTCTTTCTTTCTTCACTTATTTCCTCATTTTTCTTTTTGCCACTACTACTTCCTAACTTTATTGTTTTCAAAGCTTTAGTAGCTTTTTTCATTTCCCTAGCTTCTGCTTGCCTAGGGTTTTCTTCCAATTTCTTTTTTTCTTTTCCTCTATCAGATTTCCTTTTATCAAACTCCTTTCTTCTTAAGCTTTCACTTTCATCAATGTGTATTCCTTTTGTAGGCACTCTAAAGGGTGTATCAATTTCTTCCCTCTCTTTCTCTCCATGTTCTTTTTTTACAAATTTCCTTTTTAGTTTTTTAACTTCATGAAGCTTAGCTGGATAATTTTTCAAGCTAATGACTTTCTTATTCATCTTAGTAGGAAGCTCAAGTTCTTTACTAAAGGCTAGTGTTCTAAGCTAATTATCATTCATGACATTACCACCTAACACTCCTTACCCTTTTTCCTTAGACAAATCTACCTTAAAATGTTTAAGGATTCTGGTAACTACTATACCATATCCTATATGAGCATCAACTTTACTTTTAATTGATAGAATTTGCCTACTAATCAAATAACTTAGATTGATTCTAAATCTAGTCTCTATGGCCCATAATAGAAATGCTTCAAAATTACTTATACTGCTCATAGATCCTCCCTTAGGACATAAGACATTGTAGATGTAATAATGTAGGACTTTATGATTCATTGTTAGCTAGTTTATTAGAGGAGTTTTTTTTGCATTTTTTCTTCCCAGCTTTCGAACCCATCTTCTGAAATTGAAGCCATTTTTATCTTTAATGGTTCTACTTAGGTTTAAACAAGCTCTATCATTTAGTGACCCTAGCAGGTAGTTTATCAATCCTAGGTTAATCTTTTGCTCTTCTCTATTTACATACAATTGTAATCCTTCGCCATCCTTAATTGATTTAACATTTGCATAGAAGAGTTTTGTGTGCTTTTCATATAACAGTTTGTCAATTCGCATGAACTCTTCCCTTTGCATACTTTTTCGCCATTCAAAACACTTTACTCCTTTATTTTCTAATAACTGAATATTAACTTTTCAAGGCTTCATGAATCTCCTCATCTCAATATCACTATCATATTTACTAGCTGCAAAAATATCTCTAAAATCATCTTCATTGAATGTTGTGGATTATGCCATTAATAAAAAAGAGGTTTATTAAAGAGAAATAGAGATGGTGCTGAAATAGGAGTTTTGGAAATAGGATAGCATTTGTTGGAGATTAATTGAACGGTTTCAAGCATTCACAAAAAATTGTGAATAAGGATAAAGGGATTTGAATAGAGAAAAGAAATGATTTTCTAGGTTTAAAGCAAAGAAGTCAAACTAACTTTCTTTTTAGAAAAAGATGAAATATATTTTATTTTCTTTTAAAGAAAAGATAGATTTAATCAAGTACAAACCTAGATTTCATTAAATTTGTGTAGTTGGTAAGGAAATAGATGATTAAAGAGTTAAAACTTAGATTTATTCTATAAATAAAAAGCTAACTTTGTTTTAGAAGAGAATAAGAGTACATTCAAGTATAAAAGGAGATGTTGTGTAACAGGAAATTTAGTAGGAATATACTTTTGGCACCAGTTTTGTGATTTGACACAATCTAGAATAATCAAAATTTGGATTTTTAGATTTTCAAATCTTCTAGAAGCTTGAGATAGCAACAAGCTTGCTATTTTACAATCTTAAGGTTATTCTTTTAACTAATGTGAGCCTATTTCTAGGGAATGATGCATGTCATGTCTCATTAACATATATAGAGTAAATTAGTCAAGACGAATCATTCCAAGTTCTTTTCTAATATGATAAAGCTTGTCTTCATGCAAAGGTTTTGTAAATATATCTGCTAATTAATTTTCACTATTTGTGAATTTAAGTAGAATATCTCTTCTAAGTGTATGATCTCTTATGAAGTGATGCTTAATTTCAATGTGCTTCATTTATGAGTGCTGAATAGGATTTTTCAATAAATTTATAGCATTTATATTATCACAAAAGATTGGTATGCATGAGAATTTCAAATTGTAATCTTCAAGTTATTTTTTTATCCATAAAATTTATGTGCAATAGCTTCCTACTGCCATATATTCTGCTTCTACTGTAGATAAGGCAACTAAAGCTTATTTTCTACTATGCCATGATACAATTCTTTATCTTAAAAACTGAAATACTCCACAAGTACTTTTCTTGTCTAACTTGCATCCTGCAAAGTTAGTATTTAAATATCTAACTAGATTTAAAGAACTATCCTTAGGATACCAAAGGCTATAGTTCTTAGTTCCTAATTCCTAGTAGATATCTAAAAATTCTCTTAACAACACATAAATGAGATTATTTAGGATTAGATTTATATCTAGCACATATGTACATGCTAAACATAATATCAGGTTTACTTGTGGTTAAGTAGAGGAGTGAGCTAAGCATACCTTTATATCACTTTTCATCATCTATCTTACCATTTTCATTTTTGTCTAATTTTGTAGATGGATTCATAGGAGTGTTAATGGCTTTTGCATTTTCCATTTCAAACTTCTTTAGAAGCCCACTTGTATACTTTGCTTGATTTATAAATATTCCTTCCTTTGTTTGTTTTATTTGAAGTCTAAGGAAAAAGGTAAGTTCTCCCATCATGCTCATTTTAAATTTACCTTTCATTAAATTTGAAAATTCCTTGCATAAAATGTCATTAGTAGAACCAATGATAATATCATCAACATAAATTTAGATAATTAGTATATCATATTTAATGGTTTTGATAAAGAGAGTTATGTCTACTTTACCTCTTAAAAATCATTTTCAATAAGGAATTTACTAAGCCTCTCATACCAAGCTTTTGGAACTTATTTTAATCCATAAAGGGCTTTAGTGAGTTTGAAAACATAAGTTAGCTTTTCTTTATATTCAAATCCAGGAGGTTATTTATGTAAACTTCCTCATTTAGAAAGCTATTTAAAAATGCACTTTTCACATTCATTTAGTAAAGTTTGAAAATTTTGAAGCAAGCAAAGGACAAAAGCATTCTTATAAATTCAAGTTTAGTTATGGGTGCATAAGTTTCTTCATAATCTATACCTTCTTATTGATTATAACCTTGAGCTACTAACCTTGCTTCATTTCTTACCACGTTACCGTATTCATCCAATTTATTTTTGAATACCCATTTAGTTTTGATGATTGGATGATTTGAAGGTGGTGGTATGAGCTTCCATACTTTATTTTTCCTAAATTGATGTAATTTCTTTTTCATGACTTTAACCTAACTTTCATCATTTGGAGCATCTTGTATATTTTTAAGTTCTATATAAGATAATAAAACCAAGTTAGTTTTATTTTTAAAAGAGGATCTAGTTCTCATAACATGAGATAGATCACTAATGATAATAGTTTTATTTTTAAAAGAGGATCTAGTTCTCATACCTTGAGATGGACTAATGATAAATTCATTTGGATAGCTTGGGCGATTTTTCCATTCTCTTAGTAGACTTCCTTTACTTCTTAAATGTGTATGTTGTTGCTCTTTAGCTGGATTTTTGATAGCATCGTCATTCTATTCTAGATAGCGATCATTTTGCTCATTTTCAGCATTCTGCTCGAAATAGCAATCTCCTTGCTCTTCTTGGAGATGGGTTTTGGATTAGTTTTCTCTGGCTATTTCAATTTGTTCCTTGAATTCTTGCTCTATTGAGATTATTTGGCATTCATCATTAGCTTACTTTCTTAAGGAACATGTATTAGATTCATCAAAACAACATACATGGATTCTTTAATAGTAAAAGTGCTTTTGTTATACACTTTATAAGCTTTGCTTGTATTAAAGTATCTAACGAAAATTCTTTCATCACTTCTTGAGTCAAAATTTCCAAGATTGTTTTTTCCATTATTTAAAATAAAGCATTTGCATCCAAAAGCATGAAAAGAACTAATGTTGGGTTTTCATCCCATCTATAATTCATAGGGTGTTTTCATCAAAATAGGCCTTATAAAGCATCTATTTGAAACGTAACATTATGTATTAATAGCTTCAACCCAAAAGTATTTTGGTAAATTATTTTTATAAAGTAAGGTTCTAGTCATATCTTGTAATGTCTTATTCTTTCTTTCCACTACCCTATTTTGCTGAGGAGTTCTAGGATAAGAAAAGTTATGACCAATACTATTTTCATCAGAAAAAGTTTCAAACTTTTGATTTTCAAATTCACCACCATGGTCACTTCTAATATTTGAAATGCAAACTCCTTTTTCATTTTGAACTTTCTTGCAAAGTTTTTCAAATATTTTAAAAGTATTATTTTTATGTGCAAGAAAAAATATCCAAGTAAATCTAGAGAAATCATCAATAATTACCAAATCATACATTTTTTTCCAAGGCTCATTATTTTGATAAGACAAAATAAATCCATATGTAAAAACTCTAGTGGTCTAGTAATTGAAACTAAATTTTTAGGTTGAAATGGCATTTTAAATTGCTTGCCTTGTTGACATGTGTTACATATATGGTCTTTTTCAAAACTTATTTTTGGACGATCTATCACTAAGTCTTTCTTTAACAGATTTGAAATAAGACACATGTTAACATGACCAAGCCTTTTATGCCATAGCTAACTTTCATTACTTGTTGATGCAAGATATTTTAAAGAGTTTAAAGAAATTTCTTGCATATTTGAAACATAGACATTATTATACAAAATAAATTTTCTTTTCTTTTATATGTTGAATAAAATAATGTGATAATTTAAAAATCACTTTGTAACCTTTATCATAAAGTTGACTAATGCTTAGAACTTAAAACCATTAACCATACTAACATTATCAATGGAGGTAAGACCCACACTTATCTTACCTATACCGATGATTTTGCATTTGGTGTTGTCTCCAAGTGTGACAAATCTGTCATTTATGATTTTAAGTGATGAGAACTTACTTCGATTTTCAGTTATGTTTCTTGAGCATCTATTATCTAAAAACTAATCATCCTTTTTTATTATGGATTTAAGACACACCTACAATAAAAGATTGATCTTTCTTAGGTATCTAAATCTTTATGGGTCCTTGAAGGTTATTAGTTGATGCCTTGTTATCATTTTTTTTATTAGACACCCAATATTAATTTTTATGTGAAGACATTCTTTTTCGTAAATAGCAAAAAGTAGCAATATGACCTTTATCTCCATAATAATTGCAAGTTATGTATGAACTTGATGGATAAGAGGCTTTTACAAAGATAATTTTGTAATATTTATTATAGTGTGAGTGAAGATATCCTAATCCTTCTTTTTCTAAGGAATATTTTTGAATTCCTAAAAGAGTATTTAAATTATTTTTTTCATTAACAAACTTTGCAAAATCATTTGTTAGAGTGGTTATTTTTCTTTTTAAAGAAACATTTCCCCTTTTTAAGTTTAAAGATCTATGCTCTAATTTTGATTTTATTTTATGATTTTTTACTTTAAAAAATTTAAAATCATTTTTTGAAACTTGTTTTTCATTCTTTGAAAGACCATTTTCTTTTAATAAGTCTTGATTTTCTTTTTCCAACTTTTCAATCGATTTTGTTAGAAATTCAAGATTACTTTCTAAAACTTGTTTTTTCTTTTTAAAAACTTCATTTTCATTTTTCAAAGTTTTTAAATTATTTGTTAAAAAATGTTTTTCAATTTCAAAAGAGTTTGAAAAATCTTTTTCCTTTTTGAGAAAATTGTTTTCCTTTATTAGAGCTTTATTTTTTTTTAAAGAAAAATACTTAGTCAAAACTTTATGAAAATATTTCATTAATTCATTAATTCATCATAAGCTTTGTTTTGTCTTCTTCACTTTTACCCATAAAGCAGTAGTTGGCAATGTCATCTATTTCTTCTTCATCTTCATCTTCAAGTTCTTCCTCGGAGGTCATTTCTTTATCATCCCATGTCACCACCATGACCTCCTTCTTAATTGTCTTCTTTGGATTTTTTTTCTTTAATTTTGGACACTCACTTTTCTTGTGTCCTCACTTTTTACATTCAAAGTAAACATTGGTTAGTTGCTTAATTCTTTATTTTGTTCCTTTTTTCAAAGTGATCTAGGCTTAAAGCTACCTTTTATTTTGTAAATTCTAAAAAATCTTTTTTTTTGAAAAAGCTAACTTATCTTCTTGTTCTTTTGTTTCTTCATCAAGATCATCATCTTCTTCTTCATCTTTTTATGAGGATGTTTTAAATGTTATTACTTTCTTTTTCTTTTCTTAATCTTCTCTCATATATGTTTTTTCATATGTTAAAAGTTTTCCTCTTAGTTTATTATATGTAAGGGTAGAGAGATTATTTCCTTCTTGCATGGCATTTACTTTAGATTGCCATGATTTTGGAAGCGTTCTTGAGATTTTCATCACTAGTTCTCAATCAATAATGATTCTTCTTAATACATGAAGATCATTAACAATGGCTAAGAGCCTTTCAAAGATAGGCTCCATCTTTTCACTTTTTTCCATCTTGAATATTTCATATTCATATACAAGTATATTGATCCTAGTTTCTTTTACTTGATTAGTGCTTTCATAGGTCACTTCAAGTTCATCCCACATTGATTTTGCAGAAGTACATTTAAATTTTTTTTTAAACTTGCTAGGTGTTACAACACACATAATGGCATTTATTGCTTTTGCATGTATTGCTTCCTTCTTGTAATCAGCTTCTATCTATTCATCTTCTAGTTTAAGCACTTTTATTTCTCTTTCTATCTTTATAGGTGCTTCATAGCCTTCCTTGATAACTTTTCATACTTCAATGTCGGTGGATTTGATGTAGATCATCATTCTAAACTTTCAATAGTCATAGTTGTTGGGAATTCGGATTATCATACGCAGCGGGAATTCAAAATTTGATCCGAATTCTACCTAAGATCCATGCAAAAGACATAAATCAATGATTAGGATTTTACCTATTTGGCACTCGTATTTCTACTGATGAAAACTTGAGAGAGCGAATGAATCAAACACCGGCCAGAAGGTACAGCATCTCTACGGTATCCACACGGAGTGAACAACGACCTCTCACTCACGACGAATCTGCTAGGATGCGTTTTTCTCTCTAGGATTTAAAACTGGATGTTTTCTGAATAATTTTGGGTTTTATGGAAGCTTATGAGTGTGTCTAAAGTGCTGCCCTCAAGTCCCCTTTTATAGAACTTAGGCAAGCCATAATCCTATTCCTACTAGGATAATGCCTCCAAAAAATCCTAATCACACTCAACAACTTATCTTATCCTTATCCTAGAGATAATGAAGAGAGATAGGACTTATCAATTAATTATCTAATATTAGATAATAATATTATTTCATAATATAAATATCTTAATATCAGATATTTGCATATAGTTATCAAATATCAAAATAATATTATTTCATAATATATTTATCTAATATTTGATAACATAATTATTTGATATTACTTTAATATCAAATAATATCACATAATAATAATTATATTTATTACGTGAAAAATATATTATTATTTAATAATATATATATATATATACACAGAAATAAGTCCAATTAATTAAATATTAATCTAATTAAAGTTCAATTAATTATTATCTTATTCCTACTGCTTTTGTATGATCCTATAGGTTCTTGCTACGTTGACAATGACTCATTATTGAGCCATAGATAGTGAGTGGTATCTAGCAATACATCACTACCACTCAAGTAGTAAGAATGTTTGTGATTTGACATCCATCTAATACATGATCAACGTTTTGCATCATAATCCATTTTGTAATAATATCCAAATTGAACTGGAGGCATGGAGAATGTCATCCTCGTCAAAATTCAATTTATATTTCTTGATACTAAGTAGACTTTAAAATAAATGATCAATATTACATATTAATTCATTTAAGCATGGCCATGCATTTCTAAGTCTCACTTAATCAAGGGGCCTAAGGATATATCTCTTTTATATAAGAGTAACAAAATCCTATCTACATCACTCACTTCCCTCTGCATAATTCATGACACACCCAATCAATGCCCTACTTGTCATCCCGATTAAAGGTGACATAGGACGACATCAAAGTGAGTAACCCCTCATGTAAGGAACCGTAGTAACTTCAGATCAAAGGACTATATGCAATTATGACCATATGAGAACTACTAATGACACAAGTTTTATCCATGCAGTATTCTCATATTAGGTCAGTCCAGTACATCTGTTCACTAATAATGTACTCATGTATTCACTTGATATCACATATCCATGACTTATAATCATCAGTTACTATACATGTTAGTCTTGATGTACTATTACTATCCTTTTCATAATAATACTTAACTACGGACATTTTAGGAATAGTAAAACTATTCCAGAGATAATTATTATATTAAGTTATAAATTGCGCAAAATTAATAAAATAAAAATAAAATAATATAATAATTACATTACCTAAAATAAAATATAATACATTATGTATTATTTTAATCATCTATATGATTAGTTCTTAGGACACACACTAACAATAGTTTGCATCATTAAAGAGTAGAGGTCTAGTTGTAGAGTGTCCTTTTGGTCTATGATTTTAGCTAAAAAACTTCATTACTTATAAGGTCTTTACTTACAAAATTGTTAGAATTTTTAAAAAATATGAGACTAAGCTCAAATACGAATTAATAGAGCTTATAAACTAAGAAGGGGTGAATTGGCTTTTTAAAATTTATCAATAAATATAATAATGTTTATATAATAAAATTGTGAAGCATTAATAAAAGATTCTTAAAAAAATGTGAATATGTAGTTTCAAAAAAATGAAATATTTTAATAATGATTCAAAGTATTTTTTTGAAAAAAAAAATTAAAACTTGTTTCTTTTAATGTAATGAAGAATGTTAATTCCCTTTTTATGAAGTGATGCAACTTTTTCAAATAACATAATAATAATAAGAGATAAAATAAAAGATAATTAAAAAAGAAAGAATAGATAACACCAAAATTTTTTATAGAGGTTCGATTGTCCAAAAGGAATGTCTTTTAGGTCTACTCCTCTTTTCTTAAGCTACCAAGTTTCATTTGACGTATTCACTAACTTTTGTCAAGTTACACCACTTAGCTTACAAGATACTCTCGATCTTTACAAGAATTTCCATAAGCACCTAGCTTTACAAGATTCACCAATCTTCACTAGGATTACACCACCACCTAACTTTATAAGATTATCCCAATCTCTACTAGGATTTTCTCAAGGAATACAAGAAGGATTTTGCTCACAATCTATTGAAGATATTTTGCAAGTATTCACTCACTAACACTCTCTTGAGTGGATATGCATGTTTAGGCTTTAGAGTGGGTGGAAAATGAGAACTAAGATTTCACAAGAGAAGGCTAAATGAAATTGTAAGTTGTAGTGCAAGGCTTCAATATTTTCTCATTTTTCATCTTTATATGCATGCAGGCTATTTATAGATGAGAACCAACTTAAGTTCTTGCTATCTTTGTATTTATAGATGCATGCAAGTTTACGACTTGCTATCTTTGTATTTTGGCTCTAAGTTTGAATTTGAATTTTTAGCTCCAAGCTTCTTTTTTCCTCTAAGCAATTTGAAATTTGGAAAATGACTCCATAGATATTGACTTGCCTTAAAAGCTTTCGAGGATGTCATATAATCTGAAAACATCAAGTAGGTACTATTTGTGTTAGAAATAAAGCCACTTTTTCACTTTTTCTCAATTTTCAGCATAAGATAGCAAGCACGCTATTATTTCATCAAAACTGTACTATTTCTTAGAAGATTGATCTAGTTTGCTTGTGTTGTGCATATATTATTCACAACACTATTTATCCAAGTGTAAAAAGTTATCAAAGTAGCTTATACAATTTTATATTAATTTTGGCACATGTTAGGCTATTCAAAAATTAAATTTCCCTCTCATTTTGGCTTTCCCACTCATAGTAAATCAAGGGCTTAATATGATTCATAATTATTAACTATTAGATCTTCTTATCTTTCCTTTGAAAATAAATATTATATTATAGCCAATTGGATATTTACTTGATGAGCAAGTTTGGTATTTTCAAAAGTAGAAAATAAATGGGAAATCATAAGAGATTTTCTTCATATGGGAAAATAAAATTGGACTTTTGCAAATATGATGGCCTAAAAATATTTAGAGGGCTTGACAAGCATAAACCATTTATTTTTAAACCTAATTAAGTTAAATAATGATAAAACTAATAAGCCTAAATTCCAACTTATGAAAATATTAATGAATTCAATTTATTTCTTATTTGTTTCCTCAAAAATGTTTCAAAACATCATCCCCTCTTTCTACTCTTTATACAATCAAATTATAAATAATCATTAGCGATAATATTTTAACATTATATGCAACTTTGTCCTCCATACTCAATATTTGGGACAAACGCTTCTAAATAATTTTGATGCCC
The DNA here is from genome assembly GCA_020226215.1 of Sindora glabra. NCBI lineage: Eukaryota > Viridiplantae > Streptophyta > Magnoliopsida > Fabales > Fabaceae > Sindora > Sindora glabra. The sequence continues at coordinate 24,146,977 of CM035231.1, read as the reverse complement.
GCCATAAGATTTTATATTCATAGTTCATGTATTTTACTCTAGTAAAGGAGTATTGCTCTTGCTTAGGATGAGTAAGATTTGTTATTTTTAATCCTCCCTATCTTAAGTTTGAATCATATTGTCATTGATTTTATAGGATTAAAAGATATGCAACTATATTCTTTGAATTGGATCAATTCATAAAATTTATCAACTATTCATATCATAGATTTAAATTTTACTGCTAACAAAATCAATAATATACTTTAACTATGGAAGGAAACAACATATCATATTCTTTAATTTTTCATTACAATATATATACACACACACATACGATAAAAAATCTTTAAGAAGTTAATGATATATCCTAATTTTAAAATAGAGTAACCTCTAATTCTCCTAAATTCCCCCTCCCTAAATTGATAGTGTGACAAGATAACTAAATATAATTTTGAAAATTTTAAATCTAGAGTTTATTTATATCACTTCATTATCAAATATGAAAAATTACATAATAAAATATAATTGAAATATTTGGTTAATATATATAAGGTTTTAAATTCCAATTATAATTACCATATAATTTTTGCAATCACAAATATTATGAAAATAAAAATATCAATTGTCACTATAGGAATAACAACCTTTAGCAACGACAAAAATTATCGCTAAAGGTTTCTCGGTAATTGCAGATGAAAAAAGCCATTACAGATGTTGTCGTTAGTGTATGTTCGTCGCTAAAACCACCTGCATCGATGACAAAAATGTCGTTGGTAAAGGTTCAACTTTCTGCAATGACATTATCGTCATTGAAGATGCTTTCAAATTTTAAAAATTTTTAAATTTTAAACCTTCATCAATGACATTGTCATCGTTGAAAACTAAACTTTTAGTGACGACAAAGTCATCGTTGAAAGCCTCGTTTTTAGTAACAACAATGTTATCAGTGAAAGATTATAATATTTTTTAAAAAAATTTATATTTCAATTAATATATTATATTTATTAATACTTATAATAATATTTCAAATAAACAAAATTAAATCAAGTAAACTAAATTAATTTAATCTAATTTAAAAAATTTTAATTTAATTTCATCTAATTTAAATTCTATAAATAAAATAGGCTAATGATATTGATAGTAACCTAAAACAAGATTGCTTGATTCTTATGAAAAAATTAAATACTCATATAAAATAACTATAAAATTATTTATACATATGAGATGTACATGATTCATATACATATCTATATATGAAAAAATATCATAAATACAAAATCTAAGGAGAAGGAAACTACAAATAACTAGATGTATCGCTATCATTGCTAGGACTATCATCATCATCGTCATCCCCCTAGCGACGAGGACAATGCATAGAGGTTGGTGGCTGGGAAGGGGTTGGACCGACTGGCTAGAAGGGATTGCTACAAATATGCTTGACCTAGGCGATGCAGTAACAAATGGAAGCATGGGCAGATTAAGACCCTGCTATCTAAGTAAGGAAGTCAGTACCGTCAAGTATGTCTCCAACTGCTATTACATCTACTGCTTCTCCTGAATCAACAGCTAACTCTGCTGTAACTGCTCCTGCAACTCACCAATCTAGGACATGCAGTGGGTACTCGTCCCGTAGCTAGAGGTGCTAGGCATACAATATGTATGGCTAGCCAGCACATGACCAACTACCTTCCTGTACCCTCGATGAGTGTCAAGCACCTTATCGGCAATGGCAGCCTCGTCGATCCGCCCATTGGACTGTGCTTGTTAGGTGGCTAGCTCAATCATCCTCATTTTAAATTTTTTAAATAAAAATTAATTATATCTATTCCTGAATTTGCTATTATTGCTCTTGAATCAATAGCTGACTCTGCTATAGCTGCTTCTATAACTCACCCATCTGAGATATGCAGTGGGTACTCATCCTGGAGCTGGAGGTGCCAGACGTACAGTATATGTCTGGCTAGCCAGCACACAACCAACTGCCTTCTTGTACCCTTGATGAGTGCCAAACACCTCGGTAATGGTAGCCTCGTCGATTTGCATAGAAGTATTAGGTGAGCTTATGGATGATACACTGGATTGGCCTACTGGATGGCTAGTTCGGTCATCCTCGTCTTAAATTTTTTAAATAAAAAATAATTGTATAAATGATAAAAAAATTGATATCATTAAAATATAGAATTTAGGTCACTTATATACTGCTCCACAGGTGTCGGATGCACCCACTCCTCTATCCTATACGTGTGTTAGTCCTTGAAGTTCTTAAGCACCAACTATAGCTCACTAGTCTCCTTGTTTCTCTATTAAATTATTATAAGGATGGATAAATATAGCTATTAAATTGGCAATAGATTATACAATTAAATAATAAATAATACTTTAAATTACCTTATCATAACGATGAGCAGTGATGGATTTTGATCTATGTCGATTATTCACCACCTTCTTTGCCTGGTTATCTGTATTTGCCATAGATAGCTCCTACAAATTAAGAAATAATCATATAATATAATTATATTTAAAATTTTAGTAGACAAAATAGTAACATGATTTGGTTAAATATCTCACTTACCCTGTAATTGTTGCTGTTAAAGAAATCTACATATTGATGCCATGTTTAGGGTGAGATAGATTGTGACACATAGCGCCTAACACGGTCCAGGTTGAAATTCTAGTATCGGTTGCCCTTGTACTCTAGAAAATACCTATTCAACCTGTACTTCTAATCTCTATACAAGTTGATAGAACTCTGCATAGGCCATTGAGTACTTTATCCTATTCGGCCTCAGTGATGCTCTGGAGCTTGAAATGAGACTGTAGTATAAGATATTTAATAAGTTAGTAAGAATTAAATCCAAAAATTTCAATACCAAACATAATAAAGTTAAGATAGAGAGGTGATAAATACTTATGTAAACCTCCTACATAACCCTGTCCCACAACTACTAGGGTACTGACCACCATGACTTATAATAAGGCGGTACATGTGCTCGAATGATATTGCCTACATCGCAAGAGAGATGGCTAGAATTCTCCTTGATCGGGTGCCATGTACCAGTCACATTGAACTGTACAAGCACCAGTCTCCCCCCACTCCTCTCCATCTTCTCATGCAACTTGAGGGACTTATTCGAACCCTTCTTTCTCACAAGTGCAGCTTTGATGGATAACAAAAAAGAGTCAGTATCATAAATTTATATTTAATAAATACTCAACATAGGTGTCGCTATTAAAAAAGATACCTAATCTCTCACACTACGGAGGAATGTGAGTGGGTTGATGTGGAGAGTCCTTTTCGACATCACCTCTATGGTGTCGTGCCTCAATATCCGCCATGACTAGAATAATACACATTATGTAAGTATTTATAAGAAATGCTCACAATTGAAGCAGATGACACAATAAAAATTAATACATTCATAAAATGAAATTACATAACTCCTCTTACACAGTTGTGAGTTATCACACAAAAAGATATTATTTTCCTAATTTGATTCAGTGTCGGTAAACCTAACAGACTCATCCCTACAATCGTTTGTATCTTACCATCATCATATTGATGTGCATCATCCTCCATATAATATTCGATTATTTCATCTTTAAAGTTATTATCATCATTAATGAAGATGTCCCTCCTTCTGTTGCAAATGCAATATTCCTAGAAGGTGAAACCATCGAAGGACCATTTCTTTGATCTTTTAAATTGACTAAATGAAAAATCTCCAAGGTTAACTGTGAGGTTGAAATTGGAGGAGGTGCATCCTTGCAAGAATGAAAAGTCTTGTACATTGACATTATCGACAGTATGGACGACTTTCTAATTTGACCCATTAAGAAGATCCTCAATATAAAAGGCTTGTTATGCTTGAGTTGCAAGAATATAAGGGTCATCTCTATACCATTGTTTGCTAATGAAGATACTTGTAATATTTTTATCAATGTAAAACTTCTTCTTTCTAGGATCAGTATCTTACCGTTTGCATTTGAATAAAGTCATGGTATACTTATTTAGATATGATATCCTCAAGCACCCTATAAAATATGCTATCATCAATTCCCAAAACAGAAATTCCATTATTTTGTATTTTATGCTTCATATCCCGAGATTCAACTATAAAGCGCACTCCATTAACAACACACGCTGAGTATATCATTGTAGTAAAATTGGTATTGGAAGCTAATGATAGTAGCTCTTTAGTGGCTTCGGGGGAACCATTTTTATGTAAATAGTACATCTACGAAAATGACATTTTATAGAGAGTTAGGCTAGGAAAAGATTACAAGTAAGGAATAATATTTACATGATTGATATAATACATTTGGAAAGAACAAACTTTTATACCTTAAAGTAAAATCATGCAGGAAATTTTGTTCTGTGCAAGTTATTTATGTTATTAACACCACTTTGTTGAAGCTCTTGTTGATGCTCATTACAAGACATATGTATTATAGTTCGATGTAATTAATTGGAAGAAATCTACAAATAAAAATAGAAAATTAGCGAAGATACTTCTCAATCTTCGCATAGTTATTCAAAATGTACCATATGACTACATCTGGATCCCTCCTATCAAAGTGCGATATGATCTTTTTTTTAAGCAGTCGACATTGTGACCAGAACACTGATAATGCCTTTTTTGTGTATTTGGATGTTACATCTTGATTTCGGTCAAGCTAATTGAATCTAGTTTCCACTCCTTCTAGATACATGGAACAAAACGTTAATACCTTATCAACAACATATTCTTTTGTAATTGAACCCTTAGGTCGAGCATGATTCCTGACATAATCCTTTAACTTTTTTATATATCTCTCATATAGGTACATCCATCGAAAATGAATGGGGCTACCTTGTAATGCTTCGTCAGGAAAATGCATCACCAAGTGAACCATTATATCAAGGAATGTTGGAAGGTGAATCCTTTTAAGCTTACATAAAATGATAACAATATCTTTCTTAGCTTGCAAGACATCCCTCCTATTGAGAGTTCTAGTGCATATTTGGTTAAAGAAATTGCACAACTCAACAATTAGATATGATAATTCCTTTGGCAAAAATGCTCAGACCGAAGGTTCCAACAATCTTTGCATCATAACATGACTGTCATATGATTTTAACCCTTTCAACTTCATATCACGATCAGTCACATTCTTCTTTAGACTCCTAGCAAGCCCATCGAGAAATTTTACATTTTTTCATAAACTGACAAAACCATTTTCGTTTATCTTAGTTGAAGGTATATGCAGCATGTGGTTTGAAAAGCTAGCCCCTCTCTTCATACATATGCAAGTATGGCTTTATCTTCATATCTGCTAGATCTCATCTTGCATTATCAATTCCTTTTGTCTTATGGTCAATATCTAATAATATATCCATAATACTGCCACATACATTATTCTCAATGTGCATTACATCAATATTATGGCTCAAGTTCATTATCGACCAATATGGGACGTTAAAAAATATGCTTCGTTTACTCCAATTAAGTTCATTAACACCCCTCTTCCACTTTAGACCACCAAATTGAACATGCATACCAGGAAGTCTCCATCCCACCTTATCTAACTGGTTTACGATAATTTCATTAGTAAGTGGACAAGGAGGGGCCCTCCTATTGAATTCCTTTTAATTCCTCCATGTATGACTCCTTAGCAACCAACGACGGTGACCAACATAAGCAATTTTTCCCCTAACTCGAATTAATGGAGTATCTTCATTACATGTAAGACATGTTTTATAACCTTATCTGCTTTAACTAGATAAATTACTTCGAGCAGCAAAATCACTTACGATCCATAACAAAGCAGCCCGTGTGTTAAAAATAGTATCTATATTAGCATCTTGAGTCTCAACTCCTCTCTCCCAAAGATGCCTTAACTCTTCTACAACCGGTCTTAGGAACACATCCATATCCTTAGTTAGCGACTGAGGCCCGGGTCTTAATAGGGTCAACATGAAGAAAGACTAATTCATGCAAATCTATGGTGACAAGTTATAAGTAGTCATAACCACTAGCTACATGCTATATGACAAATTCTTATCATAAAAAAGATTAAATCCATCTGCACTTAAGCTTAACCTAATAATTTGTGGATTGGCAAAAAAATCGGGATGCTTCCTATTGAATTCCTACCAAGCTTCCCTATTAATAGGATGTCACATTACCCCATCCTCTATTGACCTACTAGTATGATGCCATATCATATTCTTTGTAGTATGCCTCGACCCATAAAGTTGCTTAAGCCGAGTAATCAGTGGAAAGTACTGTAACACTTTTTATGGCACCCTTTTCCCTTGTGCATTCTTGTCCACCCATTGACTCTCCCCACAGATTGGACAATTATCCTTCAAGGCATTTTCTTTCCAGAAAAGTGCATAATTATGCTTACATACATGAATCGACTTATACCCCAACCCTAACTTGTTGAGCCATTTCTTTGCATCGTAATATGATTTAGGTAATTTATTGCTTGTCAGAAGTACCTCTTTCAACAACTTTAAGAGAGCATTAAATGAATTATTAGTCCATTTATGCAATACATTCAAGTGTATGAGTTTTACCAGAAAGTTCAAGGCTGAGAATGATGTGCATCCTAGATACAATTCTATTTTCATTTGTGCAAATAGATCATCATAACTGCTATAATTCGCTTCACCACCTACTCCTTCAGGTTCATTATCATTACTATGATTTCTTTCATTGCGAACTATTTCTTCAACTCTATAAGGGCTAAGGAAATTATGTATAATATCTACCATTTCATCCCTATTAACAATAGATACCTCTCTTGTTCCACTGAAAGTTGAAACATCCGCTTTACCATGATGTACCCAATTTATGTACCCGATTTATGTACAATGGGTGAAACCCATTATCTATAATATGTGCCTCTAATGTTTTTAAATTTTGAAATAATAAATTCACACATTTCTTATATGGACATCTCATCAAGTCCCTTTCATTAACGAAGTTTCTAGCTCTATCAACAAATGCCATCGCACCATTCTAATACTCATCCAACAGGCAATTTCGCAAATGGATCTAGCTTTTATCTATAGACATTGTACCACTAAATAGGAAACAAATCACTTTTTATGGAATTAAGTGATGGGATCAACGTTTGTTATATGATCTAAATCCATTGTATTACTCTAATTCTAAAAGGTAGGAACCTATCTCATTCGAGATATTTCAGTAGTTGTCAATTTATCCATAGTCATTATTTCTTTGATGCAAAAATTTTGGTAGCATCTTCTTATAGTTCTCCAAGTGTGTAAACTATACATTAGTATAGTTCTCACCCGAAGAACAAATAAGATGCTAAAGAATTTCTACAATGTCAAATGAAAGCTAAATAAATTATCAATGATAACTATAGGAAATATTCCAAACTATCCAACTTTATAGGACAATTCAAGGGTTAGTTGACGTATTCAGATTAACTAATCTTTAAACAGGTCTAAACTTACCATGCAAATGCAAATGCAAATTAAATTTTATTTAAAATTATTGTAAATATATATTTACAATAATTTTAAACTTATAAGATTTTATTAATACTATTATTATGGAGTGTTATTATCTGTATGATTAAGTATTTTAATATCCACAAAATTTTCCATTGTTTAACAATTGAGAATTAAGATTTTAATCTTCTAACCTACTCTACCGCATGCATAGGGGGTATAGTTCAACTCTTCTATCATGACATATGTTTTATAGGTACTCAGCTCTTTTAACTTGACCTATATTTTATGTGTACAAGTGTATTTTCAAGCGCTCAAAGTTTTCTATTTTTTATTAGTATACAGTCGTTAAATTCATCTAGATTGCATTTTGTGTGAGAATACTTATTAACATAGAAATTGAAATATTCATGATCCTTTAAGATGCCTACTTATTGTACTATTATTACTACACTTCAATTTTGTGAAAATATGATTCCCTATATAATCTTATTACTATAGCTCTGTGTTTAACTTTCTTATAGATGTTTTATGTTTTTATCATTTACAAAATATCTAATTTTATTGTTCAATAAACAAGAATTCAAATTTCAATTTTTTAGTATTACCTATTAATATATTCATATAAAAAATTTGTATATATTTTTATATCAAATATTTAATATTTTTTATTCACATTTTGAATAAAACATTACTAAATAGGTTTCACCTTATAAAAATTACATATCATTATGGGAAATTTTTTTATCAATATTAAGTACATATTAATATTATGCATAATAAAAAAGTTAGATATTGTATAAGTTCATAGATAGAATTAAAAATTATATGAAAATTATAACAAAACTCATGTAAATTATTATTGAATGGTTTTTATTTTTAACACATTTCCAATGAAGACATTGAATATATGAAAATTTTTTACAAATAAATTTTTTTACAAAGAATTTTTTTTTAATTTTTAATTTTATAAAGAAAATTACAATAAAACTCATGCAACAATTTATCTTTATTATTTTTTTAATTCTATAATTGAATTTTTTACAAAGAAATATTTATTAACAATTATATAACAATCATTCTTGAGTGATTGAATTATTTTTTTAATCATTGTACATTATTATGAAATTTTTATGAATTGTGATCCCTGTTAAATTATTTAATTATATGAATTCATTTTAGATTGTAAGAAATTTTTAGGATATATCTTTTTTTGTGTAATATTATTGTTGAATATAAATTTTTTTTAATAATTATAACATTTCCATCAAATATATTTCTAATATTTACTTACTTTATTTTATGTTTTCATTGAAATATGTTTACAAACTTATATTGAAAAAAATTATTTATGTGCTTAAAGGATTATTTTTATATTGTTTCTTTTTTTCAAAGTATTTATATAAGTATTCTAATTCCATATATTACTATTTTTTCCATAAAATTATAAGGTCCTGTATTCCAAAACTACATCCTAGGTTAAATAATCTACACATATATTTACTTAATTGAATAATCAACACACATTCAAATTATTCAAAAAGATAATTACACCTAGTAATATAACAATAACATAATTTGTGTTTATAAATTGTACATAAAAATTAAATTATGCAAGCATATTTAACATTTATAGCACATAAATTCAATTAACTTTAATTTCATGCAAAAAATGCCATACCAACAGAATAAATTAAATAATTATATATCATTACAAAAAATAAACTCATATTATATTACTCATATCATAAACCACTTAATCAAACAAAATTGTATAAAATTTTATACATACCTCATAGGAATAAATCTATTAATCAAATATCTTCCAATCTAACACAAATGATAACAAACAACAACAACATCTACCAAAATCAGAACAATATACTATATAAATAAATAATTATAATATACTATTAAAAAATATGAATAAAAAATACTAAAATATAAAAGAAAAGAGAGAATATACCTCTTAAACTCTTTGGCTTCCCACCTCACCGCATGCAAATGAGAATGAGAGCGCACAAAAATATTATTTATAGACACACCCTTCAATGATGATAAATTTCTCAATTGTCACTGAAGGGTCATGTTAAAGACAAGCATCCTTTAGCGGTGACATAGTCATCATTGAAGGGCTAGTACTGGAACTTGTGCCAACCTTTCAGCGATGACTTTGCCATTGCAAAAGGTCTAAAACCTTCAGTGACAACAATGTCATCGTTGAAGGGCTAGTACTAGAATAGCAATGACATAGTCATCGTTGAAAGTTTTGGACCTTTTGCGACAACAAAAGTCATCTCTAAAATATTTCATTTCCTGCCCTTACCAAAATTGTTTGGCGCCATTTTTTTATCGACGATTTTATCATCACTAAAAATTTATGGTGTCATCAGCAATGACTAAGTGATTGTTGTTACTAAAAATGTCATTGATATTGAGCTTTTTGTTGCAGTGTGTTTTGCTGAGAGTCTTTAACTCAAATAACATCCAATATCCCTTTAAAATTAAATATCTTCTATTGCATCTACGGTTCAATTCCTAGTACCCATATGTGTTCATTCCCTAATACTCATATGTGTGCATTTAGTAGTTTAACTACTTTTACAATCATAAAAAAATATATCAATTGTTTTCTTGTAGACATGATAGTGGTGAAATTTTGTACAGCACAACAAATAATTAAAATTAAATAATAATAACCAATTAATATGATTTAATATTAATTCTTTTAATTCAACTTAATATATATATATATATATATATCATATTAAATAAAGTCTATTACAGGTAAAATATTAATTTTTTAACTTTTATACATAAAAAATGGGGCATATGGGCGTATTGTCGTTGCAATTGTAATAGTACACATAGTTGTTGTGTTGTGAAATACAGTTCACTACGGCACGCATGAATTGCAGATTGTAATATGATGCGATTGTAACATTTATTATATTCATAATCCTATAATCATAATATGTGTTGCGGTCTGCAATTTACAAATATAAATGTACGTAAGATATGAGAATAAATTAACATAAACTTCATATGGTTGAATGTTTTATTGGATAATCGTGTGAGGCTAAAATAATCGGGAGGGTAACTGTCTTCATCTTAGAATTTTTTGCTTTTAAATCTCAAACTTAGTAAGGGTTGCAATTCATGTGCTTAGATCAAACCAATTTATTAGAGCGTCAAAATGGATCATCTATTTAAATTGTTTAAGATTTTTAATTAATAAAATTTATATTAAAATTATTTATTAAATTTTATTATTTATTAATTTTATAAAATATTTTTTAATTATTAATAAAATATTATTTGAAGTTTTTATTATCATTTTATTAAAATAAAAATATATATTTATTTATAATTTAATTATTAATTATTTCTTACAAATATTTTTAAAATTTTAATATAAATTTTTAAATGAGTTATTATGTTAACCTGAACTCTAATAAACATGTCGTATTTGTATTAGATTATTGTATCATGTTAAAAATTACCTTTCTTAAAACTTAATACACTAAATAGGAAAACTCAAATTTTTATGTAAAAATAAATAATCTCACGATCAAAATACTCGATTTCTAGGTATAGAAGTTGAGTTTCATTTTTCAATTTTCTCAAATAAAAGAGTGTACAATTAGTCCAGGTATCATATGGTTTCCCCAGCAAGTTGTAGTCTTAAAATAATCCATTGAACTTAACGAAAGCAAAATCTTCAAGTTTGAATGCTTTACAACCAACAAAAAAGTTTCAAGTTCGGTATTCTATAGCTTTGTCCTTTCACTCTTTTCCTTCAAAAGAGGTAATCGTTTTGTGAAAACTTAAGTATCCACACAGAGGAATCTCAGAATATTCCAAATTAAATAATTGAATTAATGCAGGTTCGTAAGTTCGAATTGTGGGATTCTTGAATGCATGAGTCTCAATTATTGCTTATGCATGCTAGCTCATCTTCCACCAGCCATAGGAGTCCTAACGCATCATTAATTCTTCCATGATCATTCTAAACAATTGTAAATAAATATAAAATTACAAAATAATATTGCAAAAAATAATATTAATCACGGATTGTAATTTAAAACTATGACTGTAATTGACTCGGCTAATATAGTGTTAGACAAACAGTTAGTGTACTTATTTTGAATAGCCTTAATAACAATTTTCACCCCTCTATTTTCTATTGGATCAAATTTGAACTTTTTTAAATGTAATATTATATTTTAATTTATTTAAGATGCAAATCGGAGCAAATTGTATTCACATTAGAAACTTGCATCAAATTTTAATGAAAACTTCTAATCTAATTAACATATACAATTTGGATAAGACTACAAGAAAATAATTATTGGAAAAAAAGGAGTGAAATTCACCCTATCACAATACAAAATTACAAATTTTGTGCCCTACATACTGTGCAAAAATATTTCAATTTAAAAATTTGGATTAAAAATCCATTAATTTTTTCCTCAAATACTAACACAATTTTTTTTCAGAATTTTATATTTTAAATAAATTTTTAGTCTTTAATTTTAAAAAAATTATTAATATGAATTTAATTTAATTTAATTTAAATATTAAAATAATTAAAATAAAATATTAAATTTACAAGCGATAAAATGCGAGTGATTTATATACAAACGTAACCAAATAATCTATTAGGTGTAGATACATAATCGCAAAATAATTGCAAAACCAGTGTTTCTCCCTCTGATCAAGATGTGGCTAACAAGTTTCGGGGACATCCGTCATCATATCATATTAAAGCTATGGTGACTATGTCAATGATTGTCAAATATGTCTGGAAGAGATTTGGACCGGGTGCATTCCTAACGATGCAAGTAAATTTTGAAGAAACATAAATATAATTTTTTTTTTGTTTAAAATTATAAGACTTAATAAAAAATGTAGTAGATTTTAGAATAAAATTTAATAAAATTTATATTTTTATGTCTTATGAAAAGTAGAAAGAATTTAAATCGATGCAAAAGCATTTTGTGTGCTTTACTTTCATTTCATGTATTTTGTAAAATAATCCACCGATATCAATGAGAAAAATATCAACTGTATTCACCAATGTCTTGGTCTGAATAATAAAAAGTTGAGCAACCTTTTAAAAAAGGTTTTATTTTTTAATTTTGTGAACGGAAAAAAATGAGTATTGAAAAAACTTTTTTCTCATATTAAATTGAATCCAACGCGAATTTAAATTGATCGGTAGCCCAATAAAATTATTGGATACCAAGTAACTCAGCAAAAAATGAAAAAAAAAATCAGTTGCATGTACTCCATTAAATTTGTAGTTAATTATCATTATATAATTATGTATACAATAATTTGATCAATGAATTAATTTTATTAAGTAAAATGAGTTTAATTTAATTTAATATCAAGCTATTCCTTAACGTTTAAAAGTTTTAAATTGAAATTTTATACTTATTTTTATTTTTGATTGGATACTTGCTACCATATTATTATTAGATTTTGTTAATAATTTACTCGCATAAATAACAGTCCATTAGTGCTTAGTAAAATGAAAGATAAATAACTTCTCTTTTTTCCCTCTAAAAATGAAATTATTTCATAAAATATCCTTACTTTTTTTTCTAAGTTATTTGTCCTTAAATATAAATAGAACTGCTATTGAAATCATGCATCAATAATCATTAAGTCACATTAAAAAAAATCATCGAGGGTGCTGATTGTTAATTAAATCTAATAAAAAATAACAAGATGTATCAAATTAAAAATTAAAAAAGTATAAAAATTTAATTTAAAATTATTATATTATAAGAAATTAATTAAAAATTGAATAAAATTATAGGAAATATAAAAAAGACTAAACTTTTTTTTAAAAAAAAGAGTACTTCAGATTTTTGAAACTTTACGCTCATTAAAAATATGAGAAATTTTCATTAAATTTTTGGGAAAGTCAACGAAATTTTTTCATATATATATATATATATATACACACACACACACACAATTTAATAGATCAAAATCAAATTCTAAATTTATTGATGATCCCTGGCTCTATTGGCATCACTTATCCGCTTGACTTTAATCTCAAGCTTTCTAATTGTCATGTTGGAAACAAAAACATAATTTCTTGACGACATTGAAGATTAGTTCATTGTTTTCAACGATATCATACCTCCAATTAAAATTCATCGAAATCATAATCTTAATATAAATCGCCACTATTTGCACACGCCTAGCTAGACCCGTATATGACTTTCTTTCAAGAATTCCATTTCAAGATTATCATTATTGCCTTTTATTAAAATTTTATGCATCTTTAATATAAAAAATTTAATATTATCAGCAAATATAAAAATGGAACACTACTTAAATGTAATTGTAATTAAAATTTTTTATCAATAATTAGAGAGTTTTGATAATTATTTTAATCATATAAGAATATAAGAGTGGATGATAGTGTAAAATTAATTTATACTGAAAGTGAATTAAATTTAAATTTTATTACATTTATCAATTAATTAATAGATATGCCTAATTATGATTTTGGTTCTCTGTTTGCATCTTAATCTTTCCTAAATTTAAAATCCTATTTCAATTTTTTAATATATAAATTGGAATGAGTATACATTAATAATGTTTATTAAATTAACAATAATAATTAGTACGTAAAACTCAAACAAAATTCTATTTTGACAAGAAATGAAAAGAAAATTAAGAGCCCTTTTTTGTGGTGCTAATAGCGAAATTAAAATGTTCTCCTATCATATATAATACATATATATTTTTGTTAAAATTTTCGTCTTTAAAATAAAATTTATCAACTTAGACTTAATTATTCTTGTATATTAAAATATCACAATAAAATATTATATTTAATGAGATCAAATGTATTGGATCTATATATCTAATGATCAAAACTGACGTCAAGCCAATAGATAAGGAATGAAAAATAAAGCGAAAATGGATTAGCTCATGCTTACCCTAGTATTGTAGTATCATTAGATGTTATTTTAGACGTTTTATTTTTTTGAAGTTTGAATTTTGTTAAGTGAATTATCACTTTTATTATTATAAAAAATATGAAAATCCAGAATAGTGAAACAGAAATGGTAGCTATAAATTTTTATATAGTAAATATTCCCCATTTTTAAACGCATTAATTGCCATTGTCTTATTATTATGGATTTTTTTAACACTTAAAAGTTTTTTTATGGATTAGTTAATTTTTACTTAATTTAATTGGGATTAATTGATATTTTTGTGGAATAACTGTACGCAAATTTCTCCACACTAAGTTAAAATACTCAAAATTTTTAATTTTGGATAGCTGTCCATAAAATTTAAACATGAAATAACCAAGCTGGATTATTTCAAAGAATAAACAATTTAACCATTATCAAATTAATCACTTTTGAATATATTATGCAAAATTGTGAGACAAAACATTTCGTTCGGAACAATATTATTAATTACTTACAGAAGGTTTTACAAATCATTTTGTATTATATTTAGATTGAGATTTTGGAGTAAGTGTACCGGTGCAAATGATGGATCCAAGGGGATGATTCCTTGAACTAACCAAGCTTTATAAAGCAATCTATGTTAGCGCGTGCCAATCTCTTCGACATTTTAAGGAACCTCGTCGACATTAGTGGCTTACTCTAGCCCAATCATAAATTATAAGCCAACAGCGTGTACCATAAACTCCAGCCTTTTGCATATTGTCAGGCAGATTCTTCCACGCAGCTTCTGAAGTGCACGTCTTACCCACACCTTTCACATTACACCGCTGCTTGGCACACGCACGGAGCATCCCGTCGTGCACTTAAAAAAAAAGGAAAAAAAATCTATACAAACAGTATTTCTCATTTGTATATATTTCTATTTTTATTTGTATATATATCACAAACGATCTTATTGTCTGTACTGGGCCATCTATATATTCTTGTATATGTTTTAACTTAGGCAACTTTTGGTATTGTTTGTATAGAGGAATCTATACAAGATACAAAGATGGTTAACATTATTGCACCTACACAAATGACTTTATCACTTATACAGATGACAATTGTCATCTATGTAAGTCAATTATCATTTTTATAGAATGGACCTAATTAAAAGATAGTTATCATCCATATAAGCTGGACTTACACAAATGACAGTTGTCATCTATATAGGTTTATTATATTTTTTTTAAATTAAATCCACTAATTAAATTTTTTTATATCTTTAATAATCTTATTTTTTCATTAATTTCTTAACATATTTATTTTTAATTTAAAAAATTATTTGTAAATGATAGTAAAAAAATCAATTGATAGTAAATATTTTTTATAATTATCAAGCATTGTTAATGTAAATATTATAATATCAATTGTAAAAATAAATAAAAAATACTAATTCCCAATAATATATAATAAAATATTACTCCATGTCCATAGATAATATAAAGAATCAAATAAAAAGTAAATGCATGATATATATGCAAATATATACAATAGTTATATGAAATAATAATCATTGTCATGCTCGTCCTCATCCTTGTTCTCATCCTCGTCCTCATTCTTATCCTTACCCTTGCTTAAAGGCACATGCAAAGGTTGAGATGGAGATGAGTGTGACTGTAGCTAGGGTAGGGGTGAGGATCATTGTAGTTAGGGAGCCAAGGGATGATGTGGAGTAAAGGGTGATTGAGAAGCAAATTTAAACGATACTTTTAGCCGAGGGATATTCATTTGATGAGAAGGAGAAAGTATAATAGGTCAGGATAGAGAGAATTCTATGGATTGCAAAGCAACATACATCACCTCAAGGGTAATGTGACTCTATTATTACATTTATTTATGAGAAAGAATTTGCTACTTCAGCATAGCTAAAGCTTGCTAACTCTGGGTAATGTAAATTTGCACCTCCTCCACAAATGCTACATCTTAATCCTATCTCAAAGGAAATACTGTAGTGGATGAGTTAATGCTAGGGGTGCCATGGGTCATATTAAGAAGCATATAACCAACTACCTTCATATGCCTTCAACGAGTGGTGAGCATATCATTAATAGTAATAGGCTTATCAAGCTTTGGCAAACCTATCGGAAAGCTATTAAAGGAAACACTGGACTAAAAAGATCAATAGATGACTAGATTTAGCACCTTAGTTTTGATTTTTCAATAAAAATCATAAAGTTTGAGTATAAAAATTTTACTATGATAATTAAAATTATTAATTAGAAATTATTTACTTATATAAGTGGTTTGAGCATCCAGATGTACCCATTCCCCTATATGATATGTATAACACTCACGAAAATTCTCCCTCACGAATTGTAGTTCACCTATGTCCTTATTTCTCTGTGTTAATTTAAAATATAGTATTAATAATTAATAAAATTTTTGATAGTAGTATCATGCAAGAATGTTAAGTTGTTGAACCTTATCACATTTAAGGATGGTAGAATTTTGGACTTTAGATTTTGCCCCATGAATTTTGCCTTGCAAGGCACAAATGTGGTACAAAATTTTGCCTTATGGAGCAAGGCGAGGGACAAATTTTTAACTTAGAGTAATTTTCGAGGATTGGGCAATATTATATTTCCTTGCCCTGCAGTGCCCCATATAATTAAAATTACATTTTTATCCTGTATATACTTTATAAAAATATATTATTAAAAACTTATTTCAATAATTTCATAAATAAAAAAAAAGATATGTAGAGCAATGCCATCAACTAGTTTCTAGATTCATTCTGCTTGTTTTGTTACTTTCCCTTTTGCTAGCCCTAGTTCACTAAGAGAGCAAGAGTGATAGAGATTTAAAGGAGGAGAAATAGCACTACTCGATAAAGTCTTAGTTGCCACTTGCCGCTATTGAGCCATTGTTGTTGTTGCATAGAGCACCACTCAATTGCCGCTTTCATTTTTGCCTACACACAGAGAGGTTAAGGTAATAAGATCTTTCATCTCTACTATAAACATTTTATCCAAATGGCACATGCTGGGTGTTTTATAGAATGCTTAATTAAGCCATTTGTTATGCTAAATATGTTACCATTGCATATATTTGGGTGTTAAAGTTTTACTTTCGGTGCATTGATTGCATTCTCATCAATGCTACATATCATCTATTTGCTTAAATTCCTAAGTAAAACTGACAATAGGCAATATGTAGAAGCATAACAAAGAGGAATTCATTTTACCAGGTAGTTTGGAAATTACAGTAATTTTATCTGAACTACACTCCATAAAAACATGTGTTTTCTTACTTGATGCAAAAAAATCCCTTTATTCTTTTTTTATTTAACTTTTTTTTAATGTAAAGAATATGGATGCTTAATTAAGAGGCTATTTAATTACATTAAATAACCTACGAGAGGAAGGGAAGGGAGCTACATATATTTTTCCAGAATCTACTCAAAAATAGGAAGTTGAAATCAATGGATTTGTTTGGAGCACAAATCTAACTTCTTTTAAATTTTTTATAAGATATTATAACTTTTTATATATATATATAAAAAGTTAAAATTTTCTTTTGAAAAAAAGTCATAACATTATATCCTAGGTACTTGTGGCTTTGAATAAGATTATAAATTTTATAAAAAAAATTATAATTTTTTCATAAGATTACACACCTATTTGCAAATAGAACAAAAGTAAAACTCTTAAAACAAAAATAGAAAGGAAAATAAAAAAAATACTAAGCTCTGAATATAAAAAAATTTCATAATTCAGGATAATTTTATTTGAATTTCTATAGTTTGTTAAGCCAAGCCACTATAGTTTTTATCAGTTGTCTTTACTAGGTAGTTTGGAACAAGAGGAATTCATTTTACTACTAAGAGTTTCATGTTCTTAAAGCTTTTTAGTTTACCAATATGAAGCTATTTCAGTAGGGTAAAAATGGTTAGCAAAGGTGAAGCTTTAAACCCAATAAACTAAAAAACCTTAGTTAACAAAGGTACAAAATTCAGTAGAAACAATAGGCTTTAAAACTAGTGCATCCCTGTTGCAATTTGCTTTAATAATCTTCATGCAATCCTCAAGACCTTTCATCAATGGTTAATTCAATTCTTTGTTTGCGTTACATGTCATCTATCCCACCCATTTAAGATTGATTGATGGTATTGGCACAACAAAAGTATGATTCAGGAGAACACTCCCAATTTTAGTTATTAGATGTCCACGGGTGCTCTCTAACTACATCAGTCATTCATTCTTACTTTTTTCACTTAAGTCCCAATTACACAGGAAAATAATCTAAAGGAAGATAAAAAAGGCTACATGGTCATTTTTCTGAAAAGTATTGTAATGTTAACAACAAACCATAACTTTCTTAACAATAGTGTAACAATTATTATTTTTCTTGCCAAAATTTGTTCTACTTACAGTTATATTTCAATAATAGTTAGACTAACAATTTCTTGATTATCTCTACCATTTAATAATAGTTTCACTTTTAAATGATTATATTAGAATATCATCAAGGGATTCACCTTCAACTCCAGTTGGAAGTAATCAAGTTCAACCAGAAATATCTTCGGTGGAAATATCTCCTACTGACCAAGAAGTGGAAGAGTTGCAGTCATATGAATCTCAATCTATTGATATAGAAAATGAGGGAAATGCAAAAGGATCCTCTAGTCCAAATAAACAAGGATTAAAATCAAGAGCTTGGGATCATTTTCATAGACAAAGGATAAATGGGCAATGGAAGGTAGTTTGCAAAAATTGCCAAAAAAAGGCTTGAAGGTGACACAAGGATGGGTACAACACATCTACATAATCATATTTGAAGATGTCTTCTTTGGAAAGTGAGAGGTCCAAAACAATCAGCAATTAGAACTGTGCCTAAATCAAGTTTTAGTGGAGTTGTGGGCAAATCAATTATAGTTGGAATTATGTATTCAATCAAGAAGCCGCAAGAAAAGGACTTGCTACAATGATTATTTTGCATGAATATCCACTTTCAATGGTTAAGCACATTAGTTTTAAAAAATTTATCTCTTGCCTTCAACCATTGTTCAAATTAGTTTCTTACAATATAATTAAGAATAACATTTTAAAGATTTATGAAAGTGAAAAAACAAAGACAATGACTGTATTGGCAAAGCTTTATAGCTAGATTGCAATTACTACTAACATGTGGACTTCTAGCAATTAAAACAAAGCTTACATGGCAATTATTGCACACTTTGTTAATGATTCTTAGTGCTTGCAAAGTCAGATTTTAAGGTAACCACTAAACTATAGTAATAGATTACTTCTATAATATATATGATTTTATCTATTAATAATTTGTTTATTATGTCACATGTACTAAGTTCATTTATATTCCTGCTCCACATACTGCTGAGGTTCTTTGTGATGCTTTAGTTGAATGTTTGTCAAATTGGAATTTGGATAGAAAATTATTTACTATTACTATTGATAATTGTAGCACCAATGATGCTATGGTTTAATTAATTTTTGTAAAGATTCCTCTAGTTTGATTTATCTTGAATGGGTTATTATTTCATATGCAATGTTGTGCTCATATGTTGAACTTAATTGTGAAGGATGGTTTGTCAATAATATCTAAGGCTATTGAAAACATTAGGTCTAGTGTTGCATATTGGTCAGCAACACTAAAAAGGGAGGAGAAATTTAAAGAAACATATTTTCAACTTAATGTTCCTTATTAAAAAAGGCTTGCACTTGATTATAGAAATAGGTGGAATTCTAATTACCTAATGCTTTCTGTGACTATTCCATATCAAGAAGTTTTTTATCGTATGAAACTTCGTGACCCACACTTCAAAAATACACTTTCTGATAATAATTAGATTATGGTAAAAGAAATATGTGAGAAGTTAGAATTGTTCTATAGTATGATTGAATTATTCTTTGGTACCATGTATCCTATTGCAAATATGTATTTTCCAAAGATTTGTGAAATTAGGTTGTCATTAAAAGAGTGGCTCTAAATTTCTGATGATATCATTAAAAACATGGCTTCAAATATGATTGACAAGTTTAATAAGTATTGGGGTAAGATTAATGTAGTGATAGCAATAGGCATAGTTTTGGATCATTGATATAAAATAATATTGTTGAACTATCTTTGCCCTCTCATGTATGGAAATAAAGCTCTATATGAAATACAAAAGATACAAATTCTTTGACAAGATTTGGTAAAAGAATATCAATCTAAATTGAAAGGTAATAACCAATCAAGTGATTCAACCACTTTAATAGATTTGTGCTCCATAAGGAAAAAGGGAGATTGAAAGTGTAATTTTGCTTAATTTATGCATCAAAATTCTGCATCTACATGTGTAAAGTCAAAATTAGACTTCTATCTAGAAGAACTAGTTTTGCATGCTATTTTCGATGAAGAATTTTGGCTTGGTGGAAATCAAATGGGCTGAAATACCTAATCTTGCAAATAATTTCTAGAGATTTCTTGGGTATTCTTATATCCATTGTTGCTTCAGAGTTAACTTTTAGTACCAATGGTCGATTTTATCTACACATTGTAGTAGACTTCACTCTGATACATTGGAAGTATTGATGTGTGCTTAAGATTGGTTTTGGGGAAACATACAAGGTAATATGATATTTCAATTTATTACTTTATTAATTTATAATTTTTTGCACATTATAATCTAATTATATTTGAATTATTCACTAGGAACATCGAAGGAGAGGCCTCTTTGTTCTACTACAAATGAAGATATAGATGTTAATGAGGTTTTGTGATTTTTTTTTATCTTACTTTGAACTTATTTTAAGCATGTTTTCTCTTTAATGTTTTAATAGTTAATGTAGAGGTTTGCATGTGTGATGTATTGATTATTCTCTAGTTTGTGTTTGGTATTATCATGGCCGTATGTAGTAGTGAAAGCTTGAATCAGTAGAAGTTTACTTACAATGTCTTTCAATATAGCTTTTCTTTTACATGAGATTAAACAGGAACTTATAGGTTAGTAGATCCTTACAAGAAAAAATGTGAGGTTGCGCCTAACTGGAACTTACTATGTCTTTCAAATGTTATTTTATTTATTTATATATAATTATTTTAGAAAGAAAACATGTGTAGGTTACGCCTAACAACAATACATTTGGATATCTCGGGGGTAGTGCCTTAATTCACTCATATCTGTTTGCTTATACATTTCCTTTATGCCTCATCTCATCTTGTTTTCTAAAAACCTATGTATTTTGCACTAATGCCTTTTTGGAAATTACTTGTTGACTCTAGTCTTAAAGTTAAATTATATTGTTAGTGATTTCAAATAATTAATCATAGTAAATATCATTGTATTTCTTCATAAAGATATTGATGACATATCTATTATTGAATTAATGTAATGACATATCTATTGATGACAGAAATTACCTTTTAATGTATTTTGTAGGAGTTAAGTATATTAAAAGAATGATGATGGAGTGAAGCAAAATATGATGAAGGCAAAGAGCAAAAGGATGATGGCATGGTGAAGAAGAAGATGAAAGCAAAACTTTGGGGAAATTTTTTTATCATGTATCTTAATTATTTTACTTTAAAACTAATTGGACAAATTATGTATGATTATAGACTAATATTGCTACACTATGTTGAATATTATATGTTGGTGATGTGTGAATTCAAAATTTACAAATTTTAAATTTTTTTCGAGGTTTTTTTTATATTTTTGGATTTCCTCATGGATCACTGGTGCCCCACGAATCACGGGGATGGGGCACCAATTTGCCTCAAAGTTAGGGACCAAGTTGGGACAGGGCAGATCATGAAAGCTGTGGAGTAAAGCAATATACCACTAATTTGTTATTGCTCTGCCTCATTGCCATCCCTAATCACACTATGTTGCCACAATGGACTTTAATCCAAGATAATCATTATCCACCTTTTTCAACCTATTGTCTAAATTTCTTTTAGATAGCTCTTATATATTCAAACCAAAAAATTTATAATTAAAATAGAAACTAATTGAAAGTTATAAATAGAAAGTTACTAATTTTACTTCAACTTTATCCTATGCTCATCACTATTAAAGTATATGTATAATTTATCACAATAATATGTCGAGATATTAGCGAGACAAGCTTACCTTGTGATGTGTAGATCATAAATGTTGTCATGACCTCCATGTTGTAAGAAATACTAATGGAGAATGGACTTTCATTTTTTGTATTAATTGGCTACCATCTGTTAGATACCAGTAATCATATATCCTTGCTCCTGAAGCTCAACATCTATAAAATCAAAATGAGACTACATTTAAAGACATGTAAAAATATTGTAATTATTGTATTAATTTATCTTAATATTAAAAATAAAATAATGTAAAAAATGTATTCAACAATACTTACATAGACTCCCTGCATAACATGCTCTTTTTGCTCCTTAAGTACTTACCTTTAATTTTTATGGGAAAGCTCACAATGTTACTTGAGCAATACTCCCATATCACGTACAAAATACTTATAGTTTAGACTAATCTCCTGCCATATACCTGTCTTATCAAAATGAACAAGTAGCGGTTTCCTATTAATCTTTTGGATTTTCTAGTAGAAACTTATGGATTTTGATTTGCTGCAATACTATTGGCTTGATATAGCTTTCAAATATAACACATTATTAATAACATATATTAACATGAAAAACATGTAAAATAAAGTACTTAAGTCTAATAAATTTTACCCGTCTCGCACTAGAAGGGAATGCAAGTGAGGTTGCATGGATTATGTCCATTGTCTTCTCCATAATGGTGTAAGATGACATTAGTCATGGCTATCAAACATCATTATATATAATTAAACATATGAAATAATTATTATAACAAGACATAAGTAATACTTATGATAAAATATCACATTTTTTCCATCTAAGGTAAATTATATTTGCATTTACAAAATGAATTATTTGAAATGATTAGTATATCAAGATACAAATACATATATACTATAGGATATCAAATTATCAAGATACAAGCTTAATACTATTTTAAAAAATTAAAATATATTAACCTTAATCAAACTCATTATTAGTAAATGTTGCAGGGCCATCATCCTCTTCATCAGTTTTCTTCATTATCATTAGACTTTAAAAGTTCCTCCTCTATGTAATCCTTAATTGTTTCATCTTCTAAGTTTTCATTATCATTTATAAAGTCATCAAATATTTATATAGCAAGATGAATGTTTCTAGAATATGAAACACAATAAGCATCATGGTTTTGATCTTATAAGATAACCAAGTCAATATCTCCAAGATTAACTATGAGTGTAAAGTTTACAAAGTTATTGTCCTATAAATAGAACATGCCATTGGCACTAATATTATTATCAACAAGGAGATTCCATACATCATGATACACCACATTATTTATAACTCTCCGATTTGGTCTATTAAGAGGACCATCAATATAAAAAACTTATCATACCTAAGATACCAATATATATATAGATTATCTTTGTAACATTAAGCACTAACAGAAATACTTATTATATTCTTATTTATGATAATTTTCTTTTTTCAACGATTGGTGTCATACCATTTATATTTGAATAAAGTCATAGAATAATTATATAAATAATTCAAATCTATGACATTCTCTAAAATATCATAGAATGTGTTACCTTCAGTTCTAGGCACAATAATCTCACTATTCCCCTTCTTATACTTTGCATCTTAAGAAGTAGTTACAAATTGAACTCTATTTATCATACACACCAAATATGATATAACCATAAAGCTTAATTTAGAAGCTAAAGATAGTAACTCATCAATTGTTATAGAGGATCTAATCTTGTGAAAGTGGTATATCTATAAATTTTTTTGAAGTGAACGATAACAACATAGGCAATCAAAAGATAAAATTATAAAATTAGGTTGTAATGGATATGATAAAGAATTATCCTAGAGTAAAACCAAGAAGAAAACTAGGTTCTCTACAAATGATCAATATTTTCACCACCACGTACTTGCAATTATCCCATATGTTCACTATATAATACAATTTATTTAGTAAGAATTAAAAGGACTTGGATGAAATACTAAAGAGTTTAAAGGACTTACTCTAGATATTTTGCATTTCATGATAGTTATTTAGGATGTATCATATTGTAATATCTTAATCACTTTTGTCTAAATGAATAACATATTTTTTTTATCAATGGGTTCAAACTAAGACCTAAAAATCGATAATCATCATCTAGTCTCACATTGATTGCATCTTGGTTGTGATGAGGCTGGTTGAATTTTATTTCCATCCTTTGTAAATATGTGGAATAAAATGTTAATTTTTCATCTACAACATACCTTTTGGCAATCGAACCTTCAGATCGAGCACAGTTCTTGATATAGTCTTTCAACTTCTTTATATATCTCTCATATGGATACATCAACTGAAAATGAATGGGACCCCTAGCAATGTTTCTTCAAGCAAGTGCATTACCAAGTAAACCATTATGTCAAAGAATGCTAAAAGATACATCCTTTTAAGTTTGTAGAGAATCAATATAATATCTTCTTTAGCTTGATTGACATTTTACTTATTTAAAGTTCTTACATAAATTTGGTTAAAGTAATTGCACAACTCAACAATTAAACAAGCTAGCTTTTTTTTTAGCAAAAATGCTTACATTGCAAGTGCTAACAATTATTATATAATGATATGATAATCATAGGATTTCAACCCCTGATCTTGGTATCATTGTCAATCATGTTCTTCCTCAAATTTCCAAGAAACCTATCAAGAAACTTGACATTTTTAATGAACTAGCAAAACTACCTTCAATTGTCTTAATTAAGTGTGTATCTAGCATGTAGTTTTATCCACCTACCCCTCTCCTTATATAGGTGCTATTCTAGTTTTATATTCATGTCAGCCAAATCACATCTTGCATTATCTATGTCCTTTGATTTATATTGAATATCCAACAATGTATCCACAACATTATCACATACATTTTTCTTAATATGCATCATATTAATGTTGTGCCTTAAGATCATTTTAAGCCAATATGGAAGTTCGAAAAAGATGCTCTTCTACTCTAATTAAGTACATCTCTTTTTTGCTTAACTCTACCACACTTTATGTGTATTCTAGGAAGTCTCTAATATACTGTGCTTAATTGATCCATGATTATGTCATTAGTAAGTTAGCTCACAGGGGCTTTCTTTTTAGTATTTTCATTGAAGTTTTTACTATTTTGCCAAGTATAGCTCTTTGAAAGGAAGCAACAATGACCAACATAAGCTATTTTTCCTTTAATATGTATTAATGGCATATCTTTATTGCAAGTTGGACATGCTTTGTACTATTGTCTACTCTATTTAAAAAGATTACTTTATGCAAGAAAGTTGTTCATAATCCACAATAATGCCGCTTGCATCTTAAACATGCTATTTGTAATAGTATCTTGAGTTTCAACTTCTATCTCCTATAACTATGTAAGCTATTTGACCAACTGTCTTAAGAAGACATCTATATCTTTCTCTAAAGATTGGGATCCAGGGATCAATAACATTAGCATGAAAAATAACTTTCTTATACAAAGCGATGGTGGTAAATTATAGGTTTCATCATAACTAGCCGTTATAAGACAAGCTCATATTATCAAAAGTATTGAATCTATCCATATTCAAATTGAATCACACATTCTTTAGTTTCACTAAGAAATCAAAATACTTTCTATCAAAATCCTACCAAGCTTCTCTATCAAAAGGATGTCACATAACCCCATCTTAA
This sequence comes from Sindora glabra, assembly GCA_020226215.1. Lineage (NCBI taxonomy): Eukaryota > Viridiplantae > Streptophyta > Magnoliopsida > Fabales > Fabaceae > Sindora > Sindora glabra. The sequence continues at coordinate 24,120,816 of CM035231.1, read as the reverse complement.
ATTGATTGTCCTATATAATGCCACATCATATCCTTTATTGTGTGACTTAATTTATACAATCGCTTTAACCTAGGGGTCAACAAAAAATAATGTAGCATCTTTTAAGGAACCTTTTTTCCTTTTTATGGTTTTATTAATCAATTAGCTCTCCTCATATATTGGACAAATCTCATTTCTAGTATGCTCTTTTCAAAAGAGCACACAATTATACTTACATATATGAATTGATTCATACCCCAATCTTAATTTATTGAGCCATTTTCTTGTATTATAATGTGATCTAGGAAATTTTTTATCCTTCAGTAATGCTTCTTTCAATAATTTTAGTAGACAGTTGAATGATTTATTAGTCCACTTATGTATTACTTTCAAATGCATGAGCTTAACTAAGAAGTTTAGTGAAGAAAAAGTTGTGTACTAGAGGCATAATTTTGTTTTAATCTCTTTAATCTCTACAACAGGTCAGCAAAGCTTTAGCCATAAGATATGTTCCCTTGAAGGTGTCTCCATTCTAATCTTTATCATTGTCATCCATTTAATTAGTGGCATGAAGACTAATGAAGTCATGTATGATATCAATAATCTCGTTAGCATCATTAAAGGATGCCCCACACATAATATTGACCTTGGATATATAGGCTTCACCATGATAGACCCAATTCTTATACCATGAATTAAATCCATTATTTATTAGATATGCCTTCATGATCTCTAATGTTTAGCACAATACATTTAAACACTTTTTACATAGACATCTTATCAATTCCTATCATTGATAAACTTTCTAGCTCTTTCCATGATGCAATAGCACCATTCTATTATTCATTGAATAATTGATCTCACAAGATTATCTAGCTTTTGTTAAAAGACATGTTGTAACTAGCCTATAATATCATAAGTTATCATATGACTCATTTATGCATGCATGTTTGTTATATGCCATAAATCTATCTTATCACTCTAGCTTTAATACGTATGGCACTATCCCATTCAAAATATTCCTACAATTATTGTCTCAACTTATTTATAATATGTTTCATACACGTAAAAATTTTGACAGCATCTTCTTATAATTCTCCAAGTGTATATAAGTCATAAGCTATTACATTTCAAATTCTTTTCCAAATTTATCTATTTTTTTAATTAATTTGTAACTTATACCTTTCATAACATAAACTTAAATATTATCTTTTATAAAATATAATTAATTTTATTTTAACATAATTGTATTATAATTTTAAATTGTAAATATATAAAAATATATAAGTAAATAAATATGTAATTTCATAAAATATAATTAAGTAACTATAATTTTATTATAAATTAAGTAATTATAATTCTATTATAAATTATACAAATAAAAATTATGCAAGTGAATAAATAAATAAATTTATAAAATATAATTAAATATTAGATATTATATTCTTAGTTTTGAACATATTAATTATGTTGATATAATTTAATCTTTAAATAAATATGAATTATTTTAATTATGTATGTATTTCTATTAATACATCATTTTATACTATTTTATAATTTTAATTAATTTAATAACTAATTTTGTAAAATACTTCTTACACAATTAACTAACTTTTCAATTATTAGTTAACTTATTAACTACTTGTATAAAATAAAACTCAAATCGGAACTTATCTTTCTTGATAAATTAATGTGTGAAATATTTTTAAAGATTAATTTATAATTTATTAACTAATTTAATAAGTGATAGCTTAATTTATTTATTGTATAAAATAGAGCATATGTGCGTGTCCCAAGCAATTTTGTTCACATGATTATAAATGCTTTATTTCATATAACAAATAAATTAATTTTTAATTTGTTGATCTAATTAATAAATTATAAATTAGTTTCTAAAAGTATTTACAAACTATGTTATAAAAAAATAAGCTTTGAATTAATAATATACATTAGTAACTTGTAACTTATAAGATAATAATTTTCAATTTTTTTTAAATTTATTCTTTTTAATTTTATTAATTTATGATTAATGTTCTTAATTAATGATTATATTTTTATTTTAAATAACAAATAAAAAAATTAAGTTAGCAAGTAAAAAAATAAAAATATAATATAATAAATTTAGTATAAAAATTTAAGTAGAAATAAACAAGTACTAAATAAATATATATGTGTTGTCATAAATTTTAATTTATTAAATTTTAGGTGATTATACTCTTATTCTAAATCTTAGCTAAATGAATATAAATAAGTAAATAAATAAATGTATAATTTCATGAATTATAACTAATTCAATTTTAGTTAATATATTCTCATTTTAAACTATATATATAAAAATATGTATGAAAATAAATATGTAATATCATTTTAAGTAATTATATTTCTGTTATAAATAATAATTAAATAAAAATTATGTTAGTGAATAAATATGTGAGGTTATAAAACTTAATTAATTAAATTTTAGATAATTATATTTTTATTTTGAACATCTTAATTGTGTTAATATAATTTAATTTTAAAATAAATATAAATTAATTTAATTTACATATCTCTTTACATTAATATATCCTTTTATATCATCTTATGTTTTTGATTGGTTCAATGGCTAATTCTAAAAAATATTTTTTTTATATAATCAACTATCTAATTTATCAATTACTTATATCAAACAAAGCTAACATTAAACATAAAATATTCTATATGTTTACGATACATTATTGTCAAAGTTTTAAATGACAATGAACGTTTTAAGCATTAATAATATGGTAGCTTTATTTTTTTTTTTGGGGTACACATAGGTTAAAGTTCATTTAAATAAAAATTCTTAATCAAGCCTAAAATTTTGAGTTGTTCATTTTTGGATATGATATTAATTATATCATGTGAGATAATCGATTTTAACTGAACTATTATAAATTATTATATTTTTCTGATCATCATAAATCATTTATTTTGTACGTAGTGTAATTGAATTATTATGGTTAATAAATCTATAATTCATTCATACTCTTAAATGGGAATAAATTCTAAATCAATTTTTTTAAAAAAATTATACTAAAATATTATTTTATTTGATTATGTTTGGTTATATACGATTAAAAAATTCACACCCACTTCTAACCATTAATTAACTTTTTTTAAAAAAAAATTCACCTGCCTTTAATTAATTAAAAATTTTAACCAAAATAAACCGATCAATATCAAATAATTGATTCCAGTTTATTTTGAATTGCAATTTTTTGACCTATCCTTACAAAATAAATTTCTTACTTTTTTTAGTTAAAATGGAAGACGAATATAATTTTAAAACAAGGGGTTTACTTCAATATAATATCTAAAGAAAGTTATACTGCTAAAAAATTTTACGAGTCTTACAAAAAAATTTTATAAAATGAAATAATGATCTTATAAAATAAAAACTTAAAATTTATCATGAGATCTTATAAAAAATAAATTTTATATAAAATATTACAAATGTTATAAAAACATTATATAAAATTCAGAATAACCTTACCGATAGTCCAAAGAAATCTTCTTAAAATAAACTAAATTACGCCAATATTTTAACTGATCAGGGTCCCACTGAGCATAATAGTCCAAGTTGGACCAAGAGGACTCATATGAGAAATTGACCATTTTGACCTGGTTGAACGTGGACCAAGACAAGAAAACAAAGTGTGATAATTTATGAAAACAAAAGATTAGAGAAACATTGATTATTGACCATTTTTATCAAATTACATTCTTACTTGGCAAGCAAGCACTAATGGTGGCTGTCTTTTAGAGCAACACGTGTACAGATTCTTCGCCAGAACATACACTCAAAGATATAGCAGCCTAAGAACTTAGTGTTTCTAGGGAGTATGCTAGACTGTTACGGAGTTGTCGTGTGCAGTACTACAAGGGTGAAATTACCTAAACACTGCATTTGAAAAAAAAAATGTCTATTATACTATATCTAAAAACAGTATTGCCCCCAATCCTTAAATTTGGTTACTGTTTATTATGATTTTTCGTAAAAATACTGTACGTACAGTGCACTGCAGGCGCACAGTATACAGTGCATTGTACGCAGAGTCAAAACATAATAATATTTAATAAAAAATTTGGTAAAAATAATTTTTTTTAAATCACAAAATATATTGTAATAAAAATAATTAAATTAAAAAAATATTTTTAATTAATTTTAATTTAATTTAATAAAAATAATTTTACTTTATTTTTAAATAATTTTTTTTCAAAAATTTATATAAATAATTTTTTTATACTTGTAAATAAATTTGTTTAATAAAAATGTATTAATAATATATAAAATCTAATTAAAAATAAATTTAAGGATAGTGTAGTAAATATAATATTAAAAATTAATTTATAAATTTTACATAATATATATTTTAGGTGAAATATAATAAAATAAATTATAATAAAATTTTTATTAAATTTGATAAATTTTATAATGATACAAATATAAATAAAATAAAGAAGATTATTTTTAATTATGCGATAAAATAAAAGTTAATTATCATACTATATGAAAGGATAGATTTTTATTTCTAATTCTACCATAAACTTTTCATTTTATTCAAAATATACTAACTTTTTATTTATTTTATTTTATGTAATTTAATTTATTTCAGTCTCAAAATTTTTTGTATTTTTTTAGTATGTATTAACCTTTTATTTATTTTATTTTAGCCCCTTTAATTAAATTTTTACATAATTTTAATATGTGGCCCTTATTTAATTTATTTTTAATTTTAACCCAATTTATATCCATTCTAATTATTTTAAACACAAGATATTTCTTTGATACTAATTATTGAAGATTCTTAAAAATAAATAATAATTTTATTAACTCCCATAATATTATACAATATATGTACAATATAATTAAATTAGTAAATATTATAAGATAGTTGAAATAATTAAAATTTTAAAAAGTATAAATTATTATATATTCTCTTGTCATTTTTTTATTTAAATTAAGATATTTTATTCTATTTAATCTGTGTCAAATTTGTAATTATTTTATTTAGGTCCCTTAATTAAATTATTAACGATACTAATTTAATCTGTGACCCTTTTTTATTTTGTTTTTAAATCTTACTTATCAAAATGTAAGGGATCTTAAATCAAAATGTAATGGATCTTAATTTGTAAAGACTTACATATATGAGGATAATATGTTGCTAAGAAAGTTTTAAGTAAGAATCACAATATTATAACATGTTACTTAATTTTCATTTTATGACATATAATTTTTAGGGTTCATAAAAAGCTCATAAATTGTGATAAAAAAGTTGATTAAAAATTTAAAAATAAATTGTTAAATGATATGAAAAAAAGATAACCATAAAATTTTATAGTGTTATAAGTCATGTTTAAAAATGTGTAAGAAAATTTAATTAACAATATCAAGAATGGACTTAATTATTTAGTATGGTTTGAGTTAATGGATAAGTGTGGAGACAATATTCAGTTTGTATAGTTTATTTATAAATTTGAACATTATGATAAATGAAAAATGAGATAGAATTAATTCTGTACAGAAGAATGAATGAATGAATTAAATTATCAAATTAGCTATAAAAGTTTTGTACAGTAATGAAATAATCAACTGTCAAAGTAATGACTTCCAATCCCACATCGAGGCGTTGCCTCGCTCGTCGCGGTCGTTGAACAAGGGATTACTGCTGTTCATCTCCATCGTTACCCTTATCGGAGACTGTGTGAGTAGGGTTGGCATGACCCGTGGTAAGTGGAGAGTTTAAGTTCGAGTTGGATGAGTAAAATGGTGAAATAGGATTTTGTGGGGTAAAAAACCCTTGTTGTTGATGCAATGTGGATCCACTAGCGTACTCAGATGTAAATGCAAGTGGCTCAGATAAAAACGCCGTCAGAGAACCCGGGACTCGCTGATGTGGGGGTGATGGCAATGGCATGAAGAACGATGATGGACCAGCATCTCCACCTGCCATGAAATGTGATGAGGGCATGTATGTAGATGGACCTGCACCTCCTACATCGGGCTGCATCGAGCGAGGGGCGTAGCCAGAGGGAACATTCGCTGGTGGCATCGATCGATGACCATAATGTGCACTGTCATCATCATCATCAGGTCCAGGCAAAATGAGATCCCTAAAAGACATAAAGCCATGGGCCCTCCTACCACGCCTAAGCTCAGGGATGGGTGGTCTCGATAATTCATCTGTAGGAAGAGTTGGCTGAGAAGCTGTCATGTCTCGATGCTCACCTAACGCACGCAAGATGCGGTCACAATCCCGATCCACTGTCTCCCTAAATTGGTTGTACCCGAGAGTTGGAGGATCCTCGACGCTCAGCGTGCGTAGTTTTTCAGCAACATCGGCCTACATGATAAGTAAAAATAAGTACAGTGTGTCAATTTACATTATAATATTTTGAAAAAGTTATAAATCATATTATGAAGGACGAATGATTACCACAAATCCTGGACCACCGCTAGTTGGATGAATCCATCATCTCGTGTGTGTCCAATACCATGACATGTAGCTCGAGCCACGATGAAAAGCATCAGTCTCCATCTCAGTCAGTGAAAGCGTGGCTCGCCATGCATCCCAAGTACTAATGTAGACCATGTGTTCCTGCTGCCAATCCTTCGATGTTTTTCCTTGAAGCTGTAAGGTATGACAGGAACCAAGATTGAATGGCTCTTGTGGGATTGGTTGCCGCCTACCAAACTGGCGAATAACACGATCTGCATGGTGCCATTCCACGATGTGGAAGCATATGATCGGGACTGAAGCCAACCATATGTCAGGTGAGATAAGGCAATACTCAAGCACAAGCTGCTGAACACTATCCATATCATAAGATCGCCAAATAATCTGCACTAAGTAAATGAAAGATAAATAAGCATGTAACTACATATGAGACAGTCAATTTAGATACAACAAAGCAAGCCATAATTAACCTCTTTAACCTTCATTTGATTAAACAATATTCTGAATTGCCGTAGGGCATTTGTTGGAGGCCGCTGAAGCAATCCGGTATTCTTCCACTTGCGAGAGTTGCAAAATGTATATTATTTTCTATGTGTAATTTAATACTAATAGGAGAAATACATTAAATGAAAATATAAAAATGGCTCACACCTGAAGTCCAATGGTGGTAGCACAAGGTAAATGTCTAGACAGAAATCTAGATATGGAGGTGCCATCGGTGCTAGAGTGGAAAATCGATCCCACGCCCATAGATGTAGAAGATGCAAACATCCACCAATGTTTACCTCGTCAAGGTTGGTGGCCGTGCACAATTCTCTGTACAAGCATGCAAGAACCGCTGATCCCCAACTGAATCGTCCAGTGTCAGCAAAGTTTGCTAGTAGGGGTAGATACATCAACAATACTCTATGGCCTGAAGTGTCAGGCATGAGATATCCGCCGATGAGTCTCAAAATGTAGGCACGCGTAAAGCGTTGTATTTGTTCTTCATCTGCATCAACTGGCAAGTGTCCAAAATTCGCTGCTAGCCAGGGGATGCTCAGGCGCTATCCTTGTAAACACTCATCAGGGCGGTATAACCCTAAGAAGATCCTCGCACATCACCCGCAAGTCATATCCGGTGTACCTGGAGACAGGAATGCCCTTGCATGGTAAACCCAACTGGATGGTGACATCTTGTAGTGTAATTGTGCACTCCTCGCAGGTGGTGTGGAAAGTGTGTGTTTCTGGCCGCCATCGCTCAACCAGTGCAAAAACGAGCATTGCATTCAACTCAACATGGCCAAGACAACTGACACCATAGAATCCAGCCTGCTGAAGATAAGGGATAATGGCAATTGGTGGATCAAAGAGACGACCCACATGTGCGACACGTCGTAACCTGAGGAGTCGATCCGCCTGAAAACAAAAATACCAAATCATAATGTGGTAATGGTTTAAAAATCACAAATTGCATAACCATAGATTACTAAACTTACATGGCCTAGCCAAATGGCCTGTGAAATATGTCTAGACTGTAAGTATAAAAGGGATTCGTTATCGGGCCTAGGTGTGACAACACGATGCTAACCAGCCATTATAGTCGAGGGGTATGATATCTGTCACATTGGAATAATTCAGTTAATTACATAAAAGTATGCATTTAAACACAGCTATTATCCAAAGTAAGTGACCTAATAAGGCATCAAGGGATACTCATGCTGACGTATTATACTTGCCAGTGTGTTCATTAATTTGTTACTATTTATGACCTCAATACCAACAACCAATAGGGTGTGCACTCAAAAGTTCCTTTGATGGGTTGGACAGGTTGCGTGGCTGTGCCCTATCTGCCTACATAGCCCACATCTCTGAGGATCAGATGGACCCTCCTGCCAGTCCATTTCATTCCTTATACGCCTAGATCGTGGTCGACCGCTGGCATGCATCGTCGAAGGATCTGGAATGAGTTCTGGTCCATTGAAGGCTGGCTAATACTCCACACTGCCTATTGGTCGGAACTCATTGCTATATGCACTCAGCATTGTCTCCAATTGGAAAACACGATCGACAAACTGCAGAGGATCCAACGAAACTTTCAAACATGCAGCAAATACATGTTGGTAGGGCCAGTGCTCGACTTGAAACTCGCCACAATCACATGTACGATCGCGAAGGCTAATCTTACAGGACCGACCAAATTGCTTCCACGTCAAGTCATACGGCTCCTCAACCTCAAATAAGAACCCCTGGCGGTCAAAACGACGCACGTGGCAGGTTGACGCTTTCCGAATACAATCTTGAATTTTTTTTCGGACGTCCTCAGAAAATACCTCTCTTGGTTGTAGTTGTGCTGCAATTGTCTCTGATCTATCAACAAAATATGTATTTAATCGATACATTATTGCTTTGACCAGCCCCATGATAGGCAAAAATCTAACCCCTTTGAGGACGCTGTTGACACACTCTGCCAAGTTAGTTGTCATATGGCCCCATCATCTGCCTCCCTCATCATACGCACGGCTCCACTGACACTTTGGGATATTCGCAATCCAATCGGCAGCTTTTGGGTGCAACGATTGTAGTTCTGCTAACTTTGAATCCACTACTTGTCGCTCGTATTAGTAACCTGTACAACCCAACATTGTGACATAATTAACAAAGATAATAAGGTGTCATGACAATTAGAGAAGTTTTCCGGGAGTATTACGTACCAATGCTAATGAACAACTTCTTCAGCCACTCAGTCCTAAAGGTTGAGTTCATATTGCTGGCGATGTATCGTAGGCAGAACACATGATAACCATGAGGTGGTTGCCACCCTACACATGGGTTTGCAACGACAGCAACTATCCCAGGATGTCTATCTGATATCAATCAAACACCCTACTTATCCTTGACGACATGCCATCGGACGTTTGATAGGAACCAAGCCCATGTCTCGTATGTTTCCCTTTCTACTATAGCAAATGCAAGGGGAACAATTTTTATATCCCCATCTTGTGAAGTTGTGATCAGTAACACCCCCTTATACTTCCTATATAAAAATGTGCCATCAACTTAGACCATCGGTTTTAAATGATCGAAGGCATCAATGCATGGTTTGAATGTCCAAAACACCCGATGGAACAGTGCTACTAGCGCACTCTCACCGCTACTTGACGGGCATTCCCTGCTCACAATCTCGAAGTACGACCCAGGATTATAATGTCGTACAGCCGCCAACCACCTCGGTAGTAAAGCATATGATTTTTCCCAATTTCCAAAAGCGAGTGTAAGAGCTCGGTGTTTACCCTTCCACGCCTTCTTATATGAAACTGAATACCCAAATATACCGTGGATACGCTCAATAACCCCTCAAATGGACACACTGGGGTTCTCAGTCACTAACCCCACAATGTAAGATGAAATGACATCTTTGTCCAATTTCGGATGATCACTCGAAAGAGAAGCAGACACACATGAATGAGGTCCATTATATCTTGTTATTTGCCAGTAGTTCTCTCTCGGCTTATGGTAGGCTCTAACCCTCCAATTGCATTGTCCACTGTAGTGAGGGCACCGATACTCTTCATACTTGGCCGAAGAGTAATGTGAGTAAAATGTGTGGTGGGTTTGAATTGAGTATATTTTCATCGCGCGATGGAACAATTTTTGGTCCCTATATAACCAACCCACATCTGGCTCTTGGTCATTAAGCACATTCATGACACCTCCTATACCGAGAAAATCATTGTTATCGACCGCATCTATATTTATTCTTCCAAAAAAGGCAGCTGCCGATTCCACATTCTGGCTCACGGGTGTTGCAGGGATCGCTAGGATAACATCTTCACCACCATCAGCTTCATCATCATCACAACTATCACTATCCCAATTAAATCCTTCAGGAATGTCGTCATGTGCATCATTCTCCTTAAAATCATCCATTATGTCATCTGATTCCTCCGGGATAGAGGGGGATTGAAAGAGACCATAGCCGGGCTGGGAAGAACATGGCTCTGCAGCATAATCAACAACGGGAGATTGAAACTGTTGTCCAAATTCTCTTTGTCCATCCACTGGTTCCAGACTACCATGGTACGAGTTATGATTTGATAGCCTTTCACCAAAGTTAGGAAATAGGTTAGGGGACGGTTGTGTGCATGGCCTACTCTTGTTAACTGGTTGACTGGCAACATTCAGATCAAATCTCTTGCTTGCGATGTGTGCATACAATTCTGGGCAAGACAATTAAGTGGGGAATCTGGCATTCGCTTCCCACGTTCGTTGAATGTCATCATCATCCTCTAATAGATAAGCTTTGTATCGCGTCGGGTTCAATGAAAGCGGATGTCTATACTCCAACTTAGTTATAGCTTGATTTTCCGCAAGTCTTAACTTTCGCCCAATTGCAATTTTCAATGCATTCAAGGTGATATCCAATTTAATTCTTATAACTTTGACCCTTCGACACCTAAATGTATCGCCTTCATCCGTTTCATAAATTTCTCCGTTCGCATAAATACATACATTTTCTTCCCTGGTACTCATGGTGATTCCTACCATATCCGGAGTGTTAAAGTGACTTCAGGGATTAAAAAATACTTATAAAAAATAAATAACACTCAGATTTAGTTTTATATCATCTAAAATTATAACTAAAAGTCTTACCTGGAGGGACAGATTTTATCTGCACTAGAAAATTAGACAGGATACACTTCATAAGTAAAATATATGCTCAATTATCATAATAGTACAAAGAAATTATAATAATATACGCAAATTATGATATGTACAATGACAAATATGGCATACAAAAATAAAATATCTAATCAAGTAGAATATTACAGAATTCTAATTAAAAATAAATACAGCACAAAATTAAGTTTCTTCTAACTGAAATACATTAAAAACTTATAGTCTAGGGATAAATAGATTAAAGAATGAATTCAATAATATTTTAATTAAAATAAATTAAATTATAAAATAAAATATTTACTTTCTAAAACATCGATATTTTTTTGTATGGACTTGGATGAATTCAATCATAAAATTTTAATTAAAATTTAATTAAATAAAAAAGAAATAAATAAATATTAAATACTAATTTCATTGTAGAATTTTTTAATTAATTCAAAATTTAAAAAATTTTCTATTGCATTCTACCTCCAGTTAAAATTTTCAAAAAAAAATTTCTCTATTTTTTTCTCCTCTAGACAACGAGTTATGGTTAAATTTTAATTTAATTAAATTAATAAAAAAACCTTTCATGTATTCCAATTTTAAAAATATATAATATATTTCCTTCCATCAATAATAAAGTTAACAGAACTTTAGTTCCCACAATAATATTATTCGTTTCAATAACAACTTTCTACACATATTAAATATCATTATCTTAATAAATTAAAGGTATTAAATAAATTAAATCTAACAAATAAATTAGCTTTACTAAATATATTAAATAGATTTAATCCAACAAATTAATTAACTAAATTAAATCAATTAAATAAAATAAAATAATTAAATCAAACAAACAAATCAACTAAATTAAATTAAACAAATAAATCAACTGAATTAACTCAAATAAATAAATTAAATTAAAAAAATTAAATGCATTAAATCAAATAAATAAATTAACAAAATTAAATAAAATAAATTAACTAACTAAATTAAATCAAACAAATAAATTAACTAAATTAAATCAACTAAATAAAACTAACTAAATCAAATCAAATAAATAAAACTAACTTAATTAAATCAAACAAATTAATTAACTAAATTAAATCAAACAAATAAATAAACAAAATTAAATTAAATAAATAAATTAACTAAATTAAATCAAACACGTAAATTAAAAATATTAACTCAAATAAATTTTTTAAATAAATTAAATCAAAGAAATAAATTAACTAAATCAAATCAAATAAATAAATTAACTAAATTAAATCAAATAAATTAATTAACTAAATTAAATCAAACAAGTAAATTAAAAATATTAACTCAAATAAATAAATTAAATACATTAAATCAAATAAATAAATTAATTAAATTAAATTAAATAAAAAAATCAACTATATCAAATAAATTAATTAACTAAATTAAATTAAATAAAAAATTAACTACATTAAATCAGATAAATTAATCAACTAGATTAAATCAAATAAATTAATTAACTAAATTAAATCAAATAAGTAAATTAAAAATATTAACTCAAATAAATAAATTAGATATATTAAATCAAATAAATAAATTAAATATATTAAATCAAATAAATAAATTAACAAAACTAAATTAAATAAATTAACTAACTAAATTAAATCAAACAAATAAATTAACTAAATCAAATCAAATAAACAAAACTAACTAAATTAAATCAAACAAATTAATTAACTAAATTAAATCAAACAAGTAAATTAAAAATATTAACTCAAATAAATAAATTAAATAAATTATATCAAATAAATCAATTAATTACATTAAATCAAATAAATAAATAAATTAAATTAAATCAAATAATTAAATTAACTACATCAAATAAATTAATTAACTAAATTAAATCAAATAAAAAACTAACTACATTAAATCATATAAATTAATAAACTAGATTAAATTAAATAAATTAATTAACTAAATTATATCAAACAAGTAAACTAAAAACACTAACTCAAATAAATAAATTAGATAAATTAAATCAAATAAATAAATTAAATACATTAAGACAAATAAATAAATTAACTAAATTAAATCAAGTAAATTAACTAACTAAATCAAATCAAACAAATAAATTAACTAAATCAAATCAATTAAATAAAACTAATTAAATCAAATCAAATAAATAAATTAAATACATTAAGACAAATAAATAAATTAACTAAATTAAATCAAATAAATAAATCAACTAAGTTAAATCAAATAAATTATTTAACTAAATTAAATCAAATAAGTAAATTAAAAATATTAACTCAAGTAAATTAATTAAATAAATTAAATCAAATAAATAAACTAAATGCATTAAATTAAATAAATAAATTAATTAACAAAAATAAATCAAATAAATTAAATCAAATGAATAAAACTAACTAAATTAAATTAAACAATTTAATTAATTAAATTAAATCAAACAAACTAAAAATATTAAATCAGATAATTTCACAAATATATAAATTTAATTTAATTAAATAAAATAAATTTAACAAATTAAATTAAAAATTTACCTTACTGATACTCTCTTTCTTTCTCTCTGCTTCAAGGTCCTTCTTCCTCTCTGCTTCAAGGTCCTTCTTCCTCTCAACTTCTCCTCGCACTTTAGCTCCTTCCGTTTCAGCTCACCGTCACCTGCGCGCGCTATAGAGGCGAAGTTCACAGGAGAATAGTTGCTTTGATCACGGCCTGGTGCAGGACGTGACCAGAAATGATCACGGCTTGCAGCAAAACGTGATTAGGCTGCTGTCCCGTCAGCCTTGGTCACGGCCTGCACCAGGCCGTGATTCACTTTTTATAATAAAAAAAAGTTTTTAAGTGTTTCGGTCATTTGTTTTAACAGCACAAGTAATGGGGAATTAGTTTCCCTACGTTAAGGCTTTCGGTCTTTTTGCAGTACTACAAGGGGTAAAGAATCTGGTTTTAGTGGGATTATTATATTATTATATGCGGAGGCAATTTTATCCAATTCTGGATGATGTTGGATGGGTGGCCTAACATATAGATCCATATTGCCATGACTAAGCCAATGTCCTTCATTTATATTTCTTTAAGTTAATGGAGGATTGTGCATAATTAATTAACATTTTTGGTGAAGGAATGCCAATTTTAAAGGCAAAAATTAATGTTGCCCATTATTCAGGATTAGGGATGACATTGCTTTAGTGGGTGACACTCATGGCTTCTTGCCCTTTTGAATTAAGAACAGTATCTTTAAAATAATTTCCAAACTGATCACAATTTTAAATTATCCATTGTCATTGGGATTATATAGCAGAAAGTAAAATGACAAAATATACAAACAAATATGATCATTATAATAAAATTTTTGTTGTTTCCGGAGATAGTAAACCGGCTGAAATATTTCCGCAAGAAATGAACGGTTATATATAGATGATATAAATGATCTATTGGAAAGATCTTAATACTTAAATTAGTATTGTAGTTCAATAAAATAATAATATAGAATAAAATATAAAAAATCAATTAAATAAACATTTAATTTTATATAGGCTTGAAAGAGATGTTTAGTATGATTTTATAAGCCAATTTATAAAACATATTTTTTCACATAATTTATTTGAATAAAATGGATGTCATACTTTAGGCATGACTTTACTCATGAATGGTATGCAATGGGTTATGAATAGATCATTCTTTGTGAAGCCCAGTATTTTAAGCTCAATTGCTGTTTCATGGCTGATTAATCGATAATAAGATTGAGCTAGATAAAACCGGCCGGACCTAAGCCGATTAGATGTTTGAAGTATTATCGAATCGGTACCCTATAATTGTAATTAGCACACTCATAATATAATGTGCAATATTAGGATTGTATATTGTAAATTCGAATTTATCATATTATCAAAAAAAAAATTGAATTTATCAGTTGTGTTTGGTATGGACAATGACCAGTGAGGATGTTTTGGTGTGTAAAGATTCCAATGTTTTGAAAAGCTGAATCGGAATCTTTTGGGATATATTTACGTTGTGTCCTTCATTTTGTAAGTATAGGTATATTATGGCCTCTAGCTGGGATAAGGTAATCGAACAGATTGTCTCAAGGGTTGCACGTGAAATGGAATAAAAGAAGTAGAAACGATAAGAAAAAGAAAAAAATTACGGAAAAGACTTTTAGCAGCGATGTTTGTCGTCGCTAAAAAGTACTTGGTCATCGTAAAATAAAAAGTCGTCATTAAAAATGTCGTTGGCATAGGTCCGTGCCTAAAGAGGGCATTAGCGATGACAATTTGTCATCGCTAAAAATCAGAACATTTGCGACGACAATATCGTCGCAGAAAATAATTTCAAAATTCAAAAAATTTTGAAATTTGATTTTTAGCGGTGACATTTATTGTCACTATAGGGCAGAAGTTGTTGCTGAAGATCAGACTTTCAGCGACGAAAATTGTCGTCGCTGAAGATCGAACTTTCAGTGATGACTATTGTCGTTGCTGAAGATGGGACTTTCAGCGATGACTTTGTCATCGCTGAAAATCAAATTTTTAGCGGCGACAATAGTCATCGCTGAAAGTCTGATATTCAGCGACGATAATTGTTGTCGCTAAAAGTTTAATCTTCAATGACGACATTTTACCCTATAACGACAACAATTGTCGTCGCTAAAGGTTTTTTAGATTTTTTTTTTAAATTTTAAAATTAAATTGTCGTATATTTCAAATAATATATTATCTAATATATTCTTATTTTAATTAACTTGAATTGTTTAATAATTTTTTTAAATTTAATTTAATATAAATTATACAATTATAATATATCAGTAGTATTATTAATAATGTCTAACAATTTGATCCAACATAAAAAAATTAATACTCATAAAGCAATGGTAAACATAATTTTTATATGAATAAATTATATATACATCATACATGTACATGTGTACATATAAAAAATATAAAGATACATAGACAAAATATACTATAGGGAAGCAGGGAGGTGTAAATATCACAGTACACCATGATCATCGTCGTCGTCGTCTTCATCATCATCATCCTAACTACGAGGATGATAAAATGACGGTGGCGGCTGAGCGGTAGGTGCAGGTGCAAATCTACTCGGTCGAGGCGGTGTAGCAGTAGCAAATGGAGGCGGCGGTAGGACGATACCCTGCTGTCTAAGGATCGAGCTCATCTTAGTAAGATAAGTCCCAAGCTGCTACTGCTGCATCAACTGCTGCTGCTGTGTAATCTGCTGCTACTGCTGATCAAGCCCCCGCCACTGTTGCTCCTGAATCAATCGCTGGCTCTGCTCAACCTGCTCCCGACTCTGGTGTAACTGCTCCAACAACTCATCGACCTGAGACACGGTCTGTGAGCTCATCCCCATGCTAGAAGTCCCCATTGAATGATAAGTTTGACCAGCAAGTACACGCCCAACAACCTTCCTGTACCCCCGACGAGTGCCAAGCACTTCATCGGCGATGGCAGCCTCGTCTAACTGTACAAGAGTTGTAGGCAAGCTAGTGGATGATACACTAGACTGTACATGCTGAGTCATGAGCTCAGTCATCCTCGCCTTAAATTATTAAAAAAAATTAATAAGAAATCTATCTTACAAGATATATTTGTAAAATTTTATTTAAAATATGAAATTTAAATAACTTACATGTTACCCTTGAGGGATCGGATGCACCCACTCCCCTAACCTGTATGTGTGTCGGTCCCTAAAGTTATCGGGAATCGACTGCAGTTCACCAGTATCTCTGTTTCTCTGTTCAATTTTTGTAACAGAAAAAAGGATGAAGGGTAGTAATGCTATTTAACAAGTGGATACATTTAAAAAAGATACAAAAAAATTAAATTACCTTATCAAAGCGATGTGCAGCAATAGACTTTGACCCATGCCGGTCATTCACGACCTTCTGTGCTCTATTATTTGTATTTCTCACAGACAACTCCTGCAAATTAAGAGGAAAAAGTTAAATTTTTATGTTCACAATTTACTAATTATGAAATACTGATATAATACCATAAAATGTCATATTTACCCTGTACTCGTCACTATCAAAGAAGTCCACACACCTCTGCCATATCTGAGGTGAGACAGATCGAGGCACACAACGTCGAGCTCGATCCAAGTCATACTCCTGGTATCGATCACCTCTATGCTCTAAGAAATACTTATTCAACCTGTACTTCCAATCTCTATACAGGTCGACAGCAATCCGTATCAAACCAAAGAGCACTCTATCCCGATCACCCTCAGAGATGCCTTAGAACTCGAAATGGGACTGCACTAAAAGACATTTAATAAATTTATGAGTCATATATTTAGAAATTTCAATCTCAAAGACATTAATTCAACAGTTGGAGGAAATGGATACTTACGTAAACCCCTTGCAAAACTCTATCTCGGATCTGCTGAGGTACAACCCGCCATTACTTATAATAGGGCGGCATGTGGGCACGGATCATGCTACCAATATCACGAGGGATATGACCGGCATTCTCACCAACCGCATGCCATGTACCAGTCGTATCAAATTGCACAGGCACCAGTTTGCCTCCACCCCTGCCTATCTTCTCGTGCAGTCTTAGGGACCTATTCGGTCCCCTCTTTCTAGCAGGTGTTACTCCAATTAATAAAGAAAAATATTAATAAAATAAACATAATATTTAATCAGGCATAGGTATGCACAATTAATAACAAATACCTGATCCCTCGCACTAAGATGGAATATGGGTGAGTCGCTTCCAGCGTCACCTCTGTAGTATCGTGCCTTTACATTTGCCATAACTAAAATAGTACACATTATATAAGTAATTAAAAAGAATTCAATGTCCAGTTGAACGATGAAATGGTTTAACTTTTTACAATCATATTGATTATTTTAATAATCATGCTTACACAATTATGAGTTGTAGTTCGAATATGTTATTTTATCCCTAAGTAGAATCAGTGTCGGTGAACCTAATAGACTCATGGTCATCGGATTCTCCTTCATTATCAGATTGTGTGGGCTCCTCATCCATATAATCATCAATTGTTTCGTCTTCAAGGCTCTTGTCATCATCGATGGAGGCGTCTTCTCCATGAGCACCAGATCCAACATTCCTGTACGTTGGAATGATTGAAGGACTATTTCTTTCATTACCTAGATGTACTAGATCGAAATCTCCCAGATCAACTGTGAGGTTGAAGTTAGACGAGTTACTATCCTGCAGAAATAATAGGTCTTGTGCATTATCTCCATCACTGGGTAAATCCCATATATCACGATGCACCATATTATGGACGATCCTCCAATTTGGTCCATTAGGGAGATCCTCAGTGTAAAACACTTGTTTTGCTTGAGTAGCAAGTATATAAGGATCATCCTTGTACCATTGTCCATTGATGGAGATACTTGTGATATTCTTGTCAGTGTAAAGTTTCTTCTTTGTAGGATCAGTATCATACCACTTGCATTTAAATAAAGTCACACTGTACTGATTTAAATAAGTTAACTCAATTGTTTCTTCTAGTACATCTTAAAACATGTTACCAACAATCCCCGGAACAGAAATGCCACTATTTTGCATTTTATGCTTCTCATCTCGAGTTTTGACTACAAAGCGTACTCCATTCACAATACACGCAGAGTATACCATGTTAATGAAACTGGGATTGGATGCTAATGATAGTAACTTTTCGGTGGCCTCTGGGGAACCGTTCCTATGTAAATAGTACATCTAAAAAAGTAGCAATTGTTCCAAGAATTAAATTGAAATATCAACAAGAGAAATGAACAATATTTAAGATATTCGTTCAATAAATTTGGGAAGAAAAAAATCCTTACCTTCGAGTAGAACCACAAGGGGAATTTGGTTCTCTGTAAGTTATCAATATCTTCAGCACCACTTCATTCAAGTTCCAATCAATGCTCACTGTAGAACATAACAATCTTAGTCTATTATAATCACATAAGGGAGAAGAACACAACTGAAGTTTAAGATACTCACTGGAGATATTTTTCAATCTCAGTACAATTATTCAAGATGTACCATACTGCAACATCCCGATCCTTCTTATCGAAATGAGAAATAATCTTCTTCCCTATCGGTCAACATTGGGATCGGAACACCAACAATGTCCTTCTTGTTTGACTAAGTGTTACATCTTGATTTCTATCAAATTGGTTGAATCTAGTTTCCACTCCTTCCAAATACATAAAGAAAAACGTCAATGCCTCATCAACAATATATCCTTTTGCAATTGAACCCTCCGGTCGAACACGATTTCGAACATAATCCTTTAACTTTTTTATATACCTCTCATATAGGTACATCCACCGAAAATGAACGGGTCCTCCTTCCAATGCTTCATCTGGCAGATGCATCACCAAGTGAACCATTATGTCAAAAAATGTTGGGGGGTATATCCTCTCAAGCTTGCACAAAATTATGATAATGTCTTGTTTGGCTTGTGGAATATCCTTCCTGTTGAGAGTTCTAGCACATATTTGACTAAAGAAGTTGCATAACTCAACAAGTAGATATGATAATTCCTTTGACAAAAAAGTCCGGACACCTGGTCCTAACAGTCTTTGCATAATAACATAACAATCATGTGATTTCAACTTCTTTAACTTCAGGTCATGATCTATGACATTCTTACCAAGACTCCCAGTAAACCCATCTGAAAATTTCACATTCTTTATATACTGGCAAAATCGTTTCCGCTCTTCTTGGCTAAGCGTATATCCAGCATGCGGCTTGAAAAGTTAACCCCTCTGCTTATACAAATGCAAGTTAGGCCTTATCTTCATGTCTGCCAAATCTCGTCTTGCATTGTCTGTATCTTTCATTTTGTGCTCAATCTCCAATAATGTACCCAAGATGCTATCACATACATTTTTCTTAACATGCATCACATCAATGTTATGCCTTAAGTTCATTGTTGACCAATAAGAAAGATTAAAAAATATACTTCTCTTGCTCCAATTAAGTTCATCAGCACCCCTCTTTTGCTTTACACCACCAAATTCAGCATGTTTTCCTGGAGGTCTCTGTGGCACTTTACCTAATTGTTCCATGATAACATTATTGGTAAGAGGCCGAGGAGGGGCTCTCCTCTCCGACCTCCCATTGAATTCTTTCCTATTTCTCCATGTGTGACTTCTTAGAAGCCAACGACGATGACCAACGTAAGTTATTTTTCTTCTAACTCGAATCGACGGAGTATCTAAATTACATATAGGACATGTTTTGTATCCTTGCCCGTTCCACTCGGATAGACTACTTCGAGCAGGAAAATCATTTATAGTCCAAAGTAATGCTGCCCGCATATTAAACACCGTATTTGTATTCGCATCTTGAGTTTCAACTCCCTTCTCCCAGAGATCCCTTAACTCTTCTACGACCGGTTGTAAGAACATATCGATATCTTTACCTGACAATTGCGGCCGTGGGATTAATAGGGTCAATATGAAAAAAGATTGGTTCATGGATACCCATGGTGGCAAGTTGTAAGTAGTCATAACCACTAGCCACATGCTGTATGATAGGTTCCTATCACCAAAAGGATTAAATCCATTTGCACTTAAACCAAACCTGACGTTTCGTGGGTCAGCGGAGAAATTAGGATACCTCTTATCGAACTCCTGCCAGGCTTTTCCATCCACGGGATGTCGCATTACCCCCTCTTCTTTTGATTTTCTAGTGTGATGCCATATCATGTTCTTTGCAGTATGTCTCGACCGATACAAATGCTGTAATCGAGGAGTTAAAGGAAAATATCGAACCACTTTTTAGGGCACCTTCTTTCCTTTTGTAGTTTTATTTACCCATCGGCTCTCCCTACAAATTGGACAATTATCTTTAGAAGCATGATCTTTCCAAAAAAGTGCGCAATCATGTTTGCATACATGGATTGATTCATACCCCAATCCCAACTTGTTGAACCATTTCCTTGCACCATAGTACGATTCAGGCAATTTATCATCATTTGGAAGTGCCTCTTTTAATAACCGAAGAAGAGCATCAAATGACTTGTTTGTCCACTTATGCAGAACCTTCAAATGCATAAGTTTCACCAAGAAGTTCAATGCTGAAAATGCTGTGCAGCTTGGATACAACTCTATTTCTACTTGCTCGAACAGGTTATCACAGTTACTATATTTTGTTGCAATGTCTTCGTCAGCCGCATTCTTACCCCTGTATTCGTCATTGTAAAAATCAACTTCTGATGCCTCGAGGCCAATGAAATCATGTATAATATCTGCCAGCTCATCTCTATTGTTGGGAGATATCCCACTAGTTCCTCTAGAAGTCGAAACATCTACTTCACCATGGTGTACCCAATTTATGTATAATGGATGAAATCCATTATCTATAATATGCGCCTCCAATGTTAGTAATGTATGGAATATTAAATTCACACATTTTTTGCATGGACATCTTACCAAACCCCTTTCATCAGCAAAGTTTTTGGCTCTTTGAACAAATCTTACTGCACCATTCCAATACTCATCCGACAATCGATTTGGTAGATGTATCCAACTTTTATCGACAGACATTGTATCATTGAACAGGAAGGAAATTGCTTTAGGTGAAATAAAGTGTGTTGATTAATATTTGACAGTCACCCTAAATGCACCGTATCACTCCAACTCTGAAGGGTAGGGTCCTATCCCATTCGAGATATTTTTATAGTTATTATTTTCTCCAATTTATTCACGCTCATTGATTCATTTGTGCAGAAATTTTGGCAGCATCTCCCTATGGTTCTCCAAGTGCCTAAACTATATGGTTGTATAGTTTATACCCAGAGAACAGTTAGGATGCTAAGATATTTTCACAATATCAAACAAGAGTCCGATAAATTGTTAATAATAACTACATGATAATATCCTAAACTGTCCAATTTTTTAGGACAATTCAAGGGTTGATTGATGTTTAGAAAATAACCAACCCTTGAATGGGTCTAAGCTTATAATTTTAATGCAAATGCAGTTCTATTTTAAATTATTGTAAAAATATATTTACAATAATTAAAATTAATGATACAACAATTTATGAGTATCGTTGTTTAAGTATCAGTACTATTATTTACGTAACTTATTATGTAGATTATTGATTTTTCAAAATATTCATAACAACTGTTATGTTTCACAATAAGCTTGTGGGAATTCAAAAGTATAACCTACTTTACTATGTTTATAAGATGCACAATTCAGCTTCTTTATAGAGAGGTGTATACTATGAATACGAACTTCCTAGTTGTAAATTTAAGTAAGTTTAAATTTATAAAGTGTATATTATTTACAAGATGCACAATTCAGCTTCTTTATTTAAGTAAATATAGTTTTATCCAAGAGGGGGGTGATTTTTATGCAAACATCCTAGTGTTTTGAAATTTTTTATTTTTATGTAATGTAAATATCATAATTTAGATTGTTAGGGTTTTATTTTTATGTAGTCTCTAGTGTAATTGAATTTTTCTTAGTACGTGGTGTAAATAATATAATTTGAATTGTTAACTTTCAATCTTAATTAAAAAAGAGATTATATTATTGTAATCTCTTATTTTTTAAGATAAATTAATATATCTATTCTAATTTTCTATCTTACATTATTTCGTCGAATCTAATAAGTTTGAAGTTTCCTAAATTGCATCACAAATTTTAGATTTTGTAAATGGACTTCCTAGTTGTAAATTTAAGTAAGTTTAAATTTATAAGGTGTATATTATTTATAAGATGTACAATTCTATTTAAGTAAATGTAGTTTTATCCAAGAAGGGGGTGATTTTCATGCGAACTTCCTAGTGTTTTAAAATTTTTTATTTTTATGTAATGTAAATATCATAATTTGGATTGTTAGGGTTTTATTTTTATGTAGTCTCTAGTGTAATTGAATTTTTCTTAGTATGTGGTGTAAATAATATAATTTGAATTGTTAACTTTCAATCTCAATTAAAAAAGAGATTATATTATTGTAATATCTTATTTTCTAAGATAAATTAATATATTTATTCTAATTTTCTATCTTACATTATTTCGTCGAATCTAATAAGTTTGAAGTTTCCTAAATTGCATCACAAATTTTAGATTTTGTGAATAAAATATCATAACTATTTTATCTTACATTAGTCTAACTGAATAATCTACACATATATTGTATACTTCAAAATTATAAATTGAGGGATGCATAATAATAATAATCAAATTTATATTTATAAAATTTATGCTAAGTTAAATTTACATAAATAAATTTAAAATTTACAACATAAAAAATTAAATAATACAAAATTTCATATTAAATTAAACATACTATCAATTCTATTAATTTATTGCAAACTATTTGAGAAAATTAAATATATTAGTACAAAAAAAATTATAATTTTTTTTTACATACCTCAATGATAAAAATTTACTGATCAACTCTGAATACTCTCCACGAACTAAGCTAAGTGCTAATAATAACTAACAAATTAAAAGATACAACATACAAAATTAATACATATCAACATATATAAAAAATAAATATATTAAAATTAAAAAAAATTAAAAGAGAGAGAAAGTTCAGGAACTTACCTCAGGTCCAGAAATTTCAAACGCGCAAATGAGGAGGGAGGAGGCGCTGCAATTAAATAGCCTTTGGCTTTCAGCGATGACACAAAAAATTCAATCGTTGTTGAAGCTTTCAGCGATGACATTGTCGTCGCTGAAAGTTTGGCTTTCACCGACGACAATGTCGTCGTTGAAGCCTTGTCTCAAAATTCGGACTAGGCTTTTAGCGACGATAGAGTTGTCGCTAAAAATGGGAGACTTTCAGCGACAACAATGTCGCTGCTGATGGTGTACCCTTCAGCGACGACTCTGTCATCGCTGAAAGTCTCACATCTTCAGTGACGACAGTGTTGTCGCTGAAGGCCAAATTTTCCTGCCATAAATTTTTTAGGCATTCAGCGACAACTGTGTCATCACTGATGGTGCACCCTTCAGCGATGACAGTGTCATTGCTGAAAGCCTTGCATTTTCAGCGATGACAATGTCATCACTGAATGCCAAATTTTTTCACCGAAAATTTTTTAGGCTTTTAGCAACGACTTTTGTCATCGCTAAAAGCCTAATTCTTCCCGCCCACATTTCTGATTCCCTCTAAAAAGTTTTACCTTTTTTACTGACGACTTTGTCTTCAGAAATACCTTTAATGACGATCGAACTTTTATCGTTGCTGAAAGTGTCGTCGTTTTTGCTGCTTTTTCTTATAGTGCCACTGCTAATATAATAATATATTGAAATATTTTTAAATTTAATCATATATTAAATTAATAATTTGTTAAAGTATATAAAAGAATGAAGATATTAGATTCATAATATCTCAAAATATATTATATAATAATATATTAATAATCAAATATAGTTATATATTGATATATTATTTTATTATTTTATCATAAAATTCTTTAGCAACACAGAAGTTTCATATTCCACTTTACCAATCGTAGTTTTAAAAAAGTTAACTTCATACTTAAATTTAAATTTAATGTAAAACTTCTAAACTTTTTAATAGAAGATGTAGGATTAAAATGAAGGCACGTGAGATTAAAGTGGGATCATTTTTTTTAATTAATTACAAGGAGAATTGCTAGTATAACTTTAGATATCTCAAGAGCGACACTAGAATATAAATTTTGAAGGAACTGAAATATAATTTATCAAAAATTTTAATTGCAGTATGTTAAATTTGAAGGGTTAAATATAAATTGTTTAAAAAATTTTTAATTCGTAAGGGAAAAGTTAAAATTTTCGCCATTTTGTGTGGTTAAGCATGGTGTGGTTTTGCGGCTGACGGACCTTATATCTAAAGCATGTTTATAAAATATATATAATTATTAATTCTTTAGATCAATTCAAAATTATTATATATAAAAATTAAAAATATCAAAAAATTTTAGGCCACGCTCGCTAGGCCCTTCCCTGTGCCACTGAATTAGTGGTTTTGTTTAGGATAACAATTTAGATTAGCAGGTTAATTTCGTGGTGAGTTGAGATATAATCTTTATCCATTTATGCTAAATCCAAACATAACCCATTTATTAAACAAGTTAACACAACATGATCCTTTTATTAAACGGGTTGACTTAATCCAACTTGACTCGCATAATCCAAAATATTCATAATATACTTATATAGTAGCAACATGATTCATTTAATCCGACCTAAATTTGTTTATTAATCTGTTTATATTAATTTTTTATTTTATATGAATTAATAAATTTATATATTATATAATTTCTTTATAAGTTATAAGGGTTAGGTTGACCTAATTAATAACTCATGTAATTTAGATGGGTTATGCAGATTAACTTGAACTCGACATAAAATTTATTTGGATCAGATGAATTAATTTAATTATGATTCAAATCCAATTAAGTTTAAGCCAAACCTACATAACTTATATCGTATTCATATCATATTGAAAATTGTCATCCCTTATTCTGTCCATTCAGATCAATGTATGTGGGATGTTACTCTAAACAAAACAAAACGAGAAATTTATAAAATCATTTGTAAAAGAAAGAAAGGGGAACTAATAACTATTTTTGACAAATAAAATTATTTCTAAATTCTAGTATTAAATTAATTCAACCACAAGGTAAAATTTGTAAAAAAAATAGAAAAGAGTAATAGTATAAATTTTTAAAGAATAAAATTATAAAAATTTCGAGCAAAGAAATATATAAAAATCAATAAGATGTACAATTTTAGCTGGAAGTAAAACAAGCTTGTAGACAAATATAAAAAGAGTGCAAATTTGATTTATTGGCATTATAATGTATTACACGATCAATGAATATTAATAAAAATGATTTATTATTAAAAATATAATAATTGAGATTTTTTATTAACAGTAAAAGAATTCTAATTAATTTTTTATTAAAATGACAATATATAAATAAATAATAATGTAAAATTGATTTATATTAATGGCAAATCAAACTTAGATACAATAAAAATATATTATTAACATTATTATTATAAAGATAAATTTATGAAAAATTATGAATGTAAAATTAAATGCAATAGTAATAATGTTTGCATTATAATTGCTATTCACAATTTCAAATCATTGCGAACTCAATTGTGTACAACTTCTGAGAGGATAGCTATTTCAATTTTTATGCT
This sequence comes from Sindora glabra, assembly GCA_020226215.1. Classification (NCBI taxonomy): domain Eukaryota; kingdom Viridiplantae; phylum Streptophyta; class Magnoliopsida; order Fabales; family Fabaceae; genus Sindora; species Sindora glabra. Next base: position 24,094,557 of record CM035231.1, on the reverse strand, counting down.
TCTCTTGGAAAACATGGGTTCAACCAAAGATGACATAAATTTTATGAATAATGAAAAGGTGAATGATATTTTAGATTTTTAATTTTTTTATGGGATTGTCATAGCAAGCGCAAATAATAATTGTGATTAAATTAAACATTATATATTAAAAAAAACTACTATAGTAGTGTTTAAGAAGAATAGCTATCATTTAAGGGAAAGATTTCATTATATTACTAACATAATAATATATTAATATATTATTAAATTTATTTACATATTTAGTTTACTTTTTTTTAAAATTATATATTCATGTCACATTATAAGATATCAAAATTAAATTTGTTAATATACTAATACATTACTATATCAATGGTGTACTATAAAAATTTTTCATTACTAATTACTTTTATGTGCCCTCTCTTTTTATAGATATGAATCCTCTCCCCTTTTTTAATCATTTTCTATGAGATATAAGCATAATTTTTATTGTGAAATTAACCATTTTTTACTAGAGCTCACTATTTCAATTCTAGAAAAAATTTATATATCTATTTTTCTACAAAAATTACCTTCTTATTTTTTAAGAAAAATGGAGAATCCTAATTCCTTTGGTTAGAAAAACGAAAAATTTTAACTCAGAAGTTAAGATACATAGAACGCACAACTTCATGCACTATGTCAAAATGACCATTGGCATTTTTTCCCCTCCTATCAGATAAGATGACCCTATCCTTCCACAAGAGCCAGAACGTTCGCGGCTACGTGTTGCATATTCCTCCCCAATTATAACAAAATTTCAAGATTCACAAACTTTGCATAAAACAATTAAATATATGTCCTGAAATATCTTATCTGAGTGTTCATTTCAGCAACGCTGCAAATAAGATCAATATGTCAATCTGTACAGCAATAAAAGTCCTTTCCATAAGTCACATTTAATCAAGTGTGATGTACTTTAATCTAAACAAAACACATAATGCATTCTCCACTAAACCATTCCATTTCGTCATCCCTTATTTGATCATAATATATAAGATTTCCATTATGTCATTGAGCCATATGTTTCCCATTTCTCTTGGGTACTTTATAATAGTTTATTTAATTTGAATAAAATTATTTGTATATTGCTTTGGAAGAGAAATCGAATAAGTAATAATAAGGTTGTGTCATCCATTATCTTAGAAATATTTTTAATCCTATTATAATATTGAAAATTTTAAAATTATTACCTATTATCTTTATTTGACAAATCAAAATATATATAACTATATAAAACTTAAAAGACAATAATATTAGAATCTCTGCAAAGACATTGCATGGTGGATATGTAGGGTAAAATACCAAAATAATATTTTTTACAAAACTTATTACCGATTTACTATTTTTTCGAAACATATTATCGAAATACGCACGGTGGCGGGAGGCGCCATTTGGTGTGGCGCCTCATGGGCGGAGGCGCCATCCAGGATGGCGCCTTTAGGGACCTCCGAGGGCGCCATTCAAGGTGGCGCCCTCAGTCAAATTTTTTCATTTTTTTCCTTTTGAAATTAATTAATGTTGATATCATTTGAAAATAAAAATTATAAAAATAAATAATATATGATTGTAACTGAAAATAAATTTTTGAAAATAAATTACTTATTTTATAATTATATTTGATGTCATATAAAAATATGTTAACTCCACTTTGATATCTAATACATAAATTTATTATAGGAATTAAATAAGAAAGTAGTTAATGATAATAATATAATGAATAAAAATAATAAATATTTAGTAAATAATTAAATATTATTTAAAAAATATAGGATCAATAAAGAATAATTACATAATTTACATTAATGTCTCTCAAAATTTTATGTAATGACAGTTAATTTTTATCAATTTTTGAAATTATAAACTTCTAACTCTTGGAATTATATTATTACAAGTCATTATTTAATATGTTATTACACATAAGTAAATTTATTGAGTATACTAAAATATTCTTTATATACAAAGTTGAAGATAGCTAAAAATGAAAAGAAATATAATGTAATAAATATATTTTTCTTATTTTATATTTATTCCAATAATATGCTTGTCCATTTGCATTTATTTGAATAAAATTTTGTTTATTTTGTGACAGAATGAATGCAAACTGGCGAGGTTGAAGATAGCTAAAAATTTAAAAAAATCTGATTATTTCATTTCAATAATCTTTTCATTTTGTAATGAAATCAAAATTATAACATGAATTAGATATTTTTTATTTCATCAGAATGATAAAATATTTTGGCAATGAGAGTGAAAAGTACCGATTAATTATTTTTTAAGAAATTATTATTCGTTTCATCATTCGCTCGAAACATTTTATCGAAATAAGCATAGAAGATACGAATAGCGATGGAGAGATGCCAAATGACGTGTAGAGGTACGCTAGACGAAATGGCATCGTTCGCGCTGAAGGGAAGGAACGACAGGCGATATGGCACTTTTGGCCCATGGCATCCTTGCTCCTCATTTCTAAATTAATTAGGCGGTGACTGTATTGACTGTGCACCCTAGAGACATGAATTTTTGTGAAAGTATGATAATTAATATTATTTATTTACTTTCACACGATAAATAAAAAAAGAATAAATAGGTTAAAATAGGCTAATACGTTTATTTCATAAATTATTTTGCGCTTCATCGCAGTGTCGAAACTATTTACCAAATTACGCAGGGCGCCGTTGAAGGCGCCTTTCAATATGGCGCATTCGCTACAGCGAATTTCACTGCGTGGGCTGGGAGGCGCTATTTCACCTGGCGCCTACCCAACAAACTTAAGTTTATAACTTATGGGGCTGGGAGGCGCCAAGTGACATGGCGCCTCCACAGCCCCATTTTATAAATTATTTAAGTTTTATAAATTTATATATTTATTTATATAATTTTAATTTTATCATTATTTATAACGAAATTATAATTTTTAAAATTTAATTAATTATATTTTATGATATTATTTATCTATATTAGTCGTAAAAATTAAGATATAATTATAATAAAATTAAAATTATATAAATAAATATATAATTTTATTAAACTTAATTAATTTATGAAATGGGACTGTGGAGGCGCCATTTCACTTAGCGCCTCCCAGCCCCATAAGTTCTAAACCTAAGTTTGCTGGGTAGGCGCCAGGTGAAATGGCGCCTCCCCAGTGAAATTTGCTACAGCGAAGGCGCCATGTTAGAAGGCGCCTTCAGCTGGCGCCATGTTAGAAGGCGCCTTCAGCTGGCGCCCTGAGTATTTTGGTAAATAGTTTCAAAATTGCGGTAAAACAGAAAATAGTTTATGAAGTAAACGTATTTTGGTATTTTAACCAAGTAGATATTTATAACAGTTGTGAAAGTATGATAATTAATAATATTAGTTATTATATGTGGAAGATGTCCTTATCATCATTTTTTAAATAAAATTAAATATTGCAATGATCTTCGTGATTTATTGTTATTTGTAATTATTCCTGTGCAAGCAATTAAAAAAGTGGTAGTAATTAGAAGCATCCTAAATGTTGACGTTTGGCAATAAAGTAGTAAAGTCATCCTAAATGTTGATGTCTGGCACTAAAGTAGTAAAGTCATCCTAATTGTTGATGTCTGGCAATAAAGTAGTAAGATAAATGTACACAAATATACAAATATACAAAAAAACATAGAAAAGAAAGCTAATGTCTACGCAAGTGATGTCCAGTCCCACATCCAGGATCGGTAATGTGGCGGCCGTATCTACTAACCCTTTGCGCAGGCTTGGGAGTCACATCCCCGGTGTCTGTGTCTGCTCTACCTCCAGCTCCTGCTCTGCCTCTACCCCTGGCTCCCGCTCTGCCTCCACCTCTGCCTCCACCTCTACCTCTATCTACAAGCTCTGAGTCATCTGTCATCATGCCACCATGTGCTAATCCCTGATCCTAAGTATGCCAATCAAATACAGGATGATATGGCTGCGTTGGACCAGCATCATCAGAAGGAAAGGCATAGAATGCAGATGAAACTCCTGGTGCATGTGGAAATGCCTGGAATGAGGATGGAACACCAGGAGGGGGCTGGTACATCTGGGATGACGACGGCCCAAATAGTACGGCTGGGAACGTGGTGGAGGATGAAGGATCATCAGGTGTAGTAGGGTGCAAATGAGATGGAGCAGTAAGATCAGGCATCATCGTCATGGTCTCCTGGGCAGTCGAAGGTGGAATCTGCTGCACTGTCGAAGCGGGCGGAACATCAGCCTGCGACGTATGCCGTGGAGCAGTGCGACGTCGTCGACGAGAGCGAGGCTGATCATGGTCACCCTCCGGAGGGTCTGGGATGTGATGGGCCTGGGGAGCTGGCTCCGCATGCGAGTCAATAATGACATGATCAACCTGCTGAATCGCATGAAGGATGGACTCCGTCGCTGACCTAAGCGCATCGAAGGTGAACATAGCCTGCCCCTCAGGGGTAGTGAAGAAACCTCATCTACTTGTGCAAATTTTTTACATTAAAGTTAGTTATAATACTAATGCATTTAAAAAAAATCAGATACAAAAAACTAGCACGCAAAATTACCACAAGGTCAAGCGCTCCCCCGACAGGTGTAATACATCGTCTGGTAACCCGTCTGTACCATGTCATGTAATCGGAACGTGGTCAGAACTAGGCGTGTCGTCGGCTCGGCGGTAACGCACAAGTCTCGCCGAATATCCCAGAGTGCAATATACGGTTGATGGCGGATGTGCCACTCCTCGTCATGCCGACCGGATAAGTGAAGGCAGTGGACCTCTGCCACCTGCTTCGGTGGCTCTGGAATAGCCTGGCGTAGTCCAAACTGCCGCAAAACCCTATCAGGCTGGTGCCACTCGACAATCTGGAAGTGAATGAGCGGCACCACTGCTGTCCAGGTGTCGCTCCCGTCAAAGCAGTACTGAGGCAGTGATGCGATGACCTCCTCAGTGTATGGGATCCAGACGATCTGGAGTTACAAATGTATCACGTGATTTAAATACGATTGTGGATTGGACAAAGCCTTGAAATTAGTGATTGTAAAAACCCCCTGCGTACCTGGTCAAGTCGAAGCCGGTCCAGCACGTATCTGTAATGGGGTAGGTTGTGTGCCGGACTATCCTGGAACGTCTTCTAATAGTGCCACCTGCCAGGTTCAATAACAAAGTTAGGCAACTTCGTAGCAAACTTAATTATAAGTGAAAGTTGAAATATTTTCTAACCTGCGCGCTAAGGGGTCAATCCCTGCATCCCCCTCTGGTATGTCTAAAATAGCTATCGCGGGGGCGATAGTGGGAAATCTATCCCAGGCCCAGAGCTGCAGTAGTAGGCAACAACCTTCCTATCTCTCTGTAATCCGGTGCGGTGGCCTTGCAGAGCTCTCTGTACAGGTATGCCAGGCAAGCAGCCCCCCAACTGTACGTCCCAGCCTCATGTAAGTGTGCGATCAATGGCAAGTGCATGAGGTGGACGTATGTGCCGGAATGGTCTGGAAATAACGTCCCACCAATGAGACGTAAAATGTAAGCTCGGGCAAATCTCTGCACTGTCACCTCATCCAGCATCATCTGGAAGATGAGTGAAATGCCTCTCTAACCAACTCATCCTCAGTCGCCCCCCTCGGATGACATTCTCATCCACCGGTAACTGGAGTCCCAAGTACTCCTCTATCAGGCCTCCCCACCCCCACACAGTGGGCCCAGTCACTACTCGACCGTCAATGGGTAGGCCGAGCTGAAAAGCAACATCCTGCAAGGGTAATAGTCGTCTCTCCCTGCAGGCATGTGAAAGGTGTGCGTCTCTGGCCTCCACCTCTCCACAAGAGCACTGATCAACTGGTGGTCGATCGACACAAACTCACACATCGCCAAGCTGTAGAAGCCTGCCTCTCGCAGAAAGGGGACAATTAACTCCGGCGGCGGCTGGGATGGTAGTGATGAGCTCATCGAATCCTAAGCACACGGTCAGGCTGCAAAAAGAAAAAACAACACCAACTATAACGTATGACAATTCAGAAACAGTTAATACTCGGATTAATTAAGGTGTAGCTATTTCCATACATGGCCTGCCCAAATCGACTAGGATATGTGTGAGGCCTGAGCGGTCAACAGAGAAGGATCGCGTGGTCCAGGATCAACGCGTCGGGATATGGATGCCATCTGACACGACAGGCATTGCATTGGAATGAAATTCAAACACACACAAACTTAAAGATGTTGTCCAATTTAAGTACAACCTTAAGGCATAACTAATATCATAAATAATATCATAAACTGTCTTAAATTTAAGGTGCAATATATATAAATAATATCAACAAATGTCAGATAATAAAAAATTTCACATTACTAGTAATGGGTAACCTTTATATACATAATGATGTGCAAATTTACAACCGTAAAAAATAAAATACTTATGGGAAACCATTACACTTATGATATTGGTTAACATACTTTGAAGCATACATGCCAAAGTAAACAGTAAAAATCAAGGTGTAGAAGGGCCTTCGTCCCCATGAAGCAGTGGGCAACGCCTACGATTATGTCCTTCCATCTTACAATGACTACATTTTTGCTTTACACCGCTCTCTTGAGGCCAATCCATCTCATTTCTGATTCGGGTCGACTTTGGTCGTCCCCTTTCACGTAATCTTCCATAATTTGGAACTAGGACAGGGAATGGTGGTAGGTTATTCCATTGCGATCAATCCCCAATAGGCCACCACTCATATTTGTAGCAATTGAGCAGCGTGTCAAGCCTGTATACAGCATCGACATATGGTTCCCACGATATGTTGATTGAGGCACAGGCAGCAATAATATGAGCGCAGGGATACCTATATGCTTGGAATTGTCCACATTCACATTGCCCTTTGTCTAATAACACCTGGACGATCCTTTTCACATGACCCTCTGGCCATATCAGGGCCCTCCACCACCTCAAACCTAGTCCCTTCTCTATTGTAAGCACGAACGTGGTAAGAAGAAGCACGTGACTGGATAGTCGCAAGCTCCTGTCTGAATCTGCTGGCGTATCTATGTCCTTGTTGTAGGTCAGCGTGCGCTTCTTTTGCCCTTTCCACAAAGTACTTGACACATCTATAGTATGTTTGTTGGACAAGTCCTGTGATTGGCAGCTTCCTTAGTCCTTTGAAAAGGCCATTGATGCACTCTACAATGTTAGTCATCATATGACCGTATCTTCTGCCTTCGTCATAAGCAAGCATCCACTTCTCGTTCGGAATAGCAGTCAACTTCTTATGGATCTCCTCATTGACTTTGCTAAGATTGTCCAATCTCTCCATGGCCTTTCCCCAACTAGACTCGTACGCTGAATGGAAGGAGACAAATAGGTTAACTAAAATGAACTACCAGGTGCACAAATTTATATGAAGGAAGGTCCAATAAAGAAATTATGCTATAACACATACTAATCTTAAGGACAGCTTTCCTCACATTGTCATCCCTGCACTTCTTGCGAACATTACTGGCAATGTGTCTGACACAATACCGGTGATAAGCATAAGGAGGCTGCCATCCCAGGCCTTCGGTGGCTACAGCATCTTTGATAGCTCAGTGCCGATCTGATATCAAGCATATTCCTTGCTTGTTCGTGACATTTACTCACAGTAATGCCAAAAACCAACTCCAGTTTTCATAGTTCTCCCTGTCAACAATGGCAAAGGCAAAAGGAACGGGGCATTTGTTACCGTCCTGGGTCGCAGCAATCAGTAGCACGCCCCTGAACTTGCCATACAGGTGCGTGCCATCAACTTGTATGAATTGCTTGCAGTAAGGAAATGCGGCAATGCATGGCTTGAAAGCCCAGAAAACTCGGTTGAAAATATGTTTCTGCGGATCGACACGATTATCAGCTGTGACAAATTCTTGGGACTCCAACTTGAACAGCGCCTGGTCACAGTAGCCTAAAATGTCTAACCATTTGGGGAGCACTTCATACGATTTATCCCAATCACCGTGCACCTTGACAATTGCCTTTTAGTTTCGCCTTCCATGCTTTCCTGTACGAAATCTTGTACCCGTACATGCCTTCCACCCTCTCTTGTATAAGCGAGATTGGAACATCTTGCTTCATTTTAATCATCTCCAGGATCAGGGAACTGATATACTCGGAATCCAGAGACTTGTGATCCTGTGTCAAACTAGCATTAACACATGTGTGGGGCCCTGAAAATCTAGTTATGGTCCAAGTGTTACAATTCTTCAGTTTCGACGCTCTGAGGTGGAAATTGCATTGGTCCCCAAATTTATCGCACTTCACGCTTAATCTTCTGCTATCCGACTCCTCCACGTAATAACTGTGGTGCCTTCTGATGTGGTAATGCTTGGTTGCAGCAATTAAAGTCTCCTTACAATCGAACTCTTGCCTAACCTGCAAGTCATCCATGTCGTAATCATAGGTTGGCTTCATTATTTTCGAAAATTCATTTGGATTCCGTATCGCATCCCAATCAATGTCAGAGAAGACAGCAGCTTGGGGGACACCATATGATGTTTGTGCAGCATTACCACTCCTCACACACCGCGTTGGTACACTGTCTGCATGTATAGCCGCACGTTCTTCGTCATCTGTGTCACGATCGTCACCGCTACTGCAGGATACCTCATCGTCTTCAAAACCAGACTCTAGGTGGGCATCCATTAATACGGGATCGATAGATTCTTCTTGTACGACCGACAAGGCACTTGATGAACCTACCAAGGTTTGTGGTGCATTTACCGGGAAAACACCTGCAACAGATGAGTCCAACGCAGGAAGTATGACTATTAGAAATGTGGAACTCAAATCCACCTGTGTAAGGAGGCCCATCCCGCACCATCGAACAACAAGTGTTAACATAAACCGCTGCATCCACGGGTGGTGCAGTTCTTGGAACTCTTACATTAAAACTAAGGTTGCCAGCGCGCAATTCGGATGTGATCACGTCCATGTACAATTCCATGGCTGTCATCGCCGGATGTTGTTCGTAGCTTGCTATCGCGCATACTAAGTCTTCATCATCGTCCAATTTGTATGCCATGTACTGAGCCTCTGTTTGATGCTGTGGAAACCTGTAAACAATCTTCCCCACAGCTTGATCTTCGTGAAGCTTCAGTCGGCCATGAATTCTCTCCCGTAAAACATTCATGCTGCTGCATCCTCTTAATTTCAATACCTTTGGGGGAGGTCCATCGTACATTATCCCCTCTGATCCCTCAACAATTGTACCATTTGAATATATAAACACAATTAAACTTTTCTTCATCTTCTTACTTTTAGCTGCACAATACTCGCTGCACCCCCACATGGAGAAGTAGTCTCATATACAAATTTTGTTCTCATAAATGAGTATACTAGTATTTAATACTATAATTAAAAATGAACACGATGTATTACTACTTTACAAGGTATTCTGTTAATTCTATGAAATAATAGGATTATTTTCTTCGACCAATCTAAAGTTATTTCTTTTCCAAAATTAATATAAAATTTGACTATATAATTTTACCTATGGTTTTGTTTGTCTCTTTCAACTATAATATTTTTCTTAGTGATTTTGTACAAATTATACTAATTAAATTAGTTAGCCAATCAAATACACTATCTTTCTTATTTTTATGACTTTTTTCCTCCGTTCACACTTACTACCAAATAGCAACTAAAAGTATGTACACATTATTATTGTCAATACCTCCATATATATCTTAATTCTTCCTAAATAAACCAAGGATACCTATATTTTTTTCAGGTACGTTAACTACTCTTCCATCTACAATATCTACTATTTAAATGCAAAAAAGTCCAAATTTGTAATAACAGTATCCTACTTTTTCAAGGCCTTTGGTTACATTCACATTTCCTAGGATCCTTTTTAGTACCTCTCTTATGATACATTAAGATCTCACATGATCCAGTTATCTAAATATGGCTTTCACCTAGGTCGTTACACCTATATTAGGACATCCTTTTTTATCTCGTTTGTTATTATTTTAATAACACAACCTATCACATTACATATAAAGTCATACGACATTTTCATAAATCATAACTTCACATCTTAAATCATAATTTCACTTCACACATCATAACAATCAATATAAAATAAATAATTCTATATTATTAATATCATAATATTCTAAATAAATTTCTCTACCGATATAAAAAATATTTTCACTATGACTTTATACAAATTATAGTATAAGCATAAAATTCCTAAAAATACTAACCGGTAAGTATTCGGAGAAGCAAATGACAAAAAGCCTCTGCATGAAAGAAAAATTTGTTAGATAATTTAATAATTTCAATCTTTAAGTAAAAGTTATTAGATGTTATTGTATCAATTGTAAAATTATGCAACAATCACGCTAAATTAAATTTATTTTGTAAGATAATATATTAAATGAATAAAAAAACAATATATATAAAATTTTATTCATGTATATTCAATTTAAAATATATTGTTCAAATTTTTATATCAAGAAAATATTAATGAATTTTAAAAAATAATTAATTTTTATTCCTAAATCATCTCATTAAAACTAAAATATATAGTTAGTTATTTCAATCAGCGTTTTTCATAACATGAATTTTTCAAAAAGAACATATTTGATCATTAAAAAATAACTTGACGCATAAAAAAAATTATATTATATCAAATTAATATTATTCAATATATTCTATTTTAACTTTTAATACAATGATTGAAGAAATAAAAAAGAAAATCATCTGCAAGGTACATGAAATGAGAAACAAATTATTTATGAACTGTAAACCCTCCAAGACCTTTCAGTTGATGTATTTTAAATTTAAAATATACTATTTAAAAAATATCATTAACAAAAACTTAAAATATTGTCATAAATTATAAAATATAATTACTGATTGTAAAAAAAATATTGTCAATAACTTGTTAGTTTTCTAACAAATATAATATGTTAAAGTTTCAATTTTTTTTAAATCCTAGATCATCACTTCACATTATAAGCCATAATAATCAAAATAAATTAAAAATTTTAATAAAAATGTAAAAAATCTACAAACACTAACCAATAAAAATCACAAACTATCACAGATCACATATATTTATAAATTTTTTTTCTAAATCCTAGATCATCATTTCCCATCATAAATAATAATAATCAACATGAAATATAAATTATAATATCCATACAGAAATTATAAAAATACTATCCAGTGAAAAACCTAAACTATCACATATTATATAAATTTGTATAAATCTTTTCTAAATCCTAGATCACCACTTCACAATTTAAATCATAATATTAACATAAAATAAATATTATAATATAAATATAAAAAATATCAAAATTTAAGCAAATAAAATTTATAATTATAACAGAAATTATCATAGATCACATATATTTATATGAAAATAACAAATTATCACAGATCACATATATTTATATGATTTTTTCCTAAATCGTAAATTATCATTTCCCATCGTAAATCATAATAATCAACATGAAATATAAATTATAATATACATACAGAAATTATATAAAAATACTAATCAGTAAAAAATATAAACTATCACATATCATATAAATTTGTATAAATCTTTTCTAAATCCAAGATCATCATTTCATATCATAAATCATAATATTAACATAAAATAAATATTATAATATAAATAGAAAAAATATTAAAACTTAAATAAATAAAATTTATAAATTCTAACAGAAATTTTTCTAACTCTTTAATCATCACTTCATATCATAAATCATAATCATTAATTTAAAAAAATATCACATAATAATAAAAATTACAAATATACTAACCAAACAAGAGTTGACTGGGATCAAATTTGCTCCAACGCCAAAAATGTTTCCGAATGCAATGTACAAAAATAAGAACGGATGATGATTGATGAATGAACTATGGCTACAAGTTTTGCGAATAAAAAAGAGAAGCAGAACTAGGAAATGGCTTCTGAGTGAGAGGGTTTGAGAGAGGAGACGGCTGCGCAAGTGTGAGTGTGAGGGTTTGAGGGAGGAGGGACGGGTATATATAGGGGGGGAGGCACCTGATGAAATGGCGCCTCCCAGTTTAAAATTTAAATTTCGAATTTAAATTTGAAAAAATTTGAAAAAGGGCATCTTTTGGTATGGCGCCTTCCATACGGAGGGCGCTAGTCAAAATGGCGCCTCCCGCATGGAGGGCGCCACTTGAAACGGCACCTCCAAGGGGGAGGGCGCCAGTTTGAATGGCACCTCCAACTCCCAGGAGCACCAACTTGAATGGTGCCCTGCGTATTTTGGTAAAATGTTTCCAAACTGCCGTAAAACGGTAAATTGTTTACAAAATTTGCATAATTCGGTATTTAAGCCTGGATATGTATGTACATATCAAGGCTTTAAATTATTATTCATAATCGTAACATTTCTTTTTCCTTAAATTTCGGAATTACAATTTTTCGCAATATTGCAATTTAAAATTGATATTTTATATATATATATATATATATATATATATATATATATATATATATATATATATATATATATATATTCATATATTACATTTTTTTAATAACATAGAAACTAATTGATCCTTCAACTGGTTATTCAATTATCTCTAACAAATATAAACCAATCTTAAATTCAGGGAAGAGTCATTTTTATTGAAATTAAAGATTTTTTTATTGAAATATTTACTATTATCAGCGAGCGGATTCCTAAATGGAGAGGAAAAATGAGAAAAAGGAAATTTAAACCCTTCCTCAATATTACCTAATAATAATTTTACCAAGAGGACCTCACCTTCGTGGCACATTGGTACTGCATATGATGGCGTGCATAGCAGCTGTGGATGAATTAGGCAAGAGAAGTGGGTTAGATGGGATAGCAATATTTGATAATACAAATCTAAATACGTCCTTAATTATCTTTTGCTTTTCCTTCTTTGATAAATAAAACGATGCAAAATTTAGTACGTATCCTCTTCTAAGACTTGTTAGATTTGCACGCAATAATCAGATATAGAAGATAGAGGATATGGTTTCCAAGCGAACACTTGAAAATCAATGTTGCTTGAATTTGATCATGCTGGCTAGTTGGTAGACGGTGATCATGAGGATTGCCCAAAAGCAGGTTTGATTTGATCTACGTCACTTGCATGTGGAAAGTTAACTTTTTATTGTGTTTTTGGTATTATAGCGAGAGGTTTTTGAGTTAAAATATAATGAGCCAATAGTCATGATTTAAGCACTATAAACGAAACACTCAATACCGAAAAATATTTATACTAATGACATTTTTCGTTTATTGATGGTGTCAATTTTTTTTAAGGAAACTGTACACCAACAATAATATTGTCAATATAGAATAAAAAAAGGCAAAAATATATTAATTTTTTTACTGAGACAATATTGTTGGTATAGTGTGTCTTTTTAAAGAAAATTAAAAAAATATATGTATTCTGACAACACCATTATTAATATAGAGTAGGTGGATAACCATATAAATTGAAATATTTACCTATGTGCTAAAGGAATTTATATCGATGACAATGCTACCACCATATATTACCTTGGAAACTAGATTGAGACAAACTGAAGGCAATTAGTCAAGGACTTTATATTGATGGCATTGTTATTGGTGTCAATTATTTTTTTACAAATTTAAAAATTAAATTTTTACATATACTAACAACACAATCATTGCTATAGGGTTCTTGAGAAAATGGGGCGTCATAAGCCAATTTTTCAAAAGTCCTATACCCAAGATAGCATCAATGTAGGAATTTTTAAAAAAAAATTAAAATTTTACCTTATACCAATGACTATACTATTATTAAATGGTTTTTGAGAAATTAAGAGGATACAATTTGCCACCAAGTTTTCATAGAGAATATACCAACAAATGAATTTTTTCTAGTCGATGATTGAAAAAAATGCTATTATTCTAGATCTCTAGCATAAATTTTGATAGAACACTATTTTCACTATTATAGCATGCAAGGAAGAGCTTCTAACAGAGAACCTTAGCTTTTTGAGATATTTTTTTCTATATTTTTCTTATCATTTTTATCCTTCTCTCTCTCTCTCTCTCTCTCTTACACACACACACACACAGATATTTTGTTGCATTGGTTTTTTTTAAAATAACCAAATTATGCTATTGTTACTCTTTACTATTGTCTTTTCTTCTCTTTTTATTTGTGTATTAAGGTAAGTTCAAATTTATCAAGTACCTTTTCTTTTTTTTTTCGCTGATGGGATTGGTTATCAGATTCTATGAGTTATATATTATAATTAAAAATGTTATTTTAGTGATGTGAATAAATATAGTAACTTGTTCTTGTGGGTTTGTTATATGTAAGTGTTAGTTATAATATCTCTATTGAATTTGTAAAAATATGTGATGTTATAAAATAAGTATATTGTGCTTGATACATTTGTTATGCATTTGTTATGGTATTATGTTGAACATATTATATGACCTAACACTACGAAAGAAATACAAGTTAGTAACAGAGATATCTATTGCTATTGGGTGGAAATCTGTTGGTTAAAAAAATAGAAACAGAATTTGCAAAAGATAAAAGGCCATTAATTAATATATACCGCATTGGTAATTCAATTAGACACAAACTAAAAATATTTGTTACTAATTTCGTTGCTTTTTTGTCATTATCATCCATCAATAATTTTAAGATATAGATAATAGATGGAATTAGTGACACTCAAGTTTGTCACTAAATATTTTTTGATGGATTGTCCATTGATAATTACACCTATCACTATCTTCATTGTTAAATTTCATATTTACAATGGAAATATCTATCACTATTCTATGAAATTTTGAAAATCTATCAGCATTATTATTCATAAATCAATTCCAATTCCAATTCCATTACTAATCTAGAAAGTATTGATAATTTACAATATCATTTTAGGACAATCTAAACAACATTCCTACATAGATACAATTTAACTATAGCGCACCAAATTCAATTAATAAATTTTTAAAATTAAATTTAATGATATTAAATATCAATTATCCAGTCATTTAATGTAAAAATTATGATATAAAAATATTGAAAGCTATGAACAAAATAAAAATTGAATCTAATATTTTTAACAAATAAAAAAAATCCTAATAAGTGAAATTTGGGAATTCTTAACTATGTCTCTTCAACCTTTTTTAAATATCTTTTGTTCTTGTGTGAAAGAGACTTCTACTTGTTACAACAATCTCCATCTTGATACAACTCCAAATCAAGTAATTCTAGATCTACTAATTTGCTAAATTTAAGTAATCGTCTCCAGAGATAAGGAATATCTTTAAAACTTCATCTACAATAGAGCATAGCATTTTATATGTGCAACAAAGAGTATTTTACCAAACTTGCTTCATCTTCTTCATAAAGAGTTCTTCAAAATAAATCAATAAAAAGACAAAATAAAATTGTTGTCATAACAAAATCTAGGATTAATAAACTTTATAACAAATCAGTACAACACATTCTTTCATCAATCCAAATGTGATAGGCAAAACCAACCAATACCATCTAAAAGAACAAGATCCAAGCCCAATAGAACCAAATTTTGATACCATTTTTGAAAAAAGATTCCCTAATAATGATTAATATGATAATATATGGAAGTGTGTTGATATAATTCAAGATTAAACAACTATAAAAAATAAAAAAGATACAAATATTTCATGTTGTTTGAGTTTTAGCCTACTTTATAGGCAAAAATGAAAAACAAGTCCACTAAGATGAATTAAGAATGATAATACAAATAATATAAGAACTCTCAAATTTACACTCTAAATGCACTCATAAATATCTTACAATATATATATATATATATATATATATATATATATATATATATATATATATATATATATATATATTCACTCTCAATAATCTCACTAAAAGAATAAGAGCTAATTGTGGAATCTTAAGCCATTCTCTTAAAGGTGACAAATACAAACTTTCTCAACTCTCTCCTTTCACAAATAAATCTTGCATAATACAAGTATCTATAATCCAAAATCCTTGCACAAGGATAAGTCTATTTCAATCACAATATTAAATAACAACATATATCTAACTTGACTAAAGTCCTTACCTAATCAAAATTCAAACTCTAATAGGATGAAAAATAAATAAGTAGTTATCCTATTTTATTAAAAAAAATTGTCAAAATTCCAACACATTGTATGTTAATGTTTGGTACATCAATAAATACAGGAATGAAATGTAGAAAGAGTAATTAATCACAATAATATCTTTATCACAAAAATAATAAACATCTTATAAATACATATGATTTAATCAATAAAAAATTATCATATTTTACATTAATTCTATTATCAAAATTATAATTTACAAAAAATTTCTATGTAAAAACTTTAGTTTAATAAATTTTTATATTAAATGTTTTTATAAATAATACAAAAATATTCTATTTTTATTAAAAATATTATTCTTAAAATATTTAAATTAAATTTTTTTCAAAAGCTAGTATTATTTTATTATTTATTAATAATGGGTAACATTGTATAAAGTTCATTCCATACATGATAGAATAACATATTCCATTACTTTTATTATGAAATACATGTTTCATTATTTAATAGAATAACTATTTTCTAAGGAATAAGCATTTCAATTTTATAATGCCTACCAAACAAATTTTTTATTCATTTTTCATTCTTATTTTATTCCACATTATACCAAATGCAAAATTATGCTACGCTTGGTATAATGAAATGAAATTGGAATGAACAAAAGGTTTGAAAATAGTCAATCCACTAAATAATACAATCTCCATTTTAAATTAGAACTAAATGAGTCATCCCATTATATATGGAATGACTTTTTCTTAAGTGTCAAGATGAGTTAAGTCTAATGAATTGGTTTAAAATTAATATAATTTTACTTAATTTAGTTGGAATTGAGATTGATAATAGTGAATTAATTTAATAAGAAACTAATCTAAAATAAATTTCACAAGAGTGTGAGATTGATAAATGTTAGCCTATACATTATTGGATAGTCCATTAGCCTAATTTGTTGCATTGATGGCTGTGCTCATTGTATTAACTCATTAACTTAATATATATGTATGTAGAGAGAGAGAGAGAGAACTAATTGATTAGTGTGTGTTTTTGTGTCTCTATATACATATATATTAAAATTATAATTTTAACCTATTTAGATAATTTTAAATAATTTTTAATGTTAAAATCAATAAGTTCATATATACAATATTATCAACATATATTACATAAATTAATTAAAATAAATAATTGCATTTAATTTAAATTAAAAGAAAATTTAATAAATGAAATCTTGTGAAATAATTATGATTATAAAATTTATAGACTATTATAATAGCAATTATGTAAAGTAATTGCTACAAATAAATGATATATTAAATAAAATAATATCATAATATAAAAAATTAGAAACCGAGAAAAATTCTTAAAAAAATTAAAAGGGAGAGATCGTTTAGAGTGAAGTTGAAAAAAAAATCGAAAAGATGATGATAAAAATCACTTAATTTATACTTAGGAGGGGTAAAACTATGCTTAAACCTTAAAAATAGTTATGATTAGTGACGGCCTATGATTTTCCCACTAAACCATGTTACTTTTCTTCATTTAACATAAAGCATACTTGTCAAATCACTAAGAATTGAATGTGTCAAAATCAGCCATACAATGCGTGGCGATATAGTATTCTGTCTGCTGCTGTAAATTACAAGGAAGCCAAAAGAAAATGGAAATTTAACCAAAAATAGCATAAAAACAAGACTAGTCTTGCATTTGATGATTTTAAAAAAATCCCAAAAGTCAGTTTTGAAATTACTTTTCTTATGCGAAAAGAATTCATATTCAGACTGCACTAAAAAAGGAGATGATTTTAATTTGTCATTTAAATCATGGAAGTATGAGGGAAAGAAATTTCAGTGAAAAAAAGGAAGCCAAGCTCTCTTACACCTAATTAGTAATTAGTCACCTTTTTTGAACAAAAGGTGTAAATTGGATGTTAATTACAATTGGGTTTGTTAAGGCTAAAAATATTTCATTCAGAATAATCTCATTCAAATATATTTTGTAGGAATAATTTCATTCATTTATGCTTAGAGTTATAAAATATTAAGATATTAGAAAATATTTTATTTATTCAATTTTAAATATGAAAGGCAACTAATAACTAATAAAATGCTTGTGTAGTAAAAAAAATATATTAAAGCGAATTTTACTTGTTAGTCAAAAATTTAAATTTTACAAATGATATTTATTAAAAGGGAAAAAAAATTCAACAATAAGACATCTTACTTTATCACTTTGATTAAAAGTATATAAATCGCATGGACCTTTTCTTTTTCAGTTCATGTTAAAAGAAGGTTTATAGATAGTTTTTGATATTTCAAAAATATAAATGATATAATTTTAATCTTTTTAATTTAAAATAGTTTTTTTAATTATTTTAATATTTAATTGATAAAATTTTAATTTTTTTTTCTAATTTTGAGGTTTCAATTTAGTTTTTGTCAAATTAAACGATTTAATTAGTATAATTGGTAGCTTAATGGACTAGACGGTAATGTTAGAAACACTCTCACATTAAAAGAGAGATATTATAGTAAACCAATGCGATGTGCCACCGGATAAAGCAACCATCAATCTTTGAAGGGGGCTTCAAGATTGCGTTCCGTACCAAACATAAACTCACTCAAAACAATTGGAACAACCATAATTTTAAATTGCGGATTGCAATATACGCAGCGGCCGGCTGCAAAATTTGTGTTGTCATATTTTTTTCAGCCATAATTTTGTTCTGCTATGATCACATTTTTCTATATTTATCTGAAAATATAATCATAATGTAATCATATCGAAATTGAATACAGCGATCAAAATTCAGTTATATTTTTTGTCCAGGGAGCAAATGAGTTTATCAAAATAGGTTCACATATCATTTCCTTTCTTTTTTATAAAAAGAGGAAAAAGAAAAAGGGAAAAACACTTGTGTCTAATGTTTGAAATTATTTTAAACCAAGTTAAGTTTTGCCTGCAATAAATGCATTAATAATATTAACCCCGATGTAATTTAAAAATTTATTGTGAACCTAAAAATAACTTAACTTAGTTCAACTCATGTATAAAATTTCAAATTTGATCTTGTTAACGAATAAAAGTTCATAAAGTGATAATGCTCTAAATTTTCAACCGGCTCAAATTCAGTTAGTCAGGTCCAATTCATCTGATCTAGTTCAATTTTCCCTCATTTTAACACCAAGCAAGAAATAAAGAGACTCACTCCGCTCAACAGGACCAATCCTGATCAACCCATGTAACCAAATTTATTGCATCCATGCGCATGTGTTACAGTAGTTAAAAACACACCATGAGCACAATGTTGCCCCACTCTTTCAGGAAGCGTAGGCATCATGCAAAGAGGATCTCTCATTCTCATGGTACACATTACTTTTCTCTACTGTTAGGAGATGATTGACTTTAACTATTAGCAGTTTTATGGTGGACGCCATCCGCTTCTCTCTAATGATGTTTGTGTCTACAAGTGCTAAAAAATAAAATCCACTTCTATCGGACGAGGAGTTATCATTGAGCATATGTGATTATTACAAATTACAACTGTACAAGGGATGTACAGCCTTTCAGATTTGATAATTGGATTTGGAACCCATTATCTCCACATCCTTAAAAGGCATTTAGAGCCATTGAATTGCAGAAGATGACAATGAAATGCACCTTAAATCAAATCAAGTAGTGATCTTACTGAAATTTAAACCAGGTTAAAGTTATAGGCTACTCTCAAATCCGATCTCCAGCTGGCCAATCCCCACCCAAGAAATGGTCTTAATTAAATGAGAAAAAATGTAAAAAGGAAACGGAAAATCAAACAAGAATTTAGGCACTTCTCTTTTGAGTAAATGGCCAAATATCCATCAGAAGTGGCAGAATGCAAAAATTACGATCGTTGCGGCACAATATTACAATTATTAAGATTCAGAGAAATATTGTAGTTGCAAAGTGCAGTCCAATACTATGGTACTTGCTATTGAAGTGGAACCCAGAACTGTATATTGTCCCTTGAGTGCTTATAGGTATTTTCAATAAGCTTCTTTGCCTTTTTCCACTTGAAAAGGACATGTGATATATATTCCACCATATTCATTCCCATTAGTACAACTGAGGGACTAGTAATTCACTTTTTGGTCAACTTGCCCAAGCATCATGGAAGGATAATGAATTCAAACCAGAATTTGTGTCATTTGAATCTAACACTTGGAAAAATTTTATCCATTCTTCTCTAATTATTTTCTTAATTATTTTCCATTTTTAACTCTGGCAGCCAGATCCTCGCATTTGTCCTCTTTGTTAAATGGTGCTGTTTAGTTAACTTTCTAATTTCATTTTTAGCATACTTTTTGTTTAGTTTAGTTTCTTATTATCCATTTTTACTTTCTGCATTCATTCTGTACAAATACTTGTTCTTTTTGTTGTTAACTAATTGTCATTAACTTTCAAAGGTAATTTGAGTAAAGAAACCACGAATCTTTGAAGGGAGCTTCAAGTAAGGATGGTAAAATTTCAAGATAGATGCTTATCCTATAAATTTTGCCTCAATAGGATGCAAATATGATTAGGCATGTAAAACGAGCTTATGTAGGCCCTTGTGGGTGTGGGGCAACGTAGGCACTAAAAAATGAAGCTTGTTTTCAATGTAGGCTTATGCAGATAAATTCGTACGGGCTTAACCCGCAGGTCCCCTACAGGATTAATAATTTTTTACATATTTAAATATTATTTTAATATTAATTAATTTTTAAAATAATGTATAATGGTTTAATATGATTTTTTTAAATTTATTTGACTAACTCATTACATAAAATAAAAAACTAATTAATTATAATTTATGAAAAAAATAAATATTTTTTAATCTAACTTAATTTAATATCCTATTGAAAATATTTTTCTCAATTATTATAGCTTGAATTTTTTATTTTTGTATGTATCTTTATAATGATTTAATTATTTTTAAGAGTTTAAAAAAAATGTGCCAACCATTTTGCCCCCATTTTATGCGGGCTTATATGAGGGGCCCATGCAGACCCAAGCCCGCCCTGCCTCGTTTTACACTTCTAAATACAGTAAAAAAATTTACTCTGTGAAGTAGGTTTTTGCCCTGAAGAAAATTCAATACATAGGGCAATATTAATAGAATTTGTCTTGTGGAGTTTTCTACACATGTAAAGTCACAAATTTATTTATATAAATGATATATGTATATATTATATATGTAGGCTTTTTAATAATTTAACTATTTAAAATGCTTTTTAATAATTTTATTTTTAATATTTTAATTTAATTATTATATGAAAATTAAAAAAGAAGAAAATTAATAAACAAAATAATCCTAATTGTTGAGTCTCACTCTTCTAAACCAAAGACTCACTCTTAAACAACGAAAAGGGTTGCACAATTGCTTTGGTTATAAACGTCAACACCATTGAAAGAGCTCCTTGCTTGTGCAGGCAAATAGCAAGCTTGGGGAGTAAGCTTTCTTATTACAATATCAATTTTATAATTGTGTTAGAGTTATTTAGTTTCTCATATTATGGAACTTTCTTGATATAATTGCAATTTCAATTTCTTGTTTAATCGACAAATATCTTTCTCAAAATAGACATAATACCTCTCAATATTAGAAATGCCATATTGATTTAGTGATCAAAACTTACAATTTAGAAATTCCAGGGAATGCTATTGTCATTCTAGTCTATGAAATTATTAGCTATGACTCGGGTTGCAAATGGGTAAAAATAGGTTAAGACCTTTGTCTAATGAGGATTTCTTCACCTAATTGAATATGGCAGTGCTATTAAATTGGCTTATGCCCCTAGCATAAAAGAGGATTAAAGAGAATAGATCCTTGAAAAGTACTACATATTAAAAATAAAAAATAGATCTTGAATTATATTAGTAAAATGAAAACAAGAAAACCAAATGCAAAAGGTTTAATATTATTTCATAAAATTAACTAGGTGTTAATTTAAGATTTCTCTTATTTTATACATTATGTATTTTTATTATTTTCTTTGTAATTTGAGATTATTAACTAAATTATATGTATTTAAAATTATGTCGTGAGACTATATTAAATATTATATGTTGTTTCCATTTGAACTTTAAATATACAAAACTAGTCATTAAGCCTGTGCTATTCATGAGTTAATATTTAATAAAATAATAATTTTTTATAAAAATATAATAATTTATTTATATAATAAAATATATTATTTAATTTATAAGAAGGAACAAAATTTTAAAAAAGATAAATTATGTAACTCTTTATTATTTTAATTTTGTTATACATAATTTATATAATTATGTAATATTAAAAAAGATAATAAAAGGAAAGAATATTATATCATCTTTGATATGATAAAATGAGAATGAGAATAGAATGGAAAAGTGTTTTTATAATTATATTTGATATATGAAAATAATATAGAAATAAAATGGAGAATAAGTATTTAATGATAATAATATTCTTAATAAAAATATAATTTTTATTTAAAAATATAGATTTGATATTTAATATTTAAATAGATTTTATAACACCACTTACTTATATATTATTATATTGTAAGAAAATTACTTTTTTTTTACTTTTTCTCAAAAATTTTAGTTGCATTTATATTATAATATATGACATCTTTATACTTACTAATAATACAAATAAATTTCATTTTACAATAAATTTAATTAATTTAAATATATACGACATCATTTGATTAATTAAAATAGTATTATTTTTGAAGTATTTTTATATCATATATTTCAATATATATTTTTTTGAAATTTTACTTTCAAATAACAAACTTAAATTCAAAAGTAACAAATTATATGTAATATTTTAATAAATAACTTTTCTTAGTTTGTTTATAATTTCTTATCGGTTTTGCCTTGATGAATTCACTTACTTCCTTGATAAAAATAAAATAATGAAATAATTAAAATCTATTTGAAATAATTAGATAATTTAAATACTTATAAATCATATTTAAAGAAGAATTAGTTTAAAAAAACTTTTGCAAAAAGACATAACAAAAATGTATAATATTAAGAAAATACAATAAAATTTAAATAAATTAATTTAATTTGAATTATGAATATTTTTATTGAAAAATAGAACCTGATTGCTCATTCAATTTATATATTTTATATTCAATTTTTAACATATTTAAAATACTTTTATAATAAAAATATTTGCAAATCATTTTTAAAGATGAATTTGATTTAAAAAGACTTTTTCTAATAAATGTAAATAATTTGTTTATTAATAATGTAAAGAGTAATATACATGTAAATAATTTATTCATTGATAATGTAAAGAGTCATACATATCTAATGGAAAAAATATAAATTATGAATTTAATAACTAATTAATATTTTTTTCAATTATATTTATAAATGCTTACATTATATATTTTAATAAATAACTTTAATTTCAAAGAAAAATTATCAAATATTATTTTATTATTAAGAAAAATTACCAGACGTCCGGAATTCTAAGTAAAAGGATATAGGATATAAAATTTGTGTAAATGAGTGTATGAGGCTTCACAACTCTAAAATGGTGAGTATCGAGCAACGCGCTTTGACACAATGAAAAACATCTCCATATTGCCTTCAATTGGCAAGTGTTCAGCAACGTGCTCTAACATAGTAAGAAGTATCAATATATAATTAGGAGATTTAAGATTTTTATTAGACCTTTCTATTTTTTTTCCTCTTTCGCAGATTTCGCCACAAACATTATGTCTCACAAATCATAGGAACAGTGCTCCAACTTACCCTGTCTTGTGGGGTGGGATGAATTCAAGGGAAATGTTGAGAGGTGCGGGCCAAAATATTTTTAGGCAAATCCATCCCCGCTCGCCACACTACCATCCCTAACTTCAAGACTAGGTATTACACTAAACTTCAACTTACTCAAAACAATTGTAAAAACGATAATTTTAAGCTGCGGATCGCACTACATGTTGCAGCTGCAAAATTTGTGTTGTCATATTTTCTGCAATGGTAATTTTGTTTCGCCATTATCACATTTTTCTATGTTTATCCGTACATATACTAACCATGATGTAATCGTACAGCAGTTTAAAACCGGGATCAAAATTCAGTTATATAATTTATTACTATGTATATAAAATCCCCAAATCAAGTATCAAATGTGTATTTTAACACAAAAATAGTGTTATGTGCATTTAATCTATCACATCTCATGGTCGGTCTTTAGTTTGATTTAAATTGATCTCGCTTACTAGTGTCACTTATTCAAATTCTATTGCACAAATCACTTGCCAATAGTTTAAATATAATGTTAAAAATAACTATCATTTTTCAAAATATAGAAATTGCAGAAAGGGTTATAATAATTAGGATCTATTTATTTTTTAAAAGATATTTTTTATTGAAAAATCTCATTTTTGTTATATATATATATAAAAGAATACCATGTGCATTTATAACTAGCAATTAAAAAATGATTCCTGAAAATATAATAATATGATTTCTAAAGATATGATAGTGGAAGAAAGTAATTTTTTTTTAAAAAAAAAATATCTTTTACCAAACTCATTATATTTAACATTGAACATATAAATTATTTTGTACCATCTTGATAGTTTGTAATTATATTCTTATGAAAGATATTTTTTATCAAAGAGGGCTAATAGCCACTACAAACCAGAAGTACTGAGGATCATATGTTGTTAATTAATTACCAAAGTTTCATCACTGAGAAAGCTCATTTTAAGAAAGTGGAGCCAATCCAGTAGTAGAATTGAAAAGCTTAAAACTTATTGAGGACCTCTCCTTTGAGTGGGGAACATTGAATTTTATTAATGTTTAAGGACAAATAATCAAAAGACAACCCACACTCAGGCTTTCTAGTGGAATAAGTATAAAATAATGACAGAGACAGTACCACTAATTCAAACCAAACAAGCCAAAGAAAGAAAAAACAAACAACAACAATGTTCTTTGGCCTGTTCTTATTCATATGAAATTACCAAAACAATGACTTCTCTGGACTATCTAGACCTAACCCTAACCCTAACTTCCAACGCATGCTCCCTCAGGGCGATAATCCCAAAAAAATAAACAATTTTTCATTCTAATATTATATGTGATCTTAAACATCAGTCCACAATTTGGAAAGTTCCACCAATAATTTGATGTGAAACTGGCTGACGTCACAAGGAAAATTATATCAACCAGCAAATCATTTAATTTGGAGGTAACACTGGCAGAAAAGCATATATGTATTATATTGTACGCTGAAATCCCATTATGGAGTACACAGTATAATGCACTACAAAATCTGAGATCAGAAAAAGGCATAGCATTTGATTTTTCTCAAATCAATTATGTAAATTAAAAATCTTCATTGAAAGGTCAACTGAGGTGCATATAATGGGACACCATATAATGAAATGCAGAAATTTCAAAGAACATTATAAACAGCGTTCTCTCCTTTACTCAAGTTATCAATCAAATTGCAGGCCATGACTTCTTCTGGGTTGATATAGTGGCACATATTGCAGCCTCATTACTATATGATGATGCCAAAAGCAATCAATTTGCAATTGACCTAATTTCGACGCCACCGTGACGCGGACTTATCAAATGCAATAATATTTGATAGATTTCCATGGTTGTAAGGTCCTATAGTCACATGTTCAAGCTTGCATTAGTAAAAAGAAAGAGTTCTTATTTGCATTAAAGTAATGGTTTAGTATTGTGAATTTAAAGGATACCATCGATCAGCAAGACGTAACATGGAATTAACGGCTGTTACGCGTCTGGAATGTCCAATATTCAATGAAAAAACAATGACTGAATTTCATTACTACAGTTTTTCTGTAAGCTGCTGGTGTTCTTACAGTTAAGTTGATGGGTAAAAAGGTAGAGAAATATGTGAGATGAGATCGCTTCTCTACAAATAATTCTATTGGAAGTGTGATGATGTTGTGATGTATTAGAGAGATGTTGACAACCATAGTAGAAAGCATATGCAGGGGTACAGCATTAAGCTTATTGTTTTGGATGATCAACAAAGGCAATAGCTTTGTTTTGACTTACATGGCACCTGTTGCGGGAATTAATGACTAACCAGTTGATATTTCACAAAAGGTTTTAATGTCCACCTCAATCTTACCCAGAATAATTTTCTTCCTCTTGATTGATTGATTAGAAAAATACTACTTCTAAACAAGATCATTTACATTTCTTTTGCATGTGTAATATAATTTGAGTGAAACTAATCTTAGCTATCTAAAATAGATAAGTGACATTGATTCAAATAGTGTGAATAATGTTGAATCTTGTTAAAATTTTGAAAGCAATGATATTCTAATTTTTGCAAGAAAATCATAATTGTGAAATATATCATGACATCAATTGTGCTCTATACCTTTGTATGATGGATATCGTAAAAAGTAGCTTCTTTACGTGTAGGTAGCAGTATCTGGCAACAATGTGAATCAAATAATTGTAGTTGTAGAGATGAAAAATCAAAATTCACTTTTGGGTTAGAAGAAAAGATTTCCTTTTTGAAGATTGGAGTCCACAATGGGAATCAAGATAGGCATTCAATGATCGCAATTGGCACTAAAATAGCGACTTGCTAGAGAGTATTAACATTTGCTTACTTTCCATTTTTGCAACAAAAGAACAATATCAAGCATTCAATTTTTCTTTTTGTATTACTGTGCGTACACACTAGATTATAAGCCCGTGATGCGCGAGTTGAAAACTATCTTTAATCTAAATTAAATATCTATTTAAATAAATAAATTTCAGGTTCATATTATAAAAAAATAAAAATTTTGAAATCTAATTTATTGTATTTATTTTATAATTGTCTATTTGAGTTTGTCAATTACAAGTTTTTAATATGTATATTATTTTTTGCTAAATAAAAGCATGCAAAATCAATTGATTTTTGTTATCAAATGTAAGTTCTCCATAAATTAAATCCATAATCAAATGAAAATCTTTGATATAAAAATAAATATAATAAATAGTACATTAAAACTAAATAGTTAAAAATATTTACAACTTGTTTTACCTTAAATATATTGCATTATATCTATAATATTTTGTGATATTAGGGTATGAACTGTAAAAAAAATAAAAATGGATATAATAAAAAATGAAAACACATGCACAATACTAAACAAAAAGAAAAAAGAGATAGTGGATCACTTGCAAAGTATTAAGAGTTAAAAAATATGTAATTAGTTAATTCAACTAAATTAAAATTTTAACTTATGAAAAATATTTTCATAATAAAAATAAAATATACCATATTATATTGATACTATTTTATATTAGTAGGGTGTGGGTTAAAAAAAAGGAAAACGTATACAAAATAGAAAACAAAGGGAAGAGACAATATGCTATCTATAAGGTAATAAAAGTTTAAAACAAAATATGAAGTTAATTAATCTAATCAAATTAAAATTTTAACTTATTTGAAATGTTTTTATAATAATTAATAGAAATGAACTTTAAAAAAAGAGAAAAAAATACACGGAAATAAAAGGAAGAGAAATGTTAGTTCAACTAAAGAATAATGAGAATTAAAAATAAAAAATACAGTAAATTAATTTAATTAAATAAAATATTTAATTTTTTTAGAGTATTTATATAATAAAAATATATTTTATTATATCTATACTACTTAATTATATAAATAAAAGGAAAAGAAAAATTAATATTTTATGAGAAAATTTTAATTAGTATATATATTTATTTAATTTTTAAAGTAATACTCAAATATTAATATGAAAAAATATTGATAAATTTTAAATAAAATTAATTTTGATTTTTAAATGCTTTTACTAAAAAAATAGAATGCATAATTAATTCAATTAATATATATTTTTATATTAAAATTTTAACTTATTTAAAATATTTTTATAATAAGAATGATTTGTTGAAAGATTGTTTTAAAGAACAATCTACTAAGGTGGGTCAATTAAAGGCAAAGAATAGTCACTTTCCTTGAGGAAGAAGAATATACGTACTCTAATAACAACCTATTATCACAGCTTTTATAATATTAGAAAGATAAGTCCAGATGCTCGGATCAAGATTTAAAAATCACACAAGAGGAATTCACCACTAACAAATATTGTGTTGTTAGATTTACATCGATCCCAACAATTATTTTAACGATGGATCTGGTTTGAAAGTAGCAAGAATTATAAATCCAATATGATATTGAAAAATTGGTCAAGTCTTTTGTTTTTTTCATTTTTGCTTTACATAATAAATTATAAGCTCATATTTGCAATTTCAATTAATATTTTAATAATTTATAATATAACTTCTTTTATAACATCCTTCAAATATTGATTTAACTAGTTGGACGTAGGGGACTACCACCCGAGAAGTTTTGAGTTAATTAGTGGATATACAAATTATATACTCACAACTAATAAGAATTTATATAAATGTAAAGAAGGATTATTGGAAAATTAGTTATTAGAAATTTGTTATATTTATCTCAACCTTTGTTGTATTTATATAAATTTTTATTGATTGTAAATACACAATTTATGTGGTCATTATCTAATTATGAATCACTCGCACTGACCTTTTCAGTTCATTAATCAATTTTATTTTAAAAATATTAACTTTTATTTTTTATTTTTTGTAATTAAGAACATTGATTTCAATATAAAACTTTCGACGCCACTAATTCCTTTCCTATTTGAAGCGATCTTATAATGTTAACAAGAAGCTTAAAAATTTATAAGATTTTTTCAAATCTTCCAACCAAATTTAAACCCAATAGAGTAAGAAAAAATATATCATTATCTGACTTGACCATGGTTACCAATCTCATAAATCACCTTTTGGAATCTTACAGCGTAAGGGTAAATCAATTCAAGTAAGACAAAAATAGAGGATATTAATCCATCGATAAAAGAAAAAGTGGGCGCTGACAACGCCCCCCCCCCCCCCCCCCCCCCCCCCTTTTTTTTTGGGTTAGGCTTAGACAAATGGCAACTAGCCCAGCTTATATGAATTTTTTTCCTTTCAATACAGAACAATTGGAATATGGACCAAGTTGTAAGGGGCTTTTTCACCAGCAAGGGGCTCAGTTGAGTTGGGGATATCCTAGCAGGGATTTAATGAAGTTACGCGAGTCTTCCCCTAATTTCAAAAACCTATTTGGACCTTTGAGAAAATATAAAAAGTATTACACTTAAATTTAAATTTGAATATAATAAAAAATGATTATATATTTAAATCAAATTTATATCTTCATCTAAAATTCTTCTACTAACAAATTCTCCTTCCAAAATAAAAAAAAAATTCCTTCCAAAATAATCTAAAAAAAAATTCATATCAAAGAGTATTTAATGAAATAACTATCATTTTCATATTTTATTAGCCTAATTTACTTTCTTTATAGATTTAATATATTGTAATTATTTAATTTTCTATCCTCCTTTAATATTTATTTTAAAATTTTTATAATTATTTTCAACTAATTTTTATATTTATGTTAAATTTTTTAAAAAAAATGGAAAGAAAATGTAATGGAAAGGGAATCAATGATATATCATTATATATTTTTCTCTTGAATAATCTATATTATATCTATATTTATATCTTTCTCTAATTATATCTTTTTCTTCAACTTTCCCACTTGAAAATTCTTTTTTCCAAATCAACCTCAAAAAGAAAATATCAAAGAATATTTAATAGAATGTATAATATTTTATATTTTATCAGACTAATTTAATTGCTTTTTTAAAGTTAATATATCATAATTATTTAATTTTTATCATCTTTTAAATAAATGAACAAAATTTGTAATTTATTAATAAATTATATTTAATATTTATCTTAAATATATTATAATTATTCATTTTTTATTTAAATATATTTTATATTCTTAATGAATTATTTATATATACCCATAATGGAAATCAATATAGTACTTTTACATATTTACCTAATATTATTATAATTATAATACTTATATGAACATATATTTTGTATTTGTTACTACTTTTTTTTACTAAAATAAATGTAGTAAATATATATTTACCTTTTATATTATAAGTATGTTTTTAAAATATTTTATTTACAATAATATTTCATATTATTAGTTAAAATTAATTATTATTATAATAAATTTCTCACAACATTTCATTTTAAATTATATTAAACTTTAAATTGTTAATGTTATAATTTTACTAATATTCTTTTTAGTTAACATTTTAAATACATCAAATTTAAAATCATTTATAGGTAGAATATTTGTGTAATGTAAAATAATTATTTGTATATGCACATATTATAAATCATTATAATATTATATATAATAAATTACAATATGTTTATTGATAAAAAGAGTGACTACTATATTTTTAAACTAATTTTGGAATAAGTAGATTTGACAGGATTGAACACTTGAACTTTCAAAATTTATTTCTCATTATTAATTTTAGTATTTTACATTAAAATTTTCATAAAATTGATAATTTTCATGAAAGATTTAGAAAAGGGGAGTAATGTGTGTATTTATATAAATCTTTATATTTCTAATTATAATTTTTTAACTATATAAATTATATTAATTTTATAATAATATTTTAATAATATTTATTTATGTAGCACAAATCATATATATGCATATCTATTAATTTTATAATAATAATAATATTATTATTGTAATTTATGTAGCATGAATCATATATATGTATATATATTAATTTTGACTAAAAAAATAATTTCATGCATTGCACGGAACTGAACTAAGAACATGTAGTGATTTAGGTATTTTGTCACAGTGACATGTTAGTTTTTAAATGGATTAAAAAATTATTATACTTATATCAAAAGTTAATTTATCAATTATGTTTTAACTATTTGAACTTAACTGAAATATCATTCTTATCATAAAATAATTATAATATCTCATATTGATAGATTTAATTTGTATAATCATCTTTTCCAATCATTTCTTAATGAAAATTTTAACTTTGGGTTTATATATTATTCTTTTTATATTTTAAGGTGATTTGAATATATTTTGAAATTATAGAAAGGAATTTTGTGTAATTTTATTAAAATTTAGGAAATATTAAATTATTTATCTCAAGAAAAATTAATGTAAACCAATCCAAGTTCATCCAAATCAGCTCAAATGGATTTCAACCCGTTCAAAGTAGCGTGCTTCAGCTCTCCTCCCCCCCCCCCCCCCGGGGGGTGGCGGGGGCGCCCCGGCCCCTCTTTTTTTTTCTCTAAATACACGAAATCCAAAGTCCAAACCTAACCTATTGAACACGTGGACCTAACCCCTCTTTCTCCTTTAGTCCAGACCAAGAAAAAAATTTTATTCGGGTAATGACAATATATTATTGTACCCTAGAAGATTGTACGAAAGTTATAT
The DNA here is from genome assembly GCA_020226215.1 of Sindora glabra. Taxonomy (NCBI): domain Eukaryota; kingdom Viridiplantae; phylum Streptophyta; class Magnoliopsida; order Fabales; family Fabaceae; genus Sindora; species Sindora glabra. The sequence continues at coordinate 24,063,076 of CM035231.1, read as the reverse complement.
TATGCAAATTTACCATATATATACATGTATATATACTATATTATAATTCAAATGCGCTTTATTATTTTATATATACACACAGAACCATATCAAGTAAGTGAATTGTTAACATCATATTTAACATGAAGGATTTAAGATTAAAATATAAAATTATGTAAGTTTTTTTTATAATCTTCAATTATATGTTAATTTAGCCATTAATATGAAATCTAATAATTATAATTCACTTTTTTCATTTATTACATAAAAACACTCCATTCTAATATCTAACTCAACCTTTCAATGAGTTAAAATAATAATAAGAAAAAGTAGATGGTTGGAGGTCACTGTACCTTTGCATTCATATAGATTTAAGTGGGATTTGGGTATGATATTTTCACGATTCTTTTAGCCAATAAAAAATGTATACATGAATAATGAATTTAAGAAAAGTATAAAATTTATGTAAAATTCTTTAGACATTTATTATAAGGTTTTCCATTTAAATTATGGTGAGAGTATTAATTATTCCATTAACTATAAATCATTTCAATTTGATATTTATTATAATTATCAACATTGTAATTGTAATTATAATAAAGTAATTAATATATATGGCATGATTTAATTAAAAAATTTTACAACAAACATCTAAAAAAATTTACTTAAATTTTAGCCATAAAAATTTTTTGTTTGATTCATATTTTGCTAAGGGCGTAAATGTCACACTTAATTGTGACCTCACTTGTAGAAGGAGTATATAAGTAGAACTCTCAAAATAGGATAATTTAATAAATAAAAATTGTATGTTAGATTACTTTTTCACTAAGTGAAATTATTACAGTACCATTTCTAATCTTAGTTCCAAGTCAACTTTCACTAAGCTAGCTTAGGCAAATTTTACAACATGTTATACCTTATTATTATTATTATTATTATTATTACATTACTTATTTGTTAATTATTAATTTTACATTATTAGTTAACTAAAATTAATTATTAATTATTATTAGTATAGTAATTATTTTCGTTATTATTATTAAATATTACTAAAATAGTAAGAAAATAAATTAAAGCACATCAATTTTTAATATGAAAAACTCCCAAAATATATATATATATATATATATATATATATATATATATATATATATATATATATATATATATATATATATATATATATATATTACTATTATACTATATTAATGATAATTTATTACTCTAATTAATATATTTATTTAGTTTTAATAGTTACTTTGTGTAATTATTTTTATTAATTTTTAAGTTTTATGATGATAAATTTTATTTCTCACATAATTTACATTATTTTTTGATTTTATTGTAATTATTTATTTTAATAAATTTGTGTGATATATATTGAAAATATTAAATGTATAAACTCATTAATTTTAATACTAAATATGCTTTAATTTTAATGTGATTATTTATTTTGATAAACTTATATAATATATGTTTTCAATATTAAATATAAAAATTCATTAATTTTAACATTAAAAATTATATAATATTACTTATATATAATTTTTTAATATAGCCAAATTATAATTATAATTTTAATATACATATAAATATATACGCAATAATAAATTAATAATATATTATTTACTAATGTAACTGATCTAATGGGCAAACTTAAAATTTGATGGACTAATACTTATCAGTTCTAGTTCTTTATTAGGTTAAACTAATCAATTTTGGATCCTTGCTAAGTTAGGCTACTATTATTATTTTCTATACTAATTTTAATTCCAAGTTAAATAAAATTATACCAATCTCAAACCAATTTATTAAACTCAACCAAACCCATTTTGGTAGCTCAATATACAAGTGGTAGTAAGCATTTAGTTAAAAGAATTAACCCTAATTAGACAGTCACATATGAGCTTACCTAGCCTAATTAAGTGGCATAAAATTCAAGAAAAAGATGAGATGGGCCAAAATGGCAAGATTTGGGCCAAATTCAATAAATTTGGATTCAAGCTAATTGGATTTAGTCCAATAAAAATTTTAAACTATTATCACATAATGTAATATAATTTTAAATAATTCATAAAATTATAAATTTTATTTACTTGTATATACAGTGATGCTCATACGTGTTTGATCTTAATATTCTCTTATCATCATAATTGATTATGAGTTTAAATTTGATTAACTATTAGTGTAAAAAGTTTTACACTATCAGTAAATAAGAAAAAATACATCATTAAAAAATTATTAATAGTCAAGAAATTTTAACTATGATAAAGAAATTTTAGCAATTTTTATTGACATGGCAATACATTAATGGGTGATAGTATAAATAATTTTTACTAATAATGAATTAAATTTAAATCCATTAGTTATTTATTTATTTTTTCATAAATTTGCATATTTATATTGTGATTCAATTATTTGAAATTTTGTATAAAAAAGATAATAAATAAGGAAAATTATATATTTAGGGCTCTAAACCCTATTGATTTTATTCTTTATTTCAAGAATAAAATTAATTTGATTATGAGTTTAAATTTGATTAACTATTAGTGTAAAAATTTTTATACTATCAATGAATAAGAAAAAGATATGTCATTAAAAAATTATTAATAGTCAAGAATTTTTAACTATGATAAAAGAATTTTAGCAATTTTTATTAACATGACAATACATTAATGGGTAATAGTATAAAACTGATTTTTACTAATAATGAATTAAATTTAAATCCATTGGTTATTTATTTTTTTCATAAATTTGCATATTTATATTGTGATTCAATTATTTGCAATTTTGTATATAAAGATAATAAATAAAAAAATTATATATTTGGGGCTCTAAACCTTATTGATTTTATTCTTTATTTCAAAATAGATAATAGATATTTGAGGACTTAAAGCTTATTACTTGTCACTTATACAATTAAAACCTAAGAAGCTTTGCATATGTTTTTTTTTTTTTTTGGATAGGGTAAATAAAGCTTTACATGTTTATTTGATATCACAACAAATTTGTTTAAAATTTTGATTATACATATAATAATTTATTATAAATTTAGGAAAATTATGCAATTTTAAGTGTTCTAATGGCTTTTCTCTTTTCAAGTGGGAGACAATTTTCTCTCTAGTAAAGTAAGAGTGCAAAGTGGTTCTCTAGTAGATATTATAAAGCTTAGGTGCAATATATGGTAGATGACCAATATATGGAATCAAGAGTTCCAAGAGAAGAGGAGGATGTAATTTACCTAGAAAGCAATATTATAACTATCAACTTACAAAATTGTGCTCTGGTGGGTTTTATAATGGGTAACAAGATTCTTAACAAGAATATTGTTAAAGTAATGTTGAAAAAGGCATGAAGTTTTCACCATGATGTCTCCTTTGTGGATATGGATGTCAACAAATTCATACTATCATTTTCATCTAAGGATAAAGTTGATCACTTTTTACTATAAGGTTTATGGAATGTTATAGGCAAGGTAATGATATTATGGCAATGGAACCCTAGATTTACTATTGGTGAAGTAAACTTCAAAATATAAGAAGTAGGGATTCAGGTACATAAGGTTCCACTAGAGATTTTATCGTTGGAAAATGCAAGAAAGATAGCTTTAAATTTAGGAAAAGTGGTTAAAGTGATGGACCCATGTTATGAAGGCTTTTTGGTCATAAGTTATATGTATTTTCGGATCCAATGGTCCTTGGATAAACTAATAAAGATAAGTTATGGCTACCAAGAAAAACCTAGACAAAGTGTAAGTACTTTTCAAATTTAAGAAACTACAACATTTTTGCTATAACTATGGTCTCACTGGCTATGAGTTGCAAAAATGCTCCCCATAGTGTAAATCTTTTAGGGATGAAGAAAGACATAAATGATAGGGACCATAGCTTGCAGTGTAACTTCCACAAGGAACTTTATTGAGGGAGCTAAGATGAAGAAAACACATAAAAGATCCTTCAATAAATGAAAAGGAACAATCTCGACTCCATAACCATATTACCACTTTGTATGGACAAATAGCTATTAAGGGCCTGAGTTCAAAGTCAAAAATAATGATGCAAGCTTGTAAGGATAAAGTGAGGTCTCATGCAACGACAAATAGTAGGGCAACAAAAATACTAGTTAATGCTTTGTCATTTGCGAAGCCATTTTGTAGGAAAGCCAAACATAAAGACATGGTTAGGATAGGAGGCAATGCAACTAGCTTAGAAGCCATTCATACTTTCAACCATCCTACGTCTACAAAGGACATGCAATAACAAAGCAATAAGATATCTGGAAAAAAAGGCATGTATTTAAAGATAACTTTTTGGTATGAGAGTATACCTTTAATGTAGGGACAAGTTCCAAAGAAATGTATGGAGAAAGGTGGAAAAGGAAGGTTAGTGTCCTAAGCTGAAAATAGAGCACAAGGATTAGTTACAATATTCTCTCAAGATAGAGAAGAAAAGTCACTATTTGATACTATCAAGATAGCAAAAGAGGCAGGTCTTATTAAGCCTTCATAAGCGTTATGGAAATCCAAAGTTGGAATCATTAAAGACTAAATAATACCTCAATAATGAAGCCTTAGGTGCCCTCAATAAAAAAAAGGACTTGGACTATCTTTTCTTGTGTGAAACTAAGGTAAATGACTATAATATATAGTACATTTCACAATTATTGGGCTTTGAATATAGTTTTTCAATAAGCTCCCAAGGTAAGGGAAGGTTGGTGTTGTTTTGGACTCAAGTTTACTTAAGAAAAATATTATACTTAGATGATAAAGATGATTCATGTTGAAATAAAGGGTGATGATTTGGATTTTTGTTAGTTATTGAGTGTATTTATAGTTCATCATTGCTACAGTATAAGCATAGATTTTAGATTAGATTTTATAATTTGGCAAATTCCATTAATAACCCATAGTTACTAATAGGTTATTGGTGAGTGTTTCTTATGAGCCAATTATAAGATGATTGTAATAATGTATAATGTATTACGTTTTATTTTAGGTAATATAATTATTATATTTTATCTTATTTTATTTTAATATTTGTGCCATTTATAACTTAATATAATAATTATCTCCAGAATAATTTTACTATTCATAAAATGTTCATAGTCGAATATTATTGCAAAAAGGAAGGCAATAATACATTGACACTATCATATACAGTAACTGATGATTATGACTTATGGATATATAATATCAAGTTAATATATTAGTATATTATTAGTGAACAGATATACTAGATTAACTTACTGTGAGAATACTATATGAATTGCCATGTGTCATTAGCTATTCCTATGTAATCATAATGCACAAGTCCTTTGACCTAAAGTCACTATGATTCCTTACATGAGAAGTCGTACACTTTGATGCCGTCATATATCACCTTTAATCAGGATGATATGTAGGGTGTTGTTTGGATATGTCATAAATTATGCAAAGGGATATAAGTGATATAGATGAGATTTTGTTCTTCTTGTATAAGGAGTGATATCCTTAGGCCTTTTAATTGAATAAAATTTATAAATGTAAGGTTGTGCTCAAATGAATCAATATGTGATATTAATCATTTGTTTAAGTTAGTCTACTTAGTATTAAGAAATATAAATTGAACATTGATAAGGATGACATACTTCATGCCTCCAGTTCATTTTGGATATCATTATAAAATGGACTGTGTTGCAAAGCATTGATCACACATTAGGTAAATGTTAAATCACAGACATTTTTATTACTTAGGTGACAATGATGTATTACTAGATATCATTCACTATCTATAGTCTACTGATGGGTCATTACTAACATAATAGGAACCTACAGAGTTACACAAAATGAGTAAAAATGAGACAGTAATGAATTAGTTTTTAGTTAAACTAAAAACCTATTAATTGGGCTTATTATTTGGTATATATATTATCAAATTAATAATATATATATATTCACATAATATAATATAATATATATTATATTATATTATATTATATTATGTGATATTATCTAATATTAAAGTAATACTAAATAATTATGTCATTTGATACTAGATAATTATATTATAAGAAGATAATATTATTATCTAATAATATTTATTTATTAATATTAAAATAATATTAGATAACTAATGGATAAGTCCTATCACTCCTCACTCTCACTATGTTAGGGATAAGGTATTAATAGTTAACTGGAATTAAAATTAGATGCGATTTTCCTAGTAGGACTAGGAAATAGGTATGTTTTTAGCTTTATAAAAGAGGTATAAAGGCATCATTGTTTTATCTAATAAATAAATAAAATTGCAACTAGCAAAACCCGCATAAAAACCCTACTAAAATTGCACTAAACCCTACTCTTTTGTGTGAAAGACAGATCCTAGTAGATTTATGAAGGTTGAAAAGTCATCATTCACTTCATGTGGATATTGTAGAGGCACTATCACCTGATTGTGCTCATGATTCAGATCTGCACTTCAAGAGGTAAGCTTTGATTCTTGATTTATATCCTTACGTATTAATCCATGGAAAGATTTCACATCATATAATTTTGAAAATCTATTTTCTGCTGTTATATGATATATGTGAAACCTAACATGGGTAACTTTAATGCTCATTATTTGGTAACTACAAAATAGGAAAGCACCTAGTGAGGAACTTTTTTGACATTGTTTTTTCTTAATTTGCTAAACGTATAGGAAGAATAAAGCTCCCTAGTCAAGGTTAAGTTTTTACCTAGACTAATGAAAGAATGAATGAATGGTGACAATATCTGGGAAGCTTTAGATAGAGGTATGTATTGCTTACATTGGTTAATATTGTATCCTAGATGTATTATCAATGTGTTGGTGCGTGAATACTTTGATCATAATCCTATTTCATTGAATACCATGGGTGATATTGATTCATTACCTAAACTTTTTAGGTTTTTTATTGCTTAACTTCAAGATTCTTGTAAAAACAAATTCAATTAGCTTCGAAAGGAGAATACCAAGCTTTAACATCATTCTAAGTTGTATAAAAAATGAAATAGTTTTAATATAGTATTCAAGAGTGGAATTATGTAGTTTTTGAACATTGCAAGAAACATTTACAAGAGTTAAATAAGGCTATGTTAATGATTAAAATTGCTTTTCCCATAGGAGGAAATCTAATGATACAAAAATAAATTCAATGGAATATTGATGAATAATTACCTAAGAAAGATAGCATTTAGAGATAAAAATCTTAGGAATTGTGGTTTAAGGAAGGCAATACCAATTCTTGCTTTCATCATGTTTTTATTGTAATTCACTAATGAAAAAGATAATATTGAGTGTTACGTGTAAAATAGTTTATCAATTAGCGCAAGTGCACACTATCGTAAACAAGTAATAAAGTGATAAGTAAGTATCGTTCCCTCGAGGATTGTTCACTAAGTACCAAAATTCATAATCCTAACACTATTTGGTAAATCGATTAGTTGGAGAATGAAGTAATTAAATAAAGATCTATGCAGAAAATATTTAAAGTAAGTATGAATGCAATTGGAGTAAAGATAAATATGAATAAAAGACCTAGGGATCAGACTTTACTTAACAACTTCGGATTGAATCACCTATCTACACTAATCCAATTTTAACTCCCTTAATTGATAGTGGAGTTTCCCTAAATTAATTACTAGCCTCTTCCAAGGTCAAGTAATTCTATAATTAATTGCTAATCCACTATATTCCTATGTGAATTAAAACAACTAATCATGCATTAGTATTTATGGAACTCATTAAGACTACATAAACCATATGAATATATTCCTATTTCATATGCAATTTACGGTTTTAATTATAGGTTCCATACACATGTATCTCCTTCCGGTCTCAACACATATATTGAGTTCATTCAAAAGGTGGCCAATCAATTGAAAGCATTAAGAGCAATAATTAAAACTCAATCTAGGAAATAAAATTGAAATTAGTTTCAATAGATTAGAATTCAATCCGTTATTATCAAGTTACGTCATCACCCTAGGAAGATGAAAAATTAGAACATAATGAAATTAAAAATAAATGCAAAATAAAATAGAAACATCATCACATTCATGATACAAACATTATAATTACAAATGCATGAAAATAGAAATACTATCCATCCGTGTAGGAGGTAAAACTTTCCATGTAGGAGGAAAACCTAGCCTTCCATGTAGGAGGCATACAAGAACTAAAAATGCATGAACTAAACTACTATCTAAGATGCATGAATCAATGAATGCTGCAAATGCTCTCCACTTCTACCTATTTATAGGTGAATGAATTAGCTGCAAGCCATAAATCTTGACCATTGGCTACCAATCACATGCTTTAGCCACCCTTTTTTATTTTCGCAGCACACTTCTTCTGACTTGTTGGTACTTTTTGACCACCAGAATGGCAGATTTACATCTTCCTGTCAACATAGGAGTTGTATAACCGGATCTTATCTTTCAAATGCCGCAAAGAACTCCTAATTTTGACATTTCTATCTCGAGTTATGATCAGATTGGTAGTCAAAGGTCAGATTCCACCAGAACCACTGTTTCATCTTCCAAGCAGAATTTGAGATCCTTAGATCCCGAACTGGCTTTTCTTTAAACATGAAAGTTGTAGGGCTTCTTCTTAGCTTTTTAACCATATAGAGAACAACCCAATCCAGCATCTAGAACTTCAGATATAGCCTAAAACCTGAAATAGGGTCAAAATACAGCATTATCTAAAATATTTGATTTCATTTCAAATTCAAGATCCATTCACAAAATGTAACTAAATTTATTTAATTTAACAAGATAACATCCAAAAATGCATCATACAAGGGAAAATAAATATGTAAATATTTTACGTATCATTGAGCATATTTGTCTAGAGGATGGTACATGGATTGATATTAGGATGGGTATAGGCTATAATTTTGTTTTAAACTTTCATGCATTATTTTAGTCTCCAAAACTGGTGTTATTAGATAATTTAGGAGAATTAATACATCCAATGATTATTGAGAATTAAAATGATGTTATGTGTGTCATTCCTACTTCTAAGGAAATATGGGGTACTATAAAACAAATGAATCCTATGTAGGCATCAAGGCTAGATAGAATGCCATGAATATTTTGCAAGGAATGTTGGGACATGATTAACTTTAATGTGGTCTCTAATATGCGAGGTTTCTTTATTCATGGTTTCTTACTCAAGGAATTAAATGTTATATATATTATTATAATCCATAAACATGAAAATTTGCAATCATTTGAGGAGTATTATCCTATCAATTTATGTAACTTTCTTTATAAGGTCATCTCTAAAATGATTGTCAATTGTATGAGAGAGGCTTTGAAAAAGTTGATTTCACCAATATAATCAACTTTTATTCTAGATCACTGAATATTAGAAAATGATCTCATAGCTTAAGAAATTATTCAAACCATCCAAAAGAAGAAAGGGAAGGGTGGATTAATGGAAGTGAAATTAGATGTGTAGAAAACATATGACAAAATAGAATGGACCTTTGTGATTAAAGTATTAGAATTATTTAATTTCTATAGTAAGTTCATTCAATATATTTATTAATATCTATTAATGTTCTTATTCTCATTGTTACTTAATGGTAATCATTTTCGAAGGTTCAAACAATCTAGAGGAATTCATCAAGGTGATCTACTTTTGCTTTATTTATTTATTTTAGCATTTGAAGTGTTTTCTAGGTTACTATACTGGGCAAAACAAATAGGTATAGTTCATGGGATTAGAATTGCAAGGAGATGCTAACTAGTTTCTCACTAATATTTGTAGATAATGTCATAATCTTTCATAAGGCTAATTAGAAAAGGCTTAAGGGTTGAATGAATGTATTCATAAATATAAATTATGGTTAAGTCAAAAGGTTAACTTCAGGAAATCTACTATATTTTTCTCCCTTAATACTCATAATAGATTGAGGCAAGAAATCAAAGATTATATTTATCTTTCTTCAATCAACCCTAACATAAAATGTTTAGGTATCTTAATGTTGTTCATAAAATATAGAACTAGATATTTAAATTACTCATTGAGAAAGTTTGACAAATAGTAACTAGGTGGAAACAATGCAATTGATCCTAATCAAGAAAGGTTACACTAATTAATACAATGTTCCAATCACTCTTTATATATACAATGTCAATCCTAAAAGTTCCTAAAAAGGTGTGTCATGTGTTAGATGCTCTTACTAGGCAATTTTGGTGGTATGTGCAAATAAAAAGAAGTAATATTACTCTCTTATTCCATGGGACATGCTATGTATTCCATGGAAATGAGGTGGGTTAGGCTTTAAAAAATTTAAGGAGATAAATCTATCTTTTTTATCTAAGATGGCCTAGCAGGTGGTTAAAAAAATGTATAAGCTATCAATATCTACTTTTAAATGTAAATATATCCAGGGAAAGGATGCATTATCTTAGATTATGACAAATGATAACATCTATCTATTGCATTCTAATATAAGTGTAGATTTGGTTTTTCAATTGGAAAGTGCTAATAGTCCATCTTTATATGATAATAAGGTTAACTCACTAGATACTTTTATGGATCCACTATCTCAATTTAATTCAAATGCATTGGAGATTATGAAATAATAGATTGATGAGCATTTATCTCATTTAATAGCTTTTAAAGTGCAGTTATCTTTTAAACTAAGGGTGAAGCCCACTATCAATATAGAGTCCCATGTAGCTCATGTACAAGAACATTCTTTAACACTAGCTAAGTCATTAACATATGTTATTGGCATCAACCCAGTCATAAACCAAAGTAATTTGACCACATTAATTCATTAGATTCATCTTTCACAAGTATAATTATCTTCTATTCCAAGAGTAGGGTTTATTATTAATGCGGAGTCCTATATAGGTCATGTGTAAGAACATTCTTTCAAAATAGATGGACTATTAATGCATGTTATTGGCAACAACTCAATTATACACTAAAACAACTTAGTAGCATCAGTTCCATAAAATCCAACCTTTATAAAGTAATTGATGGGCTTTGCTTAGGGTGTTGAAAGGTATCACTTATCTTTATTATGTATTGTGATTCATCATTAGAAGTGGGAGGTTACAAATAACTAACAATCTACCATAGCTTCCTAATGCCCATAATTTTAGGCCTATCTTTAAATTAGGTATGTTAGTGCCTATAAATATGACCATCGTTGACTTATGGTATCCAAGCACTAAAGTGTGGAATGAAAATATCTTGAAAAGCATTTCCATTAAGGAAAACATAAAACGCATCATCTAACTCAACGTCCTTAAATATAGGAAGGATGAGTTATATTAGATACTAGAGAACTCGGGAAACTTCATAGTAAGATTTATCTATCATGCTCGCAAAAAAAAAAAATGTTCTAAAAAGGATTCATAGAGATGGCAAAATTTAAGAAAAGCTATTATTCATTACCACCTAAAGGTGACACTTTAGAAGTTTGCTTAAGGCATCATTCCCATTGAAATGTGAATTCAACATTCTGTTAAGTTATAAGATATACATTGTCTTCTATGCCAAATGGAATTAGAAGGTGAACTTCATATTATGACTTGATATAAATTAACCAAATTATTATGGTTTAGGGCACTAGCTATACATATTTTTGATATATCTTTTCTTGCTCCACTAGGTTTTTTAGAATCCTTTTTTGTAGATTAATAATCAGATTATTCCCATGTTGGCACCATGTGAATTTATTCATAATGTTATGGCTAGTGCTCCTATTATCATAAGGCGAGTGTGGGAAGCTAGGAATGACCTAGTGTTTGATGGGAAGCAACTATATTTTGAAGCCTTAGTTATTCAAGTAGAGAATAACTTGCAAATAGAACTATGGTGCATACAAAGACACATCCTTCTCCTTCCTACTGAATCGGATGTACTTAGTTTCTTTCTCTTCTATATTATTTGAAGATGAATGTGGATATAGCTTGGAAGAATGAAAATGTTATAATTGCTATGTTAGGGAAGGACAAGATGGTTTAAGTGGAAGGCCTATGGTTTAAGAGATTGCATTGTGGATCACTAAAGGAAGCTAAAGCTCATGCCATTTTGAAAGCATGCAAAGTGGCACAAGAATTGCAGTATTTTAAGATTCTAATAGAAAGTGATTGCAAACTAGTGATAGTTGCTATGCTAGGACATATCCAATGTTCATGACAATTAGCTACTTTAGTTGAAGATGTTAATTATTATTTATACATTTCTACTATTTTACTTATTGTTTGGGTCTAAATGTAACAATTCATAGGGGAACCAAGTGGGTGTTCAATGTGATAGGAAGTAAGGCAGGGTCTATCTACAAAATTCTTGCAACTATGAAAATGGCTTGTAATCATAACCTACAAGTTACTTTCAATTAATATAATGTTCCCTTTTTTAGAAAAAAATAATAATTGATTATATATTTTTAGTGCATTAAATTATACACTTAAAAGTGTTTCATAATTTTTTTTATTTTGCTAAAAATCCTAATTAAACAAAAAAAAAGTAATTGGAAAGTAAAAAAAATATTATTTAGCAATGAAGTAATACTTTAAATAAGAAAAAATATAAATGATTTCCTTTAATTTTGGAGTAGTTACATTTAACATTTATAACTATTAATTTTTTTGTAAAGATCTTGTAATTTAAATTTAAAGAAATGTAACTCACATACTAAACTTTCAATTTTTTTTTCATTTTGGAAGTATTTTGCCATTTTGATGTAGTTTATAATAAAATATGACTATTATTGTAATCTTGTATTATATTCCAATAACAGATGTGTACAATATATACAAATTATGAAAAGAACAAATTCTCAAAATTTCCTATTCTTAGAATCATTCATAATATGTATTGATCATGATTGATCATGATATCTATTCCTAGAATCATTCCTAACATGCATTGATCATGATTGATTATAATATGTACAAGATTTTCTAAATATCAGTAATGGGATTGCTATGAGATGATTAACATAATTAAAATGATTTTATTAATACTCCCCCTTAAGTTAGTGCATGAAAGTTTTAAATGCCTAACTTGCCTAAAAAAAAGTTAAATTATCATTTCCTAAAAGCTTTAGTTAAGATATCTGCAAGCTGGTTGTAGGTCTTTATATCGATAATGGCAATGTTGCCAACTTGAATTTCATCACGAATGAAATGACAATCTATCTCAATATACTTAGTGCGTTCATGAAATACCAAATTGGTTACAATATGAATGGCTGCTTAGCTATCACAATAAAGTTGCATAGCTTAAGGGTGTGGTACCTATAAGTCACTTAGAAGAGTTTTAAGCCATTTCAATTCACAAGTTGTAGTAGTCATAGACCTATATTCAATCTCTGTTGAGGAATGAGAAATTATGGCTTTCTTTTTAGTTTTCCAGGATATAAAGGATTGGCCTAATGAAACAAAATATCCTGTCAATGAACGTTTACTAAGAAGATAGTTGGCCTAATCAGAATCACAATAAATATATAACTATAAATCACTATCCGACTAAAGAAAGATTGTTTGTCCTGAATTAGCTTTCAAATATCGAATCACCCTTATTGCAACATCCCAATGTTCCTAACGGGGACAATGCATGAATTGAGCTAAGATGTGTATAAAGTAACTAAGTTCAGGCCAAGATATGGTTAAATATATATAAGTCTCCTAATAAGATGACGATATTTCTCAAGATCCTCCAAAATAGCTCCATTAGCAAAGGCTAATCCATGATTTTTCTCAAGAGGAAAACTGACCGGTTTGACTTCTAACAACCCAATTTCTGAGATAATATCCAAAGCATATTTGCACTGACACAAGAAAATTCCTTGAGGTCCTTGGGCTACCTCAAGACCTAAAAATATTGTAAAGAGCCAAGATGCTTCATGTAGAAGCATATGCTAAGATACTGCTTGAATCATTCAATCACATCTCCATTGTTGCTTGTAATAATGAGATCATCAACATACACTAGAACAGTTAAAATCACATTCCCTTCATGATAAGTGAAAAGTGAGTAATTGGCATAGGATTATTTGAACCTATATTTCTTCAATGTAGTAGCAAGTTTTGCAAACCAATTTCGTGACGCTTGCCTTAAGCCATAAAGAGACTTATGGAGCTTTCATACTTTCTAAAGATTTGCATTAGAAAAGCCAGGAGGTAATTGCATATAAACTTTCTCATCCAAATCACCATGCAAGAAAGCAATATGAATGTCTATTTGATAAAGTATCCATGATTGAGCAACTGCAATAGCTAAAAATGTTTAAACTGTAACCATCTTTACAATTGTGGCAAAAGTCTCATTATAATCAATCCCTTCCTTTTGACAATCTCCTCAAACAACTAGTCTAACCTTATGACGTTCCACGGTCCCATCTGATTTGTATTTAATCTTGTACACCTATTTGCAACCAATAACTTTCTTTCCGAGTAGAAGTGTTGTTAACATTTAGGTGTCATTCTTTTCTAGTGCATCTATTTCTTCTTTCATGACTTTGTACCATAAAAGGTCTTAAACAACATCTAAGAATCGAGATGGCTTATACCCAAAAGTCATTACTGCAAGAAATTATCTATGTCTCATGGAAAAATTATTACAAGTCACATAGTGTGTAATGGGGTATAATGTACCTAAGGATTGTGATGGAGTGAGTGTCTTAGCAATGGGGTCATTATCACAGCTCACAGTGTGACATAGATAATCTTTGAACTTGCTTGGTGGATAACATTCTCTATGACCTCGACCAAGAGGTTCGTTTATTAGCGATGCTAGTACAACATTCTCATCCAAGGAACTTGGATTTGAACCATCCTTTTGTATATCCCCAATATGTCCCTTAACTTCACTATTTTTTCTTACACCAGGCATATTTGTGCTAAATTCATTGATAAAAAGAGATCCATCATTCCATAAGGTCTATATAAGGGCATGAGATTTATCTGCTATAGAAGAATGATCAATAAAAGGAAACTTATTTTCATAAAACATAATGTCATGAGACTCAAAATATTCCTCACTATCCAAGTCATACAGATGCCATCCTTTTCTTCCATAAGGATATCCCATAAAAATGCATTTTTGGCTTCTCTAACCAAACTTGTCCTTTTAACGAGGTCGGTTGTGGGCATAACACAAACATCCAAAAATATGAATATGAGAATAAATAGGGGTCTTACCAAACAACACTTCATAAGAACTTTTACCTTTATAAAGAGTGGTAGGAGTGCAATTTATCAAGTATCTTGCAATAAGAACATATTCTCCCTAAAATTCAATAAGTAGATTAGCTTGAAATTGGAGAGCTCGAGCTATATTTAAAATATGCTTATGTTTTCTCTCTACACGGCCATTTTGTTGAGGGGTGTCAACCATGGAAGTTTGATGAATTATTCTGTGTTCAATGAAATAGGATTTCAAAGCTTTGAATTTAGCTCCATTATCGCTTCTCACAATTTTCACAGATTTGTTAAATTGAGTGTTCACCATAGCACAAAATTTTTTAAGAATGTTCTCAACTTCACTCTTTTTCACCAATAAATAAATCCATACAGCACGAAAAAAGTCATCCACAACGGTTAAAAAATAGGAAGCACCATAAGAAGAACGAACACTATAAGCACCCCACACATCACAATGTATTAAATTAAAAAGTTCACTAGCTTTATTTTAACTTAGAATAAAAACATCTCTTATTTGCTTAACTCTCAAACAAATATCACAAACTTTCTCATGTTTATCACTAATTTGAATAAAAGGAAGTAAATTAATTATTTGACTTACAGGATGTCCCATACACCTATGCCACATGGTAAAGGAGTCAATTCCACTTGCTTTGCATACCTGCACAAAGGTTACTGCGCAAAAATGATTAACTCTATTCTGTTATTCACCTATACTAATCATTGTCCTCGAAGTGCGGTTCTATATTACACACAATTTATTAAAAAAAAGTGAATGTATAATTTGAGTCATATATCAATTGAGATACAAAAATAAGGTTACACATTAAATTAGACACATATAACATATTATTCAAGATTAGGCCTTTCCTAAAATTTATTGTTCCTTCCTTATCTGTAATTGCATTTCTTCCATCAAGCAGCTTAATGGGACAAGGTAAGACATCAACTATGTTTGTTAACAAACTCATATCACCTATCATATGATTTGAAGCCCTTGTATCTAGCAACCAAGAATTTTTCACTTGCCTACCAATGAGTTTTTTAATGGATGTAGTGTTCTTGTGGTTGTTAAAATGTTTAGTAAGGCTGTCTATTGATCATTGCTTAGCCCGGGAAAGGATTCACATTCATCAGTGACTCCCCTTTTTTGCACAGCTATCATACCATGAGCTTGCTACATTTATGCAGCATTAGTTTTCTTCATGTCTTGCCTAGCTATGACCATGCAGTGGTTAGGTTGCCCTAACTTGACTCTAAAACCATAATAAAATATGACTATTGTTGTAATCTCATGTTATATTCAATAACATATGTGTACGATATATACAAGTCATAAAAAGAATAAATTCCTAAAATTTCATATTCCTATAATCATTCCTGATATGCAATGATCATGATATCTATTCCTAGAATCATTCTCAATATGCATTTATTATGATTGATCATGATATGTACAAGATTTCTTAAATATCAATAATGAGATCGCAATGAGATAATTGACATAATTAAGATGATTTTTCTAAATAATTAATATGATTCTCTTAATAGTTTACTCATCCAATGTCGGTAGAGAAATACATAATCACAATTATTGTGATTTTATCTTCGTATTGAGATAATAAAATGCATAAATTTCACTTAGGAGTTACGAGAAAATATATTATATAAATCAAATTTATCACTTATTCATTGTAGAAAGAAATTATAACTAATTTAAAATTGAAGGAGTAATTTATATATTTTTAGTAAATAATTAATAAGACGGCACGAAGAAACCTAGGCACACTAGCCGCGCAAGATTGGTTTATATCCATTTGGCACGCTAATCCGTGTTTTAGTATCCTAATAACGTCCTAAAATTCGAATATTAATTGCCAGAAATAGTCTTTGGCAGATCCATCCTCCATGAATCTTGTATTTTCTTTATCGGCTAACGACAATGGCATACGCCAATTCAAATGGTTTCTTCGGTGTAGTTTCCAATGAAAGTCATCGAATGTATAAACACTGTAATATGAATGAATAATATTTATTTTCACTTTCATGAATTTATTTTCTACTCATTTCCTTGCTTACAAATCCCTTTTACAAATAAGAGTGCTCATATTATCTATTAAACAGAAATATATGATATACTCTTAAAAGTGGAGTATATCAATATATGAATAATGTTTGGCACGAATTGAAAATTTTTGCGAGTTTTTTTTTAAGTTTAAATATAAGAATTATAATTGTTAGATAAAATATTATATTTTTACAAAAAAAAATTAAAAGTGTGTACAGTAATGTAATAAGTTTTGAGTGAATTTGACAATAATCTTCTATGTAGGCGTATGTCCTCTATAAGTTACTGGCATCTTATCTAGAAGAATTAAAACTCTATTCTTCTTACTATCTTTATGAAAAAGAAATAAAAAAAGTAATAAGTTGTAACTCTAACACACAACACTATATCAAAATATTTTTAAAAAAGTTTCTCATTATAAAATAAAAATTACAACTTTTGAGAAAAAAGATTATAAAAAAATACTAAAAAATTCACAAATTTTATATAAACATGTCGAGTCTCTGTTATAATATATCCCACGTTATATCTGCACTCGGAAGAGTCCCTGGGTTGCTCTTTTCTTCTCTATGAAATCTACAGATAAATATTAATCTTGGTTGCAGTACTTCCAACATGATCTCTGATCGCCAGCCTCCACAGCCCGAATGGACTGCTGACTTTTTTGGCTGTGGTGAAGACCACAAAACATGTAAGTTTTTCCACTATATTGCATGCACACTAGCCCCTTTATACAATTAGATCAACCGGTAAAATTTACTGTCATCATATATCTATCTATGTGTCTTGAATTTTTTGCTGCTACCAGTATAGAATATGTTAGTTAATTGTTAGCTTGCAAAAATATTTTAGCTCATTGATGAATGAACTATATTTATAATTAAGTTTCCGTGTGTTTGTTTCAACGGAAACAAAATTTTATGGAAATTATTTACTTAAGAAAATATATTTCAAGCAAATAAATTAATTTTTGATTGCTTGGATAACATAAGAAAAAAGCATTTTCTTTTGCGTAGTTATAAAAAAGGCAAACTCTTTTATTTTTATATTTTTGAAGAATATCACATACATAAATTTTATCTTAAAAGTCAGGCCGCACAACATTCATTTTATTATCAGAGTATAGCTTTGAAAATTGAACCAAATTGACCAATTAAATCAATGAATCAATTGACAAATCAACCTGGTTAAAAAATTTGAATCGAAAATATATGTGAATTGATGAGAATTGATCAAAATTAGTGTAAATTGATTAAAATCGATAGATCAAACTAATTTTTTAATTTTTTTTAAAAATATTTTTTTTATAATTTTATAATAATTAATATGTAATACATTTGTAATTTTATATCAATTGAATTTGTATTTTTAATTATTTTTAACATAAAATATTATTGTATCACTTGTATTTTATTACTTTAAATATATATTATTAGTATATATATACATAATTTATATTTTTAAAATTAAAATTAGTTTAACTAGTAAATCATAGTAAAAAAATTGATGAATCAATATTTTGTCCGATTCAATAATTGATTCGATTTTAAAAATTAGGATTAAATATTTTCAAAACATGGGTTCATAATTTTTTACCAATAAAAGTTAATGAATTTTGTATATGAAAAACAACATTCAAAGAGAAATATTCATATCATATATTTTTCACTTTTTTCATTTATTCAAATATTTATTTTATATTTAACTACTTGATCAGGATTGCTTATTAACCACATTTGCCAACCCGCTTAATTGCTTAATACCTAATAATTTCAATATAATTCTTTTATATAATAGTTAAATATTAATATTTGTAAAAATAGAAAGAGAGAGGAGAAAGAGGGATTAGATGGGAGAGGAATGGAATGATATAAAGGGAATAGAGTGGCACAAGGAGATAGATGAAAAGGAAAGCAATGGGAGAGAGGGATGGAGAAAAAGAGAGTCAGAAAGATAAAGGAGAGTGTGCGGTAGACAGCCAAAGGAGTAGGAAAAGAAAGTGAAGTAGGTAAGAGAGTGGTGGAGAGGAGGAAGAACAATGGTGAAGAGTTGGAGTAAAACATTATATAATATAAGGTGGTATTAGATAATGATTTCTTTTAAGGTAGATATTATGGTAGCACCAATTTCATGTTACTATCAACAAAGTCCTTTTTTTTTTTTTTTTAATTTTGGTTAACTCTTCCGTTAAAATTTGTTGTGCTATTAATATTACAAAATCTTATCTTTTAATTTTAGCGGACATTACTAGTTTTTTTTTATGAGCTTCACAAAAATCAAAGGATAGGATTTTTGTTGTGTTATTGCTATCCATAGTATCATATAATTGGTGTTTTGAAAATCTTTATCTTCGCTTAATTAAAAAGAAAGTTGCTCTTTTTCAAATGGGAGGGGGAAAGGAAAATGGAAGAAAAATTATGTAATATAAAATAATTTGAAAAAATAATTTTTTTAAAATTAAAATGGATATTTATTATTCCTCAAATAAAATATCATTTTTTACTAACTGAAATCTATTTTTTATCTACAAGTTTTTTCTATTGGTTGGAAATTAGGAAAACAATTCCAAGAAAAGCATTTTTCTCTGAGACAAATCAATCTTGATTTTAAAAGTCATGAACTTTTTTAGCCAATATCACGCTTAAAATCAATAAAACTTAATTTACCAAATTAAAATGTAAATCTTAACAATGATTTTAATAGTTAAAGTTAAATGGGCATCTTCGGTTCATGAGCACATTAATTCTCTAACCTGACTCTATAATATATAGTTTGGATCTCACCTATGTGGAAAAGTATTCTAGTATTATATTCATATTAAAATTTTAATATTACTTTTATATAAATATTATTAAGTGTATTATTTTTTATCTCAATAATTTAATATAATAGAAAATAATATATTTTTATAAAAATTAATTATTTTTAAAGAAATAAAATTACTGAATTAAAAAAAATACACTTGACAATATTTACGTGGAAGTACCACCCAAAGTTTTTCACACCTAATTGGGTTAAATCCGACCTGCTAGACAAGTTTGATAAAGTATCAAATTAGAATTGAACCTATGACACCAAAGTAACCCATGAAACACATTAATATAATTGGTGAGTACTTTCTCGTGAATTTGTATTTATAAGAGACTCAGATAATTTATGCTTTTGTAAGTTTTAATACTCATTTACGATTTATTTTTTCAATTGTTTAATGTTAAATAGTTTTATGTATAATAAATTTTATATTCTATTAATGTGAATTTTCATGTTATATAGTATATTATTTGTATTTATATTTATTATCGATTATTGATATATAAAATAGTTATAGTTAAAGAAATCGATTAATATTTAGTGATCGTTTAATTCCCTTAAAATTAACTCAGAGAAACCGGGTTAGCCCTCCGGGTTGAAGCGCTTAGATTTAGATGACTCTGTTAATATGTAGCCAGCATTTTTATGGCAATTGAAACGAATTTGGCTCTAAGCTTGTTAAATTGAATTGGCCAAATTTTACATGAAATTTTATTTATAAAATTCGATTCTTAAGATACTCAAAATCAAACAAATTTTTATCATTTTAAATGAATTGAATACTCCATATTTTTAGAGTTAAAAAGGGTATAAATGTCTAATTTCTATTAATTTGCAGGTTTTATAACTTGTCTCCTGCCGGGCATCACCTTTGGTCAAATTGCAGAAGTCATTGACGAAGGAAAAAGTTGTGAGTCCTTATGGTTATCGGATTTCCTTTTCCCCTTCTCTTTTCCCATTTTTCTCTATATATATTGTAGATGAATCAAGCGCAATCAGTCAAAAGTTATATAGTTATTAGTCAAACATTTATATTATATTATAACAAATTTTAAGGATAACTGCTACTTTCTTTCTGACTAACAATCCTCCAAAGTGGTGTTGAGAGATTTAAACCTTCAACTTCTTTCGGAGACCAACGGTAAGGATCAAATATTTATTATTAAATCAAACGGTATTTAATGTTTTTAAAAGTTTTGTATCTTCTTATACATTAAGGATATAATCTTTTTATTTATATATATATATACGTTTAATAATTTAACTATTTTTATTATTAAAAAAAATTTGTTATTAGGCCAAAATTTATAATGATTAGATATCGTGGAACTTTATTTTCCTGTATCAGTAACACATAATTCTGCTTCCAATCATGTTGTCAATGGAAATGAGAAGTTCTGCAAGATACATCTGATGCCTCGACAGATTGAGCTATGAAACGTAGATACCATATCGATAATAAATCCTTTAGAGGAACCACTATCCTCTTATTTGACAAACATAATCTATGGAACACTTTCAATATTAATTTTTATTATCAATTTATGAATTTTTCTTAATTTGGTGGATTTTTTCTTCATTTTTTTTTTTGGGCAAAGCATGTGTTGGACAAGGCTGTGCTTATGGGCTATTGATGTGTGTGAATTGTCACTGGCTGTATGCATGCCTCTACAGAGAGAAACTGAGATCAAAATATAATTTACCAGAAGATCCTTGCTGCGATTGCTGCGTTCATTTTTTCTGTGAAGCATGTGCCCTATGCCAAGAACATGATGAGCTTAAAGCAAGAGGCCTTGACCCTTCCAAAGGTTTGCATGTGCTATATGCAATTTATGTCCTCCAAATAATAATAATAATAATAATAATAATAATCTTTTTTAAAAAATTAGCTGTATCTTATAGGATTGAGTGTGAAATTGTCCTGAGTTTCTATTTATTTTCTTTCAATAAATTTAGAGGTTTCCCATATATTAAAAATTATATTTATTAGTTTGCCACTTATTCCATGAAAATAATAATAGTAAAACACCGATTTTTTTTTAAAATGTAGTAAAAATGTATTAAGACCAAAATATATTCCATCCTCTAAATTTTTATGAATTTACCTTCTTTTCCTAAGAAGCTTTGTTTAATTTAGAGTGAACCTCTGTCTTTGTAAAATTTATTTTTTTCTCACTTTCACCTTCTAAAATATTTGTATTAATTTTATTCATATGAAACATTAATTTATTAATTTTAATCATGTGAAATATTAATTTATTCAATTCTATTCTTATAAAAGAACAAAATTAAATAAATTAATCTTCATATGGATACTAAAAAAAATAAAATTAAATGAGTTAATATTTTATAAAGATAAAATTAATATAAAATAATTCACAGAAATAAAAATATAAAAATTTCACTAGAAAAAGACAATTTACTCTTTATTTTAAATTATCCCCATTGGTTTAAACCTCTTTCAGCGTTTTCTTAATACTCGACAAATTATTTAATGGACAAAAGGTAACGTCATGTTTTACAAGCTCAAAAAGGGAGAGCACTTCTTATTATTGAAAATTTAGTATTATTTTCATGTAAATATTATTAAGTGTATTACTTTTCTAATTTAATAATCTGATTTATTAAAAAATTATAAATTTCTTGCTTAACAATAGATTTTTTGTCATATCAAATTGTTGAGTTAATATATATATATAATTAGCAACATTTATATGGAAATAGTACTAAATTTTTATTGCTAATGTTGTGCTAAAATTTTTTTTCTAAAAGAAGCAAAATCTGTCAAATTTACGGATGATAATTTTTTGTATTATTTTAGATTTTTCTATATTAATATCTTAAATTCAAAACGTGGAATGTTATATGTGCTTATTTAATAATTTGTCGCTTTTGTTATAAAAAAAAACCAACCCGATCAATATCCCTGAAAAAATAGATTTAGTATAATAATCAAAATCGGATAATATTATAAAAAAAAATGTCATTTGCAATTTTTACAAAGCACAAATCATATATATATTGAAGTTAATTGAGTAGCATTATTTTGTTGTTTGTTGAAACATAGTTCGCCAAAATATGTGGAAGAAATATACTTTTTAGCATGCAAGTGAAGTATAAAAAAAATAAAATCATACATATAATTTCCAAGTATTCTTAAGACTAACAATATTGCTCATAAATTTATGGTTTATGCAGGTTGGATTGAGCCACCAAATGCTCCTCCAATAATGCCACCATCCATGTTCAGATGAGCAATCTGATTTTACCAGCTACGCATTCATGACTTTATCAATAACAATATTATCTGATTAAAGTCTATTTTCATTTTCCTGACCAAATAAATTTTTTAAATATTTGCGTGTTCGAGTAAAATTTTATGAATTATTGTTGCAAGACTAATAACCAAAATTAATTTCTCATCTACTTTTCTTTTTCTTTTTTTTTTCAACTGCTCATGTCTATATTTATATGTAATAAAGTTGCAAGATATTTTTACTTTAGCATGAAAGAAAAAGATATTACAACAGATTTTAACTTTGTAATCTGTTACAACAGTTGAGACTACTCTTTTTCATTTTGTGTTAATAATCCTTTTTTGCCGTTATTCAAATTAATAATTTTTTTGTGTAACTTGTGATCATAAATGTATTAATTATTCTATTAATTACTATAAATAATATTTACAATTTGATAATTCTAATAGTTAGATGAAAAAATTTTAGGGCAAATATCTAAGAAATTAAAAAAAATAGATTTTTCACTTATTTTAGTCTCTCAAATTTACATCAATTAATTTGATCCTCCAAAATAATTCTATATCAATTGACTCACCCAAAGATAGAAAAGTTATATAGTTCACGCTTGAGATCAAACTACAAGTAAAGGGCGTCCAATTTTTTGAGAATTTGTCTAGGCCTTTTTGTAATTCACATTTCAGGTGATGGTTGATTACGTATATGAGGAATCTGCTTAAGCAGCTATATATGTTACAAAGTTTGTAGAAGTATAAGAAGAAAAAGGACTTTTGAAACAAGATTTACGATGAAAGTTAAATAACCATTATAATGAAAAAAAATATTACATTTTTATAATTGCCTTATGCGATTTCATATTTTGAAATAATTGAATAATCAATTCATTACAATACTATTAAGTAAATATTCTCTCAATCAGAGTTGATCAGTGATTGAGCCTGAACAATTAAAGATGGCCTAGCCACCCGACCAATTCAAAATTAAAAAAAAAAAAAATTGCTTGGAGGCCAAAAATAAATTGATTGGATGCACTGGGGTGAGTAGGATTGAAAGTGTACCAGTTGGTAATAGGTTTTAGTGGGTCACATTTGATTAAATCCTTTTTTTTTTTTTGTTACCACAAGGGTCATTCCAGTATTAATTGACATTCATTTGTAGCCCATTTTACACGTATAGTGAAGGCCAAATAATCCTGCAAAATACAGTCAACAAAAAATAAATAAATAAAGGCCAAATGAGCTTTCGACATATTACATGCATCAAAACTTGTTGGTCAAATGAGCCTTCAAATACACTCAACTAGACAGTAGCTTACTAGTGCTACTTTGTAATTTGCGGTTGTTGCTATTTTGTTGTGCAATGTGAAGATTCGAACCACTTTATAATGGACTAACAGAAAGCAAATAATTCAGTTCCTCACTCTAATAAACTTAGAAACATATAATAGTAAGCATTAACAATCTAAATACTTCAATTTCAACAAGCATGACATTGACAGCATTCATTCCTATCTAAATGGTTTAGTGTACTAAACAAAGTCAGGACTCAACTTACAACAATTTTGAAACAAAGTTTCAAACTTGTATGAAACCCAAAGTTATGATGCTATACATTGTTATGGCTAGCCTATCACCATTAGTCCTATGTAACTTTGTGCAATGTAAATGTCATGATTTATTTGGCAGTGACCGGCATGATTCTCATTATCAGTTACCATCAACCTTATTAACTTAATTTTGGTATCATCACATGAGACAATTAATCTATTTATGGCCTACAATTAATTAATAAATTACTATTGCATTTATATTTATCAGAATAATATTTACAGTGGAGTTAGGTACAAATTTATTCTTTATTTACAAATCTCCCTAAAGACCCTATTGCTACTCCATTTTCATCCTCTAGTTATGGCTTCACTTTATAAGTCTACCCTTAGGTAGCCAATAATAGTTATGGAGTTTCATTTTGATCACAAGGAATCATGTAAAAGAGAATAAAAAATAATGAGACTTGTGATTTCAATAAGCAGATAATTTACTTGCTACTATTCACACATAATTATGGTTATAAATCTTTACTTATATTGCATGCACGAAGTATTTAAAATTCATAGGCATTAGGCAAACACCAAACAAAATCAATAATAGTAATTTCACCTTGTGTCTCCTAACATTAGTCACACCTCAACCTTATCCCTTCAAACATCATTACTCCTATATTATAATCATGCACCAAATTTTGGATTTGGTATACTTAATCCAATTCATTATTTCAATACAAATATATAATTTCATACTTAAACCATTCATAATTGTATCTTACATCCATTGAAATCAATTACAACAAAAGGATTAAAACATATACCTCATTATACTACACTTAATGTCATTTTTATCAACACATAATCATTTGCATTTTCTTATCAATACAATTCATTATATACTTTTCTATAATAGAATTAATTCAAATAATACAACTAGTATTTCAATTTAAATTTTATCAAAATCTCTATGTGCCTATCATTTTCGTACTCATTATATTTAAAAGCTTGAAGGTGGATTGAACAAGGAAATAGGATGCTTAAGTACAGGACTTGAATACTAGCCATTTCGAAGCCAGTACTTGAGTACCTTACTTAAGTATTTGAAGGTAATAACTTAAGGGCCTTTGGTACTCGAATATGATACTCAACTACTATCCTATTTGTATTATTCATAAGGCAATACTCGAGTATAGGACTTAAGTGCCCATTTGGAATTTCTAAATTTCAAACCGAAAATGCAAAAATCCTAGCTCTATCGCCCTAAATTCCACCATGCAACTTGTCGATTCATGCAAATCCAATTCATTATCACATATATTAGCACTTCTAACTTCACCTAGCTTAAACTAGCCTTTAATTCATTATTTCAACTCAATTACCAGCCAACTTCAACTAATTAACATCAACAAGCATAAAATAAACAAAAAAAATATGAAATTAAAGTAAGTTAATTATCTACTTACCTTAATCTAAAATGAAAATAAGGATGAAGTTAACATATGCAAGTTTTGGACCCTATTACACTAAAAATTAAGTTACATTCCAGAAATCCCTAATTCTTCCTCAAGAACTAGATTTTCATCAACTACCTACAAGTGCTAATTTGGAAAGGATCATACCTTGCCATATGGAAAAGCCAATTGAAATCTCTTATTTGCTTATTACTTGAATTTACATCAACTTGGTTGTGAAAATTTTGACTATGGGAGATGAGTAGAGGAAAGGGAAGGGAAAATCAGTAGTTGCCTTATAGTGAAATAAAAGGGAAATGTAGATGATTAATTTTAATGGGGTGAAGCAATTTTGTCATTTTAGTTTATTTTAAGGGTAAATTCCTTAAATCTCCTATCTCAATTCTAACTTCATAAATTGCTATAACTAAATTATACTAATTTTTACATTCAAATCATATATTCTATAATTAATCATTTACCCTACACCCTTCCACAACTTTTCTTGGCATTAGTTATTTACCGCATTTATTGTTTTAGGAATTAAAATAAAATTTTATAAACTTAGAGGGTGTAACAATTCTTCCCCCTCTAAAGAATTCATCTATGAATTCTTAACAATTAGTATAGACAAGAACAGGATAATTCAACTATTAAGCTTACTAAAAAGATATGTGTATTTTTTTTCTCATTTTAGCTTCAAGTTCCTATGTAGCTTTTTCTACCTCGTGTCTTTCTCAACAGACTTTCATAGATGGAATTACTTTAGATTGTAACTTATATATATTTGATTATCTAGAATTTCAACTAGGCATTCTTCAAATGATAATTTCATATCTAATTAGAGTGATTCATATTGAATGATATAAGAAGGATAAAAAAGATGTTTTCATAACATTGAAATGTGAAACATTAGATGGATAAAACATAATTCACTTGGCGAGTCAAGACAATAAGCAATAAGGTCAATATGTTAAATGATTAGAAATAGACCAATGTAATGTGGAGCTAGTTTCCTTTTTCTACTGAACTGCATCATTCCTTCCATTGGAGAAACTTTTAGGAACACAAGATCCCCTATCTAGAACTCTAATTTTTTTGCTTCTCTTATATGTGTATGATTTCAAATTATCCTACACAGTTTTCAATCTATCTTGGATAATTTTTACTTTCTCAAGTGCATTAAAAACAAGATTAAGACTAAACAGTTTAACTTTTCTCGATTCAAAACATCTTATCAGAGATCTACAATGTCAACCTTGCAAAGCTGCATATAAAGCCATCTTAATGGAAGATTGGTAATCACTATTATACATAAATTCAATCAAAGGCAAATATTTTTGCCAACTATCCTCACATTCAAAGGTACACATGTAACATATCTTCCAGGATATGAATTATTTTCTTAGATTGACTATTTATTTGAAGGTGAAAAACTATACTAAAATGCAACAAAGTAGCAAAAGCTTATTAAAAAAGATTGCTAAAAATAAGCTTTGAATTGAATGCCACAATAAAAAATGATAACAAGTGGAATTCCATGCAAAGGAACCAATCAGTCAAGATATAATTGAGTATATTGAGCTGCAGAATAATAGGTATTGATAGGAAGGAAATAGGCAATTTTTTTCAACTTATCAAATATAATCCAAATTGAATTGAATCCTTTCTGAGTCTTTGGAAGACTAACAAGAAAGTCCATTGTCATATTTTCTCAATTCTATTCAGGGATTAGAAGAGGTTAGTGTAATCTGGAAGGCTTTTGATGTTTAGCTTTAACTTGCAAATAGGTAAGACATGTTAACATGAATTCTAGCACATCACATTTCATTCTTTTCCATTAGAAGTGTTATTGTAGATCATGGTACATTTTAGTCATGTCCAAATGCATTGTATAAGAAGAACTATGATGAAGGAACTCCCTTCATTCATACGTTAAAACCTATAATCATTGCTAGAATTGAATTATGCCTTACTTATTAACCACTAAATCATAATTTTGATCTACCATTGTTAAGGATGCTACTTCTATGATTCCTTAATTTTTTCTATTAAGACAAATTAAACTGCCACATAAACAATGATTACTAGTTGATCATAACTTGAATATTAGTTAAGGTTTCCAATGACTTCTAGCTCAAAGCATCAGCCATTACATTTGCTTTTCCTAAATTATAATGGATTACGAAATAACAATCTTTTACTAATTCTATCCATTTGCATTGTCTCAATTTCAAATCTTTTTTTTATCAAAGATGTATTTTAAGCTTTTATGGTTAGTATATAATCTTCAAGATTATCCATACAAGTAATGAAGCCAGATTTTCAAAACAAACATGATGGTAGCCATCTCAAGATTATGTACTAGACAATTCAACTCATGTTTCTTTAATTATCAATATAATAGGGGTGTCAAATAAGTCATCACCTATAAGTTAGTATGTATCTATCACAAGTTATGATAGGTTTGACCCCTTAAAATTAGGTCGACTTTTAAACACAAATAATATGAAGCAGACTATTACAAACCTAATTTGTTATGAGCTAACCTGTACTTGCCAAGTTTATGGACTCATAATTAAAACCCATTAGTTGGTCCAATCTATCAAGGGTTTTAGCAAGTTTAAACTCTTTAAAATTGGACTTATTTTGAATATGGGTAATATGAACCAATTTGTCATAGACCTGACCCCTCATGTACTAGTTTGTATCTCTATAGATTGGCCCACTTGATAGGCCTACAAGATGTATATACTATCACTTCCTTTTTTGCATTAAAACATAACCTAGCCCAACTTTAAAAGCATCACAATACACAAAAAACCCACCAAATTCTGAAGAAAGAGCTAAAATTAAAGTGGTTGTTAAATAAGTTCTTAATCACTAAAAACTATTTTAAGAACATCTTATTTTTGAATTTTCAATTGATGGTAGCCAGAATGCAAATTGATCTAAAAAAATGGCACCTTGCAATTGGCTAAATAAGTCATCAATTTAAGGTAAAGTGTATTTATTTTTATGATGACTTTGTTCAATTATTGGTAATTAATACAGAGTCACAAAGTTTCATCTTTCTTTTTCATAAACAAAATGAGAACACCTCATAAGGATGAATTAGAACAAATGAAACCATCATCGATCAACACTTGCAATTGCTTCTTCAATTCTTTCAATTTAACCAAAGCCATCCAATAAGGAGGAATAGAGATAGGATTATTTTCAGGACTAATGTCAATATTGAATCAAATTTCATGATCTAAAGGTAGAAGAGGAAGATTTTCTAGGAATACATTGAAAAACTCACAAACAATTGGAACATTTTTTATAGTAACAAGAGAATGACTAAGATCTTAAATAATAGTAAGATATATGGAGCATCCACTATGAATAAGTTTCTAAGCCCTCAAGCTGGAGATAATTCTAGTGATATTGAAATTCCCTTCTCCCTAAAAAGTAATAAAAAGAGTTACTTTTACAATGAAATAGACTATTTTATTAACACAATCCATCTGAGCTCAATATTTTGATAACCAATTCATTCCTGTGATAGTGTCAAAATGTACCATTTCTAAAAGAATTAGATCTACAGGCATAATTAGATTTATTAACCCTTACTTGATCTAGTGTTTAAAAAAATATTAATATACTCCTATATCATTTTTCACAAGCATCAATATCAATTGGCTTAATTAACATAACTAATGCATACATGAATTGCCGTTATTTGTTAATACTACCATACTTCCATTACATAACTTTAAACAATTTAACATATCAAATATCCTAGTTGTGTCCAATTGTAACAAATTTCATTATGTAATAGTCATATATATGCTTTGAAGAGCTAAAATCCTAATTTTTATTCTTACAGTTTAATTTAATGGTTAATCATGCATTCAATTAAATTTAATTCTAATGTTACAATATAGAAATGAACAAGGGGAATTGATTTTAGAAGCAATTATGGACTTGTAGTTACTTTCTAGAGGCTTTCACTTTTCAAAGCGACTCTAAGTAGGAGATTTGGTTTAGAAAGTGATGAATTACTTTTGAAAGTGATCTTAACCTTTTTGGAAGAGGGGAAATGTTTGTTAAAATGATTCCACCCTTACTATTTTTACTTTTATAAGTACAAAATTACTTTTAGAAGTGATTCTTGGCCCCAATGTATTCTAAGCTCGAGGGAGTGCTTCTAAAAGTAATTTTTATATAATTTTCTTGCATTTTTTAGAACTTTACTATTCATTTCCCTATAAATTTCCATCCCAATGCATTCATGATCTAACAAACCCATTCTCATCATCATCAATCATTAATAGTATAATGAATACACCAAAATCAACAATAATTTATATTTCAAACATCAAAATCAAGCATATTCCTTATACATTCATTAAAACCTATAAACCTTAACATAAATTAAATAAGATTAATTTAATGTTCTAGCTAAAGCTAAAATGTTTATGTAGTATGGAGAAGACATTTGAAAGTTAAGATTGAGATTTGTTTGTTTTTAAACATCCAAAATCACCATTTTTAAATATAAGGTTTAAAATCCCTCTTTTGAGCTAGTTTACTCAATCTCCTTCATTTTAAGAAGAGAGTGACAAAATATTGACAATATGAAACTCTTAACTTCATTATGTAAGGAATTTGATAAAGACTGACTCCTTTATCGATTTGACAAAGAAGATAAAAAGGAGAAAGAAAGGTCAGATAGTGTAGGATGAGTTGAGAGTTGCAAATTTAAAGTTTAGGAAATAATGGATTATGGTTGATTATTTAGGGAGGAAATGGGAATTTGGTTAAGGGTATTTTCATAAAAGTTCCTTAATTCTCCTCCAAACTCATATACTTACATCTAAACACATATAACCTTCAAAAATTTTATTTTATCTTCATTTTCTCATCTATTTCTTACTAGGTTCTCATCTCAAATTTGATTTAGTTAATTAATTCTACTTTACAAAATTTCATATAAAATTTCATTTTAATTACTATCATTATAATTAGTTAATTATTTCATTTACAAAATAAAACTCTAAATTCTAAAAAGATGTAAGAATACCTCTCTTCTTAAAAAGAATTCATCATTAAATTCTTAAGACTTGTTAATCTAGTGATACTATAGGAATATGCTAATGTTAAACTTAATATTCATTAAAAAATTACAAGTATTTTTATTGCATATATAACTCTAGCTCGCATGTAGCTTTTTCCATACCATGCCATTTGCAACAAACTTTTATGTATAAAACCTATTTGGTTCCTATCTTTTGAACTTATAGTCTAAAATTTCAATCGATTGCTCCTTATATTGTAACTTTGATTTAAGCTAAAACGGCTCTTTTCCCATTACCTATGACTCATACTATATGTACTTTCTAAGCATAAAGACATGGAATACTAGGTCAATATCACATAGACTCTCTGGTAACTCCAAATGATATATTATAGCTCCTATGGATTGATGATAAAAAAATGTCCAATGAAATAAGGTGTCAATTTCCTTTTCTTTTCAGATTGTATCACACCTTTCATAAGCATTGTATCTCCCTTTTAAAACTCCAACTCTCTTTTCCTTTTGTCCATATATGATTTTTACAATGCATTTATCACTGAATATGGTTATAAGAGTTTTGCTTCTTCGAGTTTGTACCATTCTACTAGAAATTGACATATTTGGCTATAAATAGCTTCGTATGGTACTATTTGAATGCTTAATTAGTAGGTATTGTTATAAGCAAACTTAATTAATGATAAATACTTTTCCCACATTCACTTAAGTTTTAAGGTGCAATCTTTAAGTATGTCCTCTAAAATTTAAATGGTCTACTTTAATTGTCTATTGGTTTTTAGGTGGAAAGCCATACTAAATCACTATTGAGTCCCTAGTGCTTATTAAAATAATTGTTAAACATAAGATATGAATTGGGTACCATGATAAGATATAATGGTAATTGAAACCCCATGTAATGGCATTGTCGTATTAAGGTTTACCTAAGTATATTGTACTATTGAAAAGATGGTCTTGATAGGAAGGAAGCATACTGACTTGGTCAATTGATCGATGATAACCCATATAAAGTTATACCTTTTCTAAATTCTTGGTAATACTATTAAGAAGTCCATTGTGATATTCTCCCATTTCTATTCTAGTGTCAAAGGTAGTTAATGCATTCTAGCTAGACACTGATATTCCATTTCCATTTGTTCACATATAAGACATATGATTATATAATTTAGAACATCTCTTTTCATCCATTTCCATAAAAAAATCCCTCAAATTGTAATACATCTTAGTTGCTCTTTAATGCATGGTGTAGAATGAGTAGTAAGCTTGGTGGAATAGTTTGTTTTGTTCAACTGATAGAAATAAATTTTGCCCATAATAGTGAACTATTCCTCCTTTATCAATAGTCATTCCAAATTCCAAATCCTTAAATGCCAATTTCACTGAAGTTGCATAACTCAAATTAATTCTTTAAGCATAGTTTATTCTTTCAATGAAAATAGATTTAACTAACACATAAGCTAACAATACACCTTGATCTCCAAAAGGTGTCTCTATCACCTTGCTTGCATATTTTCTATTTAATGCATTCATTACCATATTGGCTTTACTATTATGATAAAGGATTGAATAATTGCAATCTTTAATGATCTCTATCCATCTCTTTTGCCTCAAGTTAAAATATTTTTGCTTGAAGATATACTTCAAGCTCTTATATATGTATCTTCATGCTCTTATATTCGTATAAATTTTAATAATCTCCCTATATAAGTAATGCCTTCAAATATTTAAAGCAAAAATCACTAGTGCTATCTCATCATGTGTTGGATAGTTTTGTTCATGTTTCTTTAGCTACTAAGAAGCATATGCTATCACTTTGTCATGTTGCTTCAAAACACACCAGAGGTTAATCCTAGATGCATCATAATACACTACATACCTTCCAATGCCTTAAGGTAATACTAGCATCAATGTGGATGCCAAATACTATTTTAATTTTTGGAAACTTTTTTAACATGCATTCAACCACTCAAATTTAACCCATTTCTAAGTTAGCTTAGTTAATGACATAGATATTTTAGAGATATACTTAACTAATCTTTTGTAATACCTTGCTAACTTAAGCAAACTTCAAATCTTGATGAAAAATGTAGGCTTTAGCCAATTCTCTACCACTTTTTTCTTTTGAAAGTCCGTTTGAACTCTTTCATAAGATACCATATGACCTAAAAACTTCATGTTGATCATCCAAAACTCACATTTAAGGAATTTTGCACACAACTAATACTTCTATAAGGTTTGTAATACTATTCTAAATGTCAAACATATTCTTCCTTACTTTTGAAGTATATTAGAATATTATCTATGAACATATTTATGAATTTATCTAAGAAGGGTTTGATCATTTGGTTCATCAAATCCATGGAAATAGTTAGGGTATTGGTTAATTTGAAAGGCATTACTAGGGAGTTTATATGGTGATACCAATTTTTTATGGCAGTCTTAGGAACATGTTAATTAAAGATTTTCAATTGATGATAACATATTCACAAGTCTATCTTTAAAAAGGATTTGGCTCTTTTTAGTTAGTTAAATAAATCATCTATGTGAGGAAAGACATATTTATTCTTGATAGTAACCTTGTTTAATTGGTAATAATCTATGCACTATCACATCGATTCATCTTTCTTCTTCACAAATAAAACTAGAGCTCCCTAAAGTGAAAAGCTTAGACAAATAAAACCTTTATCTATCAAATCTTGCAACTAGTGTTTCAGTTCTTGAAATTTTGCTGAGGCTATTTGATTAGGGGTATAAAAATGAGTTTATTACTAAGTATTACATCAATATTGAATCCTATTTCTAAGTTGAGTAGCAATCTAAGAAATTCCTCTAAAAACACATTGGGAAATTCTCGCACCACTAGAATATTGATGATATTCAAAATTAGTTGATTCAAATATTGAATCATGCCTAGATAACTTACACATCTTTTCTTAACTAGTCTTAAAGCCTTAAAAGTTGAAATCATGCTAATGATTTTTGATAACCTATCTTCTAAAAATTGAATAAGCAAAAAATCTTCTATAGAAAATATAATAGACTTCACATAAGCATGGTGCTCAGATAACTAATCTATCTCTAAGATCAAATCATAATCAACCTTATTAAGTAAAATTAGGTTCATAAGCAATATATATTCATGGATACTTATAGGACATGTTCTATATTATGGATAGTTATTAAGGATTTGTCATTTGGGGTTAATACAACTACAGGCACACTTATAGGCTTAAGGGGTTTGTTAAAAGTCTCAGTAAATCCCTTTGACGTAAAAGAATGAGTACCAATGAATTATGCATAGACTCTTACTCGACTTCCACTTATAACGCTTTTCTAATTACTCATATAGTACCTCTTAAAGGTGTTAATTGATTCCTTAAAAGATTCATAAGTGGAGGATTCGAAGCATTTTGTTAAGGCATAGAATAACTAGCACTTTAGTTATGGATGTTCCTAAGACAATCTTTAAATTCATGTCCTTCATAATTACCTTTAAAGAGCACTTATCTAAAATGATTGCATAGGCTATTATGTCAAGATCAACATTATAGGCATCAAGGTGCCTTAAATTGTACATTACTCAGAGTTAAAGGGCAATTTTCTTAATGGCTTAGTCAAGGGTTAAAATTAATTCTTTAACTCTTAGCATTTCTTCTACTTGCAAACTATAAAATAGAGTTAGCCCCATAGTTGAACTACCTCTTTCTCTTTTGAATGTTGCTTAAAGAGGCATTCCCTATAATGGAACCGCTTCTCCCTATGAGCAAGTTATACTTGTGCTTCTTTTTGGTCCAAAATTTAAGGCTTGGTTTAGAGCTTATTAGTAAGTATGGCATCATCTACATCAATCCACTTGAAGTAGAAATCATAAAGGCTATGAATAAATCACTCAACCTTAACCTTTTTAATAGTGATCAAAGAAGTCACATTTGAGATAATTGAGTAAACTAAGCATCATACTTAATAACTAATAAACTCTCCTACTTCAAGTATTCAAACTCTCGAACCTTTGCTTAGCATAAACTTAGGGGCAAGAACTAGTTAATGAAGTTTTCTTAAAAATCACCTAAGATAAAGGTGCCAAATGAGGATTTTGATTTTCAATAGCACTAGTAAACCAATAATGATCCACATCATCTAACTAATAGTCCAGAAGCTCTATTAGTAATGATTCAAGGCATTGTAGAATTTTACTAAATTTTTTATTTAGTCAAGAAATTGGCATGAATCTTCAATAGGATTGGTATCGGAATACTTAGAAGGCTTTAACTTTAGAGATTCATACATTATAAAAAATTTAGCTTCATACCTCTTTTAAGAAGATTACATTTCAATTCATGCTCTTTATCATGATCATAATCTTTATGGTGGTAATTTTGGTTCCTATATTGCTCATGCCCTTAATTTTATTTAAGAGCTCTAGTAACTTGATTCATAACTTGTTACATAAAATTTACAACCCAATAAAGGAATTGTTGCTCATCATATTCCCTCTTTTCACATCAACTACTTTAAACCTAATAACTTATAGACCATTCCTCGTGCTTAAGTTTATTACCTCACAACTAAATTCTATATTGATCATTATGTAATTCAAAAAATTTACCAAACAATCAAACAAGAATCAAGATATCATAAAACATTCTACTATAAACAAACTTTACCACTATCATCAATAAGCATTATAAAGTTCATTAAAATGGTATAGATAGTATATGATCCTAGGTACAAATAT
The DNA here is from genome assembly GCA_020226215.1 of Sindora glabra. Lineage (NCBI taxonomy): Eukaryota > Viridiplantae > Streptophyta > Magnoliopsida > Fabales > Fabaceae > Sindora > Sindora glabra. Next base: position 24,026,974 of record CM035231.1, on the reverse strand, counting down.
ACCACTGGTTTAGTTTCAATTAACACCAATTTGAGCAGTAAATAAATATAACCTATAGGCCTCACCTCATTAAAAACTTAGATTATACTTTGATACCATTTGTGTCATGATCTAACTCTAGTTATAATTGCCATGGAACCTGACAACCTAATTTCCATTAACCTAACTTACTTTCTATATTAAATATTATATTACATATGGGTTATTATGAAAAAGAATCATGCAATAAGAAAAAAATAAATGGATTTCATTCATCAATATTAATTTGATTATAGAAAGAGTTAAGTCTGCTTATAATCCATTTAAGCTTAAAGATAAGTCAATCTAACTAATTCCAAAAAGAATAAGTTTCTATCTTTTTACTTTTAACTTTATACAAAACTAGGCTTAAAATATCTTCATTAAAATATCCTTCTACTACCTATTGCCTTACCATAAAAACCCTTAAAAGTTTAGTTCTAAGGTGGTAATGGAAGCAGATCAACTTAGGGATTGTAAAAGGAAATACATGAAAGGATAAGTCCAAAACTTAATGAGTAATATTCAAGCAAAGTATAATTTCTTCATAGCTTGTTAAGAGATGCAAAAAAGTCTTTATATTTAGATTGCACTAAATTCATATGATTATCAATTGTGTTAAAATTATTCAACTTGAAGTTAAAGAATAGATAAAGTGACAAGAGTTTCATAGCATTACTACAAGTGTTGAAAGACAATCTTCTAGAAGGTAATGAACTGTCGATGGTATTTAGAAGGTGAAGAAAATAATGTGCCTAATGAGAATAGAGTATAAGAAAATACATACTTACCCTAAGGATTGGATATTGTTCTCAAAGAAATGAAAGACCTTACATAAGTGTTTACAATAAGAAGATAAAGTTAAGGCCAAACTAGACATGGTTCAAATTGCCATACAGGAGAAACTAGTACTATGGAAAAGGGGTCAATTTACATACTTGCCTCCAATTTATCATAAGGAGAAAACAAGGTCCTGCAAGTGTCAATGTCATGTTAAAGTTCCACCAAAGCTATTCTTTTAACACCAGAAACCTTATTTTAATAAAAGATATAAGTCAATTTGAAGTCTTATGATTATCATACTTTAATATAGCAACTTCTACTAGTAACTATTTGATAAATATTACCTAAACAAGTGAGACAATCTATTACTAGACTTTGCTTTTCTTTTTTTCAGTGTAATATGTGTCATGGTTATTGATTGAAAGAATTTGGATGACTTGTAAAAAAATGTTATTGTCATACTATATCAACTTGAGATATATTTTCTACCTTTTTTTTTTTGTTTTTTAACATTATGGCATATCTAGTTGTTCATTTGGTGAGAAAGATAAAAACTATATAAATTAATTTACTTGAGATGGATGTACCTATTTTTGAGATATATAAAGATCCTAAAAGAGTATGTGCATAATCAACATTGACCCAAAGGATTTATTCTTAAAGGTTACATAGCTAAGAAGTTTGTAGAGTTTTACATTGAATATCATCAAATATAGAAGCTATTGGGCTTCTCAAGCCTTGTCATGAGGGAAAAATCATAGGTAAGGGTACATTAGGGACCTAAGTGGTGAGCATCAATTGTGAAATGTGTGCATGGGCATACTTTTACATCCTACAGAATAATAAAGATGTTAAGCCTTACTTATATAAGCATATGACTCTCATAAAAATGCTTGATCATGGAAGGAATGAGTAATGAGTATAAGCTAAACATAATTGCTCATTCATCACATGTTTCTCCAATTAGATTGGAAGCATGATGACACAAACATTAGATACTATTTCCAAGACTACAAAATTTTTCAAGAATTTTGTGCAATTTTTTTGTAATAGTTAAAGTAATCAAACTATTAGATGTATACATATAAGGATTAGGATTTGAATCCTAAATGTAAAAAAAAGTACAAAACTTTTAAGAGACATTAGATGCTACTTGAGTTAAAGATTTTTAGTAGAATTTATGAACATTTTGTGATACTTATTACATGTTTGATATAATCTTTAAATGATAAATTTATAACTTTAAATGACAATATGTCTACCATGATTTTTTGATGCCAATATAAATTAAAAATCATACATATGTCTGAACACAATTAAGAACAATCTCAACACTAATTAAGATGATTTCATGTAGTTTAACATTTTTTTATGTTGAATGATATATTTGATAGATTTTCAATTATTGAATTGTGATTAAAAAAATTATAGAATTAAATTTTTATATATTTTACACTTTTAAAAAAAATTCCATACTTTTATGACATTTTCATTAAAAATTGAATTTGTATAAAATGATATATTCTTAAAAATTCTTATGATGCAACTTTCACGAATATAGCTAAGAAATTGTCTTCTTATTGCATACAATATTCATGCAAAAATAGAAGTTTTTTTAAAAAAAAATTGAGATATTTTAGATATATATGCAATTTTTATGTTTAAGTTAAAAAAAAAACCTCAAAACATGTTAATAAAGCATTATCCTATGATATATGTACAATGTATGTATGCATGCATGCATCATTAAGTAAAATATGAAATAAAATAAGGAAGCCAACAATGGCCAAGTAGACAACTATGTGGTGGCCAATTGATGGCCAATTTTTGTAGACAAAATTTCACAATTCCTTTACCGGTGATTGATTAGGGCACTCTCATCCTTTTAAATGTTTTCTCTTAGCTTTTTGATTGCAATTTAGATATAATAAGCAACTTCTCATCTTCTTAATGTCCTATAAAACAACTATTTTTATTCAAGTCAAATGCAAAATCTTTTAAAATAAGCCCAAGTAAATATCAATATTAATAGCTATTATGATCGTAAAATTATAATTGTTTATGATAAGGAATAACTAATACATGCGTTGTATTCTAAATATAAAACTTTACCATCTAACTAAGCTTTGTCTTAAATAATATTAGGAGTAAACTATCAAATTGTTACATAAAAGATGATAAAGACATTAAATTATTATTAAAAATATTTTAACATTAATTTAGTATCAATTTTAAAAATTTTACATGAATTTAATACCACTTCCACAACTTTTCATATGAAAAGCCACTTTTACTTGAAATTTGGATTATACTTCATTGTAATGTGTTTATTATTTGAAATGACCATGTAAGCTTACTTTAGTGAATAGTGTAAAAAATTAAGGATTTATAGTCTATGAATTTAATCAAGAAAAGAATTGAGATTTTGAAATTTCAAACAAATTACTGTCGCAACCCTTTCAAAATAACAATTTTATAATAGAATTTAACTTTTGTGTCAACAAATAATTTTAAATATATACTATGTACATAATACTAGTAAATGAAGTGAAGATGATACTAAATTGATATAAAAATTTATAAAATTGGTACTAAAGTAGTGTTAAAATATTTTTCAGTATTAATTTTAATATCACCAAAATCTTTCACGTATCATTTTATTAATTTACCTAAATATTATTTATAAGCCATTGGTTTTATACTCCTAGGCCCATTTATTTAAAATATATAATAGGGTTATTTTTGTGATTAGCTTAGAAAGTGGGGATGGGAAAAAAATTTATTTTTTAGTAAACGACTGTTATTTTGTAAGGAGAAATACTTAATGCATTCGTAAAAAAAGGAGTGAATAATCACCTCTCTTTTATAGATAGTAGGGTTTACAAATCTATGGACCCCATCATTTATGAAAAAAAATGGTGAGTAAGGAATAATGCAAAAGAAATAGAATAGCATTACTTTTTTATAGCCATTCCCTCTTATTAAAAATCTTAGGATAAATTGCATTGATCTTTCTAAAGTTTGATTCAATTACATTTAACATGTCTTATTTTTCATAATTATACACTTTCACTTGTAAAACACTTCCATTATTATGAAATAGAATAATGTTAATTTTTTGAATACAATCCCAATGGTGAATTATGACATAACATTTTGAAGTGTCCAAATTATTTATGTAAAAAAAAAACTCATAAAATTTCACAAATTTGTATGATACTAATGTATACTTTTAAGATCTTCAAGGGCCATAGCCTTTTTTAATCCTTATAAAGCTCTAGTGTTATGCAACCTTTTCAATATTATTCATAGGGGTGGAAGTAATTTAGACCGAATTAGGTCTCATAAAAAATAAGTCAAGTTTACATATAAAAAAAAGGCATATCCTAGCCTATAAGCCTATTGTAGTCTTAAAACTTAGCCTAACATAATTCATACATAAATTCTTCAAAGCCTAACCTATCTTGCATAGATTTATTAAGATCTATTAATAATTGACAAATATTCTTGAAATATATTATTAGGAGTATAATTAAGTAGAGTTGAATTAAGTCAAGTTTTTTTTATTATCAAGCATATTTCAAATAATATAGAAAGTTGTTCAAGTTTAAATTAATGATAATATTTTAAATTGAACTTACCTTAACAAAAAATTATAAAGTTTGAAATTCAACTTAATTCAAATTTGAACTCTATTCAAGTTTAATTCAATTTCAAAATAAATATAAATATTACAATACCATTTATAAATTAATTGTTTAAATAATTATAATATAAGACAAAATTAAGAGAATGAGGATGTGTTATAATTTTTCATATATTTTTAAAAATATATATAAAATTTTCTTTTAAAAATTATATATATTTTTATATTGTATAGTTTAATATATGATAAATATGATCTAACTTTGTATAGATTGATAGATTAGATTTTTAAATAATAACATCTAATCTATTCCATAAAATGAACAAAAACTTGATCTAAACTAATTCTATTTGTAAAATAGGTTGAGTTAAACTAAACCCTAATATTATTAAGAGATTGCTCTCAAGTTTGTGTCTTAGTTTTAGATTACTAAGGCATATTGGTCTAGTGACTTATGATTTTATGTAAAAATTGTGGTATTGCAACATAACTATTCATATCATTTTTAATCTTTAAAATAAGAGTATATTTATATATAAAAATATCAAGAAATAATTTTTCAATTATAAAAGATGATGTTATGTAAGTTATTTGAATTTAAAGATTAAAATCCATGGTATTTCTCTTTCTAAGGGAGGCCTAGTTACATCTCATCTTATGTTCACAAACAACATCATGATATTTGTAAAGGCAAATATTCCAAAAGCTATGAATCTATGCTCAATTCTAGAATGCTACAGATGATGTTGGGGCAAAAAATAAACAAGGCAAAATTTGGGTTGTTCTTTTCGAGAAATATGAGATAAGAAAGCAAATTAGGACTTAGTCAATTCATGGGCATGGCCAAGTTCAAGACATGATTATTCCACTCTTCCTAACCAAATTTAAAGTAGAAGATTTCTAGTTCTTTATTAACCAAGCATTGACATGTCAAGAAGTTGGCATAAAAAGGCTTTATCATGGGTAGGAAAGATAATCATGGTTCAAACAATACTTCAAAAACTCTTAATCTACACAATGACAACTCTTCAAGTGCCAAAATTAGTATATAAAAACTAGATTCCATATTTCATATATTCTGGTAAGGGGTAGATTTGGATAAATAGCATTTCTACTACCTTAAAGCTTAAGGTGACCTATGTATGAAGGTTTGAACTGGGCTTAAATGAATATATGATACCCAAGTATAATGGTTTGAATTATTGATATTGAATTTTAATAATTTGAATATCTTGATTAGGATTAATGCTTATCAATCTAAGGATGCTTAAATGAGCTATAACATGCCCAACATTATCAGAATACAAAGTTGTAATGTGTTTGTCGTTAACGACATCCATATGTCATAATAACTTAACTAAATCATTAATTTCATCACATTATATGTCATAAAAATAACTTGATTAAGATCAACCGTTATTAATTTAAAGATACTTGAATGAATTATGATGTGCCAAATGTGAATGGCATATGAATAAGTTAAACTTGTGCCGTTACAAACATGCAAAAGCACTTAAGGCAATCTAGGGATTTAAGAATGAGTTGTGATTGTGCAACATGCAAATATTTCACAATAAAATAAAAGCATTTTAAAAATAAAATTCTAATGGTCACGGATGGGCCTTTATTATGTATGGTTTATGATTTTTTAACCAAGACATCTTAAGTTATAAACAAATAGCTTTAAGCCATTAACTTTAAATGGCCATGGATCATTGTTACATATGGCTTTGAATGCCATGAATAATCAAAAGTGACATGGATAATCATAAGCATACCATAAGCAACTAACAAACAAATCAAAAAAAAAAAATCTTATTATGCATTATGGCTATGGTAACATAGTAAATAATTATTAAAATGACTAAATTCAAGGTGACTCATCAATGTAACTTATCAATTAACAAAGAAGATGTTAGATAAGTTAATCTACTTACCAAGATGATAGTCAAATATCATATAACATTGTAGGTGGCTTACTTAGGCAATTTATCAAATATATTATATGTATAATATTTCTTAATCATTATCAGGTAAGATACCATACATTATGGTTCTATTCTTAGATGAATGGCATTGGCCTAATTAACCCATTATCCTAGTATTCTACAAAAATAATGTACTAAGGCTTGACCAAGTGAATTGTCTTCAAGCTTTATATATGGTTAACTATTTTGTGCCTAGCTAATCACTTTGTTATACTGATACCTATCACCTGAGGAGTCCTTATCTAATTATTTTGGATAGATTCCTTTTACAAATCTTATCTCTTCAATAAATGTGACTCTTCACAAGTTGAGGTCCTTAACAATGAGTTTGATAGAGAGATTGTTTGTGGTTAATTTCTAATTGATTTCATTGGCTAGTCTCAATGATCGTACAAATTGATAATTCAATTATTTTCTTGATCATACTATCTAATGGTCTTTTTCACTATCTAAACAATTTTCTTTGTCTCATTGATCATCTAACTTGATTGGTCTTTTTGACCATTCAAATAATAAAATCAATCTTCTTAATTTTTAGTTTGATTATTTAGATTTGTATTACCTATCACCTAATGAGGAGTCCATTAATTAATGGTGCTTGAGTGATTGGTGATTATTGATTTGAACTATGGAGTGAGGGGTGCCCACCAAATGGTGAGGCTTTTGCCTACTAAGTGGTAGGTCTTTTTCCTATTGCTTGGTAGGTGCCCACTAAGTGATAGATCTTTTGCCTTCCATTTGGTAAATGCTTGCTAAATATTAGGGCTTTGGTGATCAACAAACTTGAGTGACCAGTGTCTTGACTTTGAAGATTTTATTGATGAAACTCTATGATAGTTCAAGAATTACAATTTGTACCAAAGAGATTATTGACTCAAATTGTCCTCTTTGTAATAAGTCTTCAATGAATATCAAACTTTTATCTTTCAACATATCCAACAACTTTAATAAGTCAAATCTTGGAAGATTACATCCATAAGAGTATTCTCATATTTCTTTCATTTTCTTATTGTATGGTATATCTTGAAAACAAGGCTCTAATTGCTTCTTAAACTATTTAGTATTAGTCTTATCGTTTCGAAAAGTAAGATTACCATTTTGCACACTTCACACTTAAGATATGCCACTTAATAACAAAAGCTCATGTATTAGAGGCAATAGTTAATACAGGCATAATCTTTTACAAAATATATCTAAGGAGGCAGCATTAAGATATACCTCTTTCAAAGGTTGATGAACTTCTAGATCATTTACGATCTCCCTTACAGGATATGCTTTCAAGATGAATTTGTATGCTTTCAAGATCATGCGCATTTTTGTTTCAAGAATTTTGGAGTATTTTACTCCCACTCTCAAATGTCAATGACCAATTACGCCGCTTAGGTCTTGCAGGGTCTTTCCTGTAGATAAGATATGCTTTGCAAATTTTTGGCCTCTCACATGTAAAGAAGAATATTATTATAGCACAAGACAGTAGAATTAAAATATATCTTTTATAACGATTTGTATCAATAAGCTTGATATAAATTTAATACTTTTGTATGATAGAATAAATTTAAATTTATTAAAGTAATAATTTTACAACAAAAGAAAACAATTACAATAGCAATTTGTAGCATAATAGTTTTTTTTTTTTTTGATGAAATAAACGGTTACACTTTCTGTTCCCAAAGTATCAACTTTATACTTTTCGCCTTACCTCAATACAGGGTGGGAGCATATTTATCCTGATTCAGATAATTCACAGAAAGGACCATTCAGAATTGATCACACATTAAGTTTCAATCATTATCTGTGATAGAGGGAAAATTAATATATAAAACGTACAAATGAAACATACCACTTTAGCCAATGAAGATTAAGGCCAAAAAATAATGACCTTAATCATATCCATGCAAATAATGGAAACATATGATAGAATCATAACAGCTATCATTACAAAAACTAGGTGTATAAAGTGTGAGGCTTAAGTTCACAGTTAGGCTTTAGTATTACTGTGTGTGGCAATAGTCTTTTGAATAATGCTTTCAAGTATGCATGCGTGGCCATAGAGGCTGTCTGCATGTCATAGTTATTCTCACAGTGTGATGTGATTGGAACCATGAATATTGTTCTAGCAATTTATCTTTTTCAATTATGACAAAATAAGTTTTTAATAATCATTATAATTTAAAAGTTTGACAACATGTTGTACTTACAATTATATAGTATTCCTAACTCAACCTCTATCTAACTAGACAAACAAGTTTGCTACCAAAACTCTAAACTATGTTAAAGAACTGCTCAAGAGCATACAAACTGAAAGCTGTAAAACATAGTTCAGATATGTTGCACCCCCAGATATAACAGATATGTAAAATAGGTTAGGGGTATTGTGCTTGAGTATACTTCAAGGCCATTAATCAATTTATAATCAACTATAGATAGAATGGTAAATCTTATGACATGATGTGCCATCTCATGAAATAATTCTACAAAGGCCCAACATTTTGAGCCTTTTATAATGATAGACTTACCAAACTCCAAGTAATCATCAAGGATTCTTCCTGTCACAGCGCAAGTTAAAACCCATATAACAACAGTCCATGCATCAAGGTCATATCATGAGACAGAGTAATCAACCTTGCATTTATTTTTACATTTTCCAACAGTTGATTTTCTCTGAAATTACCTTTTTCAAGTAGATATCTTTTAGTATGGTATGGAATTTGTGGTGAATGATGTAATAAACTCATGTTTTTCAAAACCTCTCACAGGTTACACAATACCCAAGACACAATATGACAGCCTTTAGTGATGACAATCCTTTTCTTTAGTACTCAAGCTTCAAAGGTTTGAGAATCAATAATATCTCTAAATTGAAATTTAGTGTAACAGTCTTAATGCTTTGCCCATTCAAATCGTGGGTTTGCATCATGAAATAGTTATGTGGATGTGTGAGTTTGGTGAAAAGCCACCATGCATCAAAGCAAGAATGTCACAAGCCTATGACTAATAATTGTTAGCATTGAAAAGAAACGCTTCTTGCTGGATGACGGTCAATAAGCAGTGGCAGCATACGATGATGTTTTGAGGTATCTACATATGATTTCTTAATGGAGGTAAGATGAAAGCCAAGCTATAATTTCTATGCTTAGTCTTATGGAGTATCTAATTCTCAGATAGTGTCAAATAGGGTGGGACAAAACCAGGTGACAGAAAAAACTATGATATTATACTTGGCGAAACAGGGAATCGGAAATTTTTATCTCTAGCCCGTGCAGTTTAGTAGGGCATTTTGACAAATATCTTATGTGCATCTTGAACAAAGTGGAGAGCTTTCGTGCATTTTTTCATTCAACACAATTTAACAGCAAGAAGCAACATCAAGCAGGAAAACATAATCTGATGCATCCAATAGAGAATGTGGAAAGCATATAAGTAGAAAAATTCGATGGCTGTACCGGTGGGAGATACACTTCCAAGTTATGATTCAAAGTAATCAGAGCAGCTTGTTCTTTCTTTTTTTATTTTCTGAAAATTAATTGAAACTGATGGGGAAGTATCATTTGTGCTTTCTGGAATTGTGAAGAAATTGCAGACTTCTGATTTTTGAAATTTCAATTTGATGTTTGATGAACGAAATTGTTCGTCATAAATTTATGGAATCCTCACTGACCCTTGAGTGCGATGCTTTGTGGCAGATTTTGCCAAAATCGATTTTACGATTGATGAAGAGGAAATCTTCTAATTACGATCACAATTTCGCCCAAATTTTCCATTGCCGCTAGGACATTCAGTTGTCTGATACTTTCGAAAAGATATGTTTGGCAAGATTTTCCCACAAACTGGTAAAATCTCCTCCTCAGATGATCGCCCTTATTGGCCTAAGATATGGGACATTTATTGAATTTAGATGGAGAATTGCTCCATTGAGGTTGCAATTTTCTCTTCTTCCCTTCGTGATCACATTTCTCTGTTTCCTTCGAAGAAAATTGGAGAAAAACGTAGCTTCGACAAATGATGGAGAAAAGTGACAAATTGTGACTCGCGGGAAGTTTCTCTATTTTTTTGTATTCCAAATCTTCATTTTGATGGACTCCATAGTTGTGTAGAAGAGCAAGATTTGTGCTTTCGATCGATCGTTGACGAAAGATTGTCCAGACCACACAATTACTTTTCTTCGAATTCAGAATTCTCCGAAACCCTTGCTTGTTGCCTCTTCAGCTAGGTCTGTTCTACTTATCTCAAAAATATGAACGAAAATTTTTCCCAAGAATGCTATTTCCTACTTCTTCTCTTCCGAACGACTCAAGTGTTAGAGAAAAATCCGATCGCCATTTCTGAGGTTTTGCAAGAAATTTTCATAGATTGCAAGATCTCTGGTATTGAACGATCCAACTTCGAGGGGGTGTCACTTTTGGAGTTTCCCGGGAAATCGAGAAAGTAGAAAAATTAGAACCTGTCAAACAGATGCAGCTGACCGTTCTAGCGGTTGGCACTATGTCATTTTCCTCCTCCAAGAACTCTGTTTAACAGCGGCTTGTTGCTAAGAATTTTCATTTTACTTAGAATTTTTCGGGAAAATAATAAAAAAGACCAGAAAATTTTGTTTTTCACGCAATTTGCTCGGGAAAATTCAAGAAAAAGCCCAAAAAAATGCTAATTTTTATGAGAAAGTTATGAAAAGTTGTGGAAAAGTCACAATGTTAATGTTCAATTCTTCTCTTCAAAATACCTACAAAATATAAATACATTGTTAGAAAGCGGTAGATGAGAATTCATTATAGTTCTTGCATTGCTCAAGTTAGCACTCAATAGTAGGAGTGAAAATTTTTCTTTAATTCGATACTAACCAATCATAACCACCCGATAATAAGTGGTCGAAGGCAGATTAAATAAAGGTTTCAGATTGTTTTGGAGTAGAAAATGAAAAATATTTTTGAATTCAGTCAGTTACGGGTGGAAGTGCACTAACCGTTACTAACTGAATCCGACTAAAAACTTTGCTAAAATTCTAAAAAATGATATTATTTTAAGAATATTTTAGATTTTTCAACTCAAATTGTTCATTCAATTTACATTTCTCATTTAATAATAAACCCGACTGAATCCGTCTTTAATCGCTATAAACCGCCTTGATCGGTGAAATTTGGTTAACGAGTATTGTTTGGTTGGATTCGATCTATATTTTTTAGTGGTCAATTTGGTTCTATTGGGTGGAATTGGGTTATTTAATTGATCCTAACCGATCGATTTCCACCCCTATTTAATAGTAAAAAGTAAAATAGAAGAACTTGAATAATAAGATGTAATACATATCTAATATAAGAAGGGTAGGGTGGTTGGAAGGTGATTATCAAGTAATTAGACAATTATGAAGTAAATATCATTATGATCTCAAAATATAAATATATATCAAATGGGAAAGATTTTTATGTTTCAAATAGTACTTCAACAACTTCTAATTTACATGATGTCAACTCATAAAGTGGCAAAATTTGTATGTGAAAAATTGGATTTCATATGTTGAAGATTTTGATGAAAAGCATATTTAGATAAACAACATTTCAACTACCATAGAGCATAATGCAACCTATGTTTGCCTAAAAGGTACAAAGGGCTTGAGTATAAGTTATTTCAAAGTATGAATAAATCTCTATTAGAAAAATTAACATGGCATCTAGAAATAGACCTTGTGAAGTATTAGGTAAAATATTTTAGGCACAAGTACATTAAGGTGAATAATTGGTTGAACACACCAAATTCTAAAGGCTCCAAGGCATGGTCGGGAATTCAAGAAAGTAAAGAATTAATTGCTAAAGGAAGATGCTATCTCATTATAGATAGGAATTCAATAAAGGTGCTTAGATATCATTAGGTTCTTGATTGTGATGATTTCAAGCCTTAATTAAAGCCAAAATTGAGTCCAAATTTGACTTAAGAGACTTAGAATTAATGTTGGAGTAGAGGCAATGGAATATAGACTTAATTTTGGATTTGTTTTAAATTTTGGATTTATTTTGCCTTAATGAAGCATTAAAAATTCTAAGGATGTAGGTAAGGCCAATTAGTAATGATCAGTAAGTGTAGACTTTAAATAATAGTAGTATCTTATTTGTTAAATTAGTATACCAATCAACAATCCAATCATTCATTCCTCTACATCTAGAAAAAATATGGTCCTATTTGTCGAATTCAAATTTACAGAATTGGTATAAAACATTGCTATGGAGGTTTTTAAGTGGAGTTCTTCCTTTACTAACATGTTTAGCCATATTTTTGGGACTTGAAAACACTTTGTCCTTTGTGCTTAGTGATGTCAAAAATGGAAATTCGTTTGCTTGAAGCTTGCTTTGTCCATTATATGGTTCTAACTCTAGGCCATGCGCATTGAAAAGCTTAGATCAAACTCTATAATGGAGTTCATGGAAGCAATCTTTTGGGCACAGTCAACAATGATGGGTGGTGACGTAATATCGGGATTTTTGTAGTAATGACAATTAAATGTATTTAGGATGCATTAAATGTGGTGGTTTTTTGGTAGTTGTTGAAATATTGCTAGTAGGTGTGGAATGCAATTTTATAAAAAAAAAATGGAAAAGAATTAGGGTACTAAAGTAGTTCCATTTTGATATGATATGAAGTTTTCATTTTTTTGGGTCACGATGGCATAATTAGCCTGAACTAATATGCCCTAGCCTATCAATCTTGACCCGACTTAACTAGGGAGGCACCACCATTTAGTTATTTGAAGTTCAATATGAATGTAACCTAGTTTTGTGGATTTGCATTTTTAGTGGTCATTGCAAGAAATTGGGAAAGGGTTATTCTTGATATATGGTGTGATAGCTCTGCATGTGCTTCCACGTTATCTGTTGAACTTCTGACAATCCACAAGGCTATTTTGATTGTATTCAAATTCTTTGAAAAAATTATCCAAATTGAAAGCAATTGTAAGGTGACTATTGAAGCATCAAGGGGCAAAATAAATTATTCTTAGAAAGTGAAATCAAATTTTGAAATCATGATGAACAGATTAATGATGCCCCAAAATAAAAAATTATTGTGGTGTTCCCATACTTGTAATATAATAACTCATGAAACTACTAAATGTGTTAGTTACTCTGTTAAAAGTGGCATTGGAAAGATGAGCTAACTCCCCCCAATGTTCAAATCGGACATTTCACCCTTCCTGAATTAATATGCTTATTTTATAAATAATTAGCTATAAAATATATCTTTTTTAGCCAAAAAAATGTTATTACAATTTTCTTAATGGTAACAACACGTCAAGAATAAAAATATATAATTTTATAAATTGAAGAATATCGAGTATAATAAAATAATTTATCTAAAATTTTATCTACGCTGACAATTTTTAAAAATACGATTAAATTATTTTTGAATGGGATGCGTACAGGGTTTTTTGTCTGTTGCCCATACCGTCGGACTGCGATTCCGCTACCGTCACTCGAATGGTACTTGCGTTTGGTACCATATTAAGAGCTGACGGCCCGCAAACGTAGAGACTGATTAAAAGCATAAAGAACTACCTGGGAAAGTAGCTTCGTTTTCGCCACACGCCACCTAACCCCCATTCGTCGTCTAATAACTAGTCATATTCTCAACTCCTTGGTATACTATATAGTCCATTCTGCACAGAGGAAAAGTGGAGATCCCATTTCATTTCATCTCATCTGCGGCAGGAAGACCATGTCTGATATAGTCAACGATGCTTTCAGCAGATATCTCTTGCAGCTTCAGATTCATCCTCTCAGAACCAAGGTTTCTCCTCCTTCTCTGCAAACTCCTTTCTGTATTGGAGATTCTGTTTTGACCCAGTTTCAATTTCTTTTGGGTTTTTCTCAGTTATTTGAAACTAATTCGTGTTTTTCTCTGATGGGTTTTCTACATTTTAGGCGATTACTGCGGCGGTTTTAGCAGGTTGTAGTGATGCAGTGGCTCAGAAGATTTCTGGAGCCAAGAAGCTTCAGTTAAGAAGGATACTTCTTTTCATGGTATGTCTCTTCGAACTATGCTTGTGATTCCCCATCATTGTTTTGTTGAAACTTTATTTGGATTATCATACTCGTATACTCAAGGGAAAGGATTAAAATTTGGGGAAAAGACCTTATATTTGCAGAAGCAAAATTCTACTTGCAGATTAACACTTATGCTCTCTCTCAAAACAAATGGGATCACTTGACTATAAAGTGTGTGTTTTAGTGTCGAGATATAATGTGAGAAACGGTGTGTGCAAGTAGCACTGCACTTTGCAATGTGGTCCTTGGGCCAGTTAAGTCGGTCAATTGGACTCAGACATTGCCATTCTGTAGCTTAGATTTCAGATGATCACTTTAGGAGTGATACTTCTTTCCAATGGGGCTAAGGCTTGGATCAACTCAAATTGTGCCAAGGGTGCAAGTGTGAGATACAACGTGAGGGATAGTGTAACCAAGTAGCATTGGCGTTTGCAATCTGGTTTGGATCTTTTGTTTTTGTAATACAATAGGAAAATCCAGAAATTTGCATCAAGCCAATTAGTTAGATGAAGTGTTTGTTTCATTTCTGTGAAATAATGATATTTGATCTATTTTATCTCCTGAGAGGAGAGAAACTTAATATTCTTAGTGAGACCTTTGGGAACCACTTAAATTTTAATTCAAAATCGTTTTGCAGCTCTATGGTTTTGCCTACTCTGGACCATTTGGACATTTTCTTCACAAACTGATGGACAAACTTTTTAAGGGCAAGAAAGGCAACAAAACTGTAGCTAAGAAGGTAAACTGTTAAGCGCGTCTTCCTGTCTGTTGCTGTGACTTATAGGAATAGTCTTTTGTGATAGGCTAAATTTTTATTGTTTAGCCTCTGAAACGTTTTAACTGATCATTTGATGAATGAAAAATTCTCTGTTATCAGGTAATACTGGAACAACTAACGAGCTCTCCATGGAACAACATTTTGTTCATGATCTACTATGGCTTGATTATAGAACGTATGTTCATAACTAAGTTAATGTTTTATGTTACATACTAGTTAACAGCCATTGATATTGAATTTGTTACACATGAACACAATTTAGTTCCATCTTTGTTGTAAACGTGTCTTCTGTTCGGCACCTCCTCTTCATTTGGCCCTGCTGTGTACCAATTATCTATTTTCTTTTTCCTTGGTTGCCTTCTTTCTATGATGTATTGGTTGCTGAACACTGCTTAATTTTTTCACTTTTATGTTATTACTGATGTATTGCTGTTAAAACCAAGAAATGCCACTATCAAGTCCGGAGCATTGTCAACTAGGATGTCAATGGGGGATCCGCACTTGTCAGTGGGTCCTACAATTCTATTGTTGTGTTAGGGTTAAGTATGTGCAAGAAACATTTTCTCTTCTTTATATGGCATCGTCTAAGCATTGTATAATCACTAGTTATCTTAGATGCATTGAAAAAAAATAAAGTAAAATCTGAATTGATTAACATAAACAATTAGCTTGATTTCTATCTCAGAAGCATTGAAAAGAAGATGAGATTCTATATTCCTAAAGATATTATTTTTTGTATTAAATTACATTTCCTGAATTTGTCTGAGATGGAATTGCTCATTTAGAGGTTCTCCAATTTGGATCCTTAAAATGTATGTTCAGAGTTGAGTTAGTTCATGTTGTCCTCTATAGTCTATAGTAACATCTGTTTGATTTCATATTATCTATAAAAGGTGAGTCTTTCTTGCAAAGCAGCAACTCAAAAGGTGTCTAATGCTGATAGAGAACAAAACAACCATTTCATGATCAAAGGACAGCATTCTTGTTGATTGCATTTGAATATGTTTATGTAATTCTTTCACAAATAGGTAAACTATTATAAAAAAAAAGGAAAAAAATACACTGTTCCCTTTTTTTTTTTGGGGGGGGGGGTAATGGTGGGAGTGGTGAAATCACTAAGTGCATACAAGCAAGGACCAAAGACCAAACTTAAATGCAACAAAAAGCACAAAGTTTCAAAATATATTGTATGTTACTTGAGTCAAGGCTCTCCATAAAAAAATACATTATTCTATGACAAGACAAATGTTGCATTCTTATTACCTTGTATCTGATAGTATCTCTGCAGTTTTCTTTGGTTGCTCTCTGTTTTTCTCTTCCTCCACTTTCCTTTTAATGGCATACTTTAAACTTAATCTTGTTTCATTTCTACTATGTTATCCTAAAAGTGGTTTTCCATGTATCTTATTCCCTACACATTCGTATTCATATCATGACATATATTTAGAATTCTGAGTAATCAAGAGTCTGAGGTTAAGATTTGTCATTGTTGTGTTTTTATGCGTACTATATACAAATTAAAGTTTGATATTGTCTTGCAGGAAGACCTTGGGTTTTAGTCAAGAACAAAGTTAGGAAGGACTACCCGTCTGTTCAGTTGACCGCATGGAAGGTAAGTGACAATAAGGACTATCTTTTTTCGTGTGGCTGACACAGAAACTTTCCAATTTGTCATAACTGGGTTATTGTTGGTTATAAATTGCAGTTCTGGCCTATAGTTGGTTGGGTGAACTACCAGTATATGCCTCTGCAGCTTCGTGTTGTATTTCACAACTTTATGGCTGCCTGCTGGTCAGTTCCAACATCCTTTTTCTTGATAAATATCTTGTTTTCATGACTAGTTCACCCCATTTCCAGTTTATTCCATTTTTTTTTTTTGGATAAAAAAATGAAATTTTGTTAAAAGAAGGAGAAAATACAAAAGAAAGAGGACAAGTAGTCCTAAAATAGAAGATGAAAAGCTAAAAGATACAAAAAGTGAGGTAAACCATGAGCTTTGAGCCAAAGTAATGTAACAAACAAAATCTTATCCCACACCAATGCCATTGGCTAATATAGGTGTCTAAAAATTTTAGCATAGCTTTTCAATCATAAGCACCATTAGAAACTTTATAAGTTCTGGATGATGCAAGGCATCATATTTATCTTACAAAGAGTCAAGTTCAACGTAAATTTGACTTTGTGAAAAGATGTCATATGATAAGGGAAGCCGTTTAACATAGGAGTAAATACTTATGATATTTTTATTGAGACCTGCTTGCAATCATGATATTCTGCGTGGAAAGTAGAAGCTTTAACTTGTATGAGCTACTGTATCCCAGTTACAAGGCCTATGCCTAATATATAGGCATATTTTATTGTATTTTCTTTGTCTAATATAATTATCATATCTATTTTAGTGAAATAAGAGATCAAATAAAGTCTATTTGATCTAACCCATAAATTTATATGCATGATGCTTAAGACACGTGGGAAGCTAGTCCTTCATGTACTTCTGGAACATACATTTGCATATAACAAGGAAAATGCTTAAATGATATATATCTGAATCGAATATGAAATAGATTTAGATACAACAGCCAGATGGCAGGTGTCTGATTGAATCCTGCAGGTTAGCATTGTAGGAAGTAGGTCAAAACTCTATTGAAGTGCTAACTTAACATTATGATCCAGCTTAAAATCCTAAAACCAATATGTGGCTCTCTAAAGAATGAGTGGACTGGAAATAATGGGCAAAAGTGGTCTAAATTACTGACAAAATGGCTAGTCTTCATCTATCTGGTAATTGGAGGAGAACTCCTCCTTTCTATATGGCTCCTTATTATGCTAAAACATAGAATGTGAAAAATAAGACCAAAATACTTTGATGTCCACTTATGCATATGGAATGGACCTCTCACTTCTGAAAATCCTACATGAACCTTCCTTGAAGTTGCACATGACAACTTAATATCTTTTAAGCAAGCACTAAAAATTCTGATAAGTTTAGTCAAATGCATAGAAAATACCAATTGTACCCCTACATTATTTTATTAATTGGTTCAAAGTTGTAGGAAAAATCAGCATTTTATTGGAACAGTCCCTCCATTATTGTGATGTTGCAGTCAAAAAGGAGATCAGAATATGAGAATGTGAGCTTTGAGAGAGAAGGAGAATATTGTGAGACCAATTATGATTCTATCCTTGTTAATAATGGATATTTAGGTAATTTCCTTATCTCCTTCTAAAACAAATTGAGAAAGGTAGACCTTGGAGTCAAAATATCGATAATCTCATTCTCCTTACTCTAAAAGCCGGCAAAGATCACATTCGAACTCTTCCTATATCTTCTTTCTCTCCATTGTCTAGAATCATAGAGGAAAAGTAATCTCTGATCTGGAACTAAATTTTCCCAGCATTCTAATCCAATTGATATGGCAATAGAGGTGTAAAATGGGTTCTAGCTTGTTTTTAACCTCAAGGAAGGTTGGTGTAGGTTTCTGAAAAGATGAGGGAGATCCGCAAACCTAGAGCTATATTCAAGGGAGGTCAACTTATTTTTCTACAACGATAAAATTACTACAGTTCTGGACGTACAGTAGCATGGAAGTACTGCCACTTTCCTACTGCTCCTCCATAATACTTCCTTTGGACTTCTACTAGTTGTGCTCAAATTAAGTCCTTGTGCTGCTAATAGTGCATTCTTATTTTTTTAACAAGATCACGAAGTGCCACTATAGGTTTCAAGTTGGTTGATTTGATTCTCAACAAATTCCTCAACCAAATCAATTCCCTAAGTTTGAGTAAGGATTAAATTATTGCTATCAAGTATCAATTGTGGCATCATTATCTGTAGAATGGGGGGAAATATGAATTTGCATTATATAATTTGTTTATATTGGTAACAGAGCAGAATATTCTGGAGTATTTCATCCTGCTCAAATTGTATGCTGGAAAAGCTAAAAAGAAATAATCTAGAGTTATTTTGATGGGTGGTTAAGGTTCATCACGAATCCCTTGTGCCAAGAACTGGCCTTGACTTGTTTGGCTTTGGAATTATTTTTATTTTAATTCATTAATCAGTCACTAAAATAATGTCAGTGCAAGTTTGTTCCTTTATCATAATATATTTATGCTTATACATAATGGATAATTTACATAACTGACTTCTGTCTACTTTCTTGCATCAGGGCAATCTTTCTGAATCTAAAAGCAAGATCTGTTGCAATTAAGCAGGCTTAGAACAGAGGAGGGCTATCATTTCCTTCACAAGAGATTCTAATATGTCCCATGAGCAAATGAAAATTCTTACCTTACTAGGAAAGAAATGGACTTAAAGGCAAGCATGGTGCTCCGCTCTTACAGGACCCACGTGTCTTCGGTTAATTTTGTCTATTTCATCCTGCTGAAGTAAGAATTATTTACTCATAATGTATATTGGAAATTTTCTTTTCTCACAAGCCTACTGCCCGGGTTTAGTTAGAAGTCTGTCAGTTTTTCAAGTGAACAGGGGAGCATTTTGATCTATGCTCGCGATAATTGCATATCGAACTGATGCTGATTGTCATTTTCCTCTGGGTAGCCATTGTGAATTTGTGGACCTGAGCTGTAATATGTATGATAAATTAGTTGTTAATTTTCTACTAAATGATATTATGCTATTGGTTTGGATGAAACATTTGGTTGGACAGAAGGTTCGGTGACTATCTGTAAGTAAAATTGCTGATAGTAAAATGCTTTCAACTCGCAATGCGTTGGAAAGTTGGGCCTACAACAAAGATGGGCCCCACAGGAAAAGCACTCATAGATTCTCAGTCTTGTATTGGGGTTGGGGTTATGCTTGGTTAAAGCGTTTTGCAGTTAGCATTACCAATGTGGTGTGGTCAAACTTTTTTTAATAATACTTTCTAGCTCAGACTTATTTGAAATCTCTACTATTGATTTAGATTTATCTAATGGCTTGTATAATATTTAAATTAATTATTAAATCTAATTTTAATGATGACAAAGAATTTGTACTTATTATTGCATTTAATTTCTGTTTCTCATTAATTTTCATTTTTTCCCATTTGAAAAGTTTAATTTATTTAAGAATGTAAAATTATTCTAAATTTTAAACAAATCTTTTATTTTTTTAACTGTTCAATAATGTTAAGCTTTTTTTAATATCTTAAAAATTGTGGAGTATAATTTCAAATACCTGTATTTTTACTTGAAGTCCAGTAAAACGAAGTCTGTTATAAACAATCACGGCTGTTAGAGAAATCAGTTTAGTATTTGTACAAAACGATATTTTTCCTTATATAAAAAATTATTGGATCCACAGTTTAAAATAAATAATCGCTATTGCTTTTATTTCTCAATAAGAAAAAATATAAATATATCAAAAACAATATTTTTTCTAATATAAAACAAATGGAAATTTTACTTATATTACAAATATATTATTAGTTGATAGCATATGAAAGCCGGCGGTCAATTTTTTTTTTTTTTTAATTTGTCGTGACAATAGTGGAAGAAAACTTTCAAAACCTTGTGATGACAGACACAGCAAAGTTCACCTCTAAAGCTTGAACCCAAAAATTACTTTAAACCGTACGTCTTATTCTATAAAATATAAACAATAATATATAATACAATTTTAGAGTCCTAAATTGGTACGACGTACCCTGGTATGACATGTAAAAAATTTTAACAATGTGATAAGATTTCATACCAGATCTAGAAACATGAAAAACATTGTATTAAAAGTAAAAGATGGAATAGGATTTTCTACCTTAAATAATTTATTCATCTACAATAGGGACCATTAGTATAGTAAATATATATTATGATTTAAGTGTTTTTTTCCTTCACATTCGATAGTATATTACAATTTGATAAGACAAGTTATTAATAGTTTCATATGTAAAAAAAAAGGTCCAGATATATATTAGTAAACCCAAATTGAATTTATCCATTATGGATCTAATAACAAGCTCTATAATAATTTTATATTAGTATATCTAATTACATTCTTGATAAAATAATATGCCCAAAAAATAAATAAAAATTTATTGAATCACTTAATAATAATTTAGATTATTAAATTGAACTACATATTAATATGATTTTAATGATTTCAATGAAAAAATTATAAATTTTGGCTTTTATTAGAGTGGATTCATCTGTCCCATTCCTTTGACGAATCTAAAGTGGAATCGCGGGGTGGCCAGTTACTTTACACAACCCCTTCTAAATTTTTAAGAAAAATATGCACCTTTGTAATAATAATAAATTTTATAAAAAAATATATAAAGATATAAATATAATGTGTAATATTATGATTCTTCTATAATTAAAACTTTTAAATAATTTATATATTAATTTTTTATATCTTTCTCTCTTAATGCGACATATGAATATTTTTATTATATCATACTTTAAAAATACTTCATAGATGCATATATTTAGTTGAAATAAAAAGCTTATATGGCTTACAAAATATTTTCTAGCTTCTATCTAACTCTAATTTTATTTTTACAAATATATTATGTTTACTAAAATTCATATGCACTTGATTGAACTAAAATTGTCACCAATTTGCTATTTATTTTGATTGTATCAATCTAAATTTTCACAATAAAACCTTTATACATGTATAAAAAAAGTATATATGCACACATATGAACTTTATTAAATTAATTATATTTTTGTAAATTTTATATATTTTTATTATAATTCTTTTATAAAACTTTGAATAACTTATGTGTTTTACAACTTTTATAAGTTTAATGTTATATATTTTTTACACTACACACACAATACAATTATAATAGAATTGCCACTTACTCACTATTTGTTTTAATTTTATTATCCAAAATTTTCACAATAAAACACTACAAGAAATTCTTTATTTAGCAATAAAATTTTCATTGATAACTAAACTAACAAGAGTCAAATATATATTGTGATTTTAGCAATGGATATGAGATCATCAATTAGTAATTTTGTCATTGACTTTTTCTAATTTAAGAATTTTTGAACTTAAAACCACATTTGTCCTATATCTATCAATAAAATTTGTTGAAAAAAATTAGTAATGGAATTATTTTGCATTATTGATGGATTTAATGAAGGACTCGAGCACCAAAATTTAAAATTTTAGGTGGTGATGCAATAAAATTCTTTTGATAATTAGTGATAGAAGTATTGATGAATGTTTTAATATCTATTGCTAAATTCATTACGAATTGGATGATACCATTTTAAATGTGTTAGCAATAGACTAATATATCACTAAGCTACTATTTATATTTGAGCTTGAAGTCAAGCCTCCATTTTCCCTTTTTCACTTTCTTCCTGTCCTTTCCTCCACCCTATATCGTTGCTTTATGTCCCATAAACTTCCTTTGCCATTGTCACTACCTTTCATTGTCACTATTAACTTCGCCACTAGCTATTCTATACTTTAGTTGATAATTTATTATAAATTTGTTGCATTTTTTGTTAGCTTTTGGATTTTTAATAATTTTAAGATTTAGGTTTTTTTTGTTAGATTTGTTGTGTTCATTTCAAGTAAATTTTGTATGATTTAGGGTTTAGCATTATCCCATTAGTCAATTTTAGTGTTTTGGACCTCAATTTCAATTTTCTTTGTCTATTAGTAATTTATGGTTAAATGGTTATTTATGTTGTATTTCAATCTTCTTTGTCTATTAGTAATATTATTCTATTAGTTGGCCTTATGTTTAGGGAATTATGTTTAATTACAAAACAATCTCATTTTTTTAAGAGAAAGCAATGCCTTTTTTATTAGGTATAGCTTGTTCATATCTATTTTTTTTGTATCAAAATGTATTATCAATATGAAAGGATCTGGAGGGTGGCCCCTGTGATTTGAATAATTAGCATATACTATATGATCTTTTTTTTAGGGTTGTTACTTTGATTATTTTGCATACATTAACTTGTAATTCATTTTTTATGAGAAGGAGGTTTAAACTTATCGAAAGATAAAAGAAATGAGACTTAAATATACTATCCTAAACTTATATTGAAGTCTTTATTGAAATTGATATTACTTGAATTACATATTTGCCATCTTTTCATCATGAGAAAGTTGGGCAATTAAACCAACTAGTAGGTACCCTTATCATTATTATTAATATCTTTGTATTAATTATTGCAAACTATTCTCTTTCCCACATATTGTAAATTTATCATTTTTTTATCTATGGTTAAGACATGCAAATTTGTCTGCTAATGTTATTGCCATTGCTTATGGTGCTTATCTTTATACCAGGATCAGCATTGTATTTAGCATTAATTTGGAGATCTACCATTCTTTATTCTATTTTTAATTGACTAGAGATTATTGATTGATGTAATCGTGCTTCCAATCTTTACTCAAAACTAAAACTACTATCATTATCAACTTTTTTTGCTATATTTATTTAGTTTCCTTTAATTCATACACTATTGCTTTTTTCACTCTTTGCCTATTATCAAGAGAAGCTATCTTACTAATACTTAATATTTTCATATATAGTGATGTAAGTTCTTTCTAATTTGGTTCTTTTAAAAAGGAGGTTGTACCTCTATTGATTTTGGTGGTAGTAAGGAGAAGAGCTATCCAAGATCCTCTTTGACTCATTTATGGATAACACTTAATTTTCAATGATACAAGCTTTGGAAAAAAAAATAAGTGCAATCCATAAGTAGGCTAAAGAAGATCTTAGGTTCTCCCTAACATATCAAAATTGGTAAAGGTTCAACCTCTTTTTAAGAAAAATCAAATAAAAAAGAACTTGTATCACTAAATATGAAAATATTATGTATTGGTAAGATGACTTAACAATAAGCAAAGACTGAGGTAATAGTGAATGAAAAAGAGACTAAATGTTGTTAGAAAAAAGTATTCAACTTGCTGATCTTATAATGATAGAGGGAAAACTTGTTGGTCTAAATACAAGGAGGACAAAGCTAGTTTGCATGATTAAGACATGTAAATTTGTCTATTGAATATTGATAACTTACAACAATTAGATGTGAATTGCATAGGCATAAATTGTATTCTTATTTATAAGTATAATAAAAATCCTTTTACATTCTTTGTGATTAGAGAGACATTCCTACTTAAAATTTTCACTTCTGATATGCAATTACATTATTAGCATCTTTTAAAGGTTTTTGTATTATTTGATGAAGTTTTGGATTCTCTTTATAATTTTTTGGTGTTATTTATGGTCCTTTTCATTCCTCCATATGATTTATTGATTTCTAATTTGATTTGTATAACTTGTTGATACCTATAGGTTATTCAACCATTTATCGGCACCATTATAAAATTTCTTTTTAACATTAGCTTATCGATGCTAGTTATAGAGAAAACTAATGTATATAATGGTATTGTAACATTTTTGCAATTTCAAATAACTTTTAGCTTTAATTCTAATAAAAAATTGATGTGCAATGGTGTAAATATAAGTAACTTATCATGCTAGTTGAAATAAAAAATTGGTGTAGAAAAATAAACATTGATAAATAAGGATGTCAATCTCCTATAACTGTCATTCAAAAGGCATCGAATTGTCTAAGTGGTAAATATAAATATTTATATGATTGTTCTTATTAAATAACTAACATCTATTATTTTTCAAACTTCCTATATGTTTATCTTTCACTCTATTTTTCATTTATATTTTCACTTCATTTTTTATTTAAATGGCATAAGAGGATAATACATGATTGACATTGCTTGATCATTACTTCTAAGATGTAATTTGTTACGTTTGGGTTGTCATTCTCTCTTAATCATAATCTTTGTCAAGTTACTATTTCAAAATAGATAAAGATAACCTTATTTATTTTTTGTATTGCTAACTAATAGCAACGTAGAGTATGTATTTTTATGGGTAAAATTGGTTGTCATAGACATGAAAGTAAGGAATTACTTTAAGGATACTAAGAAAACAATCACCATCACCTTTTTTTAAAATTGTGAAATCAAATAATTAATTGTAATGCTACTGTACAATGTTTATCCATTTCATTGATGAACAAGTAGGTTCTACAATAAGTATTTAAAGTGGTCATAGTTATAAACATTATGTTTCTTTAAGTTTCAATGAAAAAATACTTATACTTCAAGATAAGAATGTATAAAATAAATGGGTATATTAATTATCTAGTGTAGTTTTTGTGTAAGCCATTGTTAGAAAGATGTTAAAATATAGAAGTTGTATTTGAAAAAATTTAGTTAAATAACATTAGTTATTTATTTAAACTAACATGGTTTGTCAAAATTAAATTTGAAAGTAAATACTATGTCAATTTTTTTTATCATAATTAATATTTAAAAGTAAATAAACGACTATCTAACATGTAATAAATACTTACCAATACACTAATAATAGCATTTACAAAAGGTTAGATCAAAAATAAAATAGTGTTATAGTACCAATAACCTGAAATGTAATAAATAGTAAGAATTTTTCAAGGATAGTATTTATGAGATAGAGAATAGCCAAGATGTATAATGTTAACCTTTTGAAGTTAATCAGACTAATAGCCTGACATCAAAAGTGAGATATAAAAGTTTTACATGTGGGTTTCAATTTAACAATTGATGTCTATTTAAAACTTTTTATCTATATATTTTTCTTTCACTCTATCTTTTGTTTGAGTGGAATAAGAGGATAACATACCTATCCTTACTGCACATTTGGAAAAGTTTCAAATCCTATGGTCATAAGTATCCTATTAAACCATAGTTATCTTTTGCTCTCAAATAGGTGGTCATGAGTAGAAGATATTTATAGTTTGATGTGATTGCCATGATTATAAATTTGAAGCATTTCTACTTGTGTAGCATGGATGGTATGTGTTGTCCTCATATTTTGCCTAATACATTAAGTAATGAAGCATTAAGTATCCTATTAAACCATAGTTATCTTTTGCTCTCAAATAGGTGGTCATGAGTAGAAGATATTTATAGTTTGATGTGATTGCCATGATTATAAATTTGAAGCATTTCTACTTGTGTAGCATGGATGGTATGCGTTGTCCTCATATTTCGCCTAATACATTAAGTAATGAAGCATTTCAACATAGAAGAAGTTTGTATAAGTTTGATAATGATATTCGAGAAAATGATAGCCATTGTTAAAGGAATGTCAATGTTAATTTAGAGGCTATATCTAAAAAATTAAGGTAAAACTATGTCGATTATTTATTAAAAACAAACATGATATGTATGATATTGATACCACATTGATTTTTTGATGAATTAACATCTAAAAGTATGCCAAAGAATTAAGAGATAAAGAGTTAAATTAGAAAATTAGTATACAATCAAAGTTTAATAAATACTAAGTATTTACTAATACAGTGTATTAGGAAACTATCAAAACTTGTGATATTTTAAAGTATGTTGATAGTTAAGTTATATAAAATAAAACATATATAATAAGTTGCTTTTGGTTAATAACTAACATTTATAGTCTTGCATGTTGCCTATAAATTTCATTCGCACTCTTTATTTGAAACATACCTTATGATGGAAAAACTAATGAGAAATTGTAGTGAGAAGAGTAGTGTATCCATTTTTGTATTGTAAGGTTTGAGATCATTGTAAAAATGGTTATGCTATCTCTTTTTACTATAATTTATGATCAATTTGCAACTATTTTTACCTACCAAAGCCATCTATGTCTTCTTTTTTTTGTGATCAAAGCCATCTATGTTATTTATTATAAATTCATTAATTCATAAAATATTATTAGTTTTTACAAGATTTACGCTAAAATTATAAGTTTATTAATTGAAAAAGTAATGAAAAAAGTTAGCAATTTTTTTTTGTTTATGATGTGGATTATTAATTTATAGCCGACATATAAAATGCCATAACAAAATAATTTCATTTTATTATAAACATTAAGTTTTTATTAATTAATCATCATGGAAAATTAACTAATGTTGTGAGTAAAAAATAAAAAGAATGAATTTATAGTGTTATTTGTAAATTTTATCATGAATCTTTTCTAATTCTAAAATGGTTCTCTCTATTGAGGTATGCTTACCTTCTAACCTTAAGTTAATTCTCTTTATATTTATACTCATCAAGTGTTTTCCAATAATGTAATCTATTAACCTATATTAAATATGTGTGGTCATGCACTTTTTGGAAAAATGTAAAATATAAAAGTAAGAATTTATTTAGTTTTTATGTTTATTCTTATAATTTAATTTCTGATTTCATAATTAACGATATTTTATTACCTATCATTTTTAATACAACTTTTATAAGTAAGAAACTTGATTTCATTTATCATTTTTGCATTTGAGAGTATTTTCAACTATTTATTTATATGAAATGTGTAATATTATACATTATATTTAATAAATGTTGATTGTATTTGAAGTGGGACTCAAATATGCTTTTTTAAGGAGTACTAATCCTACATATTGATTAATAGGTATTAAATATAAACTTTCATAGATTTCTTTATTTTTTTAGAGTCTTTAAAATTTTGAAATTAGGAGTCTATAGTGTCATTGAGGATATTAGGGGTTAAAAAGGACTAGATAGAGTGAAACTAAGAGAAAAGATTAGTGTTATGAGAGATTAGGCAGGGAGAAACTACAAGTTAGGTTTAAGGGTGAGAATGAATTGCCACGTCAGTTATTTAAGAAGAAACCTTTATTGAACACACACACACACACATTTAACATTGATTCTTTAATATATAATTGATGTTTAATGTTATAATATACTTCTAAATATGAGTTTTTAACAAATAAATAATGACATTTCTTATACATATGGAAACTAATATTATTGTATATTTTTTGCATTAGTTATGAAACTAACTTAGAATCATTTGATATATGATAATGCTCATACATAGGTTGGTTCGTAATTGATGTTGAACATGTCAAAGAACTAACATAAATTGGCAATTTTATAATAAGTAAAGACAATTATTAACATATTCTTAGGGTTTAAACCCAACTAATGATAGGACTTGGGTTGCATCTAGAAAGTAACTTGTAAGTATTGATTAACATTAGACTAAGTGTTTATATTAATTAATTTATATTACTTTATATTGTTTAACATTTGTATTAAATTAGCATTGTTGTATTTGGTTGTATTTAGTTGCAAGTTGGTTCTTGCATCTATCATGGTCCCATCAGGTACGTAATAAAAGTGATATAGGTGACAAATTTCAAAGTTGGCCTCATATATACTAATGTCTCTTAGAAGTCTGGAAGATACTTAAAAGCCCTAGACAAGTGATCCTATAAAGATATGGTTGAAGTTCCAAAAAATTTTCTCACATAATGGAAGAAATGAATAATGATCAAATTGTCTTTATGGTAACTTAGAAGTAATTCCTTAATTTCTTAAGTTTGATCCATTTCTTTTCCTTTGATAATATTGATATCTCAAGTTTAATAGGACAAGGATCAAATTGTCATGCTATAATTTTCGTATAAATATTCTTAAGGTCATTTTCAATGAACTCTTGTAGAAATACATGCTTCTTCTTGTTATTAATACTCTTAAATTTACTCTATTGAATTGGCAAAATAGAAAAAAAAAATATGGTCATCTTTTTCTATTATAAAATAATAATTTGATAAAGATTGTAGTTAAGAGAGAATAATATTCTAGGAGTAGCGAGTTGCAATTCAATATTTGATGATCAAGCTAATGATCACAATATCAATATGTTTTTTTAGAGTAAGCCATTTAGGGTTTTTGTTTTCATATGTATAGACATTAGACATCATTTTTTATATATATTGGATTTTATTAATTTTATTATCTTTTTTACTTAATTTAAATAAAATATTCATATTTAATTTTATTTTATGAAATTTAATTAGAATATTTAATTATTGATAAGATTTAGGCATTATGAAATTGGATTATTACTGGGTGTTTGTTGTTTGGATTGCTTCAAAATAGAAAATATATTAACAAATATATCTCAAATTAGTGACAAAATTAATGATAAATTTTTTAATACAACACCACTAATTTTTCAAGAATTTTGCAATTTAATGATGGAATTATCAATGGATTAAAATTAGTAATAAAATATTTCATTATTAATTCATAGTTTAGCATCAAATGCTAATTTTTGAGGGAAATATCTGTCACTAAATTACAATTTAAGGATGAAAATTTTGTTAGTGAACATAAAGTTAGTGACCAACAAATGCATCACTAATTTCTTTTATAATTCCATTCATTCATCATTGTCTCGCAAAATTAGTGATAGATGTACCAATAGATAACATGAATCTATAGCTAATTTACTTATTGATGCATTATTTACTTATGTCTCCTTTTCCATTGCTATATTTATTAGCAATGAAAATTTTCTCATTAGTGATGGATTTTTCTTCATTAATTATTTTTTTGTAGTAAAACAATAAGATGTGGAAAAAAATATGCATATACATGAATCTTATTAAATTAATTATATTTGTTAAAATTTATAAATTTTTATAGTAAACTTTTTTTATAAAATTCTAAATAATTATTGTGCTATGGCTTTTATAAATAAACTTCTATAATTTTTCTCCTAAAAAACTTATAATTTTAACTAATGTTTCATAATTTTTATAGTTAATTTTTTAAAAAATAAAATATCTTAAGTCAAAATTATCAAAAAGATTATAATTATTTTATATAATTATAAAGTTTTTTATATGTATCTAAATAAAGTATCACCCATTTAAGACTATCCCTGCTTCCCAAGCCAAAATTCTTAACTCCATTACTGTATTTAGTAGGGGTGATCATCGGTCGGTTAATAGCGGTTAAGACTGTTTTTTAAACCGACCGAAATTAACCGAAAAGTCTTTTTTTTCAACCGACCGAACCCGATTGCTTAGCCTTAACCGAAATTAACCGAAATTTCGGTTTTGGTCGGTTAAATTCGGTTTAGAACGGTTTAAAATTTTGATTTTTTTTTTCAAAAATACCTAAATAAATTGATTTAAATATTAAAATTAATTTATAAATATATATTAATATCATAATTTCATTAATATAACTATAATAAAAAATAATTAAGTATTAAAATATAAAAATGATTAATAAAATTTTAAATATAAATTTTTAAACAAAAAAATTAATATAAATTTTGGTTAATGTCGGTTAAGTTCGGTTAATTGCGGTTAACAATTTACACCCGAAATTAACCGACCACCCGAAATTTACAAATTTTTTCTTCCGATTTTAACCGATAATAATACATTAACCACTCTTAACCGACCAACTTCGGGTTCGGTCGGTCGGTTAAGAGCGGTTTGAAGGATTTTGATCACCCCTAGTATTTAGGGAATCAATTTTCCCTTTTAATTAAAGGAGATAATTTTTCTAAATCAACTTATATTGTACATTTTCACTCTCCCTCTTTACTTACTCATCTTTTTCTCCTTCCTTTCTCCTATCTTTTTTTCTATATCCTTTTCCACATTTATTCATTCTCTTCCTACCACTCTTTCATATCTTTCTTTTTCCCCTTTCACTATTGTAATTTACTCTCCCCTTTTTCCTTCCCCTTTTCTTTCATCTTTTTTTCCCTCCTCTCCCTAACCATTATTTGCTAACTCTTTATCCATCCTTTCTTTCATTCTCTCACACTCTCTTATCTCTCTTCTTTCATTTCTATAAATGTAATAAAAATTATATTAAGAATTTATTTTCACAAATATGAAAATTGATAAATGTTGCTACTAGATTTTAAATAAAATCAAGTGAATATGATTTAACTTTATAAAATATTTGAATATTCTTCTTTAGATATTATTTTGTTAGTATAGATGCCCTAGAGACAATCAATTGAATTGGCATAGAAATATATGTACATCTTAGCATATTTAATATGCATGATATTTTGGATTCTTTATCAATTTAGTTTTGATATATATTTGTTATATATATATATATTTGTTATATATATATATATATATATATATATATATATATATATATATATATATATATTAGATAAAATGCTTCAAATATAATTGTGTATAAATTTTACAACAATTAGGATTTTAATTATGAGATAATTTATACATATAATTATATTTCTAGATTCTCTAATTGTTGTAATTGTTGAATTATTATTGAAATGAGATAATAATTATTCTTGAGTAAACAATTATATGTTATGCCAAATTTTCAAGAAAAACATAGTGATCTCATGCAAAGTGGATATGTTAATATCTTGACAAACATATGGATATATGTTAGGGAACATATGACTAGATTATCCCGCCATGAGAAACCATATGGAATGTTACCATGTATTAATGGATTTTTCATATAAAAGGTAGTGTAAGTGCTCAAACTTTAGGTCAGCACAATACTTTATGTGTGAAGTTTTATATTTTGATATTATTCTAGACTTATATTCTTAAAAAATAGGTATGAATAATAGTTGGGTGCTATACGCACAAAATTTCTCAATAAAGAAATTTATGAAGGACAAATTATTTTATGGATTTGATAAAGCAAGTACAATCTCTAATTTAATTCTTGACATAAAATAAATTCATCTAATTTTTCTTTTCAAGTTGATTTTGATTAAAAGCTTTAAAAAGCATGGTCTCGAATTGAATGGCTGAATTTTGGCTTCAAATGAGGCCTTGGACAAACTTGATCTCGATTCAAAGGTTAAACAATTAGCTTTAATGGAAGATTTGAAGAAGTTTATTCTCCAATCAAAGATTGAATCTTTACAAAGATTTCGTGCTTGAAAATATCCATGAACTTGAATGTGAATATGGTTTAAGGGTCCATTTAGTTAGGGGGAAAATGAATTTTTGAAATTTATTTTTCAACTTTCTCTTATTTGGATATTTAAAATTTTGGTTAACCAAAAAATTATATTATTTTTTAGAAAAGTAACTTCCTATTTTAAAAAATGGAATTCATTTTCCTTGTTACTTAATATATTCATGCCTGAGCTTATGCTCGAGCTTTCCTTTTTTACTTTCTCATTTTGTTACATAATTGCGATTACAAGAAAATTTTATTTTTATTTATTAAATATTTTCATGATGGATATTTTATTTTTATAAAATCTATGTTTTTTTTATTAAAGATTAGGTGTACATTTTCATATAATATTCACTAAAATATTCTCTCTTTCTTCCATATAATAGATGTTTTCTTATATAATATTTTACAATAATTAATTAAATTAATTGTGTGAATTTATGTATACAATTTTATAATACTTTTAATATATATTTTATTATTGAGGACTAATCATCGTTGAATTACTGAGCATTAAGAATGATAAAAGTTTTATAATTTTTTAAAAAAAGTATGTAAAATTTTAATAATTTTGAAGTAAATAATTTTTATTTACTTCAAACATTTTTGAGGTAAATAGTTTTGATTTACTTTAAATGGAATTAATTTTTTTCTGTATATCAAATATCAAAAAATATTTTTTTCTTTATGCGCCAAACGATAAAAAATCAATTCATTTTTTAGAAATATATTTTCTTAGGAAAATATTTTCTAAAAATTCTATTTTCTCCTAAACTAAACGGACCCTAAATCTTCAACTCATAATTAATATTCTTAATTGTAGTCGAAGACTTTAAATGAATTAATCTTTCATCAATAGAGCTTTGGGAGAGCTTTTTATTTCTTTCTTTGACAATTTGTTGTTGTAAATGGCACAAAAAATCATAATTCTATTTATAGATTTGATAGGAGGTACTTAGAGATAAGTATCTTAATCTTAATTTTTAGTATTTATTGTCTTTAAATTTTTCTAAAAAGTAATTGGTCACGATGATGTACATGACACGCAATACTTTTTAATCATTAATGATATCATTACTACATAAACTTATTTTAATTGGTTGATCTATGTTATTGTATACACATGATATAGTTTGATTTGTCATTCTTGAAATTTTTATAGGTCCACCTATTTTTTACATGGAATTTTATGTCTTAATTTATGAGGTGGAAATTAAATATATTAATTTTATTTGTCTACAAATGTCTCCTTAAAATTTGTTCTTAAACTTGAAAATAATTTCATATAAGTGATCAAGTTTTAATATATATATATATAATTTCTATTAAACCAATTAAAGTCTTTTAACTGAACCAATTTCGTATTTCACCTTCAATTCCGTTCAACGCGGATATATCCATAGAGCCATTCCAATTTCTGCACGGCAATTAAGGATGAACTTGCGACTCCCCCTCACATTATTCTTAAGAATTTCACCTTGGGGGAGACGTTATAAATAACATTGTTGAGCTTGATTTAACCACTTCTCTCATGCCTTATCTCACGTCCATGCATAGGACTGTTGAGCTGAGATGTCTAAGCAAGCATAACATCCCAGCGATTTCAATGGTCCATTTACGTTCCATACAAAAATGCATAGGTGGGATATATATATATATATATATATATATCTTTTTCAAGTTTGACTCACTCATCACTGAAATTGAGATTGAGTCAAATTCTATTGCATCATCCTTGTTATCTATCTTCTTCCCTCTTGAATTAAAAATATTCTTCACCAAAGATTTGAAATAAGGTTTGAAATCTTGGACTTTGAATTGTAATGAAACTCTAACTCTTTATCACAAGGATTATAAATAGAGCACCACTCTCTTCTCTTTTTTACTTCCCATCATAATAGCCTTGAAATCTGAAGTTACTTCTGTAACTCTTGTTACTTCTTTGCTCTCTATTGCTGATGTATTTTTTTCAATATTCTTCAAAGATCAGATCACGTGTTTGAAGAATTGCTCAATATATTTAAAAAAGGATTCAACAGTCTTGGCTATTACTGAATTGCTGATAACTTTTAGAAGGATCGCATTGTCTTGGGAGGCTCAATGAATCTTCAATTTTTTTTTTCCTTTTAAATTTTCCTTTTTACTCCAATTATGAGTTTATATATTCTTATACAGAATGATACATAGATTGATTCCTCTAATTGATTTTTGCATCGCGGAGACATTGACGATCCCGAAGACAACAACATCAGTTTCCGGGAGAAGATTCTATAGGAACACAAATGCAACAACCACGAGATGGAACTTTAAGTCGTTGACAAGACGGCTTACAATCATTCGTTGCTTTGGCATTCTACATTGACATATATACACCAAGCTTCTTAACCCGTCGCTGTGGATGAAGAGAAGAGGACAAGGCTCGGAACGAGAAAAACATGCAAACTTAAGACTTTATTGCCGCCATGGTCTTCAAATTTTCTACAGCTCTGAGCTTTTCAATTAAAATCTACGTATCGACTGTGTAAAATCCATTTTAGGCCCTTCGATCGACGGCATGAATCGAGATCACGACACTGCAACAGGGAAATCATTAATCATCTAAGTCCGTTGACATGTGGCAGGATGATTGCAAGTCAGAACATCCCTGAACTTTAAACTTGGCTGGGCCTTCTTGAGGTAAATAAATTGTTTTCAATGTGCATGTTTTTGTGACAAACTAAACAAGAAGCTCGATTTAAGAAGTGCCCTTCAAATTCATTCTTTGTCATTAACTCAATCATTCTTGTTATTTTACATGAACTTGAAGCACCACTGGTCCCCTACACATGCAACAGCTTTGTCACTTGATAAATTTATCACTGATCTTCATGGCTTTAATCCCAAAGCCCTGTTGGCAATATTTTCATTAGATTGAATGTTAATATACCAATGTGAAGCTGCACAACAACTTCAACATGTTAATCTTAAAGCACCACGGGTTCAATTCATCAAAGATCTATAATTGAAGATGTTGACTGCCTTTGACACTTGTTTGTTCTTTCAATAATATCAACTATTTCGAGGATTAGGTGAGTTTCCATACAAGTTTGAGAATCCTTCAACTGTTTTTTTATATCTGCAGGTGAATTATCCATTTCTCTTTAGGGCCCAAAGAGAATTGATAGCCAACTTATTTCTAGTGTTTTCTATGTTGAAATCATTCCTTTTGCTACTAAGCTATAGAGTGTTCATGGTGATCCCTTCCATCTAGGGTAACTATAAATATTTATTTCTTACTTTTCACAAATATTACTGAAGAGTAAATGATCCCTATAAGAAGATTATGTTAGATGGGTTGAGATTTTGGTTTTGTGGTCCTTGAAGTAGGAAGTAAAGCAAGCCTATGGTAGAGCTTTCAAGGTCAAGTAAAGCTAAGCATCCTGACTCTTCATTCCATTATCCATTAAGTGCTTTTGAGGATGGTCAGGCAACATCCTCTTTCAAGATTGACTTCCATCCCTTTGCCTTATTAGGGATTGCTTTTGTCACTATGCTGATCATCTTCTATATCTAACTTTCGTTACTTTGCTCATCAAGATTCACTTTCATCACTATGTCGACTATGAGAAAATTCTATGATTGTGTATATCAAGATTGATTTCCATCACTTTGCCTTGTTGAGAATCACTTTTGTCACTATGCCAATCATGACAAACTTCCAAGACTATGCTCATCGAGGTTGACTTTATCACTATGCCTATCAAGATTCACTTTTATCACTATAGTAATCATGGTAGACTTTCATGAATGTACTTATTGAGACTAACTTTACAATTGTGTCCATTAAGGAAGACTTCATAAATGCCTTCATGACATTAATGTCATTTAAAACGAAGGTTTAACTTCTAAAGGTTTGATCAATTTAGGAATCATACTTTTAGCAAGACACATGTATTTTATACTTTTAATATGAGTTGATTCCTATGCTATGTATATTTCACTTTTGATGACATTTATCTAATTGAAATTGACACTCTTAACAACACACAAGTATTTTACACTTGGTGTAAATAAAAGTTCACCCATCTATTATCAAGACATTCAAGACTTCACCTCTGAAGACGTTTAGCACCTCATATCTAAAGACATTCATGATCTTGCCTCTAGAAATGTTTAACATTTTGCATTTAAAGACATATATGATCTCACCTTTGTAAACATTTAAGACATCAAATCTAAAAACATTTAGGACTTCACATTTAAAGACATTCATGATCTTACATTTAGAGATGTTCAACACTTCACCTTTAAAGACATTTAACACTTCACATTTGAAGACATTCGTGATTTCACCTCTGCAAATGTTCAATGATGTGCTTGGAAAGCTTCACATTTGGTGGAATTCATCCAATTTGGACTTTATACATAAATCCACATACCTTTCTTGCATATTTCACACATCATCAAATTTATTGTAAATCATGCCCTTTAGTAAGAGACTGATATTCTTTTATTGAGTGTGAGTAAAAGTGTTATCATCCATCAACTGAAGGTTTTTATCCTTGAACATGCATTCATATTAGAGATATGAGAAAAACTTCATGATAGGTAAGCATATCGAATCTTAGCAATCAAAGAGAATATATGCAATTTATCACACTTATGAATGTATTAAACTTTGAATATGAGGTCTTGTTTGTAATTTAATATTTAGTTATCATTATACGAGGACATTTTTATTTTTATTATTTATATGATTATGCTTAGTAATTTACTAATTTTCCTTCATATCCAATGAAGGATCAAATCAAACAAAGTTCAATTTTTATTTTGATTTGATTCAATTGTTCATAATTTATACTCTTGTAGGCTAGAAGTTGTATATGTGCTCTGATTTTAATTTAGATATTCATAGTTTATACTTGTGTGGGCTAGAAGTAGTACACATGCTTTAATTTTGATTCAATCATTCACATTTTATACTTATATAGGGCAATAATATTATATTAGATTTTTTTTCTTTTTTAGAAACTATACATTGTTTATACTCTTGCAATCGACAAGTACTATGCAGTTTATCATCATGCCATTAGGATAATGTTAGATTGATTTAATTTATCATTGTAGTTTCAACTCATGCAAACTAGAACTAATATATAGTTTAGCCTCATGTAACTAGGAGGATGTTTGGATTTTTGTAGATTGGATATATTTTCACAATTTTAACTCATGTAAGTTATGAGTAACAAGTAGTTTATACCCATAGGATTGAGAGTATTTCAAAACTTTGTTATTTTTAATTTGTCAAAGTAACATGGTGAGCAGAGACAATTTCTTCACCTTTAGAAGCTTCATTTTTAATCTTCATAATTTGCTTTCTTGAACTTGCTTTAGGGGATATTAATAGGCTTTTTTTCCTTATTTCCCTTGCTTATGGCTAAATTCAATCATTCTTCATCATTTAAAGAAGATTTCAACTTGTCATTGTACTTGTCCCTAGAGACATGAAAGGTTATGGCAGTTTTTGGAAGTCTAATCCTTTTTTTAAGTATTATTAGTTTAAATGAATTAAATTTGATCATTTGAGGAAAAGGGTCAATGCTTGGTATAAATGGAGCTATTGTGGTCATATTAAAAGTTACATTATCTTTGTTAAATGTAATTTTCTATTCTTTAGCCAATTTTGTGTTTTAATACGAAGCACTTCTTAATTAGGAGACTAATTAGTCAATGGTACTTGCAAAAGTTTAGATCATCTACTTTGTTTGCCCTATTAGGTCATTTTATCTTTAGTAACTCAATCAAATTGACTTTTAGTAATGATTTTAACATCGAAGGAATGTTAAAATTTGAAAATGGGTATTTTTTATTTAGCCTTTCCTTCAAAATGACCTTCTTTTTTTGCCTAGAGCATCGATAACTTTGTCATCTCTCTTATTTAACTTAATAGTTAGCTTGATCGATGAAGCAAACATAATCATTAATTGCTTATACTTTGAAAATGATGGCTTATCAATTATATGAAATTTATGATGTTTGACCAGCATGTTTAGGATTGATGACCTTTAATTAGCATTAGTAACAATGTTAAGTCCCATGTTATGCACTTTTGTTGCTAACTCCTCAATGTTCAAGGCTTGATAGCTTGAAAAATGTAGCTTAGGTTTCAATTCATCCTTTGTATGCATATCTCAACAGAAAAAATTTTAAAATTTGATTTTTTCAGCCAAGACTTATATTTCTCCACTGTTGAATATAATTGATAACTGACTCATCTTTTAATTGTTAAGTCTTTGTAAGCTCAAACATGTTGATAGTGCAATAAGTGTTGTAGACTTAATCCATCCATTCTAACATTTTTACAAGTCCTAATGAAGTGAGCAATGTGTTGCTTAGGATTTCCTTTTCCATGAAATTATTGAAACTTAAGTAATTGATAATTTTGAGACATTTTTAGAAGATCAATCCTTTAGCCATATGGATTGACAAAGGAAAAAGAAGACTATATGCCCTATTCTATTTAGTCTTTAATGGTTTGTTTGATGAATTCTTTCAACTAGTTAGCAAGAAAAACACCATCTAGATAAGATTACTCAATCTTGGAGCCACTTTATTACTTTACAACTTCATCTTAATCTTCTTGGCATGACTTATCTTCAAATGCATTGCTTAAATTATGATACAATTTGAGAGATCCATCAATCTTCTGCAAGATTTTAGAAATTTATTTATCTCTCAAAACTTCTTTTTCTTGGTTGGACTTTAAGTGTCTTTACAATAGTTGAAACTTGCTCCTTTAAAGAAGTTGCACTTGTCACCATGACAGGTGTTGCTATTATAAAGAATTTATTGACTCTTGTCTCTTAAAATTTTTTTGCACATATTTAATGTTTTAATCAATTTTTCCTAATAATTTTTAATACAAAATAAACTTAACTTTTCATTTTTATTATAAAGAATCTATTAACTCTTGTCTTGAAAACATTTTAATAATAAGGTGATTATTGTATAACATAATGTTAAAATAAAATTTGCATCTATAATATTATTTTTTTAAGAAAAGAAAATAATTTTACTTTGTGCATCGAGAAGAAGTATTTTCCATTATCTTATCAAATAATAGAAAATCAATATATTTTTAAAAATTTATTTTCTTGAAAATGAACTTTCTATAAATTTTATTTTTTTGATGAAATAATCTATCCTTAAGTTTAACAATAAAGTGATAGGATATATTTGATTAAAAATAAAAAGTAAGTACGAGCACTCAATTTTAAGCCGATAAATTCTAAACAAGAATAAAGTGAAATTAAAAAGCCAATAAGTAATTGAGCCTATGTATCATATTTTGACAAGGGTAACTGAACATGAAGTTAAAATAGAGGGATCTTTTTCGATATATTCTTAAAATGGGATGCGAAGGTATAAATAATATGAATTTTATATGATTTTTTTCATAAAATTCTTAATATTCTATATAAAGTTTATAATTTTTTCACAATATCTCATAAGAACTCCTCAAATTTTCATGTTGTAGTATCACTATATTATATTGTGAGATTTATGAATAAAATTACAAAATCTTATAAAAAATTATAATCTTTATGTGAACAATTGCACTTTATATAACCTGTATTATATAAAAAAGGTGCAAGTTCTTAGTTTCATTTTATGCAAATAATTGATAAATTAATTGATAATTAATAAATTAGTTAATAATTAATAAATTAATTGATAATTGATATCCTATAACTAATAACTGAAAGTTGATATGTTAGCTAATTGTTAAATAAATATTTTATAAAATTAGTTGTTAAACTAGTTAAAATTATAAAAAAATGTAAAAGGATATATTAATAAAAAAATAAATATATAATTAAAATAATTCATATTTATCTAAAAATTAAATTACATTTAAGAAATTTAAAATAAAAATATAATATTTAACATTTAATTAATTATATCTTATAAATTTATATATTTATTTACTTATATCATTTTTATTTTATTATTTATAATAAAGTTAGAATTATTTAACATATAACTAATTAAATTTTATGATATTATATATTTATGTACATATTTTTATATATTTATAATTTAAACTTATGATATAATTATATTAAAATTAATTTAATTTTATTTTATGAAAAATTTTAAATTTATATTATCAAGGGCATGTGTTATGAAATAATAAAAAGAATAATAATAAGAATAGATTTGGAAATAATTTAAAGAGATAATAATTATTAAGTTATAAATTATACTAAATAACTTATTAAATCAAAACTTATTTTTTTAATAAGATAGTGGGAAAAATATTTTTAAAGATTAATTTATAACTTTTTGATAACTTATTGAGTAGATCAATAAGTTATAAATTAATTTATTTATTGTACAAAATGAAATCTTTATGAAAAAATTATAAATTTTATAGTACTTGCTTATAAAATTCACAAAAAAACTATATCAATACAATTTTTTTTTCGAAAATTATATCGAAACAAATCCGATGAAGGCCGTGCCGAAAGTAAATGTCAATTGCTTTGGGCTACCTGCAATTAATTATTTAAATGTAATTTTGTCCCAATACTACAAAAAAATGGGTTAGTAGCGCCAATTATTTAGTGTGGCTTGTTACAACTGTAGCTGGCCCACGTAACTCTCGCCTCTTATAACGGCGCTTCCGGGAATCGTGGCTAAGTTTGGGGGCTAATCGGAAAGTGTTGCGCTGCGAAATGTGACCCCACTCCCTCCGTTCTTTATTTCCACGGCTACGCAGGGGACATTACGTAGGTCTGTTTGGTAAGGGGGGAAATTGAATTTTTAAAATTTATTTTTCAACTTTCTCTTATTTGGATATTCAAAAATTTTAATTAATAAGAAAATGAATTTTGATCAACTAGAAAGTTGTATTATTTTTAAGAAAAATAACTTCTCATTTTAAAAAATAGAATTTATTTTCCTTTTTACTTGATACATCCATACTCAAACTCAAACTTTTTACCTTTTTACCTTATTCTACAATCATGATCATAAATAAAATTTATTTTTATTTATTAAATATTTCATAATGGATACTCTATTTTTATTTTTATAAAATATATTTTTATTTATTAAAGTTTAGATGTATATTTTTATGCAATATTTACTAAAATATTCTCCTTTTTTTTCTCATGATGAATACTATATTATATAATATTTCATAACAATTAATTAAAATAATTATGTAAATTTATGTATAAGATTTTGTAATGCTTTTAATATATAATTTATTATTAAAAATCAATCATTATTAGATTATTGGGTACCAAGAATAATAAAAATTTTATTAAATTTTTTTAAAAACATAAGTAGAATTATAATAATTTTGAAGTAAATAATTTTAATTTAATTTAAACGAAATTAATTTTTCTTTATGTACCAAACACCAGAAAATATTTTTTCTCTATGCACCAAATAATAAAAAATTAATTCATTTTCTAGAAATATATTTTCTTAGAAAAATATTTTTTAAAAATTTTATTTTTCCCTAAACCAAACAGACCCTTAATAGAAAAATATAATTACTAAAATTATATAATAATTTATTTTCAAATTAAAACATATTATTTAATCTGCAAAAAGAATAAATATAAATAACTTTCACCTTAAAATAAAAATTATTAGATATTATTCTATTATTGAAAAATATTTTTCACAAACCATTCCAAATTAAATATGTTATATAATACAACAGATAAAAAGGGAGAAATACTATGTGAATTATAAAGTATAAATAAAATTTCATTC
The DNA here is from genome assembly GCA_020226215.1 of Sindora glabra. NCBI lineage: Eukaryota > Viridiplantae > Streptophyta > Magnoliopsida > Fabales > Fabaceae > Sindora > Sindora glabra. Next base: position 23,985,198 of record CM035231.1, on the reverse strand, counting down.
ATGTTTAATTAATATAAAATATAATACTTAAAATTTGATATAACAAAAATATTGATAAATTTTAAATAAATAAAATTAATTTTAATTTTTAAATATTTTTATTAAAAGTAGGATACTTAAATAGTTAATTCAATTAATGTTTTCTATAACTTTAACTTATAATTATTGAAAATATTTTATAATAAAAATAAAATATATTATATTATATTTATAATATTTAACAATTTTAATGTTAAAGTTGTAAATAATATAAATGAACATAAAAAATGAAAAATACATAAAAAAATAAATTAAAAGAAGATAAATAATATATGAATTATAAAATAATAAGAGTTAAAAATAGAATATATAATAAATTAATTTCATTAAATAAAATATTTAACTTATTAAAAAGTTTATGATAACAAATGAATTATATTATATCTATATTATTCAATATATTACATCAAAACTTTAAATAATAAGAATAAATATTAGGGCTAACAACAAGTAAAATCATATTCATGAGCAACTCACAATTCAATTTGAGATCTAATTTGATAAGTCGAGACAAATGAACGATACATAAATTAAATTATCTTGCTTGTATTTTAAATGAGTCAAATTTGAACTTATTAAAAATTAACTTATTTGTATTATGAGCTAACTCAATATATAAATATATAAAATAAGTAAATAAATATATTATGTATAAATATATATTGTAATGTATTATTATATTTTAAAAAATTATTTAATGACATTGTATTTTAAAATCTAAAATATTATATATTTATTAATAATATATTATTTCATTAATTTTTTAAGAATTTCAAATATAATTTTGAGTAAATATATGAAAAAATTAATTAACAAAGATCAATAATTTTTAAATTGTGAGCTTATTAGAAGAATGAAATTTAAAGAGTAAAAATTTTGTAAATCATTTATTAGTTTTACTTATATACATCAAATAATGGTGTAAATAATTTGAATTAATGAATCGAATCGCACTGCTCATAAGCTTAATTCAAGCCAAGTTCGGACTAAAAATATTGATTTAAATTGAGTTTCAGCGTAATGATAAGTTCAATATATTTAAAGTGAGCTAAATCTAAGTTGAGACTAATTTTGCTCAATTGGGCTCATTGTTAGGCTTAGTGAATGAGAAAAAGGAAGAAAAATATATAATAGAATAATTGAAATGAGAAAAAAAACTGTATGTACATGTTATAAACTCTTGGTAAAATCTTAATTAAGGTATTTTTAATTTAAAATATAATACTTAAAATTATTAGAAAAAAATTAATAAAAATAGAATATACAATAAATTAAGTAATTAAATTAAAATTTTAATTTATTTAAAATATTTTTATAATAAAAAATATAATATGATATATTTATGTACTTAGAAATATTGATTTCTAAGCTTTAAATGTCATAAGTAAACAAAAAAGGAAAAACGTGAAATATAACAAATAAAAAGAAAAGAAATAATGCTTGAGTTAATAAATAATGAAAGTAAAAAATAAAATATATAATAAAGTAAGTTAATTCAATTAAGTAAAATTTTAATTTATTTAAAATATTTTTACTAAAAGAATTATACCCTGATAAAGTTATATTACTCAATAATATTTGAATCATAACTAATATAAGTGAAAAAGAAAATATATGAAAAAGAGTATATGAGATACACAGTTTTGACTAAATTTCCATTCATATGTATTTAATTTCACATATAATACTTAACTTGATATTAATAAAATATAGACAAAATTTAAATAAGTAAATTTAATTTTAATTTCATATTATTAAAAATAGAACATATAATTAATTTAATTAATAATTTTTATAATAAAATTTTAATTTATTTAAAATATTTATAAAATTTAAAAATAAAATATATAAACTTATATCCATACTATTTAGTAATATTAATATTTAAATTATAAATAATAGAAAAAGACATGAAAAATAAAAAAATAAAAATAACACCTACGTAATAAAGTAATAAGAGTTTAAAATAAAATTAAAGGAAAATTTTATGTTATTTAAAATATATTTATCCTAAAAGTATATTTTAAATTAAATTTATAATACTTGATAGTATTTGAGTTATAAATCATATAAATAAAAAAATAAAAAAAAATTAAAATATATAAATAATGTCAAGGGGGAAATTTTTTTTCCATAGTCCAATATGTGACAAAAAATATTTTTTAGTAAAAAATTGTATATTCAACCGCAAACTAGTTGACTCAATAACTCAATTCATTCATTTTTTTATAAAACTTTTGTCCAATTCAAAAATTTATTATTAAAAATCTCTATCCAAATTTAAAGATTTATTACATGTTTAAAAAAGAAAGTGAATAAAATTTGTTGAATCATATTAACTATTATATTATTTGAAGCACTTTATAAATATTAATATTACTTGAAATAATTTTTTTAATGAGCAATTATGAAATATTTTAAAATACAATTATCTCTTAAATTATTTTATTTAATTTATATTTTTTATATTTTGAGATTTACTACTTTATTATCTGTTTATTACAATATAAATTACCATTATATTTATTTCATATTAAAGTATATATATTAGAATTGATATTTTGCTTGTATATATAAACCTATTAAAATATAAATTTTTAGCAAAGGATAGCGTTACAATCTAAATATAAGATATTATGCTTCACCTATTTTGGAGGTTTTTAATATTAGCTTCTTTATTAATTATTCCTTTTACTATTATGTTATTTATAATTATAATAAGATTAATATTTGTTTATATTTTAAAAATATAATAATAAATTTATACTAATCAAATAATTTTTATATATAAATAAAATATGTAATTCATTATATATAAAAATATAATAATAAATTCAATTGATTAAATCGATTTCCTTGTCTACGGTGCAATTGAAGAAAAGTGTTGCCCTGAAACATGGGACACTTGTCAGCAGCACAGTAGTTCAAATCTGCAAGCAATGGGGCCCACACAATATTCAATTTTGACCTTTTATTATTTTTAAAATTACAAACTTTCCCTAACTCTAATACATCAAAGCCATGTTAGAATGCCAAATCAGGATTTGTCTAGTCCAGTCATATGGGTTCAATGCAATGAGCCACCTTGACTTATACTTTATCTCGTCTTATAGCAACAACAGATCTGCGGCAAGGTTGGGTTCAGTGCAGTGAGCTTTCCCCACTTATATTTTATCCCATCTTGTAGTAGCGACGGATCTGTGGTAAGGATGAGGAATCGCGGCAATTGATGAATGAGGAGGATTCGCCCATGAATGATTTGCGACAAAGACAAGAAATTGACAATGTGGAATAGAAGAATTTGTATTTGTTGAGACATTGATTTTCATTTCGTTTGATGAAATGTCAGAACATTCAATGCCAAGAATCTTTATCGGTGGGCTTGTGGCATTGGTAGTCCAATATATAGCACTGTTGGTCTCTTCTCTAATTTAACAAGTTCCAGATTAGGAATATGAAATAAAAAATGAGAAAAAACATAAGAAAGTGAGGAACTCCATGTGAGATAGAAGCAAACTAAAGGGGGGAGAGAGAGAGAAGGGTAGATAGAGAAAAGGGATAAATGAATTTTGTTGGATAAGAATTTCAAATACTTAAAAAAAATAGTAATATTATATATATTAAAAATATTAATAAAAATTAAATTATTATCATTAAAAATAATTGAATTAATTTTTAAAATTTAATTTAATAAATATAATAATTTTAAAATTTAATTTTAAATATTATTTTTAATATTTATAAAATTTAATTCACTTTTATACGATTTTCTATCTCAATCTTTTGTCAGAGGCCAATTATATAAAGACAAGTCATAGTTTGCAGGCCTCTACGAGTATTTGTGTGGCACTGTAGCAGCCCACCTCTACAGCGGTACATGTGAATCCCAGTCAACATTCAAGCCACTTCTAAGGTGGCAACATGTGACCACAACATATATCCTACGTCATTCTTATGAGGCTTTGCTTGCAAATTTTAAAATTTTAGATAGGGAAGATTTGCAATTTCAGAAATAATAAGGGGTCAAAACTAAATATTGTGTGGACCCACTGCTTGCATATTTGAACCATCGTATTGCTGACAAGTGCCCCATTTTTGCACTACTTGTATATTCGAACTATTGCGTTACTGACAAGTGTCCCATGTTTCGGTGCAACACTTTTCTTCAATTACATCGTAGACAGTACCGCTGAATCGATTTGACCTTAACTTATTTGTTTTAAAAAATTAATAATCGATCTGGATCTTTTAATATTAATATATTATTAAATTTAATTATTTATTTATTATGTTTAATGTATTAAATTTTATATTCAATGAAATATCTATATATATCGTAATAATGTACTATATTTCTTCCTTAAAAATTTCTAATTCCTTTCTCTATGTTTGGATTTCCATTCGTAAACCCTCGGCAATGTCAAGCGCTCATCATCATCTCACTCGATCCCTCTCGTTTTCACTCCAAAGATTAAGATTTCTAACTTTTCCCCCTCAATTTCTTCTTACCGCCGATTGTAAGCATTTTAATCATAAGTGCAATCAACCCAATGTTTTGGTGGCTCGTGTCGTATCGTCTACTTCTTGAAGTTCACACTCCAACTTGAAATGCCATGGAACGAAGAGCTAGCGTTGAATGACTGGTGAATTGTTAGAGGTTCACAATTTCGTTTTGTCAAAAATTATGAGGCTTTAATTTATAATTGTCTCTGATCGTAAAAACTAAATCTGAGTGTTACCTATGGATTTAATTGATGGGGTTTTAAAAATTGAAGTCAAATTTTTGCTCAGTTCACCTTCTAAAAAGACGATGTCCCTGTTAACTTCATAGTATTTGAATTTGTTTAGTCTACAAGGATTTCATGCTTAGAATGACAGTGATCTGCACGTCAGTTTTGGTTCCTAAACCTCCTTTTGTCCCCACTGGTACAGATACAATGGGAAGAGAGACGCAAGTGGATTAATCTTTCTCTGACTGTTGTATTCTATCAATTAAATGAAAAATTATGTGTTACAATAAGAATGTGAGAGTGTCATTTTTTATACAATTCATTTGAGAAATGAACTTAAGGTTATCCTCAAGCTAGCTAGATTCACTTTCTTCTTTAAGTTTCTGTAAAAATGTAAAGCTACTTGGAGGAAGTCATTGAAATGGAATATTTCTACCTTTCCCTTGATATAGATCACACTTGATTTGAACATTGACTATGAGAATGACACAATCTTCATAGTTAAGTGCACTGCAATCTATGTTCCTATAAATGATTTCAAAAAAACGGAGTTGGTTAAATATTGGTGCTTTATTTGTCTGTATCAATGTGGTAAATGCTCCTAAGATGTGATCTCATCCAAAGACATCTTTAATATACTTAAGGATTGAGAGATTGTTACTTTAGAATGACTTATAACTTATCAGTACAAGTTATATGACTTCTTCCATGTTTGTCTGTGTTTTGGAGCATTAGAAATAAACCTTTTCAATATCTTAAATTGGATGAGTGGAAGATGACATTGTGTATTAGTGTATGAAACAGTGACACACACGAGGACAAGCTAGTTAGAACTGAAGTAGCTTAGCATTTAGGCTTGACAGTACATATATAACATGTATTCAAGTATGCAGAACATGCTGCTACTCTCACATGGTGAATCTACTAATGCATGTGATGCCCAGACTTTGATCCATTCATGCGGCACCTCTAAATTCTTAATCAACTTAGCTAGCATACAAGGCAGTCTTGTCCAGGGACACTCCCCACATATATAGGTCATCTTCTTTGTTCACATGATCATGTCACTTGCAATGCATGTTTTATAATGCTAAAATATCAAGAATAAAGAAATGCAGAAATATCTATCATATGAAGGGCCATTTATTGTTATTATTTTTTTCAAACCACTTAAAGATTTTATTCAATTTGTGATGCTTAGGCAAACAGGTTTATTAGTTGTTCTGGACCCTCCCGGTCATAATGTCCATGCTATGTGATACCAGATGCTAATGGAAGGTTTTTCAATTCTATATGAAAGACTCACTGCTGATCAAGTGATGATAATCTTGGCATTGCTTGCTATAACTGATGGATTAAAAATTGTGTACCTTTTACAACTTGTGGCTCTGTCATGTTGTCTTAGTAGAATGTTCTATTTAGGGTGTAAAATTTTGGATAATAAAATTGAAATTCTAGATTATGATTACTTTTATTAATTGATGGAGTGATTTATCAGCTATCTCAAACATCATTTTATTAGTGTTTGAGCCTGGTTGTGGTTCATTCTTTGTAGTGGACATAAGGCATTGACGTCCTTAATTTTAAGTGATTGTGTCATTGCAATATTATAGTTTATGCATTTCATTTTGTCTTTAGGATTCTTAGATCTATAGTTTGGTGAGTAATTTAGGTTCCATAATGTTGTATATAATAAGTGTTATTGAGTGCTGAAGGTTGAGATGTGGGAAATTATGAGAAAGAGTGTACTAGATGGAATCACAGTTGTGAAACCATCAAATTTAAAACCCTGTTGAAATTTATACGTTGACCCTTTTGAAAAAACTCCTTCCCTTTTCTTTTACTAGCTTTCTCTTGCTTTCTCTTGAATTCTTTCTCCTTTGCTGATCATGTGTTACATTGGGCAAAAGAACTGGGCACACCAGACCATGAATGAGTGGTATGTTGTTTCAAGCATTGGAAAACAATTGCTTTTATTTTGTTTTGATAGTAAAAGCTTTCATTGCCCTGAAGAGTTTTGGGGGGGAGGGGGGGGGAGGCGGGAGAAAACAAAGCCTGTAATGTAAGGCTTGATAGTTCATCGGTTTCAAACCCATAATGTTTTTGTTTTACTCAATAAAGAGATATTAAAATTAATCAGAAAATTAATTAAGGCCTATTTGTTTTCTCTTTTTAAAAATAATTTTTTATTTTTTATTTTTTGTTTTTAAAAATAGAAAATTTTCTTGACAATTTATTTTTAGAATCTATTTTTAAAAATTATTATCTAAATGTGTAATTTAAAAAAAAGAAATAATTTTTAGTTATTTTTTAAACTTATTTTCTTCTTCTAAATATTGGTTTTGTAATTAAATGAAATATTTCTTTATTTACTATATTAACTACCTTTTATTTTTTATTTTTCTTCAATTCGAATATAATTTTTGAAAATAAGAAAATAGTGTTTTAAAATATAAAAATAAAAATATATTCAAACATATCCTAAATTTTTTAATTATCTCCAACATGGTGTCTTGGATAGCAAATATGAATTAATTACTATGTTAAGAAAATTACATTCTTGTATTTGTACCCCCGCGCACGTGCGCACACACACATATATATATATATACATATATCTCCACACATATGCATGCAACATGTTTGATAAATTATTTGAATTTTTTGTATACCACATAAATGAGCCTAAAATTAATATGTCAATATTCAATATTATAATTATATTATAAATGAGCCAGTAGGGGTATTATATATTTTACCTTTTTATTAGTTAGTTAAGTAGATGATTTAAGTAGTTATAGAATTCTCTAATTTTTAAACGTTTTATTCTTTGTCTCATGTGTAAATTTTATTATTAATAACTTGTGTATGTATTAGCTATGAAATGGCCCCAAAACACGAGATCTATAATTCCAAGCTTGGCACAATTACAAGGACAAATTAGTAATAGTAATGGCCGGGCTTGCAACAAGAAAATCATGGCAATCAAGATGAATTTCAATCTATAAATGTCCACAGTGGAGCATCTAAAATAGATAGTGAAGATTCAACCACTACAAGCCTAATTGAAAATCAATCTCAACATAAAATGTTAGCCTTGCTGGTTAAGATAATACGTAAGCTTAATACAAGTTTAGTATATTACTTATTATTACTCTCAAAGTTTACTTATAGATTTAAAATGTGCTAGCTTTTACTTTATGTATATATGGTAGACACTAATATTAGGAAAATCACAACTACAAAAAATGGTCCCATATGAGGTTTGGCATTTGAGAAAAAAATCACATGTTATTGTGGAGCTTAATCATAGTGGACAAGGAAATGACAATGGTTCAAATTTGTTTGAGATTTTTGGAAAAATTAACTCAAAATCCAAATATTTGTCCCATAAATATTACACATTGGTATTGGATGGATGCCAATTTACAAAAGCCACAAGCAATTTAAATTAATTGAGGTAGAAAACAATAAGGAATCACTAGTACTATTATATATTTTGCATCTATTATTAGCATATCTAATTGTTGGTTTCATATTATTTAAGAACATTTCCAATTTGATTATAATGCTGGTTGTAAATGGGATATGATGGTCTTAGGTGAAAGATGGAGAGCTCACAAGTACAAGTTGAGGTGCAAGTACTTTTATCTGGTTAAAAGCAAATCTGGTTAAAAGTGAGGAAAAGTTGCTTGCAAATCCTTCTTTGAGAGTGGATAATGGTGAGCAGTCAGCTTTGGTGTCAAATTAACATCAAGAGCATATGAAGGTATATCTTTAATTGTATCCTTATTTGACAAGATACATTTATGAGAAAATCATGTCTATATAATTATTTCTATATGATAAATAAAGCTTGATATATATTTTCATATTTGAATATTGCAGAATATAAGTGCAAAAAATACTGAAAATTTAAATAAGCTTAAAGTTCCTTACATTGGTGGCAGTAAGAGTAATGTAAGGAAAACTAGTCAAATGTTATGTTAGGATCAAGATGGAGTGAATATATATTTTCTTATGCTCAAGTCCTTGCTTTAAGATGTATACCTAATAAATATAAATCAATTGCCCTAGTTAATAGTTATTTAATTTTACTCTAAATGTTGTTAATGTTAGGAGAAATAAGTGGGAAGGCCTGTGTGTGTCAAAGGGAAGTTGTTTTATCCAACAATAATAATAACAACAGTAACAAAGTCTTATCTCACTAAGTGTGGTCGACTATAATCACATGATGCCATCAGACTCTATCTAAAATTAAATCTTTAGAAATATAATTCAATAAGAGATCTTTTTTTATAATTTTTGTTAATATTTTTTTTAACCTTCCTCTACACCTTTTCGTAGAAGAAAAATTGATCACATTTGCTTAAAATAAATGAAAGCCATGTGACTGAAAAAGGGAAGATCTTAGCTTTAAGTATAGAAGCAATGATATTTCAAATTTGATTTAAAATTTGAAATGAGTTGAGGTTCTTGTAGGTATGATATTTAAAAAAGATGGAAAAAATGGTTATAAATTGTCCTGATGTTTTTGGTTATTTAATTATAGTAGAATTAATTTTATTGAAAAATGACAATGAAATTATGGATTGGTTTAGGTGTGTGTTATGGATTCAATTCTAAACTTACAAGTGTTCTACCATATGGTTGGTATATAGTAGGTATGAATTAAGAATTACAATAGTTGTCTCAGTATAAAACTTAAGTTGATTGCTAGGAAAAATATTATAGTTAATTGATGATATTCAACCATTAAACTTTGAAGATTGCATTTTATGTGCAAGGTAGTATCTTATATTTATGTTTTCTATTATTATTGTATGTTGTAAACATTTGGTATCAATTTCCAATATGAGAGGTCGTTTGATTTACCTCAATAGCATGGAAAGTTCTATTTCTCGAAAAATAGAAAGTTGGTAAATTATTTGATTAGCCATTATCTCACAAACTGTAGGGAATAAAACTTCTTGAGAAGTTTTACTTCTCACAAAATATGAAAAGTCACTTACCCACCTCTCCTTAGGTAAATTCTATTTCCCATATTATTTATAGATACAATGACAAAATTATCCTCATTAGATTTAATTAATAACAACTAAACTTTATTATTTTATATTATAATAATATTAAGAATATAATAATTATTTTATTAATACTTCTTAGGATATTTAAAGTTAAATCAAACAAGACATAAAAAGTTACTTTCCATGAAGTGTCACTTCCTATCACAAAATATGAAAAGTCACTTACCCACCTCCCCTTAGGTAAATTTTATTTCCCATATTATTTATAGATATAATGACAAAATTATCCTCATTAGATTTAATTAATAACAACTAAACTTTATTATTTTATATTATAATAATATTAAGAATATAATAATTATTTTATTAATACTTCTTAGGATATTTAAAGTTAAATCAAACAAGACATAGAAAGTTACTTTCCATGAAGTGTCACTTCCTATATATCAACTAAATAACTTTGAGTATTTCTTAAGAAATTCACACCAGAAAATTCACATAGGAAGTTATTTCCTAAGAAGTTCAATTTTCTACAGGAAGTTACTTCCTTTGTAAACCAACGATTCCTAAGATTTTTTAGCACTTGCCTCAAGATCAAGAATATGTTGCTACTTCGGGTGTCCCATCAAGAATTTTAGCTCAACCAGATGATGCAATTGGAAAAGTAATTGGAAATGAACATTACGTGCAAGAATTAGGGCTTGGATTTGTCCTTCTAATACTTTTACATTGCCTATGCAACATGATAGTTCTATAAATTTAGGTGCTTCTACCAACAATGCAGTTGGAAAGTGAGTTCAAGACTTAGAATAGCAAGTTGAGATTTTAGAGGAGAAATTGTCTGGATATGATGAGACCAAAGAGTAGCTTTCACAAACTTAAATTCACTTGAATAAATTTTTGAAATTCATGCATGATAAATTTAGTTTTAAGTTTTCAACTTCCAATCATGATATTTCTCATTCTTAGTTATCTTTATATGCAAGACTTGTTGAATTTTATTAGTTGCATTATCACATTTAACTTTTTGTTAGATGTCTAAACAAGAGTTGAATTTTAGGATTTGGTTATTTCTATATTTTTTTTGTAGTGACATGAAGTAGTACATTTTCAGGTTAATTTTTTGGTTATGACTTAAAAGAAAATTATTTTGCTGCAACCAAAACTATAGCTAATTATGTAATGAACAAATAAAATTAAATAGAAAATGGCTATGTTTATTAACCATGGCTAACATTATTTATTTATTTATTTTACAGCCAAATTTATCGATGGTTTTGATTGCGGCTAATATAAATGTATGAACATTTTAAATTCTTGGTATATATTTAGCAATGCTAAAATCTCTGGGTAAAACAAAATTGGCTACGATTGTAAGTGTAGCAATACTCATGTTACCACACCTATAAAAAGGTTGGCAAAAAATATTCGCAATGCTTTGTTTAGTTTCAGCTTTTTGAATGTGGCGGCTTATTTTTAGCCATAACCATGGCTAATTAGTGTTTTTTTCTTTTAATAAGGTCCAAATCTCATTTCCACCGTAATCGATAATACGAGAATATTAAAAGAAAAAACGGTTATGTTACACATTAATCCGCAATTTCTTAATATGATATATATGAGTTTAAATTTAATGTACCATAAGTATAAAATATTTTATGATATTAATAAAAAAAGAAATTAAAAAATTAATAATAATTAAAAATATTTATTAATATTAAGAGAAATTTCGTAGTTTTTTTTATTGATATGATAATATAAAAATAGTTAATAATGTAAAATTAATTTATACTAATACTAAATTAAGATTAAATCATATAACTGTGATATAAATTTTGATATCTATCTCCTTTATCAAATCACAATCTTAATTTCTTTAGAAAATTTAGCAAATCCATATAATAGTGATATTTAAACATTGCTTTATCCTTTAAGATCACATGCCATGAAATCTAAACGTAAAACATGGATAATTGAAATCAACGAATCTCCACACCCCCCCAAAACAAAAGAAAAAAATTAATGAATCTTGTATATTAGTTGAGCCAAGTCGAGGGCTTAGAAGTAATAACAAAGCTAGGAATTTGAATTTAGGAGCCCGATTGCAAATTGGTAAAATTTTATTTGGATGTATACAATTATTTTTAAAAAAAAATGTAATCTTTTTTATTATTTTGATGTAATATATTGTGATTTTTAAAAAATACGAAGTATTATACAAAATTAAGGAAGTTTATTCATAAGGGTTGTAATACACAAGTTATTTAGACATAAGAAATATATATTATTTTTTTAATAAGTTTTAATAAAATTACACGTACTCCCTTCTCATTTCAAAACCTACACAAATTGCTTTGAAACATAAAATTATGCTACACTTATTCCCATATTTAAATTTTTTAATAAAAAGATTATTATAAATTTAAAATAAATAATATATAACAATTTAAGTATTTTTTCATCAAATATATATTTTAGTTAAACTCAAATGTCTAAAAATCTATGACCCTTACATTAAAAATTGATTTTTCATTAGTTATATTTTAAATGTTTGAGTTTAATCAAAATATTCATTTTATCACAAAATATTTCAAATACCCCATTGGAATATATTTTTTGATTTGAATCTACAATTATTTTTTGTCATGATTTTATTAAAGGAGAGTTTTAAATTTGGATTCAAGGATAGCATTATTTTATATTACAAAGAAAGTTTATATAGATTTTGAAATTAAAGGAGAGGTTTATGTAATTTCACCAAAACTTGAAAGATATTAATGTAATTTTTCTCTTTAAACTTTGATTAAAAAAATTTGCAATAAAAACCTATAATATTTGTAAAAATATAATTGATTTAATAAAATTACTTTCTCTCTCTCTCTCTTCTTTTAAGGCATGTATATAGAATTTATTATAAAAACTTAGGAAGACAAAATCAAAATAAATAGCAGGTGATAACTTTAATGTAATTTTATTATATGTGTAGTATAAATAAGTGAAAATAATTTTTTTCTAAAAATGAAATTAAATCTAAATAAAAGTTAAAAAAATATTTTATAAATCATGTAATTTTTTTGTGAGGATGTAAACTTTTGTTTTAACTAAATATATGTTTTGATAAGTCTTTTACCTTCTAAGAAGGTGAACTAATCTTGTACAATAAGCAAACATAGCTAATAGGTAAGAGGTGACCCGTCGAAGGAATCTTTGATGCCTAAGTTAGTATACAAGTAAAGTTTGAACACTTAAGTAGATTAATTTAGGGTTTACGGTATAAACCTAGTAACTTTGTATAGTTAAGCAATTAGGCATAAGAATATCCCAAAAACAAAAAAAGGTTGCACTGTTAGCATATGAGTCTTAACATTCCAAAGTAGTAGCATAATGGCACAAGTATTACATGGTACTACTACAATTTTTACTACTTGTACCAAATTGGTACGAGTTGAGGAATCAAATAGAAAATTAAAATTGGCCTCTATATTTTAATTTGATTTTATATGAAATTATAAATTGGATTATTTGTTTTCTGGTCTTATCTTTATAAAATTCATCTTAAGTGGGTTTGTATGAATTCTTTGGAAAATTTGACTAGTCTATGTAATTTTATTGGGCATTCACTCTTCCAACACTAAGCCTAAATCTATTTTTAAATGTATTTCCCCATGTACTAATTTCATTTGTCTCCATTTGGTTAATTTTGAATTATGAAAAAACTTGAAAGTTAAAAAAAAACCTATAAAGCAAGACTAGTTATTCAATTAAATAGGTCTTATTATATATTATTTGATGTGTTAACTATTATCCTTTCTAAATAACATTTGTGGAATGTTTATTTAAAAAAGTTTAAAAAAATGCTTTTTATCTTGTCTCCCAACACATGCTTTATTAAAAAAAATTAAAACATTAAGATTTCTAGTCGGAGAAGCAACTTGGAAACCAATTTTCCTTTTAGAAATAATTTTGAATTACCTCATTATTGTTCATAAATTTGTCATATAGTAGAATTTCAAATTCATTAATTTGGGCAAAAGAGCAAGCTATTTGCTTTTTGAAGAAAAAATGGCAAGCTATTTGCTCTTCCGAAAAAAAGGTGCAAAAGAGAGAGAAACCAAGGCTGAGCTAGATTCTACTATGCAAATTTAGCAAAATAAGCTTCTAGGATAAGTTAAAGCTACTTAGGGAACAAGTAGTATTCTTCTATAAATAGCTTTCTACACCAAAAAGATGAGTTGTTCTTGATTTTTTCTTGCTAAAGCTCTTGTACTTCTCAAAATTTCAATACTCTCTTCAAGCATATTATGCATAAACTTATAAATCTACACTTAAAAGTTTTAAGCGAAAATTATAAAATCTCCTAGCGAGATTGTGATGAAACTTTTCTTGCATTTGAGAACAGTTAGAGATTGAGAGAAAGAAGGTGTCTTTCTTGGGAAAATTTAATTGCTTGTGTTAAGCCTTGAATTAGGCTTAATAAAAGGTTCATGTGAGAAGAACAAGCAAGATTGATGTCAAAAAAAGGTAAAAGATTGTGAAGATAAGTGATATAACTTACTTACAACTAGTGAAATATCTTAAATGATACTTGGTAGCTTGATAAGAGAAAAGTAAACCTCAAAGGCATTTTTTTTAAATCATAGAACCTATATAAAAATTCTGGGTATTCTTTCTTTATTCCTACTACTTTATACTTTCAAGTTTTAGTCTTTTAAGCACTTTAAATTTCATATTCTTGGTAACACTTGATTTAATCGCATGGATATTTTAGTTTTATAAAAATATTAATATATTTTTTATACTATATATTCACTATTTTTTAGATGAAGTTCTTAAGAAAAATTAATTTTCATTATTGCTACAAATTTTAGTAAGCCAATTCACCCGTTAGCTTATTTATTCTATCAATTAGTATTCGAACTTAATTTCATTATTTTTAAAGTTTAACAACTTTGGAAAAAAAAATCTTATAGGAAATGGATTTTATTCATCACACCTTTAGACTGAAAGGATATTGAACCACTAGGCCACCACTCTTTGATGGTGTAAACTATGAATAATGAATATTTAAAATGATAATTTTGATCAAATCTACCAACATTAATGTGTGAAAAATTATCAAGCAAAGATATAAAGCATCAATAAAAAGTAAAAAAGGAAGAATAGTGTCTAAACCTGAAAGTGATTGGATAAAAAATGACTACAAGAAGGAAGCACTACATGCAAAAGCTATAAATACTATCATGTATGTCATAACAACTAGAAAATTCAAGAAAATTTCAAAATATACTTTGGCTAAAGTTATATGGAAGAAACTAGAAATCACTTATAAAGGCACAAATCAAGAAAAAGAAATTAAAATAAAAATGCTTGTACATAAGTATGACTATTTAGAATGTGAGAAAATGAAAAAAAATAAAACCTATGTTTGAAAGAATCTCAACCATTATTAATGATCTTCTTGCATTAGAAAACATTATTATTGATGAGAACTAATAATACAAATCTTCAAAACTTTACCAAAAATAGGTAATTTAAAGTAAATGACATATAAGAAGGAAATAATTTCTTAACTCTTTCTTATGATGTGCTAAGATACAAACTCACAGCTCATGAAAAAAAATATATATAAGAAATGATCAAGAAAAGAATAGCTTTCAAAACAATCTCAAGAAACAAATAATCAAGAAGATGAAATGGCTTTGATGGCAAAATAGTTTTTTAGATGTACAAAAGAAAAGAAGGATTCAAAATAAGAACACTCTAAAGAAAAAAGCAAAACAAAGAAGAAACTAGCAATCGAACTTTGACTTGCTTTGAATGCCAAAAAAAAAAAAAAACTCATGAGAAAAGTGATAGTCCAAAGCCAAGAAAATTTCAAAAAAGAACCATAAAGTAGAAAGCAATGATGGTCGCTTGGAATGTGAAGATGAATCACTCGAAGAAAAGAATGATAACATTTTAAATTTTTGTTTGTTTCATAACTAAGAGCTAAGATGATAAGGTAATAGATGATTAATCCAAATCTCCTTTATTTTATAATGAATTGCATGAATCTTTTGATAATTTGATAAAAGATTTTCACAAAATTTTAACAAAATATTTTAAATTAGAAAAAGAAGATCTAGCTTTGACAAAAGAATTTAATTCTTTTAAAATAAAGGATAAACAAGTTTTCAAAAGTGAAAATCATTTCTTGACAAAAGTAATAGAAATCTTTGAAAGAAGAAAAAATAAGATTTTGATTCTCTAGAAAAATAAAGCAAAGCTTTTCCAAAGAAATAGAATTTTTGAAAAGGAAAAATAAAGCCTTAACAAATGATATTAAAAATTTAAAAATAGAAAATAACAAAATAAGATCTAACTTGGAGCATCAATTTCTAATCTTAAGGAAGAAATTTTTTTTTTTTCTAAAATAGAAGATAAATACTCTAACTAATGATCTTGTTAAATTTGTTAAAAGAAAGGATAATTTGGATATAGTTTTAGATATTCAAAGGTAAGAGGAGGATTAAAATATCTTAATTCTCATTATGAAAAGCATTATAAAAATCTTTTCATAAAAGCTTCTTGCTCATCAAGTCCTTATATTACTTGTAATTATTGTAGAAATAAAAGACATATAGCATCCTTTTGCCATATAAGAAAAATAACAAGTATGAGGAATAATCAAGCAAGAATGCCTAAGGCACAAAATGATAAAATAAAAACATTAAGTAACTCTTAAGGACCTAAAATGATTTAGTATTCAAGAAGATCCAATCATATATTGTAGATGCATTTTAAATCCATAATCAAGAAAGATGATTAGCTCCTAGATGGTGATTATTCAAGACACATGATTGAATATTGCAGCAAATTTTTTTTCTTAAGCTTGGTTCATGACCATTTGAGATAACATGTAGTGTATAATCATCGCTATAGGTAAAATAGGTATAAGATTTACTTCCATTGATAATGTTAGTTTATTTAATGATTTTTAGCATAATTTTTGAAGCATTATCCAACTTTGTAATAAAGGTTATATAGTTATCTTTGAATCTTCTCATTGCTTTATTCAAGACAAAAAGGAAAATAAAATTGTTTTATTGAAAAAAGAGTTAATAATGTTAATGTTTTAAACAAGGAAAATATTTCTTTAAACTCTTTAAAATGTTTTGCATTAATAAATAATAAAAGTTAAATATGATATAGAAGACTTGGCAATATCAATGTGTCTCATTTCAAATCTTTCCAAAAAAGACCTTGTAATTGGTCTTCCAAAAATTACCTTTGAAAAAGATCATTTATGTGATGTATGTCAATAAGGTAAACAAGTAAAATTATCTTTCCAACCAACAAATATAGTTTTAACTTCTGGACATTTAGAACTCTTACATATAAACTTATTTAGTCTAACTAAAACATTGAGCATGGGAAGGAAAAAGTAGGACTTGGTTATCATTAATATTTTTTTTAAATATACATGAGTGCATTTCTTTGCATAAAAAGAAGACACATTTGAAATATTTGAAAATTTTTCAAGAAACTTTAAAATGAAAAAATTGTTTGCATGTCAATATTAGAAGTAACTATGATAGAGAATTTGAAAATTAAATATTTGAATTCTTTTGTAAAAATAATGGTATTGGCCATAACTTTTCTTATTCTAAAACTCCCTAACAAAATGGAGTTATTAAAATAAAGAATATGTTATTGTAAGATCTAGCACCATGCTTTATAAAAATAATTTGCCAAAATATTTTTAGGTCAAAGCTATAAATACATCTTGCTACATTTTAAATAGATGCTTTGTAAGACCTATTTTGAAGAAAACTTTACATGAATTATGGATGGGTAGCAAACCCAACATAAATTATGTCTATATTTTTAGATGTAAATATTTTATTTTAAACAATGGAAAAGATAACTTTGCAAAAATTGACTTAAGAAGTAATGAAATTTTTTTTATTAAATACTATACTTCAAGTAAAGCTCATAAAGTACACAATAAAAAAATTCTCACTATAGAAGAAATCATACATGTTGTATTTGATGAATCTAATTGTACTTCTTTAAGAGAGCACATAAATGATAATGATCAAATAGTCTTAAATGAGAAAGGAATAAAAAAGTAGGGTGGATTGAGAAAAGATATTCAGCCTAAGGCTTAAACTCCATAAGAGCAAAAAGGTTATTTTTTTGAATAAGATCAAGAAATTGAATAATTTCCTTTGAATCATATTGAAAAACCTTATAAGTCACTACAAGGGAGCAATATGAGCTTACCAAGAGAATGGAGACGTCATTCAAGCTACCTAAATGATTTTATCATTGGTAATCCATCTTAAAGTATGAAAATTAGATTTTTTTTTTAAAATAAAACAAATAGAATTTTGCTTTCCTATATAGAACTAAAAATTGTACAAAATGCTCTTCATAATGAAAGTTGGCTTAAAGTTATGAAAGAAGAGTTAAATTAATTTGAAAAAAAATAAAATATGGAAGCTTGTGCCTCAACCATCCAATCATCCAATAATTGAAATCAAATGGGTATTTGGGAACAAATTAGATGAATCTAGTAAAATGGTAAGAAATAAGACAAAGTTAGTAGCACAAAGATACAATTAACAAAAAGCCATTAATAATGATGAGACTTATACACCCATTGCTAGATTTGAATCTATTATAATGCTACTTTTATTTGTATGCTTCAAAATTTTTAAACTTTACCAAAGGGACGAAAATACTTTTCTAAGTGGATTTCTAAGTGAAAAAGTTTATGTAAAACAACCTTCTATATTTGAAGATAAAGAAAAGCTAAATCATATTTTTAAAATTACTAAAGTTTATTATAGTTTAAGACAAGCTCCAAGAGTTTAGTATGAAAAGTTAAGTAAGTTTCTTGTTAACAATGGTTTTATTAGAGGAAAAGTGGATATAACTTTGTTTTTAAAAATCATTGTGCATGCCATTTTGATTATGCAAATTTATGTTGATGATATTATTTTTAGATCTACAATGAGCTTCTATGCAATGAATTTTCAAATATTATGAAAGAACAATTTGAAATGAGAATGATGAGAAAGCTCATTTTTTTCCTTGAACTTTAAGTCAAGCAAACAAAGGAAGAAATCTTTATAAATCAAGCAAAATGTACAAATGAGCTCTTAAATAAATTTGGAATGAAAAATACAAAAATTATTGGCATTCCTATGCATCCATCCATAAAATTAGACAACAATGAAAATAGTAAGCTAATTGGTGAAAAATGGTATTAAAGTATGATGACTTATTTCTTTACTCAATTGTAAGTAGATTAAATATTATGTTTAGTATTTTTTTTATGTGTTAGATATAATTAAATCCCAAAGATTCCACTTACATGCAATTAAAAGAATATTTAGATATTTACTAAAGACAAAGAATTTTGGCCTTTTATATTTCAAGGATAGTTCTCTTGACCTAGTATGATATTCAAATGCTTACTTTACAAGAGGTAAGTTAGATTTTAAAAAAAAAAAGTATAAGTGGAATGTGTTAATTTTTGGGATAAAGAATTATATTATAACATAGCAAAAAACAAGCTTTAATTGCTCATTCAACAGCTAAATTAGAATGCATGGTAGTTGGATGTTACTACACTGAAATGTTATAGATAAAAAGGTAACTTGAAGATTATGATTTGAAATTCAATCTTATTTCTATTTTTTTTCTTGTTGATAATACAAGTGTTATAAATCTAATGAAAAATCCTATTCAACACTTAAGACCCAAACATATTGAAATCAAACATCATTGTACTTGAAATCTTATATATAAAGAAGACATATCACTTTAATTCATAGGCACTAAAAATCAATTAATGAATATATTCATTAAAACTATTCATAAGGATAGATTTTGTGTTATTAGGAAAGAACTTGGTAGATATGTTTTGATTGAATCTATTTGATTTGTATCCTTTAAACATGCCCTTACATGTTTATGTGATATTACATTCATTATAGGGTAGAAATAGCATTAGAATTTTAAGGTTTGATGATAAAGGCAGTAAAAAAGCAAGTTCCTTGATTTTTCAAACCTCTAACAAAAGGGTTTGTTTTGAATTTCGAATTTTTTACTATTAGACTATGCCAAAACCTTGTTTCATGTTAACTCTTAATAAACAAACAAATACTTAAAATTCCTAATAGTATTTTGCTTCATTTTAATAAAATATTTAATTTAATTTCTTATAAATTGAAGTCATAAGTTTAAATTCTACTTAAATTAGTTAGTAATCATCTTAATTGCTTGCATTGTTTCAAAAATTACATAGGATTAAATTCTAGCTACTCCTAGGTTTGATTTCCAAGTATTTTTATTTCCCATAAAATCTTGTAAAACCTATAATTCAATGCTCATTTACAGAAATTTTTGCTATTTTCATCAAATTCATCAGCCAAACCTTACCTCTCTAAGCTAATCATTGCTATCTTTCTTATCTAAACACTCTACCTCTTTAACTTTAAACTAACATATTTCCTTTTTTTTTTATAAACCCCAGTGCTTTACTTTCCAGAAAATTATTACTAACCATTTCTAAACCTAGAAAATCATCAAAAGCTCTTTCCTTCACTTTTTGATTATTATCAATCAAAACAATCTTTTACTCTATTTCTATTCTATTTCCTATTTCCTATTCATAAAGATCAAATTTTTCCTTCTTTTTTTGAAATGAAGAGACCTTTAAACTTTAATGAAAATGGTTTCAAAGACACATTTTCTTGTAAAAGGTTTAAGTTGCTCTAAACTAAAAAATGCATTCAATTAAGAAAGAATGACCTACAATCAATGGAAAATACTAAAGTATAATGTTTCTGATGGATTGATGAAACAGGATGGGCAGAGTTTTTGAAAATGGAGGAGATGATTTATAAAGAACACGTAAAGCTTTTCTATATAAATATTAAGGCATAAAAAGAGGATGATGAGCTGATAATACTTATAAATGACAAAGAATAAAATATTGACACAACACTAATGAATTAGATAATAGAAACTCCAAATGAAAGAGCCATCATCAACCAAAGTAGAATTACCAAGAATGATGGTGGCTATAACTTTAAATATTGGTTCAAAAAGCTTAGAAATGGCAACAGCACTCGCACCAGCATTCCTTTTTGCTTTGAGCTATTGAAATTGAATTCAACATTAATCTTGAATATCTTGTAATAAAATAATTCACATCCATGAGGAGTAAAATGAATGGTTCATTAGGGTATGGTATGATTATCATGAAGATATTTAAGTACTTTGGGGTTGATCAATTTAAAGAAAAATGGAAGTCTATTTTTAGTACTAATATAATGAATGAAAGTTGGTTAAAAAACTTTTCATGTGGAAAGGAGAAAGAAGTTCCTATTAGAATGAATATGAACATTATGAAGTTAGAGAATTGCTTAGAAAAAATGCATGGAATGAGGAAAAAAGGTCAAATGAAGAATTTTTTAGAGAAAATGATAAAAGAAAAAGAAAATGCAATAGAAGAAGAAGTAACTAAAGATGAAGAAAAAGATATATGGAACATGTCATAATTCCTTATGTTAGAAAAGTTAAAATAGATAAAGAAAGAAAAAAGAAAGGAAAAAAAAGGAAGATGTAGAAAACTGCCAAAAAAAAAAGAAAATGAAATATGAAGGAATTTTCTAGAAAAAAAAAGCAATGGAAATAAAGGAGGTTGTTAAACTATTAAAGAAGATGAAGATAGATAGCAGTAACAGGATACTTTAGTAAACTCACACAAAAAAAAAGAATAACTCAAACAAAAGAAATGATGGGGTCTAATCATGTTCTTGTTTCAGGTTTCACACTATATTATTAAGAAACCTAAAGAAGAAAGTAAAAAGAGATAGAAGTTATTAATGTTTTATTTGATGATAACATCAAAACTTATAAGTCGATCTAATTAGAAAAATTAGGTGGTAGGACAATTAGAGAAAGAGTATTTTTTAAACAAGTTAGAAAAGAAGTCAAGTCTAAAACTATTAAGGAGGAAAGTGTAGACATCATAAAAGTTTATAGAATAATTGGAAAAGGAAAAATAGAAAAGAAAAGATAAAACAACTAAAAGAATATCAGAAGAAAAGAAGAAAGAAGAAGAATAATCTACTTTCTAAAAAAAGAAGAACTAGAAAAATTGGATGAGAATTAAT
Organism: Sindora glabra; assembly: GCA_020226215.1. NCBI lineage: Eukaryota > Viridiplantae > Streptophyta > Magnoliopsida > Fabales > Fabaceae > Sindora > Sindora glabra. Next base: position 23,963,229 of record CM035231.1, on the reverse strand, counting down.
AATAATAATATTCCATTGAAAAAAGAAGAAAAATATAAGGAAAAAAGTGTTGAAGTTCAAATGGAGGAAGTAGCTGATGAATTTAAGAAAGTAATAGAGGAAGAAAAGATTAATATAAAAGTTTAAGAGGAAGACAAAGCTCACAAAAGAGTGTTTGTAGAAATAGAAATTGATCCTAAATAAATTTATTTGTAAAACTTATAAATGTAAATGAATTCTTCCATTCCTAACTCAAAAAAGTTAGGAAAAAGGTGTCGAAGTTTGAATAGAAGAAGTAGTTGATGAATTTGAGAAAGAAATAAAGAAAGAAAAGATTGAGATAAAAGTTTAAGAGGAAGATGAAGCTTACAAGAAAGTATTTGTAGAAATGGAAACTGATCCCAAATAAACTCATGCTTAAAACTCAGAAATGCAAATGAATTCTTCCATTCCTAACTCAAAGAAGTTCAAGTCTTCCAAAAAGTTATCCAATCTTCCTTCCAACATATAATTGTTATTCTTACTAGCTAGTATGAGATCCAACCTTTTAGACAATTGAAGTTCACATAAAAATATTTTAAAAATTTATTTTAGGGACATATGAAGGCTAATAATGCCATTCAATGTTTGCTTTGCCTAATTATGACAAATTTCTCATTGTCTAGAACATTAAACCAAGCAAATGGAATATATAGGTTAAAAGCCTACTAACTAACCAAAATCACTTTGTCCTTTCTTTACCTTATGTGTCTAAACTAAAACCATAAACCATTCCTTTTTTAGATATAAAAACTTTTTCACCAATCCTAATTTCATAATGGTTGAAATGGAAATGTTATTTCAAACCTTTTTCACTAATGTGGGAGCTAAGCCTTTAAATAGCAAGCTAGATGACATTATAAGAATAGACAAACCTAAAAGTGATATGGAGAAGTTGTTTAATAAGGTTGATGAAGGCTTTGAGGAGCTTAAGTACTAAATAATTTTGATGATGCAATTGCCATTGAACTAAAGCAAGCCTCCTAGTCCATCCTAGCCTTAGAAAAGGTTGTTTATTTCTCTTGTAATGCTCTTAGCATCATGCATATGCATGTTTAGTATTATATAAGGCTTCTAATGATCAGGTGCATATATGGTTAAAACTGCTACTTTATTATTTCTTTTAGCATGCATATTTAGGTCTATATATTTATATGATGCTCAAACTCTTTAGTATAATTTATAATTATTCTAAGTACTCACTTTATATATTTTATTTATGACTTCTAGTTTAATTTTTTTTTACTGATGTCAATGCAAATCTTTAGTATATATATATATATGTTGGGAATTCGGATTATCATATGTAGCGAAAATTCAAAATTTGATCTAAATTCTACCTAGGATCCATGTAAAAGATATAAATCAATGATTAGGATTTTACCTATTGGGCACTCGTGTTTCTACTAATTAAAACTTAAGAGAGCGGATGAATCAAACGCTGGCCAAAAGGTACAGCGTCTCTACGGTATCCACACGGAGTGAACAATGACCTTTCACCCTCCACGAATCTACTAGGATGCATTTTTCTCTCTAGGATTTAAGATTGGATGTCTTCTGAGTGATTTAGGATTTTATAGAAGCTTATGAGCATGTTTAAAGTGTTACCCTCAAGTCCCTTTTTATAGAATTTAGGTAAGCCACAATCTTAGTCCTACAGGATAATGCCTCCAAAAATCCTAATCACACTTAACAACTCATCTTATCCTTATCCTAGAGATAATGAGAAGAAATAGGACTTATCTATTAATTATCTAATATTAGATAATAATATTATCTCATAATATAAATATCTTAATATCAGATAATTACATATAGTTATCAAATATCAAAAATAATATTATCTCATAATATATTTATCTAATATCTGATAACGTAATTATTTAATATTAGTTTAATATCAAATAATATCACATAATAATAATTATATTTATTAAGTGAAAAATATATTATTATTTAATAATAATATATATATGCACAAAAATAAATCCAATTAATTAGATATTAATCTAATTAAAGTCTAATTAATTATTGTCTTATTCCTACTTCTTTTGTGTGATCCTGTAGGTTCTTACTACGTTGATAATGACTCATTATTGAGCCATAGATAGTGAACGGTATCTAACAAAACATCACTGTCACTTAAGTAGTAAGAATGTCTGTGATTCAATATCCACCTAATATATGATCAACGTTTTCCATCATAATCTCTTTTATAATAATATCCAAATCAAACTGAAGGTATGGAGAGTGTCATCCTCGTCAAAGTTCAATTTATATTTCTTAATACTAAGTAGACTTCAAAACAAATGATCAATATCACATATTGATCCATTTGAGTATAGCCATGCATTTCTATGTCTTACTTAATCAAGGGGCCTAAGGATATATCTCTTTTATATAAGAGTAACAAAATACCATCTGCATCACTCATTTCCCTCTGCATGATTTGTGACACACCCAATTAATGCCCTACTTGTCATCCTGATTAAAGGTAACATAGGACGACATCAAAGTGAGTAACTCCTCATGTAGGGAACCGTAGTGACTTTAGGTCAAAGGACTATATGCAATTGTGGCCATATGAGAACTACTAATACACAAGTCTTATCCATGCAATATTCTCATATTAAGTCAATTCAGTACATCTGTTCACTAACAATGTACTCATATATTGACTTGATATCACATATATATGATTCATAATCATCAGTCACTATACATGTCAGTCTCGATGTACTATTACTATCTCTTTCATAATAATACTTAACTAGGGGCATTTTAGGAATAGTAAAACTATTCCAGAGACAATTATTATATTAAGTTATAAATTGCACAAAATTAATAAAATGAAAATAAAATAATATAATAATTACATTACCTAAAATAAAACATAATATATTATATATTATTTCAATCATCTATATGATTGGTTCCTAGGATACACACCAATAATATATATATATATATATATATATATATATATATATATATATATATATATATATATATATATATATATATATATATTATATTTACTATTGTCTTACATGCCATGAATTGTTCTAGTATTGCTATAAATTCTACTAAATTTATTGTTTAGTATCTATATTTAAGTTACAATTCACAAACTTGCATCTTTATCAAGTTTGCATTCATTACTTCATTATAAATTTCCTTTAAAAATTTGCTTTTGAATTAACTTGTTTGGCTTCTCATTAACTTGGCATTAGACTGATTTCTCACTTTTATTTAACTATTTGCTTGTTCCTAACATCTTTTTATTGTATGATTTTGATGAAAAATTAATTAATTTGATTCTAATTTACATGTTTTTTAGTGTTTTCTTTTCTTTTACATTTATTTTTCATCATCATTAGTAAAAATCTAGATTTCTTTTTAATGATTTTGAATCATAAGGTTTTCTATGTTATTCTTTTTTCAATGTTTTGATTTTCATTACCAATATAATTTACTTAACTATAGTTTAATTGATAATAATATCATTGATTAATTGTATATTTTTATTTACCTATTGGTTTTCTACATGATTGCTTTCTTATTGGTTTTGTTGTTAGTTTTCTTTGCATTTCTTGCTAGTATTTGGATTCATGCTTCCTTTTCTTGTTGCTTTCTTATTGGTTTGATGATGTCAAATGGGGAATTATAATAAATTTTAATTTTTTAACACATATTAAAGCGGAGCTTTAAAAAAAAAAAGAAAGATCTATACTTCTAAGGGAAGCTTACTTATTTCCTATTTTTTATTCTCTTATTAAAAGGATGTTCTTTAATTTAAATTTAAAGAATGCTTTGATACCTTGAAGATCATGTATGTTAAGGATCCTATCCATATTATGCTTTATTCATGTGCCTTGATACACTAAAAATATCATGATATGTTCTCCTATTAAATTTAAAAACTTTGCAAGGTTTATTATCATCAAAAAAAGAGGGAGAATAAGGAACTAAATAAAAAAAATTAAAATTACTCTATATTTTAATTTGGTCTTATATGAAATTATAATTTGGATTATGTGTTTTATGGTCTTATTTTTATATAATCAAACTTAAGTGATCTTATATGAGTTTTTTGGAAAGTTAACTAGTCCATAAAATTTTATTAGGCCATTACTCTCTCAACACCAAGTCCAAATATATTTTTAAATAGAATTTCACCATGTGCTAATTTCATTTCTCTCTATTTGGTTAATTTTGAATTATGATAACAGTTGGAGGCAAAGAAAAACCTATAAAGCTTAACTAGTTTTTAAATTAAATAAGCTTTATTATATTTTACTTGATCCATTGACTATTATCCTTTCTAAATAGCTTTTATCCAATGGTCAGCCAAAAAGCAAAAATAAAAAATATTTTTATATTGTTTTCCAACATATGCCTCATCGATAAATATTAAAATATTTAGATTTATTGTTGGCGAGACAATTTAGGGGCCATTTGTCCTTTTAAAAACAAATTTAAATTACTTTATTACTATTCACATTTAAAAACAAATTTAAATTACTTTATTACAATTCACAAATTTATCTTGTAGCAAAATTTTAAATTTGTCAATCTAAGTGAAAAAGCAAACTACTTGCCCTTTTAGGAAAAAAGTGCAAAAGAGAAATAAACAAAGATTGAGCTGAATTCTACCTTTTATACTTAGCAAAACAAGCTTATGGTATAAGCCAAAGCTACTTGGGAACAAGCATACTTGAAGAACAAGTAATATGCTTCTATAAATTTTCTACACTAAAAGGATGTGTAGATCTTGAACTTGCATATCTTTCTTCCTAAAGCTCTTGTACTTCTCAAACTTCTAACACTTTTTTTTTAGAACATTATTCTTAAACTTGCAAATCTACACTTAAGAGTATAGAGTGAATATTGTAAAATTTCCTAGTGAGTTTGTGAGGAAACTTTCCTTGTATTTGAGAAAAGCTAGAGATTAAGAAAAAAAAAAGGTGTCTTTCTTCAAAAAATTTTGATAGCTTGTGTTGAGCCTTGGATTAGGTTTAGTAAAAGATTTTTGTGAGGAAAACAAGTGTTATTAACATAAAAAGAGGTAAAAGGTTGTGAAGATAAGTGGTGTAACTTATTTACAATTAACAACACACCTCAAATAATATTTGATAACTTAAGAAGAAAGGAATAGATCCAAAAGACATTTCTTTTGAACCTTCAAACTCCTATGAAAATTATTGGTGTTCTCTCTTCTTTCCTACTCTTTTATACTTTTAAGTTTTGATTTTTCAAGTAATTTAAATTTCATACTCTTACTAGAACTTGATTTTTGATCTCATGGTTATTTCTTAGTTTTGTCAAAATACTAATATATTTTTTAAACTACATATTCAATATTTTTTAGAGAAAGTTCTCAAGAAAAATTAATTTTCACTATTTCTACAAATTTTAATAAAGGGAAAGACTTCAATACATTAGTTCTAATCCACTAGTTCAAAGCATTAAAATTTTATTCATCCTATGCAATGCTATATAGATAAATGAAATACGATTAGTGTACCATAGTCATTTTCTTTAATAACTTAATTCATTGATCCTCTTAAATTATGTGGTCTATCACAAGATGTAATAGTCGCACCACTATAAGTGTGAGTGATACACCTATTATTTTGTAAGGTGATGGCATATGACGAGGGGCGAAGCCTTTTTTTGGGGGAGGGGTTTAAGCCATTCAGCATTTAATAAGCCACATTGAACCCCTAACTAATCTAAATTCAAGTTAGGTTAGACCTCAATGTGGGGGGCAAGCTCTTCCAAGCCTGTTTGCTTCATTTACAAAACTCAAACTTCAGACCTTACTTAAAATGTACTGAACTTCTTACCACTCAGATCAACAAGTATTAGTGAGCAAGGCAATTGATAATGGGGGACAAATGGTTCGTATGTCTTGACAATGCGCTAAATGACAAGGCATGGTAGAGTAGGTCGCTGTGATATGGTGTGGGTAATTTATTAACATGATGCTTCGATAAAATATTTATAAAGTATAATATAATAAAAAATGTGTATTTGTAAGAAAAGAGAAAGATAAAAATTAAAGTATAAATTATTTGCATCTTTAATTGTAAAAGAATTGTGATATTACATTTTATATTTTTATTTATCTATTGTACAATGTTTATTTTTATTACATAAATACATAATTATTTGTTATAATTGTATATGCTTTAAAATTTCAAAAGAAATCTACAAGTGAATGTATAAATTAATATGTAATATAAAAATATAATTAATTAAATTTTAAATAATCATATTTTTATTTTAATTAAGTTTATTGTACTAGTAGAACTTGATTTTAAAATAAATATGAATTAATTTAATTCATATATTTATTTATATTAATATATCTTTTTATATCATTTTATATTTTCTAACTAGTTAAACAATTAACTTTATTAAATAATTCTAATGCAATCAAATAATTTATTAAATATCATTTATAAATTTAATTATAAATAATCAGCGAATTTGTCCGTTATTTACCCAAACTATAACGTGTAATAATATAAACCTACAATAGAAAATATTAAGCTCAGGAGCGGGGACCGCCCGTACATCCCTAATTCACTGCTGTCGCTTGGCGAGTCGATATTCCACGTTCTACGATGGAGTGTTGAAAACTTCGAAGAAACCTAATTCCACAAATAACAAGCAAGTCCATTTATTGGTTTAGCCATCGATCATATCATGAATTTGGAAACGATGCGAGGGTAGCAATACAAATAGTAACGTGACTTATTTTACAAAGAAGACAGATGAGTGTAATTATCATGTTTGACCCTTAAAAAAATGACAATAGAATGTTAAGACAAATGTCCACCTTGCTCCGAATGTCACGCAATGCTTTGTAAATAATCAAAGCTATCCCAAAGACTTTATTTTTTAGAAGAGATTCATTCTTACATTGGACTTTCTAATCCCATACACATTTATATGAATAGGACAAAACTAGACAATTATGCTTTTAAAAATAGTTTTTTTTTTTGCGAGCTCCCACAAAACAATTAAATTATAAATGTGAAAAAATCAAATAAATAATAAATAAAAATAAATAATAAAGTAGAAAATAAAAAATAAAGAAAAAATAGCACTAATATATAGTGATTTGATTATTATAAGAAATTATTTTATAAAATCTACTACACTCTCTAGAAATTAAATTCAATATTGGTGATTATTTATTGGTATTTTTTTTAATAATATCTATCTACACTTTCTCAATTAATCTTTTAAAAATTTGTAATATTATCTAAAATCGTTAATAATTTTCTTACTCACTCACCACCTTAATTAGTGAAATTTTGATAGGTGAGGTTGTCTCTTGAAAAAAACTACATAGTTTATATACTTTAATATATACAAATTAAAATTTAAGAAAGAAGATTACAAAGAATAAGAAGAATATAGAAAGAAAAAACCTTCTTAAAAAAAAGAAGAGATGTTTGTATGTATTACCAATGAAATGTTATCCTTTGTTTATAGTGGTAAGGTAAAAATTAATCATTAAGAATGGAAAGTTCCTATAAAATAATTTCATTTACATAATTTTTTCTCACTTTCTTTCAAGTTTTCTTTACTACTCACTCTTTGTGATTTGTCATTATCTAATCACTATCGAATTCAGCATGTTTTATTTTATAGTGCTTGCTCATTCATTATTTGGCTTGATGTATCTTTTTTACTTGGTACTAACTTGCACTTCCGAAAAAGTGTAGTATAATAACTTTTATTGTGCAGTGTTGTAGCTTTTTCGTTTGGATTTTTAACCAATTGAACCCCCCCCCCTTGAGTCACTATAAGGTGGTAGAACCAAATAGCAACCCACAGGAGAAATATAATTCTGCATAATGAAGTATCATATGAAACCAAAGCGCAACCTAAACAATTTTATTGTTTTTTAACATTTGATTGTTCAAAACACAAATTTTTCATAAATTGAGAAAGCAGCAATATATCATTTACGAAATCAATTCTCTTTTCAAGTAATAAAACATGTAGAATATGATTGGATTTGAATTTAACCATTTCATAGCACGGCAACTAGGCATATTTTCAATATTAAACCAATGAGGCTTACTGCCCAATAACCATGTTTTTACATTAATAATAATTAATTTCATTAATTATCATCATCAGTAATTAAACACATATAAGGGTCTCACATTTACCAAATGTACGTATGTTCAGCCATACTTTCCCTTTAAAATGAAAAGATTTTCTTAAATTCAAAAATAAGAAAAAATTTCTTCTCCATCGGAAGGTCCCGACCAGTAAGTATATATAATTGTGTGAACTTAAATGATCACAAAATGACTCCTTATCATAAATAAAGTTATAGGTGAAATAAAACACAAAAGTATTGTCCTCTCCACACGGGATCTTTACATCATATTCTCAATTATCGAAATATTAAAATATTAGAGAATGTTTTCTTTAAATTGATTTTTTTTTTTGCCTTATTATAATTGGAGTCAATAAAAAAAAATAAGTTGCTTACCAAAACATGAATTCTAGTAAATAAAAAAATGACAGCGCATTTGACAAAATAACTTTTCTTTTCAATTAAAAGAATTCATTTTCCTATATTATATATATATATCTTTCTTTCCTTTTTTACTGTATCCCTCTTTCCTTCCTTTTTCTCTCTATTACCGTCTCTCTCTTCTTGGTCCTCAAATTTTCGTTCTGTTTTTGTCCCTCCACCTCTCTCATATTTTTCATTCTCTCCTCCCTTTCCTTTCTATATTTTATTTTCTCTCCATTCTTTCTGTGTTTCTCTCCTTCCTTTCTCTCTATTTTTTTTTTTTTATCCTTTTTATCCCTACAAACAAACTATGATATTTAATAATTATATTAATGTGTTGAAGAGTTACTTAGACAATTAAAAGAATTGTCAAAATGGTTGACATTTTGTCAAAAATCAATTGAATATAAATTAATAACATGAAGAAACAATGAGATGAGAAAATGATTTAAATATTTTTAATATATTATTTTAATGGAAAATGTACTGGAATTTTGATTTTTACTATTATATATTGTTGAGTTAATTAAAAATATTTTACTGTGTGGCTCTATCTTAAAGATGAAATTTGGATGTATAATATTATTTTTTTAAGCAAAAGGAAATGATTTACTTTTATGTATCAAGTAATAGAAAATGTTTTCTCATATTGTTCAGACAAAATAAAAATCAACTCATCTTTTAAAAATACACTTTCTTTGAAAGCATTTTACTTAAAATTTCATTTTTTTTAACCAGAACAAACGGACTCTTAAGTCTCTTTATTTTGTTGAAGAATATTTTTTGTTGAAAAAAATATCTTCAATTTCGTTAGAAGAAAAGGACACAATATACGTTAACAAAATAATTGTGCCATCAGAGTGAGGAAAGCAACTACGTTTGCTATGAAACAACGGTTGCTGTTTTCCTTTACATAACTCCACAGTAAATATAATATAATATTTTCTATAATCTATAGAAATTTTTTTTAAAGAAAGATATTTCAAGCACAAAAAGGAAAAAAAAAAAAACTTTATTGTAAGGAGTCTATTTATGTGTAATGAGAGGGTGGAGAATTTCACTCTGATGAGCAATGATAGGCTTGCCCTTTAGATAAATATTTTAGAGTGAAAAAAAAAGAATCTATTATGGTAATGTCAGTGGGTAGCCAAATCTAGTTATCCCATCTTCTCTATTCAAAAATTGTGTAAACGTTTTTATATGTATTTCTATTTTAAGAATACGTATTAATACATTTCTTTTGCAAAAGTGTGGGAATTTTTTACCTTTTTGTAAATTTTCGTTAAATAAAAAAAACTCAGAAGATTTTTTCGTTGAACACGGGTGGTTACAGATCACTTGTGTCGAAGAAAGCAAGTAACATATAAAAAACCCTTGTAATTAAGGATGGGGGGGGGGGGGGGGAGGGACAGTTATATATCAGAGGTGAGATATTCTCACCTTCATGAACGTGGAAGAGAAATTGTTCTTATACTAATTACCAATAAAAAAAAAACTTATACTATTATTTCATAATGCATTGAGACCGTATTTACGAAGTTGGGTTTCTAGTTGCTAGACGTAAGGCAAGGGCCAATTAATGTCTATTGTTGAAAACCCTTAATCAGACTGAAACTTTCTATGTCCAAATAAAAGCTTTAACAACAATGGGAAAACTGAAAATCAGTAATTGCCAGATCTACTTTGAAATAAATGTGTTTGACATTAATTTATAGTGAATTATTTCTTTTATATAAATAAAAATAATTAAACTATTAAACGCATATATCTATAATCTTGAAATTAAATTTAAGATACGAGTAAGTCAAAAACTTAGAGAACATTGTATGATTCACAATATTTCTACCAGCAATAACACAAGTATGTTATTAGTGCAGGACTGGGGAATCTTTCATTCTTCCTGTTTTTGGTTACCAATAAATAAATAAATAAATATATTGGAGTTTATAATTTTTTTATGCACAAAAACCTTGTGTGATGATATATATTAAACATAAATTGAAGAAGAAAAAGGAAAAAACAAATATAGGATTTATGTAACTCGATACCTTATAAACGCACAAGTAGATAAAAGCACATCACGGACGCAGACACGCACACAATTTTGGAACTGTGATAAAGTATAAAATATATGAATCATGTGTTTTGTAAATAAGGGTGGAAGTATTTATTTTTGGATATGTCGACTAAATATTCATAAATCATCGTATAAATATGGCTAACTTTTATATTTAAATATATTTTGCATAAATTTAAATTACAGGTCTAAAATCATGCTACTGCTAAAGAAAAATCCTTCTAGTATTAATAACCAGCATGTCTCGAATTTCAAAATATGAATATAATCTTTCATAAAATCATATTTTACTTATTTTTGGTTATAAATAATATTATATATTACTTTATTAATCACATATAAATTTATACATATTTATATATAAATAAAAGAAATTTTTTGATAAAATTAATAAATTTATCTTTGAAATTATAAGATATTGGTATAATAATTCTTAAATTATATAAAACTATAATTTCATTTATTAATAATAATTTATATAGGTAATTTCGTTATTCCGTACAAATTCATGCAAATAATTTTATTCATGAAAGATAGAAAGATGAAATTGTATATACTATCATTTAAGAATATAATTATAATTTTATATAATTTAAAAATTATTTTCTCAATATTTTACGATTTTAAGAACAAAATTATTAATTTTATCAAATTTTTTTATGCACTCAAGACATTTTTTGACAAAGCAGACCGACTGTCTTCTTCCGCGAGTGCAATAAACTATCCATGGATAAATCCACATGAATATTTGTTTCAATCATGACTGACCAAAACACGAAAAACAGATCGTTCAATGGGACAACAATTCATACCACCAAAACTGTCCATCTACACCCATTTCCTTTCCTTAACATGCAATTACCTCACGGAAAATATTATAGGCATAAAAAATAAGTTTTGAAATTGAATATTAAATCTCTTATATTTATTAAATTATTTATAAATTTATCTTATCATTTTTTATTTAACAAAAATTCTTAATTTTTATTTAAAATTTAATTTCAGATGTGGCTTTTGATACACACACACATATATATATATATATAACATTAGTTACTCTTATATTATGCAATATTATGATTCATGGCATATATTATATCATCATGCACGCCTATATTTTTATTGTAAGGGTGATAACGTGAGTGTTTAAGACAAAATTCGAAATACAGAACCAGGCAAAGTCCACTATCATTCATAAGAATTTAACACCAAATTCGAAATATTATAGAAGGCAGATGGAGGTAAAGTCAACTCTCACATATAAGAATCCAAGTCAAATGTTTGCAATGAAAATTTTAGTCTCACCGTAATAGGATGCTTAGTACTATTTTCTACTATTCTCTTATAAATAAAAAATTGCTCATTTAGTTTTAGAAGCCATTCAATTATAATATTATAATTACTAATTTATTAAAATAAAATAGAAAGTAATTTTGAAATTTCAGTGCAACCTATTATTAAAAAAAAAACACCTTCCGCAACATTCATGACCATATCTGTGTAAAATATGCATGCAAAGCATCATTTCAACCATTCATCAACATATATGTTCATCTCAAATTAAAGACGACGGAGAGCATAACAACAATAAATATCCAGAAAAACACAATCAGTATTATATATACAAAAACGATCTCAGTTTCTCTTCAAAATCTTAAACACAAACTATAAAAATTAATGTCCCACGAGACGAGATTCAAGTCTGAGGCTTTTCTGAGGGACGAGTCGGTACTCACCATCTGCAAACTTTTCATGCTTCATATTCTTGCAGGATACAGGCCAATGAACCCTCACCATGTCATCTAACAACATTCCGCGGCCTGGTAGCTCACATTTGAATCCATTTGGAAAGCTCTGTGGGGTTCATTACGCCAGGTATGTGGGTCCCATCAATCTTCACTATGTTTGCCACCTCAGCATAACTAGCCTGTTCCTTCGCTCCGTTATTGGCTTGCGGCGGCTTCGTCTTCTCCGACAGAGCTAAGGAGGAGCTGGCTAAGGGGACAACCTCGGCTCGAGCCGGATCGAACTTCTGCCCAAGCAGCGTACCCTTTGTCAAGAACTCATATGCCATGTAGCCGGCTAGGAGATGATTAGAGCCATTCGGCTCACCGCCTTTTGTCGGAGCCAAACCAGCCGATAGACTCGATGGCTTGGCTGCATAAAATGATTCTCTCTCCTTCCGCTTTCTACTTCCGCCAGGTGGGAGAATCCTACGGGGTTGATGACTCATCATGATGTTAAAAAGCAGGAGAGCAAAACTGTAAAAAGATGTATTCCCGGAGGACAGAAGAGTAAAAACGAACTTCTCTCGATTTAATTATTGTTAAAACGTCAAATTCGACTTATCAGAAATAAAGGAAAAGAATGAAACTAGCTGGGCCCACCACAGCGGGTCCAAGAGATACAAGCGGGTTTGGGCCAGTTTTTTCAAAATACGATGAAATTTAAATAAAACTGAAACATTTAAAAAAAATAAAATAAAACAAAATAAGAAATGAGAGAGAAAATGATGCGTATGGTCGAGTCGTAAGGATTCCAGAGATGGATCCAAGGGGCGGCTGTGGCCGCCTGAGGAGACAAAGATCTAGGAATATGACTCAAATACTTAGGCGTCGCCGCTGTAGGCGGAGGAGAGATAGACTAAGTTAGAAAGAGAGTGAGCGCGAAGCGACCGAGGAAGATGAGAAGAGAGAGGACAGACAGTGGATGATACTTGATATGGTGGAAGACAGGGAGAAACGACGAAGAGCGAGCCATCATATTTATATGGTTGAATACTTTGGATATACCCTGAGCTTTCAAAAAAATTACTATCATGCCATTTTTTTTTACTGATTGACTAAAATGACCTTGTTTGTTCGAATTTGAGGTTGGAAGTTGGAACTGTAGCTGGGACGTGGCTTGTTCGTACGCGAGCAAGGTTTAGGGGTTGAGGGGGAAATTGCGAGAATGTCCTCGAATGTGCTTTGTCGGTTTGTCCATCGTTGTTTCCTTTCCCTTGTTTTTTTTTTTTCTTTTTCTTCAGGAAATAACTTTTTGATTATAGAATGTCAAAATAATTTTGAAGGATAGTAAAATTTAATACAATACAGACTTTTTAATGAAAAATTGCTTTAAAGGGTTATATTATCCTATTAAATTATTTTTTATAATTCAAACAAAACTTTAATATGTTTGAAGATGAATTAACTCAATTTATAAATCACTTGTGATTCAACTTATATTAATTTGATGAAAATATATTCATAAACATAACGAATTAAATTTAAATTTAAAATGACGGCGCATTTAGTAAGTTAACTAAACCTAAGTTATAAAAAGTTTATATTTGTTTCACTTCAATATAAAACTTTTTATATTATGGATGAAGGAAATAATAATATATTATTAAAAATTAATATTAAATCAGAATTTCTTAATAATAAAATAATTTTGATATTTTTTTAATAATGTGACAATCCATAGATAAAAAATAATATAAAATAAATTTATATTGACGATAAATTAAATTTAAATTTATCTATAGTTAGTTGGACTTATTTGTCTTTTAAGTTAACTTGATAAATTAATTATATTTTATAATTATGAATATATCTTAGTAATATAATTTATAAAATAAATTATATTAAGATACTATTACATATTATTTAATATATATCGGCGTTGGAGTAAATGAAACATATAGATCAAGTTAATGAATCAACAATGTGAATTAGCTTATTTCATTTTGATTCAAATTTAGATTTTAACTCATTTGATTGGATTAAAACAAATAAAGGGCGGAGTCAAATTATACATAAGCTTGATTGTAGTCAAACACAGATAAAAAAAATACTATATATATATCAAAATTATATTTTAAATATAAATTAAGATCTATCATTATATACAAAATAGTAAAATAAATTTATAAAACTCAATTTAATAAATATAAAAAAATTTAGAACTCAATCTCGGATCCCATTTTTAAGTATATATAACATTTTTTATAAAAATATTACTTCAGTAAAAGTCAAATTTTAAAGTGAATTAAATTCATTTAAATTGAATCAAGTAACTTATATCTTAGTTTAACTCAACTCATATCAATATCCATTACTACAAAATTATCATTTTAAGCTAGTTGTTTAACAAATTTAACATTGATTATTACCCAACATATGTATAGGAATTATTGTATGTTAGACAATTTTACTTCGATTATAAAAATGTAAAATAACATCAATTATCATATGCATAAAACTATCACCATTTCTTCAAGGGAAATACAACATGAAGATTTTTAATGACATTAAATGGAGATTTTTTTTATGAAAAATCAATGTTGTATTTTATATACCACATGGACTAATAAAAATTACCAATATAGTATGTCATTCCCCCACCCCCTCCCCTAAACCCTAACCTTTTACTATTCTCCTATCCTCTTTATTCCTTGTATTTCTCATATTATAACCAAACCAACATCTCTATCCTAATTTTAATGATCTTAAGTAAAAAATGTTTAAAAATTTAAAAGGTTACTTTAGTTACAAATAGATACTTCGCTATAGATATCCATTGCTTAATATATCAAGTTAGCACTCTTTATAAAAATACTCAAATCCAATGCTTACAAATGTAATGAGAATATTCATTAAAATTTTATATATGATATTATATTGAATTTCAAAGAAAATGAATGAAATCAAGTTTCTTACTTGTATAAATTTATAAAAGTTACATCAAAATATAATAGATTACAAAATTGGAAACTAAATTGCAATAATAAATACAAAAAGTAAAACAAATCCTTATCCTTATATTTTGCCCCTTTTCCAATCAATGTTAAATCTCATATAATTAGTCATAGGCTAATGAAGGTTTAGTCTTATAAAATAATTAGTGAGTATAAACACAAAATTGAAGAAAATTACTTTAAGGTTGAAAGGTAGGCATACCTCTTTAAAGAGAGAAATTTTAAGGTTAGATGAATTTTGAGATAAAATTTGCAAATGACATTATGACTTCACTGTTTTTATTTTCATCTTATTCTTTACTTTTCAAGGTCCTTTAAGTTTATATGTCAATTACTGAAAAAAAGCCTAATATTTATGATTAAATTACATCATGTTAATATAGAATTTTATGCATCAATTATTAAAAAAAAACTAACATCATAACATAAAAAATTCAATTGGGTCACTTTTTCAATCTATAATTTTTCAAGTGATAATTTAATAATTTTAGCATAAATTTTATAAGAGTACTGATACCATTTATGGATTGATGAATTTTATTTTTAATTTAACTTTCTCTAAGTAAAATTGTTAGCATAAAAATCATTTCTTGCATTACAATATTTTTTATATAATTAAACAAATACAAATAACAACAAATTAAATGTAAACAAAGTGAATGAGAAACTGACATTCTATTACAAAAATGTTGTTGTGCCATTTTATTTATCCTTATATTAATAAATCAATATATAAAATAAAAAATATAATTTATAATGAATAATATACTTTAAATGAGAGAAAAAGCATATATCCTCTTCTTGTAATTTCTTTCATATTGCCTGAAAGCTTATGAATTAGAAGATATAGATAAAATTAAACTAATGATAAATTATAGTGAAAAAAAAAGTAAAATAATCATTTTTACAATAAACTAAAGCTTTCTAGTGCCCAAATGTTGATTTTACTTCTTCTACTACAATTTGTCATCAATTTTCTCGTATTTGTATTTTCTTAATATCTCTAATAAATTTCATTTTACAGATAAAACTCAAATGCTATAATTTAGAATGAATAATAATAACACCTTTAAAGGGTATAGATGGTGTAAGCTAATGATAAATTATAATAAGAAGAAGTAACATATTTATTTTTGCAATGAATTTAAGCCTTCCGATGCAAAAATCAACATGCTACTTCTTTTACTACATTTTCTCATCAATTTTATCATTTTTTTATTTGCTTAACATCTCTAAATATCCTTCTTGAGATGGAACCTAAATATTATAATTTAAAATGAATAATAGAGATGGCTTTAGAGGGTGTACATGGTTGCAAATTAATAAAAAATTATAGTGAGAAGTAGTAACTTAATCAATATTAGAATGAACTCGAGTTTTCCAATAAAAAAATAGCCATCTTACTTTTTTTCATCAATTTTCCCATTATAAGGCATAGATGTTTCATGGGAATGAAAATTTTCTATCCAAATTTTTATTTTTCCCTTCAATTTTCAAAATCACATTAATTTTTTAATAAATAATTGATGTGATTTATTATTTTCTTTATTTTCTATAATACAACAAATATCAATTTTCTTAAACAAAATTATTAACTTTTTATATCTTGACATTCTTCTAATAAAAGATACTAATTATAAATTATTTTTCTAAGAATATTATCAATATTAACTAATAAATATTGTATAATAATATTATAATTAATCATTTGATGTAATTTACATATTATTATACACTATATGTTTTCTATAAAAAAATAACCTACGCAGAAATTACAATACATCATCAATGTAGTTTATAATGCAATCATTCATTCTTCATATTGAAAAGATTAAAATCTTTATCATAGATTTTTATTTATTAAATAGATCTAATCTATTTTCTTCATATTTAAAGTGCTCCATTAGATACTGAAGACATTTCTCATTTATTTTTCACAATACTAAGTGGAATATGAGGATAACACATATGATTGATGTTGTATACTTAGAAATGGTTCGCATATTATGATTATGAGTTTTCTATCAGACCAAAACTATCTTATAATCATGGGCATCCCATCCTAGTAGAAGATAACCATGGTTTGATTGGAAACTCATAATGATAAGATTCTAACCATTTCTAATTATACAACAAGGATAGTGAGTTATCCTCTTATATCACTTAAATAGAAAATAAAATGAAAGAGAAAATTCTAGACAATGGGAATAATAATAGATGTTAGTTGTCAAAGAAGAACAATCATGTAAACATTTTATATTCCTTAACAAGATAATTCGTATACCTTTTGGATAAAGTTTATAGAAAATTAATGTCCTAACTTATTAATATTTGACTGCATATATCAATCCTTTATTTTGACCGATGTAGTAAGCTACTTTTAATTTTTAAAATGCAGCTACTTTTAATTTTTAAAATGCCACCATGTTAACTTATTATGTAGATTTTTTATTATAATTGACATTAAAAATTGCTCATAATTGCAAAAATGAAACTCAACCATTATATATGTCAACTTTGATATAATCAACATTAATATGGTGAGGTTATTAGGTAAAAGTGCTTAATGGGCTTAAGTCTGTGAGCCAAATAAGCTAGTGTACTTTGGCTTGTGGGCTTTATACAAATTGAACTAGAAAAAATTAGTTTTATAAAAAAAAAGGGTTTAAATGAGTTTAATTTGGTGGACTGTGAACCAAAATGAACTAGGCTAATTAGCAGACTTAAATGAATCTAGATTATTTTTTTAAAAAAACTATATTATTGAATTACATAGTATTTGTGTTTGAAAAAAAAGGTAACCTATTAGCTATTTTTATATCACAATCACAATTTAATATAAAACACAATCCAATTGTCAAAAGAATTAAATTTAATTACTTAAAATAATAAAAAATAACAAAAATAATAATACATAATAAGATTAATAAATATAAAGATAAATATAAAAATACAAAAGCAAAATTAAAAACATATAAAATAAATACTAAATGTAAAAATATAATAAATAATAAATAAATTATAAAAATAAAAATTAAAAATTAAAAATTAAAACTGATCCAGCAGGTTTCATAATTGATTGAACCATTTAAAATGAGTCCATTAAAATACAAGTGTAAATGAACCAGGCCTGCATGGACTTTGACTTAAATTAGTTCAATTCATCTATTAAGCATCCTTGTTGTTGGACAAACTTATAGTAGTGTTCTTGTCTAATATATATTTGTACATATTAATAAAAAAATTGCTAACAATAACCCTTAGAGCTATGAATAAACCTTAATTACTAATCCTAAACTAATCGGATTTAATGTTTTTATTTTAATTTTTAGTAATATAATAAATAGGGGGTACTAATTTTAATAGTAATATATTATTAAAATAAAAATATTAAATGTAATTCTAATAATAATTACATTGTAATTTATTATATAACGAAAAGTATAAATAAAATTTTAAATATGATCAATTAGAAATTAGTAATTAATGCTTATTCATAGCTTGGAGCTATTTTTAACATTTACCTATATTAATTATCAATCTTTATATTATATATTAATTATAATATACTATTCCTCTTATTATAACAATATCATTCCTATAAATCACTATATTTCATTTTTTTTATTTCTTTTTAATAAATATTATATTGTTATAAGTTACACCAATGCATTTAATATCTTCTTAATGAATATTCCACCATGGCGAGTTATATTTGTGCAATTAGTGCAAAAAATTAAATTTTTGATACATAGTAAGTTATATTAAATTAAAAAATCCTTAACTTTTTTCTCATTTATTACATTTTCATAATTTTTGTATTATTTTAATTTATTAAATTTTCTAATTTTTGTGCATTTTTTTCCTCTCTAGAATAATCTCCATAAGTTTTTCCTTTATTTATTATATTTTCATAATCCCTCTAATCTCAATAATATTTGATTTGCATTAATAATTCTAATTAAATTAAAAGTTAAAAATTTTAATTGACAAATTGAATCAAGCTTAAAATTGAAAATTATTAAAAAAATTAGTTAATTAAACTACATAAATAGTTAAGTTAGAAATTTTTTTATCTTTTTATATAAATTAGTGATTTACATATATTAATATATTTTCTTGAGTAAAACTTTTAAAATTTACTAGTGCTAAATTACCCATGAATTGTACATGTAAGATACATAATATGAAAATTCAATTTTAATTATTTTGATATAATTATTCAATGCTTGATATAAATAAAGCATTTTTATACAATTTTTTAATTATTTACTTTATAATTTATTTTTATCTATCATTAAAATAAATGCATAAGAATTAAAGAGCGTAATTATTAATTGCAGTTTTAAGAGAAAAGAATTTTATTTTAAAAATTTATTCTTTACTAAAAATTAATAATCAATATGTAAAGTAATTAATTATTTATTATGATATTAAGGGTAAATTTGGAAAAAAATTAATAATTTTATTTTTGATTTTCTAAAGATATAGATAAATAATAAAAAATTATCTAAAATGACAAATAAAATAGAATGGAGTAAATGATATATAAGTTATATTTAATTTTGATAAAATTCTAATTTCATAAATAGCAATATAATTTTTAAATCAATGAAACCTACAATTTAAAATTGAAATAATCTTTTAAAAAAACTTATATTTGATCATATTCAATTATAGATATGTTATTATTTTTGGAGAGTAATAAATAAAGAATAACTAAAAGTATTTATTTATAATAAAATAAATGATAATTTAAACATAATTTTTAATATCAAAATTTATAATTTTATATAAGTGTAACCTTAACTCTTATTCTTTAAACAACTCTTCTTCTTCAAAAATAATTGAAAAGATATATTTATGATAAATAAACTGATAATATTTTAAATTAATTCATATATAATATCTCTTAATTTATTAATAAAAATAAAATATTCATAATAAAGTGACTAATAATTCTAATATCACAACTAATATTATATTTAATAAAGCATTTCAAAATTTATGGACTATTCAATACAAATGTAATGTTATATATTTCTTTTCAAAGGATATTTGATCGTACATTATTAATAATATAAAATTGTCAGTTAATACATTCATTGTAATATTAACTTTTGATTAAGCAAAATTATAACCTATGTGTCACATTACAGTGTCAAATAGGTTATGACCTATGAGTTAATTTGTACCTGTCATAGGTTTTTGCAGATTTAGATCTTTAAAATTGGACCCATTTTTAATGCGAATAATATGAACTGATCTGTCATGAGTCAACATGTATTTGTTAAGTTCATGGATTCATAATCAAAACTCATGTGTCAACTCAGCCTCACCATGCGTTTTGGCGAGTTTGAATCTTTTAAAATTGAATCTATCTTAAATACGAGTAATTCAGATTAACGAATACAAAATTGGCTCATTTGAGAGGCTCATATCACTAAGTTATAATCTAATTTGCCAATAAAAAATATTAAATTTCCAAAAAGATATTTAAAGATGCAAAATGTTAGGTTTGAGATAGTTGGATTTTTTATATTAATTATCTAGATTAACAAATTTTTATATAAAATCAATTTTTTTGTTATCTAAAATAGGCATACTTACAATTAATTATCACTAATAAGTGTTAGATTAATGCATAATTCCATTTATTTTTTACAAGAATTTTTTCATAGGAAATTTTATATGTTTCTTTATGAATGAGAAATGATATATTACCTTTATATCTTGTTAATAAAAAAATCATATATAGAGTTATGGTAATGGAAGAAAGTAAAAAGAAGATGTTATCTTTCACCAAACTCTTTATATTTAACATTAAATATATAAAATATTTTTTACTATCTCAATAATTTATTATTATATTTGGATAGATGATACTTTTCTAGACATTGCAATTGAACTTTAAGTTATTTAAACTTAAGCTTTTTATTATCCTTTTTTATTTTTGTCATGCTTTATTTATGTCTTTATTTTTGAACGGGTGGCAATCTTAACTTTAAACTCTAATAGAGCATAGGATAACACAAATAAATACAGAGGCAGAAAATGAAAGCTTGTCATGTCTTGCATAATAAGAAATCCTATTTTATTGTTTAGTCACTTGTCATTGCACTTTGTTTTTTATGGCTATAGGTTCCAGGCATGTTGTATCATCGAGTCCAAAAGGTTCAAGTGCTTGCCAGATAATTGTTATAGGAGATGGTGAGAGTCCTTTCAAGGATATCTGTGGTCCATCACTTAACATTTTGATTAAATTGATGGCTTAGTTTTGCTCCTTTCTTTGCCATTTATAGAGGCCTAATCTTCAAATTGCTTTAATTTGAAGCTACTTGAGTCATGCTATTATCTTAAATAATACATCGTAGAAATTTTCATTCCAATATAATTTAATTCATTTATATGTTTGATTTGCTTACTTCTATACTTCTTAGACCAAGAATGAAGAGCAAAGACAACATGATTTAGTTTTTTACCAATTTGATTCTCAATTAGCACTGTGATTACATAATATGCCAAATTCCTATTTTGTAATAAATTTTGATGTAATTAATTTGATTCATTTGTAATTTTATTTATTTTGATCCTTGCTCTCATAACTCGTTAAGAAGAGAAATAGCGTGCATGTAGTTGCATCAGGTGAGATGGATCTTTGATGAATATGGTGTAATGTGGTTGCCTATATTTATTTTATTAGTGTTATTAAAATCATGTACTATTTACTTGCTTTGTTTGTTGTAGTCCTCTAAAATTAAGTATTTAACTACTTATAATGTCAATAATGTTTATGTAGCATCCATGAATGTGAGTGGAAAGACATGAAATCTTATTGGTTAAAGAAAAAAACCTTTCAATGTATAAATTATTCCATAAGTTATAATCTTAGATGATAGTGTTGTTTTGTTTTTCACCTTCTTTGTAAGGTTCATTTGCATGCCACTAAGCAATGACTATTAGATTAAAGAACAAGAGCTTAATCTTTTGGTTTTGATTATTAAATGTGAGATGGAATTATTAAAAATTTCTTAAATTTTGTAAAGGTTGAAGAATATTTGAATTTAGGATTTGTGTTTTTGCTTTAGAAGAAAATTTTTATTGCTTTTATGTGAATTTTTTTATAGGAATGACTCTAATTCTCAATTATATACTTTCATTTAAAAGAAGAGATTACTAATCTCAAAATCTATATATAGATATTAGTAATATTTATTTTTTTCATGTTATGAAAAAATTATATTGTTAATTTAATCATAATAAAATAAAATAATAAAAAAATTATAATCAATTTATCACTATCATTAATTTTTCAATTTAATGAATATATTTATTATGAAGATAAAAGAGATTATTCAATGTTTATTTTTTATTATCTATTACTATTTACATTAAGAATGCATATATACAACTTCACTTCAATTTTAGATAAATAAATATGATTTTTTTATATTAGAATGATATTTTTCTAAGTTTGGTTCACTTCAATATTTAATCCTCTTTCTACCCCTTTTATTTGTCATCACAATTCTTATTTCTATTAGTGTAATATATATTATGATAACATTGTGATTTTCTCAATTAGTACTAGGTTAAGAAAATAGTACTCTTGATAAATAAAATGAATATGATTATATTATTTATATAGTCCTTTAATAAATAAAAATATATGAGTAGAATTAATCTGCATTTGCTTAACAATTTAAAATATAAATTCATATTATAAAATATTATAAAATGAAATTAGTTAAATTCGTGCATCACATGATTATAAGATAGTGTGTGTGCATGCGCGCGCATTATATTTATATTAGTTGTCAATACAAAATATCAAATTTTCAAAAAGATATTAAAAGATGTAAAATATTAGGTTCAAGATAGTTGGATTTCTCATATTAGTTATTCGGATTAATAGAGTTTTGTGTAAAATCAAAGATTCTTTTGTTATTTAAAAATAAGGGCAAACTTACAATTAATTATCACTAATAAGTGTTAGATTAATGCATAATTCAATTTATTTTTTAGGATACATTTTTCATTGAAAAATTTTATATATTTCTATTTTTTGGTATGAATCATCCAATAACTGATAAACTACATTAGACATCTATCTAATCTAAATTCAAGTTGGGAAATCTAATATGGGGGAAAAACTCTTCTATTGAAAGTTTTTTCCATTCACAAGACTCGAACTTAAAACCTTACTTAATGAGTTTGAGTTTTAAGCTATTCAGACTAACTGTCGTTAGTTATATGTTACTTTGTAAATGAGAAGTGATATATTCCCTTTATTTTTTTTACTAAAAAAATCATATATAAAGTTGTGACAATAAAGGAAATTATAAAGAAGAAATTATCTTCTACCAAATTTCTTAAATTTAACATTGAACATATAAAATATTTTTTACCACCTTAATAATTTATTACTATATTCATATAGATTATAATTTCCATTAAAAAAAATAAAAGTTTTAAATTATTATTCTTATTATTTTGGAATCACTTGACAATATGAGATACAAATATTGACATTTTCTGAAAAATTGATAATTTTAATTTTTCATTAAAGATAAATACACTTTATTACCTTACCAAAATATGAACCCTAGCATTACGATTTAGGTTAGTAGGATCTAGATACACTTTATTTTTCTTCCTAATAAATTAAAATTGTCAATTTCTTAAAAAAAGATGAAATTTTTGTACAAGAAACCCATTTTTTTTCGATAAAAAAGAATGGTCCTATATGAAATTATTTTTTGTCTTTTACATCATAAATTGACACATTGTGAGATTTTTAAAAAATTGGAAAGCAATAAGCAATGATATAGTTAATAATCAAATAAAATTTATTTCTTATATACAAAATAAAATTCAAATACAAATAAAAGAAAAAAATAAGATAATATTACAAAACTTTGAAAGAATAAAAATACTATGTAAAACAAAAAAGAATTAAAACATGTACCTTATGCTTAGTGAGATGAAAAATAAAGAAAAAAAGAAGGAAGATAATTTGAATTTAAAATTTCCATTTACTTAATTAGAGAGAAAAGAAAAGAGCAAAATAGAAAAGTATAATTTGTGGTTATTATTACATCTAGATATCAATATTTTAAAAAATTTCTTTTCCTTTAATTTCTATTCTAATTAAATTTTAAGATATTCTTTTGTTTTCTTTCTATTTTCTTCAAAACAACAATGATAGAATTGATAATTAAATGTTGTTACCATAAATAATAAAATATTATTAAATTAACATATTTAGTTTGAAAAGATAGTTTTCCAAATCAAGCGATGTTAATTTTTTTTAGATTTAAATGATTATTGTCACAACTATAACCTAATGGTAAGAGTTTTTGAATCTACATTTTGATTTCCATTAGCCCATTTTAATTTAACCATTATCTTTCTAATTAATTAAATGATATTTATATAACACGAAAGAAGACGACAATTTAGAAGGAAAATATTTCTTTCAATTATTAATAAAAATGGTTTACAAAAGATAAGAACATTAAATTTGTTCATAGTCCTTCTAATATGAAGATAAGTCAATCTAATTATTTTATGAAGAATCTAGTTCATGTATTTCCTGTATCCAAGCCTATCAATAAAATAAGGCCTAAAAAATATTTTATATGTAAATATCTTATGTTACCATACAATCTAAACTATAACCTTGTGTGTGCTATAACTTTAATGTGGTTGGAGAAACTTATCCTAAGGATCTATAATATAAATAACAGAAAAGTGAGTTTGGAGCTCAGTAAGTAAATATTCCATTAAAATAAATAATATGACATAATAACTTATCAATCGGATTATCCTCCTATAAGGCTCATCGTACAATAAATCATATTAGCAATTTAGTTTCAATAACCCTAAAAAGGGCTCAAATATAATCATTCCATCACTAACAATTCACACAAGAGTTTTTAAAAATATATATCTTATGGCAATATCACATTTCAAGTAATAAGTAATATGTACATCTATTGTATGACTTCTAAGCCAACTTTATACTTTACTCACTTTGTATTGGGAATTAATTATTTAGTTTTTCATATCACCCTTTTTAGCATTTCTCATTTTATAATATGCTTGAAGCATTCCATTCTTATAGTTGGCTAGAAGCCATGCTTATCTCAAGTATTATATAGTACTATACCTCCATGCATGGCCATATATCACATTTCATAGCATAGTTGTATAAATAAGGTCAACTATATCATTTACCATATGTCACATTAGGTTTAGTTTTCATTTTATTTCAGAAATCATATAGCAATTCCATTCTCAATGCAATTTATGATATAATAACTATACATATTCTTTAAAAAAAGGTAAAATTAAAAAGTCATTGTCAATATGTTCATACATCAATCTTAAGGTAAAATGTGCATTAAAAAATTAATTTTAATTGGTTACAATCTCAAAACATAAAACAGGGCAAGGTGAATCACTTTTAGATGCAATTTGGGATGAAATTTTTTATTCTGAAAGAGGAGAATCAATTTTGGAATCAATTCGAAGTGAAAATTTCACTTTTAAAAGAATGAGAATTGATTCTTGCACGAATGACATTCCTAGGAATGAAAGAATTGATTGTGGAATTAATTCACATGTTCTATTTACTTTTTGAATAAGGAGAATCGATTCTACATTTGATCAACATATGAATATTTGAATTTTTATGAAAATTTTACTATTCGCTAGCCATTTAATGCTTTCTAAACTTATTTATTACCTACTAACTCATTATTCATTTATAAATACCTATAACTAGCATTCGAAACAAGCTTTCTTCAACATTAAATTCATACCAAACTTCATAAATCAACACATTTCAAGCAAAATCATGCATAATCCAATATTTTGAATAAATTTAAAAAAAAATAATGAATTTAAGTTAGAATATTCACTTACCTAGTATAAAGGAAGATACTAAAGGTTAGATTTAACGCTTCTTAACCTCAATTACATCCAAATCAAAGATTTCCTTGGTTAAGTTTCTAAAGGTTCATGTGGACTAAAATAATCCCTTTTTTCATCAAATTAAAGAAGATGAAGAGGAATTTAAATAAGGATGGAGTTCTTACCTTGAATAGATAAAGAAATTTAAGAAGATTTGCACTTGCCTTACTAAATTAGATGAGAGGAGATGAGAATTTGAAAGAATTAGGAGTAAAGGTTAGGGAAATTAGGGAAAATAAGAAGGAATAAGAAAGATGACCATAAAATGAGGAATAATGTCCCATGTGCAATTTTGGAATTTATTTTTCAAATTTTTTCATACTTATATAGTTACTTATAATAACTTAAAACATCATACTTTATGATTCTATCTAACTTGTCTCATCCAATTGTCATGGAACATATATTCTTATATTTATTAGAATATCAACTTTTTCAACTTTTATTTTATTTCATAATTTACACATAAATTTTTTAATTTTATAGAATTTATCATTTGTTCCAATTATTTTTCTTCACAAAATGAATTTTAATCTAATATATTCTAAAAAATGTAACAATACTTCTCCTCTTTAAAAGAATTCATCCCCAAATTCTTGAACACATGCAATATTTTATAGATAATATGGAATTATAATGAAATTAGACTCATCACTCACTAAATAAATGAGGAGTATCATTGTCACATTTCTAACTCTAATTTTCACATAGTCTTTTCGATCCTATGACATTCCTAATGAACCTTCATGGATGAAACTTCCTTATATCTCAATTTCTAAACTTGACAATCTTAGATCCTTATATGATAGTTCAATGTTAAGTTGTAATTGTGTGTATTGAATTACATGAGACTTATTGAGTAGATACTTTTAAAGCATTGATACATGGAACATAAGATAAATAACTTACAAACTATTTATCAATTCCAACTAATAGGTTACAACTCTAACACAATTAAGAATTAGGAAGAGCTCGATGAAATAGGGTGCTAATTTCCCTTTTTACTTAAATATCATCACACCTTTCATGAATAAAACTTTCAAGAAAACCATATATCCCACCTTAAACTCT
This sequence comes from Sindora glabra, assembly GCA_020226215.1. NCBI lineage: Eukaryota > Viridiplantae > Streptophyta > Magnoliopsida > Fabales > Fabaceae > Sindora > Sindora glabra. Next base: position 23,935,794 of record CM035231.1, on the reverse strand, counting down.
GTTATCTCTCTCTTTCTTGTTCATGTATGACTTTTATTAATTTTGAGCCATCTTTAATTGATTTTAAATGATTTGAACTTTTTCTAAAGGATTGGTTACTAAGTTTGATCTCAAGAGTTTTGCAACTTCAAGTTTAAACCATCTTATTGGAGAATGACATTTTTGGTCATAAATTACTTTATATGGTTTGATATCTTTTTCTAGATTTCTTCAAATTCTAAGGTATAAGCTTTAGGCACATCTTGCAATATCTAAATGGTCCTTTCTAATTGTTTATCAATTTTTAGATGGAATGTGGTGATAAATGTAGCTAGGTTCCTAATGGTTGTTAAAATGATTACTAAAAGTGAGATATGAATTAAGTACTATAACCTAATGCGATTGTGATTGGAACCCTATGTAATGGCATAATATTGTTAAGATACACCTGGGTATATTGAGTTATAGTGAAGATGATCTTAAAAGGAAGAAAGTGTGAAGAGTAGGTCAATCTATCAATGATGACCTATATAAATTCATACCTTTTCTATGCTTTAGGCAACTCAATCAAGAAGCCCATTGTGATACTCTTCCATTTGTATTTTGGTATCGGAAGCAATAGATGCATTTCAACCAAGTATTAATGCTTTATTTTCACCTATTGACAAGTAAAACATTTTACCATGTAGTATAACACATCACTTTTCATGCTTTTCCATAAGAAAAACATCTTTTAGATTATGGTACTTTTTTACTTTTTTAGGGTGGATAATGTATGAGGATTATGAGCATGGTGCATAAATTTTTTGTTCACTCACAAGAGCCTAAATCTTTCATCAGTGACATATTATTCATTTTTCATTAATAATTAAGTTGAACTCTACTCTTTTAGTTACCTCTTTTACAAAAGTAAAATAACTAGAATCATTTCTTTGAGCATCCTTGATCCTCTTTAAGAGAATTGATTGAATTGTTACATAGGCTAATACTACACTTGAATCTTTAAGTGGGGCTTTTATTGCCTTACTTGTAGATTTCCTACTAAATGCATTTACTACCATGTTAGTCTTGCCAAGGTGATATAGGATTGAGAAATTATAGTCTTTGGTGAGTTTCATCTATCTCTTTCTCCATAGATTAAGATCTTTTTACTTGAAAAATATACTTTAAGCTCTTGTAATCCATGTAAATTTTAGTGATTTCTTCGTATAAGTAATGCTTTTAAATTTTCAAAGTGAATATTACTGTTACCATCTTTAAATTATGTGTATGATAGTTCTACTCATGTTTCTTTAATTATCAAGAAGCTTACGTTATTACTTTACCATGTTGCATAAGAATACATCTAAGCTTGATCTTTAATGTATCGTAATACATTACGTAACCTCTAGTGCATGAAGGTAGAGTCAACACCGATGCTAACATCAAATATGATTTCAACTTTTAGAAGCTGTTCTTACATGCATTTGTCAACTTGAATTTAACTCCTTTTTGCATCAATTTAGTTAATGGTATAGGGATTTTGGAGAAATCTTTGACAAATCTTTGGTAGTAACTTGCCAACGTAAGAAAATTGTGGATTTCTTTAATTGATAATGATCTAGGCTAATCCTTTATTGCTTTAATTTTTGAGGGTCCATCTAAACTCCTTCTTATAATACCATGTGCTTAAGGAAATTGGCATTGATTGTCTAGAATTCTCATTTGGAAAACTTCATATATAATTAATGCTCTCATAAGATTTGCAAGACTACTTAAAGATGTCAAACATATTCCTCATCTCTTTTTAAGTATACTAGGATATTATCTATGAAAATAATAATAAAATTATCCAAATATGGCTTAAACATATAATTCATCAAGTTTATGAATAAAGCTAAGGAATTGGCCAATCCAAAGGATAATACGAAGAACTTGATGGCTATATCGAGTCTTAAAGGCAGTTTTTAAAATATCTTTCTTATGAATTTTCAATTGGTGTTAACCTATATGCAGTTCAATCTTAGATAAATGTGTTACTTTTTAAAGTTAATTAAAAAAATTATCGATGTCGGGAGAATGATACTTATTTTTTTTAATAATATTATTAAGCTAACGATAATCAATACATAACTGAATTAACCTATCTTTTTTCTTCACAAAAAGATTCAGTGCTCCCTAAGTTGAAAAGCTCGAATGACTAAGGCCTTTGTTGATAAGATCTTACAATTACTCTATTAGTTCTTGCAATTCTATTAGGGCAATTCAATAAATAGGCATTTAAATGAGCTAGTGTCAGGTAACAATTTGATATGGAACTTAATCTCATGGTTTGGGGGTTGTCTAGGTAATTTTTTTGAAAACATACCAAGAAGCTTTTTCACTATTAGAACATTATTAACATCTGGAATAGGTTGATTCAAATTTTGCGCTAGAGCCAAATAAGTGGTGCCTTCTTTTTAGATAAGCATTTGAGCTTTAATGATCAAAATGATGCCATTATGGTTTAACAACCTATTTTCATGGAATTTAATAGGTGGAGAGCCCTTTATAGAAAATATAATAGATTTATTAAAATAATTTACATATATATGATACTTAAATAGTCAATCCATCCCCAATATTACATCATAATCACTCATATCAAGCAAAATTAAGTCTACTAGCATCATATGCTCATAAATATTTATGGACTAGACCTCTAATTTATGTAAGGTTATGAGAAAATTTTCCACTAGCTTTATTACAATTAAAGGAGTATCCATCCCTTTGCTAGATTTACCTATAGTGATAATGTATTTCCTTGATATAAAGGATTGGGTGGTTTCGGGACTAAACAAAGGTTTAATAAAGAAGTTTTTAATAGAGGTAGTACTTGTCATGATAGCATTAAAGGCATAAGCCTCTTAGTAGGTGAGTGCATACTTTCGAACTTGACTTCCACTCACTTTTCCTCTTTGACTTATAGCTTGGCTTTCTTTGAAAGTACTAAAGGATTTCTTGAATATAAAGCCGGTAAAGGATTGAGATTATTTCATTGAGTTGTAAAAAAAATTATACTTTATGTTGTAATATTATAGGGCAATCCTTTACCTTGTGTCCAAATATCCCATATTTGAAGCATTCTCCCATAAAATGATTAAAAGGACCGCTATGGTGGAAATGACATTGTCAGTACTGAGGTTTTGAAGGTTAGTTTTGTTATTAGACTAGAGGAGGGTTAGATTGAGTTATTTACCTTTAGGAATTATTTTTTAAAGAAAATCCACCACAATCACCTTGATAAGATGGTGGCCTTCTAATAGAACCACTTCCATTATACCCTGAAGTAGCTTGAGGAGGTATCCCTTTTAATGATTATGCTTGATATGGTCCCTCTAACTAGCTTTTCTTCTTACTTCTCTTTTAAACTTGCCTTTCTATCTTCTCATAGAACCTTAACTCATATATCTAGGCTTGAGATGCATATTTTGATAATCAAATGAATCAGACATAATAGTATTAGAGGCATAAGCCTCTCTTTTTTATCATAGTAGTAGTCCTATAAACCTTACCTAAACCTCTTTATTTTATCCTTTTTAATAGAGATTAAAACTGGTGCATATTTTGATAATTGAATGAATTAGACACCATACTCGACTATGTGAAGACCTTATTGCTTGAAGTTTCTAAAACCTTAAGCTTTCCTTTAGCAAATGGTTGATGGTAAAAAGTAGTAAATAAATAGCTTTTGGAAGGTCACCCAAGTTAGGAGCTCTAAGTGTAGGTCCTGTTTTGCTATAACATCTATGAACCAATAACAGGCCACATTATCTAGTTAGTAGCTTACTAAATCTATTAACAAAAATGTAGGGCTCTCTAGTATATTACCTAACCATGTAATATGATCTAAAAATTGTTAAAAATCTATTGCCAGATCAAGATTGGAATACATTGATAGATTTAGACGAAGGAATTTATGCATAATCTTGAATTAATTTTTAGTTCCTCTCATGAAAAGGACACGTTCTATTTCCCATTCTCTTTATTGATCATTACTATCTCCATGATTACTATCATTATCCAATTTCTCACCTTGGTTCTTTGATGTTTCATGTGCTAGTTATTAGGTAAGAATTGTGTCAACTTGATTTAAAATATGTTATAAGAAATGTGCAATCTAAGGTGGAAATTGTTGATCATTCTCCTCACCAGCCTCTTGCCTATTATTACAAGCTTGAGAACCCCTAGATAATTCTCTATCCGTAGGGCAATTGACTTAAGCAGGACTTCTCATATTGACTATGTCTTAATTTTCATAAATTTCCTTAAACCATCAAATAGAAATTCAATGAACTAATAAGCAATTCATTAAATAACTCATTACACATCATATTATGCAAGCTCTACCATACATATCAAATGTTTAATAAGATCCATTAAAAGGATCCTAATGTTATGTGATCCCATGTGCACAAATACCATTAATATGGTTTTGATCAATACCTACCATAGTAGCATATAGATATAACCTAAAGGCCTTATCTTATTAGGAACCTAGACCATACTTTGCTACCATTTTTATCTTGAACCTAACCCAATCATAACTAGTGTGGAATCTGCTTCCTAATTTCCACCAACCTATTCCAATTTAACTATTGCCTTCGTAATTAACTAGTGAATATTTATAAGGCAAGAAAGAAGATGACGATCGAGAAGGAAAGCATTTCATTCAATTATTAATAAAAAGGTTTACAAAATCTGAGAAAGTTAGATTTATTTATAATCCTTTTATAATGATAAATTAGTCTAACTAACTCATGAGGAATTTAATTTATGTATTCCCTTTGTCTAAGTCTACTAATAGAATAAAGCCCAAAATATATTCTATGTAGAAATATCTTGTGCTACCATATACCTCAAATAATGAACTTCTATGTGTTCTAACTCTAAGGAGGTGGTGGCAAAGGCTTGATTTGAGAATATACAAAATCAATCATATAGGAGTAAGTTTAAGATTCAATGAGTGAATAATCCATTAAAATAAATAATATAACACAATAATTTACCTACTAAATCATCCTCCTATGAGGCTTATCACACAATCAATCACATTAACAATTTAGTCTCAATAATTTTAAAAGGGTTCAAGTATAGTCATTTTATCACCAATAATATACACAAGAGTTTTTAAGAACAAGTATATCTTAAGGCAATATCATATTTCAAATAGTAAGAAATATGTAATTACATAAATCCATTATATACCTTTTAGGCGAACCTTATACTTTACCCTTTTTTTTTTATCATTTTTCCCTTTAGATCAACCTTATGCCTTATCGACCTTGCATTGGAAATTCATCATTTAGTTTTCATATCACTTTTTTTATGTTTCTCATTTCATAATATGTTCAAAACATTCCATTCTCATAATTGGCCATAAGCTATGCTCATCTCGTGTATTATATAGTACCATACTTCCTTGTAAAGCCACACATTACATTTTATTGCATAATTGTATAAATAAGGTCAATTATATCATTTACCATATGTCACATTAAGTTTAATTCTCATTTTATTTCATTAACCATATAGCAATTCCATTCTTAACAAAATTCATGATATAATAGCTATAAATATTCTTAAAAAAGGTAAAAATCCTTGTTAATGTGTTTATACATCATTGTGTCCATTACATAACTGTATAAATAAGGTCAATTATATCATTTATCATATGTCATATTAAGTTTAATTCTCATTTTTGTTTCATAAATCATATAGCAATTCCTTTTTTAATAAAATTCATGATACAATAGCCATACATATTCTTAAAAGAAGTAAAAAAAAAACTCTTATTAATGTGTTTATACAACAATCTTAAGGTTAATTATGCATTAAAAGATCAATTTTGGTAAGCTATAATATTAAAAGATAAAATAAGATAGCATAAATCATTTTTAGGCATGATTCAAGATAAAATTTTTGATTTTGGATGAAAAGAACCAATTTTGAGTGAAAGTTCCGCTTCTAGAAAAAGAGAATCAATTCTAGAATTCATTTATCCATGAATTGCATTCCTATGAATGAGAGAATTGATTGTGGAGGTGATTCACATTCTATATTTACTTTCTAGATAAAGAGAATCGATTCTCCATTCAATTTGTATATTAATATTTGCATTTTTATGAAAATTTTATCGTTCACTTGCTATTTAATGCTCTTTAAACTCAGTTATTGCCTATCAACTCATCATTCATTCATAAATACCTACTAATAACCTATACAAAAAATTTTCAACATTAAATTCATACCAAACTTTGTAGATCAACATTTTTCAAGCAAAATCATACATAACCAATATTTTAGCTAAATTTTAAAAAATTGATAAATTTAAGTTAGAATATTCATTCATATAGTATAGGAAAAAATACTAAAGGTTTGATTTAATGATCCTTAACTTTAATCACATCCAAATCAAAGATTTCCTTGGTTAAGGTTCCAAAGGTTCATGGAGACTAAAATAATCCTCTTTTTTCATCAAATCAAACAAGATAAAGAGGAATTCAAATAAAGATAGAGTTCTTACCCTGGGTAGATGAAGAAATTGAAGAAGATTTATGCTTCCCTTATCAAATTGGAAAAGAAGAGGAGGATAGTTTGAGAGAATTTGGAGTGAAGGTTAAGGAAATTAGGGAAAATGAGAAAGAATAAGGAAGATGACTAGAAAATGAGGAATAGTGCCCTATAGGCATTCTTGAAATTTATTTTCTGTATCCTTTTCATACTCACATATTCATTTATAATATCTCAAAACATTTTAATTTATGATTTTATTTAACTTTTTTCATCCAATTCTCATGGAACATATATTTCTATATTTACTAAAATATTAATTTTTTATTTTATTTCATAATTTACACATAAAATTGCTAATTTGATGAAATTTATTGATTACTTAATTATTTTTCCTTACAAAATAAATTTTAATTTAATATATACTAAAAATAATGTAACATATATAGAAAATATAAGCACATAAGTTATTAATTTAATTTTATATAATGAAAATGTAAAATTTAATGTGAAAAAGGAAAATGAAAATGTTAAGATACAAACATTGTATAGATAAAAAGTATAATCTTAAATTGATGATATAGGGAAGGCTAATATGTAGGAATTCATAAGAATTATATAGGAAAGGAAAATGTATATTGAATAATTAGAATAATTTTGAAGCTTAGACCTTATTCCATATAAGAGATGTAGAAATGGCTTAAGTCCATAGGTTTTATAAATACTGGGTGGATGAAGCCTAATAATTTAGGCTTCTATTTTTAGTGAGCTTCAAGTGGTTGGCTTGCACAAGCTAAAATTTTTGTGGATAGGCTTACATAGGCATGAGTCAACTTGTGAACCACTACCTAATATATATATATATATATATATATATATATATATATATATATATATATATATATATATATATATATATATTGGTGTGATAAAAATGTTCAAAAATCTTAAAGGCCTAATAACATAATTCAATGCAATTTGAAGATAGCAAATTATGTAGGCTAACCTATGAGTTAATGCAGGCTAATTGTAGGACGATGTGGGTTTATTATTTTTAATCCGTTAAAAATATGGGCCTATATAGGTTAGCTTGTATGAGCTCAAACCTCTTGAGCCTAGCTCTTTTAGGCTCACCTTATTCATTTTACATCCCTATTCCATATTATATTAAAAAATATAAATTTAGGGAAAAAAGGCAAAATTGGTAGGTGAGTTATATATGGCTTGTTTGGAATTAATTTTTTATATAATTGATTTATCTCATTTTAATAATGATTTTAAATTATTTATAAATGAATTTTATTATTTGAAAAGTATATAAAAAATAATGATATTAATTCATTTGAAAATAAATTCTTTTATTTGAAATATATTTAAAAATGCATATAATTTAATTAAAAATTAAAATTTAATGGTATCATAGTAAATTAGAAAAAGGATAAAACTTTTGATATAACATTTGTTTTAGGCTAAATTAAATGTATTTTAGTGAAATCATTGATAAATTTAATTTATTATATAATAGTATAAATAAAAAGAACTATTAATAAAATGCAATAAGATCTCCTTTTACTTAAAATTAAATAACATTAAAAATATTTATTTGAAAATGAAATAAAGTCTTGCTTCTAGTGATTGCAAACAAAAAGAAAATGATAATATGTGGGTGAGCTATGTAGAAATGTATAGGTAGGTGAATTATATTAAAAAGGAAAATCACGATAAAAATAGTTTGTAGAAATATATATAGATAATGTGTTTCAAAATTCATTTTTTGGATAAAATGCATTATTTTTAAAATAATCTTATAAAACACATTCAATAATTATTAATTGTTATGTTTGTATAAAGATTATTTAAATATAATATATCATAAAAATATTTTACATGAACTTTAAAATTTAAATAAAAATTAAAATTTGTTACAACCTTTTATATTTTAAAGTACTTTTGAAAATGATTCCATGTGAAGATAGTAAATTAGGTAAAGAAATATGGAATTAAATTTTGTGTAAATAATAATTAATTGTAAGAATGGATTCAAAATGAGCTTTTAGTATAAATGAGTAGAGGAAAAGTGGAAGGAATGAAATATTTAAAGGTTAAGGGTGATTAGAGGTGAGTAAGCTAGTATGGAGGAAATTAAGATATTTTTTCCAAGTTGCCCTTGCCCTTATTATTCCCAAGCTTCATCCATTTCCTTATTTCCTATTTCTAAAAAAACCCTAACTTCACCATTTCTCCACTCTCTTCTACTTCTCCTTTATCATCATCATCATCATCTTCTTCTTCATCATCATCTTCTATTTCAATTGTCATGACCTTGGTTAGTTATGATTGGCATGGAACTTGATTGTTTAATTTCTACTATTCTAACCAAGCCCTATTTTACTAGTTAAATGCACATTTTACTATTAATTCCTAGCATTTCATACATTAAAAAGGAAAAATATTATTGCATATACATGTGTTCGCTAGTTCTTTACAAGTAAGGGAGTTAAAACAACTTACAAACCCTAGAATATAGGAATTAAGTTGGTTTAACTAACCCTAGAAAGAAAAAAAAGTTCTATTATTTCCCAAAATTCTATCAATACATCACAAGGCCTAAGAAAACATAACAATTCACATTCAAATAACTATTAGTTGCATTGCCTAGTAATAGCTCTGAAGAAATTAATTTTGTTGTGGAGGTGGTGAATGTGTCTCAGTAGAAGTATCCACAAAATGAAACATAGAAAAAGGGTGAGTCTATGACTTAGTGAGCAAATAATTTACTTAAAATTAGTTAACAGAAGAATAGATGTTATTCTTACTATTCATACTACCCTTTATCACATAAAAATATAACTATACTCAATATTGTAAGTAAACAATCATATGTTTATCCTTTCAAATCAATTTATAAGCAAAAATAAATAAAGGTAAAGAAATAATTGAATCTTCTTGTGGTTCCTAATCAACTTTATCCCTTCATAAACATAACTTTATCTTTCCATAAATGCTTACCGAATCTAGCTTTTATATCATAAATCTGTAATTCTTTTCCATATTAGAATTTTCCATATAATAACACCCAATACTAGGATTTAGTAATTAATATTCAAATGTATATTTATATATAAACATATACCAAATCAATAACCAAATGAGTAATTTATCATCACAATATCATAAGATTCCATGAAATATGTAGACTATATAATTGATTATTAGGGTCTAGAGGCAAATTTTATGTCACAGCCTGATTTTTGAATATTATAACTAGTGTAAAGACATTTAACTAGTATCGATACACTAACTAGATGTCTTTATAAGCCTTTAAGACACTTATAACTCATCTATTTTCTTAGCTTTTCTAAGAGTATAAATAAACATTTATAGAAAATAATACTACTTGCATGTGTATGAGGAAGTTTAAATCATAATTTACATATGCTAAATGATATTTATACAAGAGTACAAAATTTTTGAAAATATAACTTTGTACATTAATACTATTAGAAAATAAAACTTTTAACTAGGACACTATAAAATATTATATAGAAGGTTTCTCCCCATGTGAGAGAAAGATTCTCACTCCATGTTTTGAATCTACAAGAAAAATACAATAAGAAGAGTATGAATACTGGACTAGTTATTGAATGGCTACTTTTCTTTTTTCTTTTTCTAGAGAGTTTTCATCATAAAAAATTAAATATATATAACAATGTATATAGTAATTGATTTAAGCACTTATGTATTTATTGTAACTCCTATATCTAATATTTGGTAACAAATTAGCCAATTTATTACTCTTAAAGTTTGTTAAAAAAAAGGCTATAGTTGGTATATAGATTTTACCTTATATCTTTGATTCAGCCTTATCCCCTACCATCCTAGACACAAGGCCACCATCTTATCCCTCCAAACTTTATTAGGCCTCTCCTTCTTTGTGAAGGATGTATATCTCCCTCAACATATCATATTCATGATAAGCAATGATAAGGTGTTGATTGTATGCATCAATTGCTTATTTCATTGGATATAGTTAAAATACCAACTATTCCATAAAAGTTTTATTAACCAAATTTGCCATTCTCATTTATTCAACTACTTTTATCATCACATGTCATTATGTCCAAGATTGATATACAATTTTTCTATTCAAGATAATAAGAATACTTAACTCTTTTGAATAATTATCTATTATAGCTTAAGCATCATCAAATATTCATAAATTTTAATTACTTATAATATTTCTCAATAAGAAGTATCAAACATTTAACTTATTGGGTAGTATGAATACTCTCATAGTTTAGTACATTTGAGGCTTTTAAACTAATTAATTTTTTTATTAAAATTTTATCTAATATTTCTAACATGTTACTAATCATCAGATGTCAATTTTCTTGAAATTTTCTCATTCTCATATACTGTTCACTCAATACTAAAAACATGAAATTCAAAACATGATAGTAGATGACGAATTATAATAAAAGCCTTTTATTAACATTCAAATCACTTCCAATTATCACTAAATTTTTATACAACATCCCTAACATGTTAAATGATGTGAAATACAATTATTTCATAGAAATATCATATTGATACTATTCATATAGAACTAAATACATAAAGCTATTAAATCTAGACAATTTTGGAGTTGTTGTAAAAAAGGAGCCTTCTTGACATCCAAATTAACTCCAAATGTTATCAAATTTTTATACAAACCTATTAACATATTAATAGCTAAAGAACATAAATCACTTTAAATCTTAACAATCAAAATGTTGTACAAACAACATCAAACTTCAGAATATAGAATCCAAAATTTTATTTTGAACTCTTGTAACCAAAATGCATAAAAATTCACTTTTTATATCTCTAAAATTTTCCAAAAACACTCAATTCTTTCCACATCTATCCTAACACTATTTATAACATTAAAATACCAAAAATTAAAATTTTAGTAATTCCTAACCCTTAATTCCAAAGAATAATAGAAAATATACTATGGCCCTCCCTTGAAAGTTTTATTTCTAATCTCAATAAAAAACCCTATTATCATCTCTTATGGAAACTTCGTTAATGCTTTCTAACCAATCTTGGCACTAAAATACCAATATTATATCTTCATATCAACATTAATATAATGTCAAAAGTAAACCATATAGCACCACAAATTAACTTAATATATATAATAGCATATATCATTATATTCTTCATTTTTCAAGAGAAAACTTGAACGAACAAGGGATAGTACCCACTCACATCAAATTATTATTCTCTAACCTTTCAAAAGCCTTTTGGAGCTATAACTTCACTAAAATAAACTAAGTTTTAGGAGCCTTAAAAATTTAAAAGAGATAAAAGGAAACCTAAGTTACCTTGTAAGAACTTAATGGTATCACTTGGCAAACCTTTTAAAAATTACTAGAAGTTTAAAAATCCTATTTGAAAACCCTAAGGAATCACAGTTTTTAGTTGAAAGATAAGTAGAAAATTTATGACAAAATGATCCTAAAAGCCTATATAAAACTTTAGCATAAAGCTATCTTCATAAGCTACTTTTTTATATATTTTTTGTTTAACAATTTGATGATAAAATGGCACATGGCGCATGGTTTTTAGGGCTTGAAATCAAATGATAGTCTTTTAAAATTCAATAAAAATATTCCAAATACATGTTTAGAAGAATTCACTATCAAATTTCCTTAGTTTTTCACTTATTCATCTAATTAGCATCGGCTTCCTCATAGGCTTAGGCTTTGCTTGGGCCTTTTTTTTTACTTCTAAGGTTAGGTTTGGGCTTAAAAAACTTCAAAGATGATTTACATTAATTTTAGACCTAATCTTTAGGTTTCCAACCGATCGGGGCCCTAATTTCCTATTAGGTATTTATATAATTTTTCTAAACTTAGATTTTTAGTTAGATCTTGACTTATACTAGTGCTTAATATATTTTTTATAAAAAATCTAGTTAGGTGAACACCCAAACTATCTTTGCAACTTGCTCGAATTTCATCCGGTTACCTTACTAATTTTTTGATTAAGGTGTTTTCTAATTAAAACTTCCTTCTTAAACTTTTTTTGCTTTATTTGAGATATTACATTGTAGCACCTATAGTTAACTTTATAGTTAACTATATACATCCAAAAAGTAACTTTAGATGTTATAACTAATTATAAAGTTGACTATAAGCTTTTAAAGAGTAAGTTTTTTTGTTGTAGTTGACTATATAACTCCAAAATGTAGCTTTTAGTTATAGTTGACTATATAATGGATTATGACCTCATTTCTACATATTTTTTTTGCATTTTTAATGTTCATTCAATCTTTGAACTTTAAATTATCAACTTATACAATTCTAAACCCTAATTTCAATTTACAAGCATTAACTTTAATATTTAAGCAAAATTAAGTAAATAAAACATACTATACATAAGAATTCATATAAGTCTTCATCAAATCGACCCTAAAGATAAAGCTAGCTCCATCTAATTTAAAATTAAGAAAAATTACTCAAATTTTAGTGAATTTCTTACTTACTTAGGTATAGAGAAGATGATAGTAGATTGAAATAATAACTAGCATACCTATCATCCTAAATTCAAAGAATTGAAGTTAAGGTTCAAATTATCCTTTTGAATCAAAATCCTTCATCTTCTTAACCAAAAAATGAAAAATTGAAAGGAAAATCATCCAAGAGATCCAAATTAAGAAAGTTTGCCTTAGTTTAGCTAAAGATTGTTAATGATTAATTGAATTTACTAATTTAATTTTGGTTGAATTTGAGGTGACAAAGAAGGGGGAAAGGAAGTACGGAAGTTAATAAGATTAAGGAGAATAAGTGATTATAGTTAAGTTTTTTTAAAGTGTTTTGATAGAGGAAATAACAAATGATTAAAGGAAATATTGGAAGATAAGGTTTTAAATTTCCTCCATACATACTTACTTGACTCTAACTACACTCTAGCCTATAAATATTTTATTTCGCTCTTTCCCCCTTATTTCTCCTTATGTTATATCACAATAATCCTATTAATAATCAAATATTCATTTCCTATGTAATAATTATTTTAATTAGTTTAATTTCCTAAAAGGTGTAACTATTCTCCTGTTTCAAAAGATTCATCCTAGAATTCTTAAAGAACCAATTAATTTAATGATTCTAATAGTATATTTTGACAATAATATCAAAGTTTAATGCTTATCAAATAGGTGTAGGTAAGTTTGTTACATTTCTAGCTCAAATTTCTAAGTAATTTTTTCTATTTCATGTTATTCCCACTTGACTTTCATCAAAGGTAATTCTTTGAACCTTAAATTTATAATTTGTCAATCTAAAATCTCAATTGGTTGCTTTTTATAGGATATCTCGAAATCCAATTGTAATGGTTTATGTTATATCACATAAAATGCATCAAGATATATTTTTGGAGTGTATATATATATATATATATATATATATATATATATATATATGAAATACTAGGTGTATGGCTTATGGTAGTTGCTCCCATATGCTTAAGAATTGGAAAAAGGTCTAACAAAATGGCATCCTAGTTTCCCTTATCTCCTAAATTACATGATTCTTTTCATAGGTAAAACTTTAAGGAAAGCATATTTCCTTCTTGGAACTCTTATTTTTTTCCTTCTTTTGTCTACATAAGAATTTTGTTGGTATTATGTCATTTTCAAGTGATCTTTGATAATCTAAATCTTTTTTAAAGTATTTGTTACTAAATTCGACCTTAGAAGTTTTGTCTCTCTTAGTTTAAATAATCCCATAAGAGATTGACATCTTTAACCATATAAAGCTTCATTAGGAGCCATTTTAATATTGGATTGGTGATTATTATTGTATGCAAACTTGATCAATGGTAAATATTTTTCCCAATTGTCTTTAAACTTTAGAGTGCAAGCCCTAAACATATCTTCTAAAATCTAAATTGTGTATTTGACTACCTATCCATTTATGGATGGAAGGTAGGATATAGTGAAACATAATTAAGTTCCCAAAGCTTGCTAAAATGACTACAAAAAAATGAGTTATAAATTTATACCTTTATCTAAGATAATAGTGAGCAGAACTCCATGTAATGACACCATGTTACCTAAATAAACTTAAGCATACTGAGTTATAAAGAAAGTAACTTTAATTGTAAATAGTGAGTTATTTTAGTTAATTGATCCATAATTACCTAGATGGAATTAAATCCTTTTAAAGTTCATAATAATCTTGTAAAAAAAATTCATTATTATAGTTTCCCAATTCTGTTTTAGGATAGGAAGGGATTACTATAAATTGGCTAGTCATTGGCATTCTACTTTCACTTATTGGCATGTAAGGCACTTTACCATATAATTAAGTATGTCCTACTTCATTCCTTCTACTAGAAGTTTTCATACAAGTCATGATATATTTAGTAATACCTAGGTGCATGGTGTTTTGAGGAATAGTGAGATTGGTGTAGTAATTCATTCCTTTCACTAGAAGGGACTTAAAGTTATCTTCAATACTTGATCACCTTCTTTTATCTATAAATAGATCATTATTTTCATTTGTCATTGCTTTTTCTTTCAAAAAAAGACATTGGGGATCATTTTTTAGGGATTATTTTATCCTTTCCATTAATACCAATTGGATAGCTACCTATGCAACTATCACCTTTTGATCTTTAGCTTGAATATTAGCCATAGCACTTAATGACTTCCTGCTTACTGCATCTACCACTACATTTGCCTTAGTAGAATGGTAATGAATAGTTTAACCATAATTTTTAACAAGTTCCATCATTTTCGCTACCTCAAATTCAATTCCTTCTAGTCAAAGATGTATTTCAAGTTTTTATTATTAGTATTTCTCCCTACAAATAATGCCTCCATATCTTTAAAGCAAAAACCAATGTAACTATCATGAATTTAATAGTTAAGTTTATGCTTCTTTAGTTATCATAATGCATAAGTAATAACATTTCTATTCTACATTAATACACATCCAAGACTAACTTGGGACACGTCATAGTAGATTTTAGTACTTGATAGAAAGGTTAAAATTGGGGTTAAAATTGAAGATGTTTTTAATCATTGAAAAATTATTTTCACAATCATCAGAATGCATAAGCTTTTTAAGTTAACTTAGTGAAGTTGCTATTTTTGAGAAATCTTTTACAAACCTTTTGTAATAACCTGCCATGCTCAAGAAACTTTGAATCTTTATAGCTTTTTATAGCTTCAATTTTTTAAGGATCCACTTATACTGTATCTTAGGATGTCATATGTCCTAAGAAATTTACACTAATCATTCAAAATTTATATTCAAAAAATTTAGCATACAATTAATTCCTACAAAGTATTTGCAAAATGGTTCAGAGATATTAAGTATGCTCCTTTTCACTTTCAAAGTACACTAGTATATTATTTTTGAATGTGATCATGAATTTATCTAATAATAGCTTGAATACTTTATTCATGAAGTCCACAAATGCAAGTGGGGCATTTATTAACCCAAAAGAAATTATTGAAAACTCATAATGGCTATAATAGGTTCTAAAGGATATATTTGGTATATCTTCATTCTAGATATTCAATTAATGATATCTAAATTGCAAATGAATCTTTAACAAACATTTAGCTCTTTAAAAGTGATTAAACTAATCATCAATGTGGGGCAAAGGATACTTATTCTTGACTATCACTTTATTTGGTTATTGATAATCTATGCATAGTTATAGGGTTCCATCTTTTTTTTTTAACAAATAACATTAGAGCTTCCCATGATGATGAGCTAAAATGAATAAACCCTTTGTCTACTAACTTTTATAATTGCATTTTAAGCTCTTTTTACTTAATTAGGGCTATCTATTAAGGTGGTATGGAAGTTGGTTCTGTGCTCATAATTAAATCAATATTGAATTCAATTTTTCGATTAGGTGGTAATCTTGATAACTCTTTTAGGAATAGATATGAAAAATCTTATACAACTAAGATAATGTCTACACTTGGAGATGATTAATTTAAATCTCAAATCATAGCCAAGTAACTAGTAAATCCATTCCTAATTAGTCCTTAAGGTTTAACATTAAAGATAATCCTAATAATCTTAAAGTATCTTTCTCCCTTAAACACAATGGGTAAGGATCCTTCTACAACAAGGGTTATTATTTTGTTAAGACAATCCATTTGAGCATGATATATTGTTAACCAATCCATTCCTAGAATAACATTATGATTTACCATTTCTATTAAAATCAAATTAGCAGGTATTAAGTAATCATGCACACTTTCAAAATAATCATTTATACCTAATGTCGTTACTATAGGTTTATCAATTAAAGTGGCTAATAACAAAGGATTTTGTAATCTACAATTAGTTTTAGTTATCAAGGAAGCAAACTTTATAAAAATGAAAGAGTGAAAAGCACCAGGATCAATTAACACATGAGCTTGTAAGTTAGTAATTTCAAGAGTATTCGTTACTACAACATTTCATGCTTGAACTTCTTATCTAGTCAAAAAGAACACTCTAGCTTAATTCTCAACCACATTTTTACTTTATTACCTCTACTATTGCTTTATCCTAAATTATCTTGAATTCTCAATGGTGTAGTAAATTGAGCTAATAGTTTGCTTTATTAAGGAGTAAGGCAACTCACCCTATAACTTGAAGGATTTTTAGGGTATTCCATCATCCGTGCCCTAATTAGCTATATCTAAAGCATACTATATTATTTTGATTATAGGGTCTTCAGTGTTTGTTTCTATACTAAGCATATTTAGGTGGTTTTCCTTGGAAGCTATCTCCTCCTTGCAATTATCCCTTTTTAAGACTTATGAGGGCATTATGACAAAATTGTTAGTTCCTTTAACATCTTCCTCTTAGAGGTTTGCTAGATATATTAGTCCTAAGAATGATTTGCTCATCTACTTATAAATTCACTAAAAGGGGCATTCCCCTAATACCAAAGTTAAAATTAAGTTCTTTCAACCTACTTCATTTCCTAATTCCTAATTGTGCTTTCGTTTATTTCCTTTTATTTGATTTAAATTCTAAATGGAGTGCTTGATCTAGCACTTACTAATAAGTGGTGGCATTGGTAACATGAATAAGATTAAAGTAACAATCTCATAACCTTAGCATAAATCTCTCTACCATAGCCTTTTAGTAGAAATTAAATATCTTGCACAGTGAGATAAATAAGTAAACTACACATTATATCCATTGATGGAGAAAGAACATTGTTTTAAATATTCAAAATCTTTTACCTTTGCTTGTCTCACATTGGGTGGCAGAAATAGGAATGAAACTCTTCCAGAAATTCATCGAAGTTAAGAGTTTTAAGCTTGCATCCTCATTTTCTATAATGCTAGAAAATTAATAATACTCCATATCCTTTAACTAGTATCTCACAAGTTTTATTAGCATCCAATCAAGATAAGTGAGCATTTTCCTATATCTCTCAATTTGATAAAAAATAATTGGGATTATTGACTTTTTGACTTCCTGTATCTATTATCTTTTTAAGTTTACAAAATTTTTCAACATTTATATAAAAAATATATTAACTATAAACAATCTCTAAAGAAATAACTCCACCACTAATATCTTTGGGCCTTATAGAGTCCATTGAAATGGTATTAGCAAAATGTGATCCTAACTGCACATATATCGTTGATACAATTTTGATCAACACTTACTTAAGTAGTAAATAGATATAAGCTAATCAACCTATCTTAGGGCCTTATCTATTAAAGAAAACCCTAAGACATGCTCTAATACTAACTTTGTCATGATCCTCTTAAGCTGTGATTATTGTGGAACCTAACCATTTAATTTCCACAACCTATCCTTGCTTTATCTTACTAGTTAATGCTCTTATTATTACTAATTCCTAGTATTTCACACATTAAGAAGGAAAAATAAAATTAAATATACATATATTCACTAGTTTTTTTACAAGTTTGTAAGTTAAGCCTATTTATAAACCCTAGAGGATAAGAATTAAATTGTTTTAACTAACCTTATCATACAAAAAAGTAATATCGCTTCTTTAATGTCTATATGTACACCACAAGTGTCACATTACCCATTTCTACAAACTTATCTAATCCTAATTTAGTATCATCATATAAATATAATTAATTGATTTTACCTTAAGTATTCTATTTTACTATCAAAGAAATATTTACATAAAGGTTATATCATTAGATACTCAAAATATTTACAACATAACCATAAAATTTCTATGATCCCTTCTATTCTTGCTATTTATCCAAAAATTATGATTGCTTATGTCATAACTCAAAATACTCTAATCTTGAACAATTGATGGTCGTTATTTAGCTTTGACTTGAATGTTTGTAAAATAATTTTAAAGAAAATAATGAGACTAAAGTCCTAGTAAATAGACAATTTACTTAATTAGAACATTTAGGAATAATAAATTAAAATGTTCACTTTAGTTTATATACCAAACAACACAGTACTTTCAACTTAATAACTATCTAACAAAAATTAAGAACACAATTTCTAGTACTTATGAATTAGATAATAAATATTTCACCTTGTGTTTCCTAATCACCTCATTTATTTACAAATCCAACTTTGTACTTTTAAATGTTTATTAATCACAATCAAATAATCTAGATCTTGTTTAAATATTTCAATCTCAATTTTCATCATCACAATTCAATGTTTGTCATATTTCTTATTATCATATTTTTAACATCAACATAATTCAATATTTCATCACTTTTCTCATCTTATCATATTCTCTATCATCATTCTACATAACTTTCACACCATTGTAATTAATTATCTTTTATATTCAATGGACCAATTATAAAATTGCTAGTTTTTATGCAAATTGAGAACTTATTTAACATTTAAGACATATGTGTTGTTATAACTTAATAATCTCATGCTCAAGTTTAGATTAAGTCTTAGAAGTACTTAAGTATCAAATTGGAGCATGGTTTCCTTATAACAAGGCGATACTTGAGTATTTAAGGGTATAACCTTAAGGCCATATAAATATTTAAGTATTGTACTTAAATGTTGGGCCTTAAATTAATAGCCAGTATTCAAGTATCGTACTTGACTATTTGATGGTAGAAAGTTAAGTTTGCTTGCATGGTTGAATATGACATTTGAGTACTAGATTTTGATAGGCAGTATTCGAACATTGTATTTGATTATTAATTCTAGAAATTCCAAAATTAATGCTCCAAATGCAAATAAACATAGTTAAACAAGACTAAATTTTAATACACCAGTATATATGCATTATACTTAATTTTATGCAATAATTATCAATAATTTTAGCTTAAGACAAGTCATTACTAGCTTAATATTAGCATTTCAACCTTAAAGCATCAAGTCTCTATAGGAATCAATACTTAAGTTAATCATTCATATAATTTAACTTAAATTAAATAAATAGATTATCTATTAACCTTTAGCTTAAAAAAATTAGAATGAAGGAGATGAAGAATGATCCTTATAGCAATTAGTTAAAAAAGAATTAGTTTAGAACCCTAATTCCAAATTCTTAACCTATTTTTCATGATATTATAATCATTAGATTCTAAACTTAAAGAATTTTACTTAATTTAAGTAAGAATAGTGAAAATCCTCCCTTGATGATTCTTACAAGAATTGAAGGAGATGAAGAGTGAAAGATAGAGTTTAGTGATGAAGGTGGCTAAATTCACTAGTAAGAGGAAAAATGAAAAAGAGCATGTGCTTTAGGTGTTTTAATTCCTAATAGGGAATTTTAGTAATTTAGGGCTCATTTTGTGGTATTTGGGAAATACTTATGCTAAATCTCATCCGCACATCTTATTTCAACTATAATATCATATAACTATATAATAAATTGAATTACATTTGCCTTCATATTAAAATCTTATTTCTTACAAATAAATACCCATCCTAAATTTATCCACAATATTTCCTAATTATTGACATGTTTACCTAAATTATTGGATAATTAAATAAAATAAAATTTTATAATTTTAAAGGTGTAATAATAAGGCCCAAGAAAACATAACTATTCATGTTCAAAATAACTATTAATTGCCTTACCTAACAAGAGCCTTAAAGAGACTACTCTTGTTATAGATGTGCTTGTGTAGAAGTATTTGTAAAACTAAAGATAAAAAAAGGGGTGAATTTGAGACTTAGTAAGCAAACAATTTACTTAATAATTAATAGAAAAAAAGATGTTATTCTTACTATTCAAACTACTCTTTATTACATAAGATGTAACTAGTACTCAATATTATAAATAAAATAATGATACATTTATCATTTCATAATAACTATATAAGCAAGAATAAATAAGGGTAGAAAAATAATTAAATCTCCTTATGACTCATAGTTAATTTTATCTTTTTACAAATCTAACCTTATCTTTCCAAAGTCTATTTTATCCTCTCACAAATATTTTCCTAATCTAGCTTTGATATCATAAATATGTAATTCTCTGCCTTATTATAACTTTCCACACAATATCATTTAATACTGGGATTTTCTAATCAGTATTCAAATAAATACATATATATATATATATGTATAATATACCAATTAAATAACCAAATAAGTAATTTATCAATACAATATCATAAGGTTCCATGAAATATGCAATACTAAGAAAAATAAGGTAATAATTAACTATATATGGGGATCTAGAGCTAAATTTTAATACCTCTAGTCAATTATGTAGTTGACCATAGGGATCTAAAAAGCTACTATGGAGGCCATAATTGACTATATAGTTGATTATAATATTTTAGAAAGCAAGTCTTTTAGTTATAGTTAATTATAGACCTTTTGAGAGTAGCGTTTAAAGTCATAGTCAACTATGCATTTTCACTATTCATTCAATCTTTGAACTTCAAATTATCAATTTATACAATTGCAAACCCAATTTTCACTTTGTAATAAGAATTAATTTCAACATTTAACCAAATTAAGGAAAGTAAACATACCATATAAAAGAAATCACATAAATTTTCATCAAATCAACCATGTAGATAAACCAAGCTCTATCCAATCTAAAGTTAAGCAAAATTACTCTAATTTAACTAAATTGCATACTTAGATATAGAAAATATAATGAAATGTTGAAATAATAGCTAGCTTGCCCTTAATCATTTCAAATTTAAAGAATTGATGTTAAGACTTTGATTATCCTTTTAAATCAAAATCCCTTGTCTCTTTAAGCCATAATGAAAATTTAAAAGGACAATCATCTAAAAGATATAAATTAAGAAGTTTTACCTTAGTTTAACTAAAGATTGTTGATGATGAGTTGAAGCTGCTAACTTAATTTACCACTCTAAAAAAGCTAATTAATACTAATTGTTTAACAAATTTGACTTCGATTTTGAACTATCATTTTATCAAGTATCATTGTAAATATTTTATAAAATTGGTTATGAAACTATATTGGAAAATAAAAATATTGGTTCCTATAACAAATAAACATCATCATTTCTTGTGGATTACATAACTCGATAACCAGTCATATTTAAATATGTTGGTTTTTGTTAAGTTACCATTGTTTGAAATTCAAATTTAATATTTACTTATTTTATTAATCAATGTAGAATGTGTTATATACTATATTGGTGATTAACATACTTAATGTTGTGTTATCCTCCCCTATAAAAAATTAAAAAAAAATCATTCCTTATACACTTTTCATTCTATACAACATCTCATGATACTTTCTACTATATTACTTCTAACCTAAAATACATCCAAAACCATAAAAAACACAATACTTTAATATTATAATACAATTTAGATACAGAATTAGGGAATACTTAATGATTTGCATTACAAAATAACCTACGCCCAAAGTATTTTCAAATTATAAAGGAACAAAGTAAATAAATGAGACTTTGAGTGTTGTAATAATTACAAAGAAAAGGTTCATCATGGTAAAAAAAATTACCTTCTCATTTATCATAAAATATCCCTATTCCCTATATTTTCCATGCTTTAACCAAACTAACATCTTTATCCTAATTTTAACTATTTCAAGTAAAAAAAGTTTGCAAAGGTTGCCTTAGTTAGAGTTAATGTTTCTCTGTGGGTACCCATTACTTAATATATGAGTTTAGCACTACTTATAAAACATTCTTGAGTTCAATACTTGCAAGTGCAATAAGTAATATTCATTAAAATTTCATGTATTATGTTACATTGAATACTAAAGAAGATGAATGAAATTAAGTTTTTTACTTGTACAAACCTGTAAAAACTCCATCCAAGTGAAAGGCAATAAAATATAGTCAATAATGAAACTATAAATTAAATTGCATGAAAAAATACAAGATGTAAAATAAATCCTATATTTATATTCTATACTTTTCTAATGAGTGTTAAACCTCACATATTTAGCACAGGTTAATAAAACTTCAATCTTGGAAAATAATTAGTGAGCACAAACACAAAATTGAATAGAATCATCTTAAGATTAGAAGGAAAGTAGACCTTGTTAGAGAAAGAATCATTTTAGACTTCACGATAAAATTTATAAATGGCATTATAACTTTACTTTTTTTATTTTCATCTCGTGTCTTGCTTTCATAAGTAGTGTGAACAATAATAGAAAATAATAACTGATGTATAAACATTTAATATTCCTACAAAGATGATTCAAATTCCTTTTGCCTAATGATTATAGGAAACTAATGTTTTAACTTATCAACATGATAAGTTACTCGTATTTATAAAAATGTTACCATGACACTAGATACATTGATTTTCTCTATAACTAATGTTAATAGGTTACCATTAAAGGGCAATTATATAGTGATATCATGTTTATTATTATAAAGAAATCATAATTATATTGTTTTAGGTATGAGCTATTTGTATACAATTAATATCCTTTTGTAAGTGCCTTTTCTTGTATATTTTAATATAGCTTAATGGTGCATCAAATTTTAAAAAATTACAACAATTAGTACAAAATAAATTAATCATTCTACAAACTACCTAATAGATGGATCAAGTTTGAGAAATTCTAAAAGTTGTACAAATAAGATTAAATGTTTACTATATTTTAGGATATTAATTTTTGTAAGCTTGAACAAAAGAATGTTAGTTTTGAAATTACTAAAGAATAGCTATGTAATTTTATCAAATATTATAAATTTGAGATAAATTATATGTTCTTTTTGCATATTTTACTTACAATAATGCAAATATTAACATATTGAACATGAATATAAAAAATATGAAAAAGAAGATATCATTTTATTCATTATATATTTCACTATATCAATAAATGGAAATTTATAGCAATATTATGTCTAAAAAAAAAAACTTTGGTCTTCCTTTCTTGTTACCAATTCTCATAACTATCAGCTAAAAACCACTCGCAACATCTATTAAATTTTGATATTGCTAAATCATAGATCTAGGTAATATGTTTACCTCCATTATTAATTTTAGCTTGTGTTTAAAAAAGAGGAAAATAGCACCCTTCCATCTCATCTAACATATTTAAAGGTAATAATGGATAAAGTAGCAATAATTAGATTCTATAATATCTTTAAAGGTTTTGGATGAAATGGTGGGGTACAGTTTCCTTCTCCTTGAATATATGTTAAAGTTAGATAATAAAGATTAAACCATCATTGAAGGAAATATATAGGCAATAAATAAAATTATAGACATTGATTATCAACTTAAAATTGACTTCTTAAGCATGCTTGATTATCAAATAAGTAGCCATTGCATTTTTCAATTAGAATTTTGAAATACCTTTAGACATTTTCAAAAGTAAAGAGAATGTGAAACATATAGGCAATAAACAAAACTACAAACATTGATTATTAACTTACAATTGACATCTTTAGTATGCTTGATTATCAAATAAGTGGTGATTGCATTTCCTAATTAAACATTTGAAATTCCTTTAGACTTTGGTTAATAACAAAATCAACATGTAAATGTTTTTGTCTTCCTAAGAGATCATTGAAATATCTTTTAAATAATAGTTTCTTAAATAGTTGATATCTTATTTTAACAAAAATTTTTGCCTTATCAAACATAACTCCTTTAGATTTCAATTATACATAGAACCAACATCTTAAGTTTCCATTCAAATATGCCACTGCATAATTATAGATGGCAGTTTGTTTTACAATTATCATCTTATTTGTATCAATAATTTTAAAAATGCCTCTGCATTTATATATATATTAGTTTAACATATGACTGATGGCTATAATGTAAAATACAATTCTATAATAATGATTTTTGTTGAATTTGAGGTGAAGAAGAAGAAGAAGCAGAGGAGAGAAAGTAAGGAAGTTAATAAGAATTAGAAAAATAAGTGATGATGGTTAGGTTTTTTTAAAGGTTTGATAGAGAAAATAATAAATATTTAAGGGTAATATGGGAAAAAGAAGATTTTAAATATCCTCAATACACATTTACTTAACTCTAACTACACTTTATCTTTAAATATTTTATTTCTCTATTTCCTTACTATTTCTCCTTATGTTATATCACAATAATCATATTATTTTCTATGAAATTTTCACATTAAATTCAATTATAATAATCAAAAGTTCATTTCCTATACAAAAATTATTTTGATTTGTTTAATTTCCTAAAGTTTATAACATTAATCAAGCTAGAAGAGAGTTAACACTCATCAAATCTTCCACAAAAGCAAGGTAAGATTTTCATTATTGTTAAAATTCTCTTTTATTTTCTTTAGGTTGAAGGGATCTAAACAATTAAGCTCAAAGAAAAAATTTTGAACTTTTACCTAAAAAATGATGATTTTGAATGTTTAGAAATAAACAAATCTCAATCCTAACTTCCAAATACCTTTTTTTATATTAGAGGAGTGAATATTCTAACTTTATTTGAAGGATTAAATTGAAATTGTTTAGTTAAGTTAAAGTCTTTGGGTTTTTGATGAATTACATGGAATATGTTGATTTATGATGTTGAAATTGGTATTAATGAATTGATATAAATGTTTATTAATAACTTGGTAAGTATAAATGGCCTAATAAATGTTTTTGGCAGAAGTTTATGCCATATGAACAATGAAATCACATTGAAATTTGTAGAAAAGGATGCATTAGTTGACTATGGCTAGAAGAACTATTCTTTGAATGACCATAGTTGACTATTATTTGGAAATGTAGTTTCAGCAGCATTATAGTTAACTATATAATCGATTATAGTCATAAGAGATTCTCTTTAGAAGGCTATATTTAACTATCTAATTTGACTTTTTTTCTCCTAAGATTCATAATTGACTACATAGTCTATGATGATTGGTTCCATAGAGGTTCATAGTCATGCATATAATTAACTATGCCTTGAAAAATTGATCTCAGGCAACTTTTAGTTGAGTGTATAGTTGATTATAGCCTTAAATTTTTGAAAATTGATTTCTCTTAGATTGCTATATTATAAGATAGCTACCTAGATGTAAAATTAGAATCATTAAGCTTGATATATAAGATATGATATGATTTGAATGGTATTGTGATAATTGAGTTAAATTATGCTATTGTTTAATAAATTGCAATGAAGGCAATGTGATACTTGTGAAATTTGAATACCATAATAGCTTGTGAGGGATAAGGTTGACTTAGAATGACAAGCATGGACTTTTAAAGGATAAGAATAGATAGGAGTTTTAAGGAGATTTATCTATTTTCTTTCTTTTATTATTTTTACGTCTTGTATGATGCGGATGCAATATGAATACACTTATGTTGTAAAAGGTGTGGTTAAAATTCTTAGGTGCAAGGAAAGGTAATGTAGTCAATAAGTTTATATGTGATGTCTAAGCTAAATTTTACTTTAATATTTAAGGACAAAAACCTTGACTTATCCCTCCATATTTTTATTATACAAATTTCTAGGTTGAGTCACCCCTACCACTACCTTAAAGCTAAGGTTTTGGAAATTCCTTTGGTATGTTTATGAACAATAGTAGATATTTTGAGTGTAAATAGATATTTTGGGTCTTATACTATATAGGGTCTAAGGTAGAGGAACAAAACCCTATTTTTTAGAGCTAGTTAGGCCATCTAATTCTTAAATTAGGATGAATTATAAGTGAGCCTAAATTCTCTTTGTTGTTGAATTGTTTCAATAAATGAAATTTCAATTTCTCTCTTTGTTGCATGAGAGTATTTTTCCTTTATCCTATACATGCTTTAGTGTAATGATAAAGAAAATAAGTTAGGTAAGTGAAAATCAAATAATTGGATTCCATGCCAATCATGACTAAAGTTGAATTGTAACAAAAATAGTTTAAGGAGATTAGATAATACTAATTTCTTTCAAAATTCAAAATTTTCTTTGTTAAAAAAAAGGGTAAAAAGTTATGATTTTACATGATTATATGAGGTTAACATGAAAAATTGTTCAATAAAGATAAAATAAATAATGAGTGCATTTTTGGATTTCTAAAATTATTTTTTGGATGTAAAAGATTTAAATTTGATGCATTGACTGTCTAAATTAACTTTATACTATCATTCACTTATATGTTGTCATATTAATAAAAATTATTAAAATTACTTCATTGTTATTAAATATTTTTAATTGATATTACTTTTTAATGATATTTTTTATTCACTAATAGCGTAAAATATTTTATACTAACCATGGATCAAATTTAAAATCAAATATAAAATAATTTACAAGTGGATTGTATTAATGTAAAATCTCTAAAATAGTCAATTATTAATGAATAGTTTTTATTTTTTAAAATTAATTGTCAATTTAAAATAAAATATTATTTTTTTTGTTTTTTTGTTTTAAAACAATCTACAATTTAGTTTTATATTTTTAACATTTCCATAAGATTTGAAAGAAAATTGATTTCCAAATGTCTTATTTTAGAATTATAAATATATTTTAAATATAAAAATCGTCATTCATTTAGAAGAAAATTATTTTATAAGAAATTAACGTGTGTCCTAATATGATATCAGTTGTTTTGTGTGTGTGTGTGTGTCTGTGTGGATGTATGAATGTGAAAATGGATTATCTTAAATTTATTTAAATTTCAAAATTAAATGCTTTGCATGAACCATCTTCTTGCTTGCCTTGTCCCCTGGAAAATGCGACCAAGGGAAGCCAAGTAACGGGTAAACGTGAAAAAGAATTACATTTCTATTGGATTTGTTTCCTAATTTTTAATATGAATGACATAAAATGAAGACAATATGAAAAAGAGACCGGAGAATATTGTAAATATGGGAATGAGCATCTAGTGAAATGCAAGCTCATATAAATACTAGATAAATTTTATACATCTATCTCATCTTGCAAAGTTTGCCGTCTGATCAAGTTCGTTGTCATGACGAAACAGGACAAAAATAATAAATGATTGAAATAAAATTTATTAAGAATATATATAATTTTTTTAAAAATTTTTTATGAGCTAATATGATATACTTGTTGGCCGAATATTGTATCCTATGTATCCTTTAAGGATAATTTGGAAGAATAATAATGAATGTGTGGAATAAAGTTGAAAGGGTGTTATAAAAAGATTTACTTCCATTATATGTTTTTTTTTTCTTGGAATAGTTTTGAATTATTATTCTTGAGTAAGAGATTGTGTCGCTCAAAATTCTGTTAAATTATCACTATATTTTTTTTATAAATTTTGAAATATGTATAATTTATGTATATAATATTTATATTTATAATATATATATTTCGTGAAGACTTTAATAAATGATTTTATTTAAACCTCACAAATTTTGAGATACATGTTTTTAGTGTTTTTGTAAAATTTAAACCCACGTTTGAATTGATATCAAAATAAATCTTCTTATAAATTGTATTTTTAGGAATACTTTGCAATTACAAGATCCATAAAATTTATCTTAAAGAGATTTTAATAAGTGATTTTATGTAAAAATTTATTACATCATAATATCTGTTTTTAATGTTATGACATATTAAACTGTAGCAAATATCTGATTTTATGACGATAAGAATTTAGATTTGTTGATTCCCATTTGTTTAAATATTCAAATTATTAATTATTAATTATCTTGAAAAACAAAGGAGTTGTTTGCTATGACTTTAAAGATTTGATTTAGGATTTATTCCAATTCCAAATACTAAACAACCACCTTAAATTACTTTACCATAAAAATCTAAATTCCGTGTTTTAATAACTAGTGTTAATGTTTTATTAGAGCATGAATTTAATAATAATATATGAGTTTAAATTTTATTTATAGTGTAAAATATTCTATACTAGTAGTAAATAAGATGAAAATATATCATTAAAAAATAATAATTGAAAAAATTTTAACATCAATAAAATTTTTTAATAATTTTTTATTAATATAACAATATATAATTAAGTAATAGTATAAAGATGATTTATATGAATCATAACATATTTAAAGTTGCATTTTTACTACAACATTTATTTAACATGTTTCAGCGGACAAATTACAGCTTTAAAAGTACTTTATTCGTCTCTTTTTAAGCATTATTTTGAAGAAAAAAATTTCATTCCTAGTTATTTGTTATTTAATAAAAAAGATTATATTTATTGTTTTCTTCAAATATTGCTTTTATTTTTAAATAAATGTTCAATAATTTTATTTGTCAGTTAACTTATAACATTAGATATATTAATAAATTATAAATCATCATTTCTAAAATTTAAATTATTTATTACCTCTTTTAATTCTTATATATTAATTTTAAATAACACTTAAAAAAGGAATAAATGAGGACGGAAACTATTTTAGAAGTATAGATGGTTATTTATGATCACCTTAGATAAGCAATAAATTAAAAATTACTTAAATTTTTATAAAATTGAAATCCCAAGCACCACCTAAAAAAATGATCCCAAATTTTATGCTTTCTATTTTTCCAACAAGTCCATCGTATAAAGTGGGGATTTTGTTTCTCTTTCTCTGCTTTCCTTCTCCCTATCCAAGGAGACCATGAGGCCGACTTTAGCCTTGTCTATTCTGGTAGAGATACCAACAGTCTGCCAAAGCCAATAGTTCAATGAAACTAATTCTTGGTATAATAAAAAATGAGATTTTGTTTCATTTTTAAAATTTTTTTAAAATAATATTTAGTTCTAACTAAAAAAAATTTACTTTAATTATATTTTCACTATTATAAAATTCATCTAATTTAATAAGGATTTCATTAAAATTTTCTTTATTTGGTTTAAAAAATATTTTATATAAATTTTATCCTTTTTCTAACATTATATTTATTATGATATTATTAAAATTTATTTTTAATTAAATTTCTTATATTTTTAATATATTTCAAATAAAATAATTTATCTACAAATAAATAAAAATTATTACTTTAACTAAAAGAAAATTAATTCTAAAAAATTGCATACGAAACAAACATTAAGGTTCCCTTTGTTAAAAGTTATGTTCTCTTTTTGCTATTATTTCGAAGTTGTATCGGGCAATTTATGTAGACCTATAGGCTCATTATAAGAATTTTGCATATTACTTGGGGAGATGCCGGAATCGTTGATAAATGAATAAATGAATTGCATATTGCAAAAAATTTGACCATGTATAAGCCTAGAATGGTTATAATTTGTGATTGTAATTGTGCATCAACTAGGAAAATTGTGATAAATACAAAAAAATGTTGCCATTACAAAGAAAAATTGTGGTTGCTGGAGACACCGCAAAAACAAAATTACAGCCAATACAGCTGTTGTGATCTGCAGTTGAGAACTATGACTTTGAGCTTAGATACCTGTTGTAGCTTGAGGAAGTTGCCAAGTAATTCTCTCTCACTTAAGTTATATTTTTGAAGGCAGTTTGCGGTTTGAGCTCAGATTCAACTGTGCGCCAAGTGTTTGTGTTTTTGTGTGAAAGAGGCATCCATTTGCTTTGGCATCCCAAATTCATGTCGAAACATGCAATTATACATGTAGATGCATAATTAATTACATATAGATGCTTTATTTTCGCTTTATTTGTTTGCTCGATTCAAATCAAACAGCATTAGGTGGAAGTGAAAAACCGTGGCACATACTTCATCACTTACATCCATTGGATGAGGTAGTTTTGCAAACAAGCATTTCGAACGGTCATTTTGTTAGATTTTGTGATGTTTGATGGTTGCATATGCTTTTTAGATGAGATTATAGGAAGGATAGCTTCATCTCTGCAGTGGTCCTAATTCAAAACAATTGTAACCACACTTTGTTCATTAGCTAAGGAAAAGATAGTGAAAGAAATCAAACAAATGGATTCTTGGATTCTGTGTCTTGACTTTAGAAAGAGAATCCTAATTCACAACAATTGTAGAATTTAT
The DNA here is from genome assembly GCA_020226215.1 of Sindora glabra. Classification (NCBI taxonomy): domain Eukaryota; kingdom Viridiplantae; phylum Streptophyta; class Magnoliopsida; order Fabales; family Fabaceae; genus Sindora; species Sindora glabra. The sequence goes on along the minus strand of CM035231.1, from coordinate 23,904,958 downwards.
TTGTTCATTAGCAATAAGGAGAAGATATTGAAAGGAATCAAACAAATGGATTGTGTATTTTATATGCACCGAATTAATAAAAGAGATAAAAAATAAATAAATGTTTTTTTTTTTGGCATCTCAATTTAAAGAGAAAATTACTACACGTGGTAGGTATAACCTGCAACATCACAGTTTACTACCTAAGGCTAAAAGTGCCCACCCATTCCAAAGTGGCCAACGGTTTGCAAATATCCAAAACCCTTGTAATCTCTTCACTCTTTTTTTCTGAATCGCTGTGGCCACCACCTTGTACTTTAGCAACTCCTTTTTAAAAGCCAAAATCTTGATACTAGAAATATCACTAAGGAATTCTTTGATATCTGCGACCACTGATCTACAACAGATTTTTGTTTTGGATGGGTCCTGAACACTTCGTATTACCTTCTCTGATGGCACTAATACAAGCACTCCTTACTTCCCCAACCCTGCAACACTGTGCAGATTTCTCTGATGGCCAGAAGAAGACCCACTATCGTTGTGACTTTTTGATTCAGGTAGTACTCACACTTTTTTCCATACATTGGCACTTTCGTGGATGATTGCAATACAGGACTTTAGTTTTTTTCCAGATCTTTGCCTTTTAATATCCAAGCAAATCTGGATCAGCTGTTGAGCACATGATGATACATATCTTCAATCTGTATTTGACTTGCTCTACCTTTCTTTAGAGCACTGCTTGGGAATTATGTAATTCTTTGTAACTGTTGATATCTGTCTCGACAATATCTGGGGATCAACATGTTTTTCATTGAATTTTGCCTGATTCCTTGTTAACCAAATGATGTACAACATGATTGCCATAGGAATTGTTAGTTGTTCTTGGAATCCTTTAGTTTTCTGCCCTGTTAGTAAGCAGCTCTTTATCCAGCTTCTTATATCTTGAGGTTGTATACATTCGATTCTAATTGTTAATGGGTGCCCAACCATATTATTTTTGCAAATTCACATGGTAGAAAATTTTGATTTTATTTGACTCTTCTTCCTTCTCACATAGCGGACTTGGAGTAGGAACCTGTATATTTTTATGATTCAGTAGGTTAGATGTTGGCAAAATATTCATGCAGAGTCTCCATAGGAACACAATTACTCTGTGGGACCGATAACCCCCAAATTTCTTACCATTAGAAATCCTTAATCGCAAATTGACGATTAATCAATAATTGGTAGCCACTCTGAATTGTGTAAGACCCTTTGAGTGACACAGTCCATGCTGATCAATCTTGATACCCCTTTTTTGAGATAAGGGTTTTGAGAATGTTGTCACTAACTTCCCGAGTATAATTTGCTCGAACAACGACTGTTTTCCACTTTTTATCATGTGATATCATTAGATCTTTCTTGAAGTGTTCCTGTAAAAGCCCTGCAAGTTTCCCCCCGAACCTAACATGGAGGTCTATATTTTCACCAGAACTAACTTGCCATCTTAGATGGTTTATGATGATATCGGCGGCCTTCACAATCCATTTCGATATCTCCATGTGGCATTGGTATGATAGTTATCTATCTTCGCTCTTTCTCCATGTCCATATTTAGCTATAATTAATTTTGATAATTAACTACTAGGATTGGTTATGACTCTCCAAACCTGTTTACCCAGTAACGCTTTATCAAATAAATTGATATTATGTATTCCCAGTCCACCCTTGATCTTTTGTTTTGGCCACCTTTTCCCATGATAATCAATGCAATTTACGATTTTCCCAGTCATTGATCCACCAAAATCTGCTGGAAATAATAGATTGAATCTTACATAGTGTCTCCTTGTATAATCCAGCAATGCTCATTTGATATATTGGTAGTGCCTGAATTACACTTCTGCATAATGTCATTCTTCCAACTTGTGATAGTAATTTGGACTTCCACCCCTGCAACTTCTTCATGATTCTCTGTAGCACCTCTATATTAATCTGTTTTTTGTCTTCTGATTCATCAATATAATTACCTAAATATTTTCCCAATTTAGATGAAATTCTTACACCCAAACCACTGCCAAGAAATCTTCTGAATCTTCGAGGTTTGTTCGGACTAAAAACCATGACTCATTTTTTGAAATTCATTTTGAGCCCAGATAGTTCTGCAAATAAAAAAAAAAAAAAAGAATAAATGAGTTAAGTTGTTGATGCTCAAAAGTCAAGAATTCCAAAGATTATGCTATACTAAAAAATTTTGCTGAGTATTTTTATGATACTTTATAAAAATAATAAATATAGCAATTTTTTATTTAAAATTTTACAATTTTTATGAAAATTATACGTGCAAAAGAATTTTACATTCGGTAAGTACATAGCAACTTCATAATTCAAAATTGCATCAATATATATATATATATATATATATATATATATATATATATATGAAGCTACAAATTTTAATGGAAAGGTTGAAAAGAAATACAAAAATCCTTTGTATAATTTGCTAGAGTATGTCAGTATGAATTTTACTGGTTGGCACTAAAGCATTACCCTTTTGTCTGATCATTGATTTCTAGCTCTACAAACTTTATAATCTGTGTATTTTAAGTGTAGATTCTTGCTGGGTTATCTACGAATATTAGTACTCAATTCTTACGAATGGATTTATGCTACAAGGGAAATTACTTGCTAAAGGTATGGTGCAAATCTTCTCCCTTGGTTTCTTCTTTATGCTTGTAAAATTATTTTTTTTCTATGGATATACGAATAAATTAATTGTAGCTTAAGTATATAAGTTGACTTACTTAAAGCAATTGAATATGATTTAGAATGGGATTATGCTTGATAATTTCTCAAAATTAAATTTGCAAATTTTTTTGAAAGTTAGAATTATAAAAGTTACAACTTCATAAGTAAAATCTTGCAACTTTTTTTTTCCTTATAAAATATTGCAAGTATATGAATTTTATGTGCAATTAATATATAAAAAGTTTTAACTTAATCGTCTAAAATTGTTAAAAAAAATTCTCATTTCTATATAAGAGTTAGAGTTTCTTAAAAAGAAAGTTAAAAATATAAATTTTCATAAAATTTACGAGAATATGTATTCCTTCGAAATTTTATGAGTACATGTCCAAACATAATCCTTTACGCTCTAGTTGATATTGATGATTCGGAAAGTTTTTGGATCCTTTTAGACAAGCCTAATGATATCCTGATCCTTGAATATGTCTTGGATTAACAAATTGGTCCTTGAATCTTTGTTGGTGACCATAATAGTCCAGATTTTGCTGCCATCCATGCAATCAGGCCCTCCCTAGTCCCTAGATGTACTAGTACATTGATGAAAATTTCATATCCGTATTGTTGTATAATTCAGAATTTAACTTAAGTTGGGGTGTTAGCTGGCGAGGTAGTTAGATGACTGATAAAAATGTTGGCAATGATTACAGTACCCATCAGTAGATATAATTATATTTCATTTATTTATGTAATATTACATAAAATAAATGAAATCTATGGATTAAATTTAGTAGTATCCCGACACAATTGATGCACTGAAATTTCTCTCAAAAAAGTTTCAACAATATGCATTTTTAATCTTACTCTCTTACATTTATTAAAAAAAAGGGTAAAATTAATTTACTTTTCTTGAAATTTAGACATAATTCACTGTTCTCCTATTTTTACAAATGTCTCGAACCTGTCTTGGCAGTGTGCATCCATTAGCTCCCTTTTTTAATACCATTTTTCCCTTCAAACAGTATAACCTTAGAGAATTTTTGTAAAACATTAATTGAATCAATAAAATTAAGTAAAAATATTTAATCTTTCAAGATGATTTATAATATGATATTTTGATATGTATTTTGAAATATTTCAAAATATATCAAATATTTTTATTTTTATTAAAAATGTAATCTTATCAATTCTTTGTAACTTTTTCATATATTTTTATATGATACAAATTAAAAAAAGGAATTATATTAATAAAAAATTTCAAAATTTTTTCATGTTACAAATAACAAAGAGAATTATATTAAAAAAAATTCTATTCAAGATTTTTTAAATTTTTTATAAAAAAGTTACATTATCTTAAGGTTAGGATAATTTTGAAATAGCTTTTTTTTTTAATACAATATTATATATAAGTTCTACGCTTTTTTCAAAAATTTTTTTTCATAAAGAATATGCATATATTTTAATAAAAGACAAATAAGGTAAAGAGAACTTTTAATATTACTCAATAAATATATGATATATGATGTCATTATATTTATATATAGAGGACATGATATATTTTAAGACATACGCACAGATATATATATATATATATATATTTGTAAACACTTTACTTTTCTGAATATATTCAATGGATATTCCCACTATAAAGGACAACATGAAGCATAAATTATATACGATCTTTTCAATTTTTTCTTAAAAAGCTACGTTATCTTCAATTAAAAAGTTACAAGAATTTTCACTTATATTTTTATAATGTTTTATACCCACCAACATGCTGGTCAATTTAACGTTTAGAATTTAGGATTTAAAATTTATAATCACAGCCATACTTGTTAATTAATATGAATGTGAGGTGACTTGGAGGTCACAAGCAACATGAATAAAATTTAAAGAAATACAATAATAAATTTAAAAAAATTAAGAATTTAAATTCAATCAACTGTTAATATAAAATATTTTTAAAATATTATTTATATATGTGTTATTATGTTATTAAAGTCTATTAAAATTTTCTCACTCTTGGTAAAAATTATTAATTATTACTACTTTTTCAATGACATATCATCTTTCCATTTACTAATATTGTAATAAGGTTTACTTTAACGGTGGATTAAATTTAAACTCAAAAACTAATTACATAAAATTTTAGCATTATTTAATAAAACTTAAAGTTACGATGCTATTATAAAGTAAATTAAATAGTTAATAAGTAGTTAGAATACATTAAAATATTTAAAATAAAAATAAGCACTTTATTTATCTTTCAAAGGTTAGTATTAAAATAATTTAATAAGTTAAAACATTAAAATCATAAATGTTGATGTTACACATATTAATCAAATAATTTGATAAACTGAAACATTAAAAATATAACCATAAATTTTACAAAAATATTCATGTTTTTTTATCTAAGATAATTTAAATTTAAAAAATTAGAATTTTTGGAATGCAATTTATATCAATAAATTTTTTTAACATGTATAAAAAGTTCCAAAATTCTTATAAAGTTACACATTTAATAAAAATATTTAAGAAAATTGAATATTTCAAAATACAACATAAAGCATCATAAAGTCATGCTTTAAGAATTATTATTACCTTATTAATTTAGAAAGAATTTCTATAAAAAAATTTATTAGAGGGCAAAATTAGTAGTAAGAAAAGAGATTTAATGCCTGTAAACAGTTAACAGCCAAGGGAGGTTTGGAAAACTTTTAAAGATAGAGGAGGTTAATAAATTAAGAGTAGTAAATAAAATTTGCTCTAAAAATATTTACTTTAACCCTACACCGTCTATTAAATGGCATGATAAATCCACACTCATATATATATATATATATATATATATATATTTGAAAAGGCTTAATACTTTATCTGGGTAGAGGAATGAGATGCCGTATTGATTAGAAGTATGGATCAGCTACAATAACCTGGAAAGAAAGTAGGGCAACTCATCGTGGTCTGTTGGCAGCATATCAAACAATAGATTTAAGAAGTTGGTTTGCTTAATCAATGTATGGAATGTCTAACATTTTGACACCAACGAGATGTATAATTGCATAAGGGTCCCATTACTTGTGTGCTTCAGCCACTTTTTAATTTGTGTCATTTATCTAAATAAAATAATTAAAAATAATGTGAGTGAAAAATAAAAATGGAAAATATTATGAAACTTAATTTAAATTATTTTATTACCGTTTATTATCCTATTTAATTTTTAATTAATTATTTACAATAAAAAATCAAATTAAAAATTTATATTTATTTATTATTTTTAATTAGATACTTATCATTTTTTAGTAGGTCTTGTTAGTGATTGACACACATAACAATAATTGTACAAGTATCTAATTAAAAATAAAATCTAATTTATTACTAATTAGATGTGCTTGTCATTTATCAAATGTAATTTCCTCAATTTGTTGAAGAAATTAAGAGTGTAAATTTAAGAGAGACAAATATAGAAACTGTTTTATATTGAAGTGGTGAGTCCATTAAATATAAACCAGTTGGTCTCAGAGTAGAAGATTACATCCTTAACTTTTTGAAATTGTAAAAAAATTGAGAGATAAAAATTTATCAATGCTATGAATATTGAAAGTAGAATATGAAATTAGATTTTGAATATAAATAAAAGATTGTTAATTGAATATAGAATGTAGGATAAATTTTTAAAGTTAAATTTAATGATTATAAAAAATTTAGAATCCAATTTTAAATTCTACTTTTAGCACATATAGCATTTTTTTATAAAAGAAAGTGAGGTGATTTAGATCTATTACTTCCTTATCAATGATTATTTTTAATTAGATATAAATAGGGATTCTTAATTCAAAAAAGCTAGATTCATGAAATTGGATATGGATTTAGCACACTCTTTAATAGAGGGTGTTGGGTCAATAAGGCTTAAATTTTTTATGAGAGAATATGTATGATAGAGTAAAAATAAAAAAATAAAAATAGTATTATTATTCTTGATTAGATTATTTTGTTTGCATAGACCATCTTGACCTAAAAGGTTTTGAATGAATTCAATAGATACATTTGGGTATGATTAAAGAATCATTTGATTTATATAAAAAGTAAATTCTTATCATAAATTGAAGTTTTTAATAAGTAAATTCTCTTGTAAATTATTTAAAAAGTACTTAACGTTATTTGATTGACACAAAGAAATTGATATTTCTTAAGAATTAACTCTATATTTTATTTAGTTTAATTTTGAATTTCCTAAGATATATTATCAAGATGACTAATGTTACATCCTTTAGAAAAATTAGGATATATTTTATTATTTTTTATTTATATATTGATTTTGTGTGTATGAATAATTAATTAATTTCTACAATTGTGTTTGAGAAGAGAATTTTATTATTGGGTAATAGGATTTTATGATAAGGATAGTAGGGTTCGAATTAATTAAAGGTTTGTGAGAAGTTAGATTTTAGTAGTTGTATGTGAAGGAGATTTAGAAATAATTTTTTCTTGTTTAGCCTTTAAGAATGTTTGAAATATCCAAAATGCCTTTAAAATATTACACTCCTTATAACTCTATTGTTCAATTGCCCAGCACCTTAAATTTAACTAACTCCCTCCTCCCTTAATTCCTTCACTTCAACTTCAAGCTCTTTCAACAAGATTAAGTTATAATTATAAGTAATCAACCATAATTTTCAAGTAAAATAAGGTAATTACTATATATTCAAGATTTGGGAATGATGGTTTCTTGAATTTTATTTATAGAATGGGGAAAACTTGGAATTAGAAACTTTATCTAAATTTCTTTGAATCTTATGATGAATAGGGAAATTAGCTACTCTTTCAAGTTTCCTGCATCTCTTCTATACCTAAGTAAATAGATAATTTACTAAAATTAACTTGTTTTGTATGATTTATTGCCTATTGAAGCAAAATGTTAAGAGTTAGGAATTTTGATGCTTGTTATGTAAATCATGTTTATGGTAAAGGTTTTTATCATATTATAGTTTAAGTTGGAGTGTTATTAATGTTGGTATTGTATTGGGAATTGGTTATACTAGTGTATATAAGTTTGCATAAATGAAAATAGATTAAATGAACTGTAAATTTGTAGCATTTATGCAATCCTAAAGCTGATAATTGAGTACATACTTAGCATAGGCACCAAAAATATCTTTTGGATGCCTATACTTGAGTATCTACTCAACCATTCAAAAAAAAAATGAGCCCTTTAGCACAAACGAGTGTGTACTTGGGTACAGCATTTGAAGTTGCTCTTTAGATGACCATAAGTGAGTATTTAGAAAAATAAGCTCTCTAGATGTTTAAAAGTGAGCATATACTCAAGTATAGCATCTAGAGTTACTCTTTGGATAACCATAAGTGAGTATATACTCAAGTATAATATTTAGAGTATGACATCTAGAATTGCCTTTAGGTTGCATGTAAGTGAGTATATATTCAAATATGAGAGCTAAAATTTACTTCTAAACCTTTACACTTAACTACATACTTGAGTATTTGATATACATAGTTTTGATTATTTCATGGAATTTTAAAGCACAGTATGCATGTGTGGTAGTAGTAATTACATATTGAATATATTAATGTTATTAAATATGATTTGAATGATGAAATCCTCATATGGAATGTGTTAATTTAAAAAGTGAAATAAGCAGATGGTATATGTAAAATTCGATTTGGTATTTCTCTATTTTATTGAGTGTTATTTATTTCATGGAATTTTATAGTATTTTATGTACATATGGTCCCAATACTCATATAATGAATATGTTGATACATTCATGTATAGTTCTAATGATGGAAATCTTTGGTTGAGATGTGATGTGATTTGAAATATGAAAAAAGGCAATTGATATATGAGATTTGATATAGTACAGATTCAGAAAAACATTTGTGAGGAAATAAAGCAGACTTAAAAGGGATAAAAGATGAGTTTGTATAGGGATAAGGTTAATTGGGAGATATAAAAAGTTTTAATTGCTTTTATATATTATTTATTCATTCTTATTATCTATATTATAGAATATAAGTGTTTATTTGTGAATGAGAAATAATCTTGATGGAAATAGGTTTTGTAATACCTTTATGTATATTTTGGAAAGTAAATTGTTCATTTACAATTGAATACATAATTATCACTTTGACATGAATTGAATTAATAATATATGGTTGTGATTGACTAATGGAGTTGTGCTTGAGAATACAATAATAAAAAATTTAAACAATTCTTTTAAGTGTAACATTATGGGGAAACTAAGATAACAAAAACTACATCTTTCATATTGTTACTTCTAGATTCTATGTGTTGGACAAAATGTTGTTAGGAAGTTTAAAATCAATTAACAATAATGAGGGATGGAGAGAAACAATAACATTTATGAAAATAATTGTTTCTTAAGACTCCAAAAGGAGCAAAACCCCATTGGGTTTTGCTAATGGATGGTTGTTGAAAGTTTACATGAAAATAATAAAATTTTTTCCAATCAGATAACTAAGTGCAAAATTATAACTTTTCAAAATTTTTAACTTAAAATATATATTTTTGGCTAGACTTTTTACTTTAAATATTCTAGCAGGATACAAAAAAGCAACATTAAAAAATTATGATATAAATATCTCATGTTAATTTTTTTGTAAAAAATAATATGAACTATAAAAAATTAAAAATATTTTTGAAATAAAATATATGTTAGTTATACATTAATGTTATTACTTACATTCCACATTGGGTTGAAAACAACGTTGAATAAGCTAGATATACAACATCATCTGTATATATGTCAAGTAGGAATTGATGTTAAAGCCTTAAAACAACCGATGTTAAAAGAGGAATCAATAATATTATGTATTTTATTCATTTTATGGAAAGGAAGTAAGTCCATTAAGTATTTTGACACTAAGATATATGATTTGATAGTTGGACCAGTTAAAAATATATGCATGAGTTATTTGTTCAACATATGGTGTGATCTCATCCTTTTGCATTTTGCCATTGGTCATATATATTTTTTTCATTAAGGATTAGGATAACATAAAATATTTTTAATATGGTTATATTTCCATTTAGTAAGGCTAATAAAAGATTACTAAAAGTAAATATTCTATGCCAGTCATGCACCTTGAAGTTAGCTCATGACAACTAATATACTCTTTAAAATTGTAATACTAAAAATAAAAATATTAAGAAATTATAATTGTTTCTAGTTCTCTTTTCTTGATATGATGATTCTTTTTTTTTTCCTTTCTCTAAATCACCAAGTAAGATGACTAATCACTTCTAAGATTAGAGTATTAATAGATTTCTTTCCTCCTATAAGTGTTATTTTTGGTATTGTTTGATACTATGTTTCTAATTTCTCTTTCTAACATAATTTTCCTAAACTTACAATTTTTTATCTTTAATTTATTATTAAAATTAAAAAATTTATATAAAAAATTAATATATTTTTTATATAAATATATATTAAATTATTTTAATATAATGAAAATGGAATATAATTTAAATAAAAAATTAATGCAATAATAAAAATAATAGATAATTAATTCTATCAAATTTATATAAAATAAACAAGAAATGCACGATTTTTTATTTTTAATTGAATGTTAATCTAATAAATAATAAATACAGAGTAATAAATTAAACAATATTGTAGATATATATAATAAATCAAATTCTATTTAGAATTAAATTTCTATTGTATTTATTATTCTATTTGTAATTTATATTCATTATATAATATTTAGTTTTTATTTATATAATTTCATATAATGCTCATTCTATTTATCATACAATTAATAAAATAATTATATTTTATACAATTAATAATTATATTTATTATAATGATATTTATGGCTTATAATTATTAATTTATATTTAGTATAATTTTTAAAGTCATGGTGATAAAATGTTAATTACTGATTAGTTAAATTGAGTAAGGATGATTTTATATTTTTATCTATAAATAATACAGGAAGTTTTTCTTGCTAGACTATAGGTAAGTAACTACTCATACTTTGAAAAGTAGAATTTTTTAAGAAATCTCATTTTCTTTATTTTGGTAATTAGTTACCAACTAGACAACTCATATATCTTCTACTTATTAGAAAATTGCACTTTGCATATAAATTTTTGTGTATCAAACTACCTTTTGAGTGTAGAAAATTATATAGTTTATAAGTTGATAGTGGAAAGTTAAAGTAGCATTTCATGATTAGGGATGACAATAGGGTGCGGTGGGGGATGAATCAACCTTGTTCTCATAGCTTTTTGCCTTACCCCTATCCCTGTCCAATCCTTTCTTGTGGGGCAATTTGATGTTCTATCATTATGATTTGCGATGCATTAGTGTTCTATGAGGAAATTTCAAAAAAATCAACAAAAAATAAAGAAAATTAATAAAAATTTTAAAGTTAAATATTTTTAAACCACACTTAATCAACAAAACATTATAAGAAAGGTTTAAAATTACATATAATTTACTTAATCAATCTCCATTTAAAAAAGAAATAACCAAAAAAATTTTTAATATTCTTTTTTCACTCTAGAATATCATATTTCTAAGATCTGCACCAAATTAAAAATCTACTCCATATCTTATTTTGCAGGATAAAAATTAATACTATATCCATGTCTCATTAGAACAAAGTTTGAAATAAAAAATTTACCATCTCCTTTGCTTGATTCATTTCAACCTTGATGTAATGCATTTCTATTGGTAATGGCATGGGTATTTTTTTTCTTTTTTTGTAGCATTTTTTATTTATTTTATGTTTTTACATTTTATCTTTCAATTTTATTTTATATTTTCTTATAAAACAATTGAGACCTTTTAGAGATTCACACACCCTATTTAAGGGTGTGATACATACCTAAAAAAGATCTAAGATATGCATTATATTTAAATGAGGGAAGTAAAAGGAAAAGAGAGGAAAGAAAATAGATAAAAATATTGCTCAAATGGATTTAAGAATTACAATTAAAATAAATAATTTCTAAAAATATTGCTTAATAAATAAATAAATATTTTTTTATTTTTAAAAATTATAGTTAACTACTATTTAGTAAATTAGAAATTTCCTAAAACATTGCTCAATGAAATAATTAAAGAAATAAACTCTATTTACTATTTATTTTTAGGAAGTATTATCCTAATAACTAAATAATTTATTTATTTATATTTATTCCTTTTCTCTCATTAACTATTTTATAGCTAAATTATTAACTATCTTATAATTGAATTAGTTCTCTTTATATAAATAAATATGGATACATTTGATCTTGTATGTATGATCCTTTAAGTCCATTGTTGAACTAATAATATGTAATAGTTAAATAAATCCTTTTAATTTGATATTTAGAATTAATCTTATTAATTCTAAATCCTTAAATTCATTATCAACATCTAGCAACATGTCATAAACTAATTAATATAAACTATAAATATGAACCCTTTTCATTTGCAATTACTATTCAATACAATCCTTTCAATATATAATGTCCAGGTTAAATTTAGGGGTTATGTATTTGTCAAAACATTAGTCATTCAATTGCAATATATCTAATTTAAACCTCATGATTTATCATATGAAACTTATAAAAATCTTTTTAATTTCACCCCACTTTGAGCAAAGATTTCAAAGTCATAATCCTTAAGATAGCATAGGACAAATCTTCATATATGCATTAGTATATGAAGTGATGAATTCTTTATTAAACCAATAATGTATCATGGTTAGATTAAATCTTTTTAATTTAATATTTAGAAGTAATCTCTTTAATTTTAAATCCTCAAATTCATAGTTAACGTCTAACAATATGTCATGAACTAATTAATGTAAATTATAAATATAATCCTTTTTCATTTGCAATAACCATGCAATACAATTCTTTGAACATACAATGTCTAGGTTAAACTTAGGGGTTTTATATTTGTCAAAGCTTTAGTCATTCAATTACAATGTATCCAATTTAAACCCTATGATTTATCATATGAAAGTCATAAAAGTCTTTTTTTTATTTTAACCCATTTGAGCAAGGATTTCAAAGTCATGATTCTTAAGATAGCATAGGACAAAAATTCATATATGCATTAATATATGAAGTGATGAATTCCTTATTAAACTAATAATGTGTCATGTTTAAATTAAATCCTCTTAATTTAATATTTAGAATTAATCTAATTAATTCTAAATCCTCAAATTCATAATTAGTGTCCAGTAATATATCATGAACTAGTTAACATAAATTATAAATATGAGCTTGTTTCATTTGTAATTAACATGCAATACAATCCTTTCAACATGCAATGTCTAGGTTAAACTTAGGGGTTGTGTATTTGTTAAAACCCTAGTCATTCAATTGCAATGTATACAATTTAAACTCTATGGTTTATCAAATGAAACCCATAAAATTCTATGATTTGTAATATTGATTTCTTCTAATTGATTTTCCTTTTTTCCTAATTGTTTGTGCTGACTTCTTGAAATTGTATTTGTTAAATGTTAATTTGGTATAATTAGTGCTTATTATTGTGATTTTTTATCTTTTTATATTTTGATGTTAAATTGTGGTTAGATAATCAAGATTTTATACAAAAAGCAGAGGGTTCAGAGATTAATTTGAACGTTTTTAATTTAATTTTTGAATTTAACTAAATTCTATTTTTAAATCAATTTTGATTTGTTATGAATTATAGCAGTTGCTTAATTTGATTAATTTTAATTAATCCCATTCTAGATGATTATTTAGCATAGTATTCATGAATTATTGCTTAGGTTCTAGATAATTCAAATTTAAGAAATTAATTAGAATAATCAATTCTTTATGATCTATGATTAATCCACATTAAGAGTTATTAAATCATTGAATTGACTATTTCATTATATTGGTTTTCTTTCTTGGTATTTTACTTTGTGTTTTGCTCTATTGATTACACTTATTTTAATTTTGAACCATAAACCCCTAACTTTGATCCTATGTTAATACTGCATACTACATTGTATTTTTTGCTTTCTAAATCTATTTCCACTCTATCCAGTATTCTATCTAAGCTACATTTGCATTCTATTTACATTCATTTTTCGTGTTTTTAGTATATAATAACTTTTACAATTTGTAAACATTGATAGTAAATTAATTGGAACAGATAAATCAATAGATCACTAGGGGTATGACCTAATTTAACATCTTATATTACATTACTTTCAGCAAACTAGTAATACAGCTTGCACATCAAAATTTTAGTACCATTATTGGAGATCCACTTGATTTTATCCTTTCTCATATTTCACTAACTATGTAGTACATAATTGTCAAGCATTATATCAATATTTGCATCTATTAGTGTTTTTACTTGCATTTTACAATAATTATCTTTTCTACATTTTTCTTATATTCTATTGCATTTTTTACTTACTGCATATTCTTTTATTGCTATTCACCATATTTCATCATATTTTACTTTATTCTACACTTTAACAGGGGTTTTTTTGGCTTAAAGAAACTAGTTTTATATAATTTTGCACCTTATCCTTCTAAATAAGTATCTAGGTCTCAATAGCTCTAGCTAAATTAAAATTTTTTATGGTGCTAGTTTTAATTTTTCTCATCAAAATTGCATAGTATTTTTTGGCCAAATTTCATTGTTTTAACCATTTTTTTTAATTTTTTAAAGATTTTTTATTGTATTTTTTTGTTCTATATGGTTATAACTTTCATTCTGTGGTGATCCTATTATTTTTAAAAATCTCTAGATAGATTTATTAGATGTGTTTAGGGTGATTTTTTATAATGCATTAATATTTTGATGTTTTTGTATTTTTATGGTTTGCCTAGCATAGTGTAGTGTAGTGGTAGTGGTAGTGGTAATGTATAATTGAGAGAACTGTTAGTGAATTGCTTAAGTTTGATTCTAAAATAGATTGGACTATTCATTTTTTGTGTATGAGTAGAAATAATAATAGTTCTAGCATCCCTATCCTTTATTTTGATCCTTTACTCAATTCTAATAACATGACAAATAATAGAATATTAAGGGAATTAACTACCCTCGATGTTACTTAACAGTCATTAGGCATCCAATATCCTGAACTTGATACTAATTTTAAACTCAAATGTGGTTTGATACATTTGCTTCTAAGATTTTATGGTCTTGTAAGTAAAGACTTTTACAAGCAATTAAAGGAGTTCCATATGGTATGCTTCATAATGAAGCCTCAAGGTATTTTAGAAGACTATATTAGATTGAGGGTTTTTACTTTCTCCTTTGCTAATGTAGCCAAGGATTGCTTATACTACCTCCAACTAGGTTTTGTCACTTGCTGGAATGACTTAAAGCAACTTTTCTTAGAAAAATTCTTCCTAACATATAAAGCAACTATAATTAGAAAAGAGATCTGTGGCATTAGACAATTGAGTGATGAAACATTATAAAAGTATTAGTAGAGATTTAAGAAATTATGCACAATCTACCCTCATCACCAAATCAGCAAGCAACTCTTCATCCAGTATTTTTATAAAAGCCTTCTTCTTATGGATAAGAGCATAATTGATGCAACAAGTGGTGCCACATTCGTGGATAAAACTCTTATGGTAGTAAAGGACCTAATTGCAAACATGATAGCAAACTCCCAATAGTTTGAAACCAGAATTATGGTTGCTATTAGGGGTATGAATGAGATGAATTTCTCCTATTCAAACTTATAAAGATTAGAAAATAGATTGGATGAATTAACATCTTTGGTTAGGCAAATGATAATGGGACAACAATAACAATTACAATCCTTTCCCCTTACTAGATTGCTGCCCTACATTGCAAGATGATGAGTATTAACCTCCTTAAGCTTATGTAGGAACAATTTTCCTTAATAGACCACAATACCAACAATAGCAACCTAATCAATTTTAACAACAGTAACCTAATTAGTACTACCAGCAACATAATTAATACCCTGATTGGAAAGATAACCATAATTTCAAACATGACAACAATTCAGGCCAAAATTAATATCCTTCTCCAGCATATATCAAAATGCAACTAAATCCTACTTCTCAACCAGATTCAAATTCAGCATCTTCTTAATTATCTCTTGAAAATTTGGTCAAGCCAAGGGTAGCAAACAACCTATAGTTTTAGCAAAGAACAAATGCTATAGTTACAAATTTGCAAACACAAATTGGCTAATTAGCTTTTATCATAATTGAGCTTAAAGTAAAAAGTTTTAAACAACCTTCTTCCAACAATGTTGGATACAAAAAAGTTGTCAATGCCATTATGTTAAGAAAGTGGCAAAGAAATTAACATGCCTTCATCATTAAATCCAAAAGCAAGCAATCAACCAAAAAATAAGTATTCAACTAGAAGAGAATATTAACTAAAAACAACTAGAAAAAATAGTAAACACATGATAGTGAGATAAATTATTTCCCTACATCCTTATCTTTTATTGATTTTCTTACCCTTTTTCTTTTTCAAGAAAAAAAGTAGTTCTAAAGAAAATTGAATAGGAAAACTATATTTTGGAGTCCCTTAGAAAACTAGAAGTTAACACATCTTTATTAGATTTAATAAAATAAATTTCAAGGCATACTAACATTTTAAAAAAATTATGTATTAATAAGAGAAAACTAAGGGATAATGAGAAAGTAAGTATGGAGGCAAATGTTAGTGTATATGCCTTAAAATCAATCATATTGATGATTGTAATTTTGAATCAAATTATTTTTAATGACAATTTTAATTATTATATTTATATATATTATCTGCATAATATATTTAATTATGATAATAACCTTAGAATAATTATATTCTTAAATGTTCCTAGTCATATATCATTGTGGATTAGGTTGCTTTGATATATTAAGACTAACATGTGTAGTGACTTATATGAGATATTAAGCTTACACATGAGTACAAGTTAGAGAACTTGTATACTGGACTAACCCATCCTAATAACACTACATGGATTGTTATATGAGTGTCATGAGTGATTCTTAGTGATCATTATTATTATGGTCCTTTGACCTGAGATCACTAAGGTTCCCTACATGTGAGTTTCATATTTTGATACTATTCTGTCACTCATGTTTGAGTGAATACAAGGGTAGTTATTGGATATGTCACATATCATGCAAAGGGGTTTGTATGATCAAGATGGAATTTGTTCTTCCTATATAACAGGAGTAACATCTGTGGGCCCCTTGATTAAGTAAAGTTGGGAAAATGCATGGCCATGCTCAAATGAATTGACATGGGATGTTAATTACATTTGCTTCAGTCAGCTTACTTAAGGATCAAGAAACCTCGAGATTGGATTATACGGGAATGACACGGTCCATGTCTCTTACTCAATCTAGATGTTTAGGACAAAAGGATATAGATGATGATCACAAATAAAGGTTCAATCGAATCACTGACTTTCTCATCACTTGGGTAACAATGATGTGTTGCTAGACACCGCTCATTATTTATGATCATTAATATAATTAATGATTATTGCTAATGTAATGAGAGCCTGAAGGGTCACACACTTAGAGCCTAGTGGATTTAGAATTAATGGACTAAATTGTTTGGGCCTAATACTTGGGAATTCTATGTTATAATTATAAGGTCCAATAATAAGCCTATAATTATACATAGACCAAAGCCCAAATTAGTTAGGATTTTCTATACTTCTATTTAAATAGGCTTGTTGGGTAATAATTAGGTTCATTTATTATTCATGCATCCCATACAATATAGAAAAATCCTAGCACCTCTTCTTGACCATAATTCTTGAAGAGACGTAGCTAGCACTACGAGGCTAAAGAGACGAATTCTAACTAGTGATTGTGAGGACGTTCATTGGTGATCTACTGGTTCGTGTGGATACCTCAAAATCTTTGACCGAAAAGAAGTCGAAGAGATGATCAACAAACAAAATCTGGAATCATATAAAGGTATAACCTAAATCCTACATTCTAATTTAACATTTTGCATGGATCCGTTGGTTGGGATTGATTTATTCCACTGCGCTTGTATGGCTCCCAATCCCAACAGCAAATATGTTTGCAATCATTTAAAGAAAATTACTAAGAAAATACAAAGATCTAGGCACATTTACCATTCCTTGTATTATAGGAAAATTAAAGTTGAGCATGCCATGTTAGATTTAGAAGTATTAATTAATGTCATGCCTTCTTCTATTTTTAAGGCTTTGAATTTAGGAGCTTTAATAGAAACAAGGATAGTTATTTAATTAGCAAATAGATTTAACATTTATCCTTTAGGTGTTATTAAGGATGTTAAAACGTAGGTTGATGGACTCATTTTCAAGTAGATTTCTACATTTTAAAGATAGAAAAATGAGACATATAATATTCTTCCACCAATCATTTTTGGCTGACCTTTTATCAAGATAGCAAAAATTGTGATTAATGTTCGAATGGAACATTAACCATGGAGTTTAATGGTATCACAATGAAGTTTGATATTTTGGAAGATATGCATGATAATTTTTTTATCCTTTCTTAGCATTTTGGTGCCTTTGGTGTACAATGTTTCTCATTCTGAATTTTCTAATGCTATTTTTTACTTTACTATTTTTATTATTTTCGAGTTTGATGTTTCTATTTCTGATGTTACTAGTTCTGCATTTGTTGATTTTGATTTACAAGTTAATGCTAATTATAATGACATACTTACTGAGTTTCTTAAAATTTTCAAATTTATGGATTATATAGATAGCCATGAATATCCTTATAGAGATAGTGCTATTAAGTGTGATATATGTGCTAAAATTTTTGCACTTTTAGGTGATGACAATAATGTTATTTCAAAACTTACAAAAAAAATGATGATGGAGATATTTCACTTTTAAAAGAAAAAAGGTGCTTTAATATCAATTATTCTAGTTATTCTATTAATCATGTTGAATTTGTTTATCTAGGATGATTTTGAACATTTAAGTAAGAGTAATTTAAGAATATCACTTAGAGAAATCATGATGAATCATCCTAATTTTCAAAACACCTTTTTAATGATAGATAAATTAAAAGTTGACAATTTAGAAGTAATGGATATACCCAATCCTTATGTCAATCCTAATTGAAGATAGTCAAGCTATATCTAGTTAAAGACATTAGTCAAGCCATTTGAGATTTGCTTTCTCTTACACTTCTCTTTTATTTACTTGTCCTTTATTTTTTTTTTTTGATGATGTTGATATATTTTACATTAAGGATAATGTAAAATTTAGGTGTAGGGGAGGGATACTTTTAGGATTTGCTTTATGTTTTGTGTCTTTATTTAATGATTTTCTTTTCAATTCCTTTAAAAAAATAAAAAAAATTATGTTTTTTTACTAGTTTTTGAGTCATTCTAGTTATTTTTCATTAATAGAGATTTTGCATTTTCATGACTAGGATTTGACTGAAGTTAGATAGAATTCAAATATGATTGAGTGAATGATTTTACTTCTTGAAATTGATTGATTGATATATTGATGGATTTTAAATTGCTAGGTTGAACTTGGTAGCATGACTTATCTTATTAGATTTTGAACTTATATTGAAAATTTTTATTATTCTTTTTCTTTTTTGTGTAATGTTCTTTTATGATTTATTTCTCTAAAACTTACTTTGATTCTTTTTGAAATTATATTTGCACATATATGCACAAAAATAATAAAAACATTCTTTCTTTGTTTAAGCTAAAGCTAAATAACTATTCTTGAGTTTTTATTTTTATTAGCTCTTTTGAGCTTTAGTTATCCTTTTCTTTGTTAATTAGATCATGAATATTTTTTTAATGAAAAGTAAATGTCTTTATCTAACTATAGGGAATAATAAAGCACTTAAATTTTTGTGAGATGGGCTTACAAATAAGTGTGAGATTGTGTGAGTTTATATGTTATGAAAAGTTATCAACTTCAAATTTAAATGTTGGTAAAAAAAAAAAAAGAGAGAAAGAAATAGCTTATATGTTGTGAAAAGTTATTAACTTCAAGTTTAAAGGTTAGTTGAAAAAAAAGAAGAAAGAAAGCAAAAAAAAAAAATGAAAGTTAAAAGAAAAAAAGAAACAAAAAGAGAAAAAGAATAAGACAAAATGAAATTGATAAGGAAAAAAAGAAAAGAGAAGGAAAAACAAAGAAATTAATGAGTGTTTGAATTTAAATTTGATTTTTTATTTGAGTTATAGTTGTTCATTATTGGCTTATATATTTTTAATTCAAGTGCTGCATTAATTTCTTTAGTTTCTAAGTTTTTATCTTCATTTTTTCCCTTCTTTTTCCTTAGCCACACTATGATCTTGAATAAAACTCTTTTGATTTATATTATGCATGTGATTTGAGTAGTAGAGATTAGTTGATTAATAAATTTATGATAGAGTAATTTCATGGAATAAACTTGAGTGAAATATTTACCTCAAACACTTGAGAGTAAGATAGTAAATCTTATAAGAATCTACCACGTTGATCTATTCTTTTTGAATGAAGTTGTTACATTAGTTAGTTTCAAGTTTGTCAAGATTTTTCTTCATGATGTATTGTGTTTCTTTCTAGCTTTATTTATTTTGTGCTAGTGAATTTGTGATTTTGATGTTTTTAGAAAGTAAAGTCTTTTGTTTTTCAATTTTTAACGAAAATATGTCTTGGCCAAATACGTGCAAGAGCTAAGTGTGGGGAATTTGATATGAAAATTATTTATTATATTACTTCTTATTTCATGTCTCTTAGTATGTTACATTTGCTAAATTTCATAGAATTAGCCTTATTTTAGAATTTAGGGTTAGTTTTACAATGTTTTGAAATTATTTGGTTTAAGGTTTTTAGCTATATCTTAGGTTACATATGTCGGATTGGGGTGATATTTTTATATCATTGAAAAGCTTAAAAAAATTTTACAACTTCGGTGTTTTACTCAAAGCTCAATTTGGACTTATTGAATGTTTTATTTAGTTGAGAAGTTGAACTATATTTTCATCCCAACTGAGCTAGCTTTGGTTTTTAGGTCATATGTAGAGTTATAGAGATCCAATTAATGTAAAACTAGTGCCTAAATCTTCTTAAGACCCAGTTTTAAAACTTTTAATTTTATGGTTTATTGAAATTACATTGTTTTAATAGTCTTACATTTGGTAGAAATCAGACCTATGGGAATTCACTACTGCAACTCTTAGATTTTATTACTTTGTAAAAGTAGATTTTGGACTTCTTAAAATTAGGAAAGCCATATTTTTGTAATCTTAAGAGGTATTGAATTTAGGTCCAATATGGTTTTAGGATAATTAAGTTAGATTGGAGGCAAGAGACATATAACACTTTACACTTTATAGAATTCACCAATATAATTTTTTCTCTTCTTCTAGTTTTCTTTTCTTTATCATTGGGGCGGCTAAACTTTTAGAGTTAATTTAAAGATTTCAAGGCTTTTTTGTTCTAGATTATGAGATTCTAATTTGTAATATTGACTTCTTCTAATTAATTTTTTTTTCCTAATTTTTTATGCTGATTTCTTGAAATTGCATTTATTGAATGTTGATTTTTTATAATTAGTATTCATCTTTGTGATTTATGATCTTTTGCTATTTTGATGTTGAATTATGGTTGGTTAATCATGGTTTTACACGTAAAGACAAAGGATCGAGACATTAATTTGAAAATTTCTAATTTAAATTCACAATTTAATCAAATTCTATCTTTACATCAATTTTGATTTGACTTACAAACTATAGTGGTCACTTAATTTAGCTAATCTTAATTGATTAAGTCCTAGATAGTGTGAAATTTTTATGGGACAAGTAATACTTTACTATAGGAAATATATTCCCATAGTTTAACTTATACCATAAGTACTATTTTCCTATAAGTACAATTTCTTCATGGCATAATTTTTTTAGTTTTTCATATATTAATTTGAATTTTTTTATTCCCATGACAAGAGATAAAATTTTCAAAAATTTTAAATTCCTTTTGCATAATTCATGGCATAAGTGTTAACTTGTTATAGTGTGATCAAACTTAGATAATTGGTAGCTAGCACTACATTGAAAGAAAGTGTGATCCTATTAGATATTGCTAAAAAAATTTGGGTGTTCATGTAGATGCCATAAAGATGTTGGCCATTCATACAACATTTTGTGATTTACATCCTATATATGTGTTCATGTGTTCATTTCTATTTATTCATTCATGACCAATTTGCTTAGGGCTAGTGATTGGTTTGTTCAAATACTAATGATCGATTTGTTCATTAGATGAAGACGCAATTCATGCCTGTGTTCATAAATTCAAATGTAATAAGATTCTAACTTTTTTACAATAATTTGAATCATGTTACAAAAGTGTAGAATCTAATATTAGTTTATAATGCCTCATATGGTCCTTGGTTAGTTTCAAAATAAATTTTAAAATTTTCCATTATGCTATTTGATTCAAAACCTAACAATTATAACAATACTTCCCCTTTTAGAATAATTTATCCTCAAATTCTCAAGAGTTGGTTGATCAAATGAATCCTTAAGTAAACTAACTAGCAAAATCTACCATTTTTCGAATAACTATGGATATTTTTATCGCATTTCTTATTTTAGCTTCTAAGTAACTCCTTCAATTTGATGTCATTCCTAAAAAACCTTCACAAACATTATGTTTTTCTAAGACCTAACCTAGTTATTCCTTGTATGATAACTTAGAATCTAATTACAATGGCTTATCTCATATAACATAGGATTTATGCAAGATGTACTTCCAAAGCATAGAAATGTGAAACATTGGATGTATAACTCATAAGCTATCCAACAACATTATATGTTACATAACTACTTTTACTTGTTTAATAAGTTGGAAGGGGTTGATGAAACGAGGTGCCAATTTGTCTTTCTTCCTAAGTTGCATGACTTCTTTCATTAGTGACACTTTGAGAAATACCATGTTCCCCTCTTAGTATTCTAACTCCCTTCTCCTTTTGTCTACATAAGATTTATGCTAGTTTTGTGATATTTTCAATTAATCTTGAATCATTTAAACTTTCTCCAAAACATTAGTTACCAAATCCAGTCCTATAAATTTTACTTCTCTTGGCCTAAGCCATCCCATTGGGGATCTGTAATTTCAACCAAAAAAGAGCTTTATTAAAGGTCATTTGAAAACTTGATTAATAGCAATTATTATAAGCAAATGCTATCAATGGTTAGTATTTCTCCTAACTCTTTTCAAATTCTAGCGTGCATTTCTAAGCATACGCTCTAGTATTTGAATTATCCTCTTTGATTGTCCATTTATTTGTGTATGAAATATGGTATTGATATGTAATTAGGTTTCTAATGCTTGGTGGAAAGATTATGAGAAATAGGATTTAAAGTGTGTGCCTTGATTTAATAAAATGTTGACATAAACTTTGTCTAATGGCACTATTTTATCTAGGTAAATTTGGGCATACTATACTACTGAAAAAGTTATCCTAACTAGAAGAAAATTATTTAACTTGGGTCAACCAATCAATAATAACCTATCTATACTTATACCTTTTCTTAGTCCTTACCAATGTTGGGTTTCACATACACTTAAGCATAACGAATTTTTCAAAAAATGTGAAACCTTCTCGAAATCAATATGTAGGGACATAAGTCATTAATTATGTATGCAAGGATTACCTCTCGGAGTATAGATTATGAATCACAAGCATAGCTAAGTGATGGTGTCTCTACAGTATCCACATGAAATGAACGATGACTTCTTTACCTTTGCAAATCTGTTAGGAAGCACTTCTCTCACACAAGACTAAGGTTTTAGTGTAGTTTTTTTTTTATGGCAATTTTTATTTATTTTTATCCAATCACTAGTACCTTATTCTTATCATGTGAGAGTAAAGAAAGATGGTGCTTATTTATTAGTTATCTAATATTACTTTAATAACTAAATATTATTAAATAATAATATTATCTCATAATATAATTATCTAATATTAAATGACATAATTATCTGATATTATTTTAATATTAGATAATATCATACAATATACCATATATTATATGAATGATATATATTATTATTTTAATAATATATATGCACTAAATAACAAAGCCCAATTAATAGGATTTTAGTCTAACTAAAATTTAACTAATTATTATCTTATTCTTACTCTTTTTATGTGGTCCTATAGGTTCTTACTATATTAGTAATGATTCATCAGTGGATCATAAATAGTGAGTGATATCTAGTAATACATTATTGTCATTCAAGTAGTAAGAATGTTTGTGATTCAATATTCACCTAATGTATGAATAACACTTTGCAACAGTCCCTTTTGTAATGATATCTAAATCGAACTAAAGATATGGAATGTGTCATCCTCATCAATGTTCAATCCATATTTCTTGATATAAAGTAGACTAATTTAAATAAATGATCAATATCACATGTTATTCCATTTGAGCACAGTTATGCATTTCTTGATCTCACTCAATTAAAAGGTCCAAGGATATCATATTCTTATACAAGAGGAGTAAAATCCCATCTACATCACTTACATCCTCTGTATGATTCATGACATACTTAATCATCACCCTACTCATCATCCTAGTTAAAGGTGATACAAAAAAGTATTGAAATGTGCAACTCCTTATATGGGGAACTATAATGACTTTCAAGTTAAAAAACTATGTGCACTATGGTCACATGAGAATAATTAATGACACACGATAATCCATGTAATATTCTCACAGTGGTTAATCTAGTACATCTATTCATTAACAATATATCCATGTATTGACTTAATATCATATATTCATAATTCACAATCATCAGTCATGGTATATATTAGTCTCGATGTATTATTACTATCCCTTTCATAATAATATTTATGTAAGGATATTTTAGAAATAGTAAAATTATTCCAGGGATAATTATTATATTAAGTTATAAATTACGTAAATGTTAAAATGAAATAAAACATAATAATTGCATTGCTTAAAATAAAACATGATACATTATGTATTGTTATAATTATCCTATGATTAACTTTTAAGACACACACACCAACAAGTAATCCTATTAAAAAGTCTATTGTTACATTTTCCATTTCCATTTCCATTTTAGAATCAAAAGTGGTTGATACATTTTGGCTAGATGCTAATGTTTTATTTTCACCTATTAACAAGTTAGGCATTTCATCATATAATTCAATACGTCTCTTTTCATTCTCTTCTAGTAGGTTACATTTTTTAGGTCATGGTACATTTTAATCACTCATGGATGTATAGTGTATGAAGAATTATGTGCTTGATGCAAGAATTTGTTCCATTCACTTGATAGAACCCAAATCTATCATTGATATTGAATCATTTCTCTTTTATCAACAACTATTCCTAATTTAGGGTCTTCCATAGCATCATTCATTATTGTTGCATAATTTTCATTATTCTTCTATGCATCTTTAATCTTTTAAATTAGAATTGATTAGATTGCCACCAGAACAAGTAACACTTCTTGATCTTTAGAAGATACTTCAATTACTTCACTCATGAATTTTTAGCTCAATGCATCCACTACTACATTAGCTTTGCTAGGGTGGTAAAGATTCTAATAATCACACTTCTTAATGAGTTCTATCCATCTCCTTTGTTCAAATTTAGATCTCTCTACTAAAAAATGTACTTCAAACTTTTATAATTTGCATAGATCTCATATGTTTCATTGTACAAGCAATGCCTTTAAATTATCAAAGCAAAGATCACTATTACCATTTTAAATCATGAGTCAAGTAATTCTGTTTATAACTCTTCAACTACTAAAAAGTATAAGCTATTATCTTCTTATTTTGCATAAAAACACACTTGAGGCCAACTTTAAAAGTATTACAACACACCGCATATCTTTTGGTACTCATGGGTAATGCTAACACTAGTGTCAATGTCAAGCATAACTTTAAACTTTGAAAATTATTTTCATTTGCATCCAACTATTCAATCTTCACCTTTTTTGTGTTAACTTAGTTAATGTGCAAATATCTTGAAAAAATCTTTGACAAATATTTAATAATATCCTACTAATCCTAGAATGCTCTAAATTTTTTTAATTAATGTTAGCCTTGGCTAATGCTTTATAGCTTCTATGTTTTGAGGATTGACTTAAACTCCTTTTTGTGATACCACATGCCATAAAAACTTCATGGTAATTGTTCAAGTTTCACACTTGGAGAATTTAGTGTACATTTGGTGCTCTTGTAAAGTTTGTGGCACAATTCTAAGATGTCTCACATGTTCATTTTCACTTTTAAAGTACACTAAAATGTCACTTATAAAGATAATTAGGAATTTATCGAAGAAAGGCTTGAATACTTAGTTTTTAGACTCATAAAGGCAATTGAAGCATTAAAGACATGACCAGGAATTCAAAATGATTGTAATAAGTAAAAAAAAAAGTCATTTTTAGGATATCACCTTTGAAAATCTTTAATTAGTGGTAACCTATAGCCAAGTTTATCTTTGAAAAGTACTTAACTAGTTGCAATTGATCAAATAGGTCATCTATATAAGGTAAAGGATACTTGTTCTTACTATTCAATTAACGATAGTTTATGCATACTGCATCAATCCATTATTCCTTTTTACAAACAAAGTTGGAGTTCTATAAGGTGAAGAGTTTAGATGAATGAAACCTTCATCTATTAAGTTTTGCAATTGCTTGTTTAACTTTTTCAATTCCACTAGGGCCATATGATAAAGAGGTATTCATTTTCAAGTACAAGATTAATATGGAATTCTATTTCTTAGTCAGATAGTAAGCTAAGCAAACTTTTTATAAATACATTAAGAAATTCTTGCATCACTAAAACATTACTAATATCAAGAATTATTGATTTAGATCCTAAACCATAACTAAATATGTAATACACCTTTTCTTAGCAAACCTTTAAGCTTTGATACTTAAGATTATACCACTGGTCTTTGGAATTTTATCTCTTTAAAATTTAATTAGTTAAACAATTTCCATGGAAAGAGTAACAAATTTATCAAAACAATCTACATAAATATGATATTGGGATAACCAATCCATTCCTAAAATCACATCATAATCATTCATATCTAGTAAAACAAAATTAGTAGGTAGTACATGTTTATACACATATATGGGTCAAGCCTTTATCATATATGTAGCTAATAAGGATTTATTTATTAAAATAATCATAATTAAAATGGCTTCCATAATTTCTGAAAATTTATTAAAGCAGTGGCAAATCTTTCTAAAATAAATGAATAGGCAATACCTGGATCAGGTAAAATTCTAATTGGAAGATCATTGATTTTGACAGTACTTAGTATTGCAAAATTTGAGGCTTAAGCCTTTTAGTGCATTAAGGTAAAGGCTTTTGCTTGGTTTCCACTAGGAGCATTCTCTTAGTTTCTTGCATTTGTCCTCTTTGTAAATGGTTAACTTCTTATAGGATTGGTTAATAGAGGGGCTAATGCATTATGTTGAGAAACTAAGTGGTTTGCTTCTTAGCTAAGAGGATTTCTAGGATATTCCTAAGCTTTATGCCTAATCTAGCCACAAGTATAGCATATAATGAGATTTTTATTGCAAAGACCTTAGTATTTATTGCTACATTGGAAACATCTTAGTGCTTACCTTTAAAACTTGCTTTTATTAAATCCTATTGAGTTATTCGGGCAAAATGGGCAACTCATTTAGCTTCCCCCAAGTAGTGGCTTACTTGTCATAGTCTAGGATGTGTAAGTTCTACAAATGATATATTCCCTACACTTAAGGGAACATTCCTAAGAGGCATCCCCATAACACTAGGTATAGAATTTGGCCCTTTTAATTGACTTTATTTTTTACTTCCCTCATACATTTCTCTTTCCTTATTCTCTTTTGACCTTAGCTTAAACTTTAGTGCTTGATCCAAAATCTACTAATAAGTAGTGGCATTATTAGCATTGATCCAATCAAAGTAGAAATCCTATAAGCCTTACATAAACTTCTTGACTTTGGCCCTTTCGATAAGGAAAAAATAAGTAGCACATCTAGATAATCTCATAAATTAAGCATCATACTCAATTGTTTCAAGTATTCAAACCTTTAAACTTTGGCTTAACATACACTTAGGGGTAGAAATCAATTAATAAAGATTTTTAAGAAAGTTACTATAGTTAAAGGTGTGAGTTGAGGATCTTAATTTTCTATGGCATTCAGAAACTAATAGTTTTGATAGCCTACAAGCTCAATTAATAATGAAGTTAGACTCTATAGCATCTTACCTAACATTTTAACTTGTTTTAGAAAATGATCAAGATTCATTATTAGATTAATATGAGAATACTTCAATGGCTTTAGCTTGAAGAATTCATGCACTATTCTAAATGTTTTTTATACACCCTTTTTAAGAACGGTACACTCACACTTTCTATCATAATCACGATCTCTCTTATAGTCATCTTGATCTCTATGATGTTTATAGCCTGATTTTGATTAAAGGCCTATTGACTTGATTTTACACTTATTGCATGAAGTTTGCAACCTAAGAAGGAAGTTGTTTCTTGCTACTTTTCCTTTTTGCTTGCTTACTACTTTAAGCTTGCAAGCCTCTAAATGACTCTTTATAGTAGGTGTCCTCAACTTATGCATGACTTCTAGTATTTACCATCACCTAGTTAAAAAAAATTTAAATAGCCAAACAATGATCAAAATAGTATTAAACATTTTAACATAAATATACTCCACCACTAACACCATTAAATATTATAAAGTCTATGGAAATGGTATTAATGATATATAATCTCATGTGCACACATATAATTGGCTCAATTCTATTCAACACCTATTTAGATGGTATGTAGATATAACCTAAAGGCCTTATCCCACAAGGAACCTAGAACATGCTTTGATATCACCTTTGTCATAACTTAACCTTAATTATGATTGGCTTGAAACCTAACTACTCAATTTTGACCAGCTTATCATGTATTCTTTATTAATTTACTAAACCACCTATAAGCTATTAAGGAAGAAATCATGTAGCAAAAAGAAAAGAGTTAGGTTTGCTTATAATCCTTTCAAACTCAAGGATAAAATGGTCCTGACTAGCTCCAAAAGGAATATGTTTCTACCTCTACTTTTTTACTTATACAAGAGAAGGCCCAAAATCACTAATTTTATTAAACACCTTATGCTACCACGAGCTAAACCAAAAAGCTTCTAAAAGGTTCAACTCTACAATGGTGGTGAGGATATGATGAATCTAAAATTTGAAAAAAAAACATAAATAAGTAAATCTGAGGCTTAGTGAGAAAAACATCCTAATATAAATGGAATTTAAAAAGGTAAGAATAGTTATAATTCTTATTAGCTAAATTTACACTATTAGATTCTCAATTATCAAGTTAGATAATATCAAATTCAAGTATTAGAAATCATTGATCAAGGTTAATAAAAATAAGGCCCATAGGGCCATTTTACTTTAATTGGCATCATAATGACTAAAACTTCGTTACTTTATCACATCTACTAGTAATTACAACCAAACATTGTATAAAAGCAATTAAACCTTCTTATGACTCCTAAATATTATTATCTCTTCACAAACTCCACCTTATTCTTCTAAGGTTTACTTTATCTTTTCACAAATGGTTACTAGATTTAATTGGATTTACAATTCTTTTCAATATGTCCTTATTCACATTTTTGCATTTATGCACACAAATTAAGCTCAATCATCAAAATTTCATTCATAATGTGTATGCCAATCAAACTATGCCTTATAACATGACTATATTACTTAATCATTATCATTTAAATTCTTAAATGTGTATAACAAAATGTCATTTACTCATCTTACATTAACAATTGTATAAGAATTCATTAATAAAGATACAATGGTTATAGTTAACTATATACTTAGCTACTAGCTACATAAAAATATTTTTGTTGAAGTATAATTAACTATATATTTGACCACTAGTCACTTGAGAACCAATCATAGTCAACTATATAATGGAGTATGGGCTTGTAAGAAGCAAGTTATAGTCAACTATATAATCAACTATAGACTTTTGCAGATAATGTCCCAACGAGGTTGTTAACTATATACTTGACTATGGCCATTTAGAAAGCAAGCTTTCTAAAATTAACTATATAACTAGCTATAGTCTTTCAAATTTTTGCAAATATTAGCTTGAGAAATACTATTCATGCACTACAAATATAATTTCAATTCATTTATTACACAACAAATTATTATCCATTCATTAATACACACATTTAACATTTTATTTATGAAATTTACAACACTGAACTTAAAACTTTACAAATCAACATATTTTATGTGAAATCATCCAAAACCTAAAACCTTAATAAAACTAACAATTTTCAATTTAATCTTTAGATTAAAGTTAGGATATTCACGCACCTATATAAAGGAGATAATGAAAAGCTAAAATTGAATGGTGATGGCTCCTAATCATTTAAAATTATGAAATTTAAAATTAAGGCCTATATTCCTTTCTTAAGCTCAATACTTGACTACCATTGATTTCAAAGGAAAAAATTAGAGAAAAGCCTAATATAAAGGAAGATTTAGATGTCCTTATCTTAATTGTGCATAAATTAATGTAGATTAGTGCTTTTTTCTTGATTGATGAGGGATGTGAGGAAGAAGAAAAAGAAGAAGAAGAAGAAGAAGAAGAAGAAGAGGATGAAAGAAGCATTAAGGATTTTTTTAGGGACGAATAGGAAGTGGGGAAGGGTGGCTAAAATCTTTATGAGAATAGAAATAGGGCTATTTTAGGAAATAGGCTCCAATACTCCTTCATACTCATATACTCACTTCTAATTACTATCAATCATATAATAAGTATCTAAGACTTAGAAACAACCACCAAAGTTATACAAAGGAAATACAAACAAATTTTTTTAAAAAAACTTATGCAAAAAAATTGGAAAAATATGATGGAAGAAACACAGATATAGGAAATAGAAGTGAGAAGTGTAGCTTTTATGTTTAGAACCTATTTTATACTTGATGTTAGTTAAAGAAGCATTAGTAGCTCATTGACATGTAGTGAAGGATAGAATAAGATTTAGTACTTTATAGAGAAAGTTGGATGGTGACAAAGATTAAGTTTGGAAGTTTAGAAATAAATAAGGAAAGTGAGAGTAATAATGAGGAAAAAAATTATTTTATTTATAGCATAAAACGGCACTACTCACATGACTTTGAAAATCAATTATTTTATAAACCAATGCCAAAAGTCTTACAAGAAAAAATAGCATTGTTCATATGACTTTAGATGTTAATTATTTTAGGAATTAATGTCTAAAGTTTTATGGGGAAAAAAGATGATGATTTTTCAAAGAATTAATATCTAAAATATCCTTATATTTTCAAAAATACCTTTGCTTGTAAGACTTTAAATATTAATTATTTTAGAAACTAATAGCTAAAGTCTCATGGAAAAAAAAAGATGATAGTTTTTTAAAAAATTAACATCTAAAGTGTCCTTATATTTTTAAAAATAGCATTGCTTATATGACTTTAAATGTCAGTTATTTCATGAACAGACATCTAAAATCTTATGAAAAGAAACTTGATAATTTTTTTAAAAGCCAACATTTAAAATGTCCTTATATTTCTTTATACATCGGTTCTTTATTTGAATTAACATGATAAGTTACACTTATTTACAAAAATTCTACTGCATTATTATATACATTAATTTTCACTTTAACCAATATTAATATGCCACACTTAATATTATTGAAATTGTTCCAAGAATCATGTGAGAACCAATTAATTAAACAAAGGAATAAATCCAATATGTATTATCATTTTTCATCCAAAATTTATTCATTGTCAAAGTGCTAATAAAACTAAATTCATAAAACTATCATTAATAATTTAAAAATAAAAAATGCGAAGAGGCAATAATAAAACTAACAGTTTGTTTGTTTTCTATTTTTAAATTTTTTTTTATTTTTATTTTTAAAAACAAGAAAATTGTTTGGTAATTGTTTTCAAAATCTATTTTTAAAAAATTATAACTCTAAATATATAACTTAAAAATAGACAAGTAAAAATAACTTTTAGATGTTTTATAAATTTTTTGTGTTTTAAATGTCAATTTTATAATTAAATGAAATATTTCTTTATTTGCAATATCTATTACCCTTTACTCTTTTTTTCTTTCAATCTCCAAATAGTTTTTGAAAACAAAAAATAATTTTTAAAAGTAATTTTTTAAAAATTAAAAAATAAAAACAATTCCAAACATACCTTGAATTTTCCAAAACATTAGAGCTTAATTAAATGGTCCAACTTATAAACCTTAATTAGACTTGTTTAACTAAAATAATTCAAGTCATATTAAATCTAAATTAAGCTAGGACCTAGATTTAAGCTAGGTCATAGGTCCTAACGTACAACTTAAACCATTTTTACTTGTAATTCTCGTATTAATATATTACATTTATTTCATAAGTGAGATGTGCATAACATTTTTAGGCACCAATGAGAGTCATGGTGTTTTTTCTTTGATATAAAATTAACATAATTAATTCAATTCTAATACGAGAGTATCTAAATCTCTTATAAGCATGAAAACGATACATCTTCTTATAACCTTCTCGAAATTTAAAATATTTTTAAAATTATTTTTGGGTAAAAAATAGTAAATTTATAAAAGGAAGTATGAAATAAAATTTTGGGTATGGATTCAAAATGAAGGAAGGGTCTAATGGAATTGAGAAAATATGAATAAATTAACTTGTTTAATGATTATATATATTAAGTTAATTTGAATGTTTTATGGTAAAATAAAAATAATAAGAGTTTACAAGTTTAGAAAAATTATGATTGAAAAAGAAATTTGACATATAATTTCAAAATAAATTGAAAACAATTGAAATTCATTAATATTTCTAATATTGTGGCATTACAATTTTAAAGGGTATATTAATCATTTTAATTATATTTCTTGAAGAGTTTAAAATTGAACTAAACAATACATAAGAAATTATTCCTAAAAAGTGTTGAAATATCAATTAAATAACTCTAAGCATTCACATAAAATTTTCAAAAAAAAAAAATTTCTTGATGAGAAGTTCAATATCCTAGCACTATACATGTTATGCCCATGTAAACTTAAATAGGTCATTTCCCTACTCGAGACTTTTTAACCTTGGCCTATTAACTTATTCTAAAATATAAACTTTTACAAATAAGTTAATAGATTTGGTTATACTTTTTTAAAAAGATCAAATTGAACCTAAATTAAGGTTTTATATATGTTAATTAGCCAAATTTTTGACATATTATTTTATAATATAGGTAAAGTCTATTCAAGGTAAAACTTGTTTTGAGTCATTTACACTCTTGTGAAGGATCTATCTTCAGTCAATTTAATCTTGAATATATGCCTAACTCATGTTGTTCTTCTTAATGTTTGTTACATTGCAATTGAATAATAGAGAAAACAAAGGTGGCGTCAAAAGTACAAGTAGTGCTATAAATGAACTAAACTATTAGTGAATAGTTAGAGTTTAGTTACTAAAAAACTGAATTTATGTTCAAGTAAGAGAAACTCAAGCCTAAATAAACCGAGCTTGAGCCTCATAACATAAAATTTATAATGTTCACAAGCCTAAATGAGCTTTTATATATATATATTTTTATTTCTAATATTGTTTATAATTTTATTAAATTATTAGTTCATTTAATTATCAAATATTTTGATATTAATAAAAAATTTCACTAATTTCATTTTATAAAAACAAAAAAAGGCAATGAAAGTTGTGCATTAAATACCTTACATTTAAAATTTTTTTCTTTTGTTTAAGTTATGTGAAAATGTTGGCATTTCAAATGATAAATTTTTTACTAATGTTATTACTTTTGTAATTATTAGATAATGTTCAAATATCATGACTCAACTATTTTATATTTATATTTGTTGAAATAAAATAAGATTTATACTTGTGATTTTATTTATTTGTATAAAAAAACTATATTACATCTTATTTTATTATTATTTCTAAAAAAAATTATATAATATGTCAAATTTTATTTAGACTTAATTAAACTCATTTAATAGTTGAGCTCAAGTTCAAACTTGAATTTATTTAATTTGTTTGAATTCAAACTTAAACAAGTAAAAGTTAGGCTCATTGAGAGCCCCAGGTACAAATAGGAGCTTGTTCACCTAAAATTTATGAACATTTTCCTTTTTATGTATACTAAATTTATATTGGGTCCCAAAATTTAAAAATTACATATATTCTACAAAAATTTGGATACTTGAGCCTCTTGTATGAAAAATCCTAGCTTGGCCATTGAGAGAAAATACCTCTTTGGGTTTTAGGTGAGATTAAAGTTATAGTTTAACTTTGGCTAAAATATACATAACCTCATATATTATACTTCACATACAATTTTTTTTTTATATTTTAAAAGATATAATTAAACATTTAAATTATACATGTAATGTAAAAAACTTCTTCCGTTATCTTTCCTTTCAAATTTTTAACAGTAAAATGGATTTCTACTATTATTATTTTGTAGTGCATTAAATTATACAAAATCTGATTTTTCAAAATTAATTTTATGTCCAAAATTGGTTTTAATTCAAAAATTAAAAAATAAATTTTACTTTAAATATTAATATTTAAATATTATCAAATATAAAATATTAATTTATAAAAATTAATGTTTCACATTCAATTATATTCAAAATTAATTCCTCCATCATTGTATAAAACAACTTTAAAAAATTTTACATTCCATTGCATCTTGGGTACTTTTCGTTGTCAGAGGTTGATTTGTCTTAAATTTAATTTCCTAATAACACATATAACTTAAAAGCACAATTAAAATTTTATCTTTTTTTATTTTTTAAAGCGCAAAAAACCTTTAAAGTTGGAAAAGAACGTATAAAATTAAAACAAGATTCACATGCTTATAATGAATTTATGAATAAATTCTTAGAGAAACACAGTAAATTTATCGAAAATGCATTTTTTTATCCCAAATTAATCAAATACAATAACCAACATAATCCATTTAGGTAAATTATATATATATATATATATATATATATATATATATATATATATATATATATATATATATATATATATATATATATATATAATTGCTAATCTTCACATCAGATTAGTGACCTTCACCTTTTCAATAGAAGGAAAAAATTATTCCATCATATACAAACTTCCTAAAGAAAACTTGGGGCGAATCCACCATAAAAAAAAAAGAAAGAAAAGTGTAAGAGGATTCTAAGGTACAATTTCTTATAGTACTCTTTTAAATTTAAAGTACACATTCACATAGATAATATGACATTTAAATATATAAAATATTTAATTATATCAAATTACATATTTTTTGATTAAAAATAATTAGATATAATTAATTTCTACAATATATAATTACTTTAATAAAAGTAAATTTATATAATTGAATTGGATTATATTGACTCGATTCATATACTTTTAAGTCTGGCCTTATTAATTAAAACTTGAGAAAAAAGTCTTTTTAGTATCCAAACTATTAAAAAAAAGTTCAACTCTTATATTTTTTTAAGCCATACAATACGATTCATGGATAAATCTATTCAAATATAAATGCTTGACTTACTTTTTGAGGTTTTATGTCCCTTTCTTTTAACAAAAGAATATTTTCTATAAAATTATAATTATAAAATATTAAAATTTATAATAAAAATATTTTATTTATTTAACGTTAAATGTAAAGAATATAATAAAAAACATCTTTTAACTTGGGATCCACTAGCATACTCTTTACTACTTTCAAACTTGAGGGCTTATGATGAACAGATGATAGCAATCCTTAACTTCAACAATAATTGTTCAATCCATCCCTAAGCTTTTATGAAATGCCATACTAGATGTTCCATTTATTTAACGTTAAATGAGAAGAATGGTGAAAAATAAAATCTTTTATTTTAAAAAGGAATATATATTTTAATATTTTATAACTTTTTTTATAAAAAATATTTTCTATTAAAAGAAAAGGATCCAAAGCCTTTAATGTATATGATACATTTATGTCTGCGTAGACCTATTCATGGGTCAAACTATTTGATCTAAAAAAAATATAAAATTTGAACTTTTTTCTATGACTTGAGTATTATATAGATTTTTTTTCTTATCACCCAATTAATAATGGAACAAAGTTTAGAGCATAATTATATAAATTAAGTCAATGAAGCACGAGCTAATTATATAAATTTATTTTATTAATGTAAACATGTATTATAAAAATAAGTATATCTAATTATTTTTAATATAATAATATTTAATTTAATATAGCTAAATATTTTATATATTTAAATATTTTATTATTAATTTAAATATATATTTTTAATATAAAAGAATAGCATAAGAAAGTGTATCTAACAATCTTCCTATTAGTTTTTGAAGACTTGACACCTCACTTTAGTAGTTTTAGATATACAAATGATGCTTAATATTTTTTTAAACCGAAGAATTATATAATCACACAAATAGCCACTAGTTAAGTTCCCATCCTTCTTCTAGTTTGTTTTACCTTATAATAGATTTACTTTCACTTGTTTATAATATGAATTTAGACTTCACCCCAGTATAAATTAATTTCATATCATCATTTATTTACATATTATTATGTTATTAAAAAATTATTATAACTTTCTTATTATTTATAAAAATTTATAATTACTATTATTTTTTAATAACACATCATTTTCATATTTATTGCTAATGTAAGCTATTTTAAAATAACAGTGTATTAAATTAAAAATTTTATAATATGCATAATTGACTAATACAATAAAAATTTATATATATAATTAATTAATTGTATTATCATTCTTTATTTTATTCCTTACTCTTTTGATACAGTGAATAATAATGCAGGATGAAAAAATAATTGAAAAGAATGGAGAAAAATTAAATAAAAACGTAAATATTAAGTTTTCATACATGAATACAGTTGAACTAAATATTATGATGGCTATCAAAATAAATTGATAGAACAACATATTTTTGCACAATCATGGGATTGGATAAAGTCGACCCATTCAAGCGGATGAATATGACCAAAATATAAATTACTAGAATAATATTCCTTCAATACAAAATTTATAAATAAATTGAAATATTATTGTCACCATATAAAAATTAAAAAATAAATTATAGAACTTAAGACAGAAATGATTGTAGTAACTGTTAAAAATATAATGAGTGAATTCTAACGTCCAAGCAGATGGAGATTAAGTGATGAATTGAATGACAAACGGAAAAAGTGAATTATAAAAAATGAATAGTAGTATTGGTTGAAACCACGTCCATGTGAATTTTAAAATTACCATTGCATCAAGTAAAAATGGCAGAACCACGTCATGCGGGCATAAAGAATAATTATATATTGACACTCCCTCTAACAGAATTTAGAATAGACGGACTCACTGAACAAAATTGCTAAAAATAAAATAAAAAAGGATGAAATATTTTGTCATTAAATAAAAAATGAAATATAAAAGATCAAATGATTGCTCTTTAAAAATTGTCTGACAAAATTGAAGGAATAGTTGAATAAAATTATAAAAAAAGTTGATATGAAAATGAAATGTTTTCCCGTTAAAATCTAGTTAATTGCTTGATCCCATCTAATATTGAGAAAAAATTTTCCCTTTCCCATTTTCCCCCTTCTAAACTCCTCCTTTACTCGAGTGTTGCTGTGCTATCCCATCCTCTCTGGACGCATCATTTCGTTGCACTCCCTCCGGCCTTCATCTTTCTTTTTGCCACAACCATGGTTAAGTTCACAACCTCAGCCTTCAACCTTCAACCTTCAACGGACTATCTCCTTCACGCCGTCCGTTACTGTTGTTCGCCCGGCAAGATCTCGCGCGCGGGAAGAGTGAGATGAAGTGACGAACTGGCCCAAGGCGGAGGGGCCAATAAAATGTGGGACCCTATATGTGCTGTCTCGTGTAGGGCCAACAGGGATTGATAAACTACCCAACTAAAATGTAATCGGGTGTCTAAAACTAAACCCGGTGCCAACCGGGCATTACATAAAATCGAAATTTCACGTCAAATTCGAGTAATATTGGACTCGGACTAGACATGTAAAATTGAGTTTGTGACCGTGGGTAATGTGGGCAACCCGCGATCACAGATTAATGTAGATAATTTTACATGAAACCCGCATTTGATACCGGTTTATGCGGGCAAGCCCGCACGGGTAAATGCCTGCACGAGTAAATGCCCGCACGATTAAACTCACGATCATGCGAGCTTAATCGTGAGTAAAAAATTATTATTGTTTAACCATTTTTTCTTTATATTTAGGCTTAATATGTATTAGAAAAAATTAATTCAATTACTTCTTAACAAATTCAATCCAATTTCTATATTTTAATTCAATTTTTTTATTCAAATAATTCAATAAAAATTAAAATATTAAAATATAATTTATATGTTACAAACTAAAATAATTAATAAAAATATAAAAAAATACGGACTACTTGCGGGCAAGTCCGCACCGTGCGCAATATGGTGTGGGCACTCTAGAAGAAAGTTTGTATTTAATGCGGGATTATGTGGGTAAACCCACACGGATAAAACCCTCCACGCACAAAGTTCATATAAGCCTACTCCGCCCGTTTTACATGCTTAACTCAGACGTATCCACTTAGCTACATAGATTAGCCTTTTTTAAGCTTTGTTTTTCATTTTTTTTAAGGCTCAATTTAATAAATCAAGAAAGAAATGAAAAATGAAAAATTATAAGAAAAAGAGAGAAAAATTGATCAAGTTTCTTGGAATGCATCTTAAGAGTTGGCATCATTTCATCGTTGTGGGGATGACGCTTATGTTCGTACTCCAGCGTGTTTCTGAGAAACCATTAGAGCAAAATCAAGCCTTGCAAGCAGACAGATAGGACTAAATAGAGATTTCAACTATTTTACTGGTAATGGAAATGAGGGAGAGGGAGCCGTTTATACATGACTTTTTTCGTAAATTGGAAAAAGGAATATACACTTTCCCTTCTTGATCTCTCCAGATTTTTCATCACTCAAGCCAAAATATGAAAATAGAGGGAAAAAATAAAAGAAAAAGAAAAAGTGAGTTGAAGACTGAGGATTTGTTAAAGAAATTCAAAATAACTTACAAATTTCAAAAGGTTAGAAAACCCTATCTTGATTTTTCCAAACTTGCTTGAAAATTGAAAAAAACAAAGTGCCGTATGAGTTATGAGTTGCAGATTGAGATGGACGAATCATTTGAAAATAGGTGTGATTTCATAAGAGAAAAAAAAGATCATTCTGAATCTTACAAAGAAAGAGATCATAAATTCTTGAAGAAGAGATAATGAACACTGATGGCTTGTGCGCTTGGACTATAGGGTTAGAATATGTGAGGGTTTAGAAGAGTATCTAAGGTGGGGCTTTTATATAGATACCTTAAATGATGCCAGTTTAGATGGACTGAAGTTAAGATAATGACCTAAAAACCATGAATCTGAACTCGAACAATAGAAATCAATTTACTTCTTTTTCCAATTCCATCTTATACATTGATCCAAATGGACCCAACCTGTTTTTAAATTAATAGTTGATTCAGGTGATTTTGAGTGGGTTGGACTATTTTGGTTACCCCTGGAGGATGAACTTGTTAGGATTTTTATTTTGGACTTCCCTACAATGTTCATTAGTACTTGAACTCTATTCAAATTAATGAACAAAAATTTTATGATGAGTGGAATCTATAACTCAATTAATATTATAAGATGGCTGCTTAGGTATGTGACCTAGAAACACTAAATGCATTTTTTTCCCGTTAGAATAAGTAATTAAAAAATTATTTTTTCTTAGAATAGAGTGTAAGGTTGACCAAGGGGGGTGATCTCATTTACAATCTGTTTTTTTTTTCAAGGAAAATTTTTGTGGATTAGAACTAAACGTGATTCAATAGATTAATTAAAATTTGCAAATCACAAGTAGGAAATTGACATAGAATACAATGGTTTCAATTTTCGAATCAGGTAGCATTTGAAGTGCAAATTCTTTCCTCAACTAAAATCTAATTATTTTTCTTGCATTTTATTTTATTAAATTATATGATGAAATATAATTTCTAATCTAAGAAATTAGGAAAAATATTAATTCTAATTTAGTAATTGATTTCAGAACCAATTAATTATGTTTTACGGTTAATTTACAGAAGCATATTTGAGTTAATTTTGCATGTTTTGGAGATTCTGTTTAAATCCATGTTTTGCGTATATATCTATGCATATTTTGAACTTATTCTATCCATTTTAATATGTAACATGATTTTTTGCCAATACAGTGTTTCTAGAAAATATGAAATTTTATGCCTTGAGTATGCTTCCTTACTGGATAATTTTTTGGATTATATAGGAAAATAAAAATTTTACAAGTGAACATATATATTATTTATTTTTCATTATATATGTAGCATTAGTTATGGTATACTATACTATAAATAGCATTGTATAATTCAAAATGGACGATGCATTATATATGGCATTGAATCAAATTATTCATTCTTAGCACATAGTTTTCATTTTTGGGTATATCAACAAACTTATTGGATTTAGATATTAGTACTATTTGGATTGTCATGCACATTTTTAAGCTTATTAAGTTTCTATTGCATAATGTGCATATAGTTCAGAAGCATGACTTCCTACATTTTTACTTTTGTTTTATGCATATTAGAGTGTTGGGTAACAAAACCTATTTGGTATTGTATGATTTAGCATTGTATTTTTCTACATCTTCTATAAAATGTTTTAGTTCATAAGAATTGGTCTTCATACATTTCTTCGACTATGAATTTTAGATTTCTTGAGAACATGATGAATGGACTTCGAGCAAAGACAAAGCAAAAAAGGAATGATTTTGTGATAAATTTTCTTTATAGAAAATTCTAGTTTTTGAATTCTAAATTCACTTTTTGTTAAATCAAGGTTTTAGCAATTATCTTCAACAAAATCTAGTTATCATCATTGTTTGGAGCTTTTTCAAACTTAAAATATTTTTCAAAAAATTTTTTTGGAATCGTCATCTGTAGTTTTTAATTTTTGGAATATTTTGAAATCAAATGTTTTGTGTTTTTTTAGGGAAATAACAAGTGGATCAATTGTAAAATAGGATTTGCAAAAGATTGGAGTGAAATTGTGCAAAAAAAATGATTGTAAAATTGCAAAAATAAAGCCAGGTTGCAATTTGGGTTAGGCAACCTAGTGAAGGATTAGGGCAAATCTAGAAGATGATGAACAATATGCACTAGACAAATCCTATGCACTATGTGTGTGTGTGTGAGCCAAGTGCTTCCATCACAGTACCAAATCCAACACTAGTGATTATACAATTGGCCTTCACCCTCCAAAGTAATAATTATAAGCATTTTTTTCATAATTTTTAGAATTAAAAATAATTATATTATTTTCCCATTTTATTTGAGTGCTTATTTGAATTTATTTTAACTTAAAATTTTTACCATATAATTCCTATGTCATAAGTTATTATATATATTATTTTTATAGCATTTTTTTATTATGTTTGAATAATGTATCATTTTTCTATGTTATTAAGTGTTAATATAGGAATTATATATAACTCATTTTATATCATTAAATTTTGTATAATTGTGTACCCACTTATTGTGGGACCAATTATATAAAATTTTGTTTAAAAATGAAATTATTGTCATGTGTATTAAAGGAGAGTGCTATATTATTAATATTAAATACCCTTTTAGGATTGCATTGCTAATGTAATTATTGACAATAATATGAGTCTAGAATTAAATACCTTATTCTTTGAATCTTAAACACATCTTATTCGTATTTGGCTTTAGGGATGTAGTATTTAATTCTTATATTATATTATAAAATCTTAAATATTGTTTCAATATTTGGCCTTACAATATAATACTGTGAATAATTGTATAGTTTGTTTTATAAGAAAAATATAAGTATGATTAAAGTAATTACATATGTCAATGAGTTAGTATAGTTTCCTTAGTTTTTATGCATATGCAACTAAGTTCCCTAAAGATATTGAATTGGATGAACCATGAGAATTGGGGCTAAATCTTTGAAGCACCTCTAGTATGCTTTAAATTAAATTTTATTGATATACCATTAAACACATGATGGTTGGATACCAAGGCAATGATCCACAAATGAAATGTTTGCAATCACTAAGAAATCCAAGAAGGCCAAGTGATAGTGAATTAATAGTTAGGCTTAGAAATGGTAGCAAAAAGCATGTAAGCTCATTAGAAATACTTCTTTGTGATTATCTACTGGGTATAAATTGTAATTAAAGAATACTATTTATGTGCCTTCAATGAGAAGGAATCTAATTTTAGTGGTTACATTGTATTCAAAGGGACATTCCTATCATTTTAGTAATTAGACATTTGATTTGATTTATGATTCAATTATGGTTAGCTTTTGTGCATTAGCTAATGGATCGTATAAAGCTAATTAAGACCTTAATTTTGCTAATTCCATTAATTCAACAACTGGGAATAAAATAAATAGAGTTAGTGATAATTCTTTAATGCTTTGGCATAGGCTTCTAGGACGCATTTATAAATATAGGACACCAAGAGTAATAAAAGAAGACATTTTGCATGATCTGGATTTTTCATACTTCAACATATACATAGATTACATAGAAAAAAGTTGTTTACTAAAGTCAAAAAAGGAAAGATAAGCAGAAAATAGGATGCAATATAATTAATTCATACCAATATTATGGTCCTATTACCCTTATAACAATGGTAGCTATAAGTACTTTATCACTTTCATAAATGATTATTCTAGATTTGGAAAGGTGAGCTACTCAATTAAAAATTTGAATTGCTAGATGCTTTTAAGACCTTTAAGGCTATAATTGAGCTTAGATTGGGAAAGAAGATCAAATGTGTGAATTCTATCAAAGAAGGTAAATATTACGAGAGATAAAATGAGATTGGAAGGAACCTTAGTCCTTTTGTTAGGTATTTACAAGAGTGTAGCATTAAAGCTAGCTATACTATAGCTCAACCACCAAAGCAAAATGTATGATTGAAAGAAGAAACTAGACACTTATAAATACAGTAACGTGTACTTATAGGTTCCCTACTACCCAGTTCTTGTAAGGCAAAACTTTAAAAACTATTGCTATTCTAACTTTTAAAATTTAAAATATTTTATAAAGTATTTTTTAGCAAAATTAATAAATTTACATAAAAAAGAAATATAGTAAAATTTTGTGTAAATGATAATTAATTAGTTGGATAGGCTTGAAATGAGGAACTTTTATGATTTAGTTTAGGAAAAGTGTATTAAATAAAAGAATTAATGGTTATAAACATTTAAAAATAAGTATGTAAGAATGAAGGAGATTTAGCATAAATTTTCAAAAATTGCCCTACCTTTAATAAACCTAAACTTCAATCCTATGTCTTTCATTTCTCCTTATACCTAAACCCTGACTCATTTCTCTCTAAACTTTTCTTCACATCCTTTTC
Source organism: Sindora glabra (assembly GCA_020226215.1). Lineage (NCBI taxonomy): Eukaryota > Viridiplantae > Streptophyta > Magnoliopsida > Fabales > Fabaceae > Sindora > Sindora glabra. The sequence goes on along the minus strand of CM035231.1, from coordinate 23,861,711 downwards.
TTCATTTGTATTTTTCTTTTTCAAATATTTCACATAAATGAGGTAAGATCTCTATGAAATTTAGACTCTTCATTATTTTCCTTAAATTTGAAGGGATTTAAGTATTTAACCTAATAAGGGAAAAGATGAACCTTAATCTTACCTTGATGATTTTAGGTGTTTATAAACTAACAATCCTCACTTTCCAACTTTTTGACTTCTCCTTTATACTAATTAAGTGAACATTCTAACTCCATTTTTATGGATTTGATTAGATTTGTTTGTTTGAGTTTAATTTTTAGGTATATTTATGATTACATGAAAAATGAGTCAATTTGTGATGTTCAATTGGTCTTTTATGTTAAGAATGGCATAAACAAGGTCTTGTATGTATGAATTTATGATTTAGTTGAGAGTTAGCATAATATATAAGTTAGGTTGAAATTAATAAGGGATGAATAGTATTTTTGAGCTAAAAATCTTAAAAAAAAAAAACCATGCAATAGTTGACAAATAATTAACTATGGCTTAAGAATTGTTCTTTTGAGAGCCATATTTGAGAACTATAATCAACTACATAATCGACTATAACATGTAGAATTGGCTTTGAGAGACATGTAGTTGACTACATACTTAACTATAACTAGGGGGCTTACCCTTTGGATGATCATAGTTAAGTAGGTAGTTAGTTATCCAACTAGACCTCACTCTTTGAATGTCTATAATTAACTATTTAGCACCTAGATTCCATCCAAGGTTCTTTAACTACATAGCCAACTATGCTCTTTTTCTTAGATTGCATAACTAGCTATATAATTAACTACCCTCTGTGAATTTCAAGTATTATGTTGTAAGAAAAGGACTTTAAACTAAGTGTTATATGATATTATGTATAATTATTAGGTGATGTATGATTATGAAAATAAGATATGTGTCTTTTCAAAGAATCATTGGATGATTGAAAATTGAAATATATGTTCTTGATGAGAATGAATTTATTAAAATCATAAGAAACATGATAGGGCTGATATAATATTTGAACATTGAATCCGGTAACATTTAGTGAGGGATAAGGTTGATAGAGGAACACATTAATAGGCTAGTCGGAAATAAAGCTAAATGGAAGTCAAAAGGAAATTCACTTAATTTTCTTATTTTGTTACTCTTGTGTATGACATATATATATATATATATATATATATATATATATAAGTAATGACATAAATAAGCATATAAAATTATTGATGAATGTGTTGCTAATAATAATTATATTATGAATTTTGTATCCTAAGTATTTAGGTATACAAGAAGGTAAATTTGGTTGATAAGCTATAATAACTTTCTATGTTTCATTTTGTTAGAATGTTTGCTCAATAAACCTTAGACTTATCCTTTTGTATTTTATTTTAGGAACTTACAAGTTGAGCCATCTCTACCACTAACTCAAAATTAAACTCTCAAGAGACTTTACAGTATAGCTTGGACAATATATGATATTTTGATGTAATTAAGTGTTTTAAGCCTTACCTTGTATAGGTTAAGGGTAAGAAAATAGAAAACTATTTCTTTTAAGGCAAATTAGGTTAACTTATCCTTAAACTCAAGCGGATTCTAGGTAAGCCTAACTCATTTTGTAATTGAATTATATCTATTAAATGAAATTCCACCTATTTCTTTTGATGTATGAAAACATTATTCATTAATTTCTATATATGTTTTAATATGTTAGTATAAAATAAAGGTTAGGGTGGTAAAAATTAGGTAATAGGTTCCATGTAGGTTACAACTTAGGTCTGGTTATAAGAGAGGTAATAGTAGAGTATGATTCAAATTTCTAGTGTGATAAGACCTTTAGATTACATTTATGTGTTGCTTAATTAGGTGTTGGCCAAAATTGTACTAATGGTATATGTACACTTGAGATTATATATTATTAGTACCATTTCAATGAACCTTATAATTCCTATTAATGAGGGTGGGGGAGTTTGTTTATGTTAGAATGCTTAATGATGATTTGAATTATCATTTGGTCATTTGAAAATTTCATGAATTAGGTGATGGTTAATGCTAAATGTCAAATGCGACCTAGCAAACTGAAGCACGAAGAATCATTAATAGATTCATAAGCTCAGAGAGGAAAAGGAAGATAGTGATCAATAATTCCCTTTATAGACTATAAATTTATGCATTAAGTGATAATTAAGTTACTAGGACCCTTGAATAGAATTAAGGGCATACCCAATATAAAGATTAAAATAATTATGATAGAAATCATGATCAACAAAGAAAGGATGAGCGAAAGTGTACTCCTCTAAAAAAAGGTGCTAAGAACAAATTCTAAATAGTTTATGAGTTCTTTGAAACTGAAGCCCCTACAATATATTGATGTTAATCCTATAATGGATTCATAACAATTCTTAGATTAGATAAAGCATTATAGGAAAATGTTAGGAATCCTTAACTAACTATTAGTAGAACTTATAGGTTGCCATTTGGATGACATGGCATACTATCGACTTACAAGTTCTACAAAGAATAGTGATCTATATTTGGCACCCATGACTTAGATAACCTTCCAAGTGAGTTTTATTAACCATTTTCTACCTTCATGTGTATGACAAGTAAAGGTTTAGGAGTTTGAAAACTTAAAGCAAGAGAACATTTCTATTACTAAGTATGATGCTTAGTTTACAAGACTCTCCTAATATGTGACTTATTTAGTCCTTATTAAAAAGGCTAAAGTTGAGAGGTTCATGCAAGGAAAAAGAAAAAGAAATTAGATAGTAGTAATTACTATGTATCATTGATTTCAAGGAAAAGAGAGTTATTATTCCACTAGCAGCTCAGGTTACTGAATTATCTTCTGCCAATCCATAATCTAATTTGATAAACTAACAACTTATTTTGAGTTCTCATAACTTTAGTAGTATATTTTTATTTAGAATTACACTAGATGGATGTTAAAATGACCTTTTAAATGGGGACTTGATAGAAATAGTGCATATGGAATAATTAAACAATTTTGAAGAGAAAGGCAACAAATATCTTGTATGCAAACTAAAGAAGCCTGTATATGGCTTGAAATAGGCATTTAGACAATGGTATCTCAAGTTTTATGAGATGGTAACCTGATGAGAAAAATATTTACTATTTTATTTTTTCTTATTTTATTTCTCTTAACTATTACATATGCCTAATTTTATAGAATAGGCCTTGTTTTATAATTGTAGATTAATTTTACAAGTTTGTGAATTTAGTTAGTAAATGTTAGATTTTGACATTATTTTTATTTTTCAGTCATATCTTACGCTTTTGATGTTAAATTGAGGCAAACTTTATATTGATGGAAAGCTAAAAGAGAGAGCTATAACTTTTATATTTTAGTCAAAGCCCAATTTGAATTTCTTTAAGCCCTTACTTGGCTAAGAAGCTAAAGCTATGTTTTTATCCTAACTAAACCTATTTTTATGTTTGGGTCATATATGGAACTATAGTAGTCCAATTGACTTAAAATTAGTGCCTAAATTCTTAGAAGACATAGACCTACAATTTCATGTTTAGAAATGTTCCAAAATTCATCGATTTTGGGGTCAAAACTAGGCTAGAAATCAGACCTATAAGAATTCCTTGATGCTGCTTCTAGAAATTTGACAACTTCTAGAGATTTAATTTAAATAGGTTTGAGTTTCTAGAAATTTTGAAAAGCCTTATTATTGTTATCATAATTTTAAGAGACACCTAATCCTAATCCAACAAGGTTTTGGGCTATTTAGATTATATAAATAGGCAAGAAGGTTGAAGAGAATAACATATTCAAAACTACATACAAATTCATTTAGCAGCCAGCTCCCTTCTTCTTTTAGCTCTTTTTGTTCTTCATGAATGGAAGCCTAAATTTGTGATTGATTTAAGGAGTTAAGGCTTTCCTCTTGAGGATTATGAAATCATGATTTATAATGTTGACTTTTCCTAATTAATTTTCTTCTTTCTCTATTTACTTGTGTTGAAAGTCTTGAGATTCCTTGTGTTAGATGTTGATTTGATATAATTGATATTCACCTTTGTGATTTTTAATTTCTTTACTATTTTGATATGAAATTATTGTTAATAAATTATAGTTTTATGCATAAGGACAGAGGGTTAAAGGATTAATTTGGAGATTTATAATTTGATTTCTCAAATTAATTGAATTTTATTCATAAATTAATTTTAATCTAGTTTAGGGAGTATAATGATTGCTTAATTCAACTAATCTTAATTGATCAAATCCTAGGTGATTGTCTAGCGTAGAATTTATGAATTATTGTAAGGATTTTGGATAATTCAAGGTTGAAGAATTAATTAGAAAAAAAGTCAAATCCTAATTGATTTATGATTAATCCAATTAGAGCTCTCAATTTCCTTGAATGACTGTTTGATTCCATTGAATTTTCTTTCTTTTTATTTCTATTTTACTTCTATATTGGGCTTAATTCCATGCTCATTACATTGTTCAAATCATGCAAGCAACCCCTCAATTTTAATTCTATTCTGTAGCATATTATTGCATTGTGCATTCTATATCCTAATTCTGATTTTGATTTTGTTTCTGCATAGCATTCTATTGCATTGCATTACATCCTATTTGCATTAATTCTTTACATTTTCACTATTTAAATAATTTAAAATTTGTGTAGGTATTCTTAGGAATTAATTCAGAAAAGGTAAAATTAAAGAATTACTAGGGGTACAACTTGGTTGTGCCACTATACAATATTATCTTATAACACACCAATTTTAATATAATTTTGATGCATTACAGTGTGCATATCATAACCTATCTCAAATTCGAGGAGAATAATGTAAACTAGTGTACATTCAAGTTAATGAAGATGAATGGTTTTTTTTTTTATCTTAATTCTATATGTTGATGACATTCTTCTTGTAACCAATGATATAAACATGTTGACTAAGACCAAAAATATGTTATTAAAGCAATTTGAAATAAAATCCTAGAGAATGGTTGCTTTATTTTAGGCATTAAGATTCACTATGATAGATCTCTAGCTATACTTAATTTGTCTTAATAAGGCATATCAAGAAAGAATTAAAAAGGTTCAACATGTTAACTTGCTAAGATGATTCTTCACTAATTCAAAAGGGTGAGTTTTTCACAAATATCCAATGTTATCAAAATGATGAAGAAGGAGAAAAGATGAAGAATGTCCTATATATGTCAATTGTAAGTAGCCTAATGTATGCTTGAGTATGTATACATCCTAATATTGCTTATATCATAGGTGTACTGGGAAGATACTTAAGTGAACTTTGTTAAAGACACCGGATTATTGCTAAAAGAGTAATAATGTCCTTGAATTAAAAGAATAATAATATTTGTATAAATATTATTTTATAAGAAAAGTCTAAGGGCTTCATTGATATAGTTTTTTATTTTAAGATTAGACTTTTTTATAAAATAGAGTTCTTAATGATATAGAGCTCAAACATATTTTTATAATCTTGGTTTGATCAAATTTTTTTAAAAAGATAGTCTATAATTATGTTTTTACAAGATAGCCTATCGAGACACTTCAAAAACTAATGAAATATGAAGTTTTAATTTTTTTAGTTTTAACCTTTGGTCACTCTTTTGATCATATCCCACAAAATACTTGTGTTTTGATTTTCAAACTTTTTTCATATGAAAATAGACTCAAGTATCTTTCCATAGACATATCATTTTCTTAAAATGATCAATATATGAAAGAGTTATGATTTTTTTTAATTTGAGTTTAGTAGTTAGTTTTTGGCATACCAGTCCTCTCATATCTTTACTCATTTTGATCATATTTCAAGAACTGCAAATGATATAAGCATGAAATTATTTTTACATGAAAATGTACTCAAAGGGCTTCCCTTGTGTAAGTCATTTGCTTAAAATGATTAAGATATGAAAGAGTTATGAATTTTACAACTTAAGTCTCAAAATTATATTTTTACAATTCACTATTTCTATCCTTTACTTATTATTTCAATCATATCTCAAAAATTATATTAGATATATCCATTTGAAATTAGACTTAAATAACTTTTCAATGATAGGTTGTTTGTGCAAAATAGACTTAAAATGAAGAAGTTATGCTGTTTTAAATTTAAGTCTATAATTTTATCTTGGAGAATCGATAAACCAATTGATTCTAAATGGGTAGAGATAAAAATTTTCATTATAATTGATTTTGCCAATTTTGATGTGTGTGTATAATGGCTATAGATGGCTAGTTTTCATTCCTAACTATCCCAAATGACTATAATACTTCATGGGCTTTCTCTATAAGCTAAGAAACATTAAATACAATTAAAAAAGAACCTAAACTTTATCTCTTAACATCATTTTACTCTCTCTTTCATCAAAATCATGAAATGAGCTCTATGTTTGAAATTTCTCTATTATAGGATCTTCATTTATTTCATCCACTCTATAAGAGAATTTGTTTGAGTTATTATTCATCTTTTACCACTTTTAAATTGTAAAGAGTGAGGTATCCCTTATAAAGAGAGAATTTGCTCCAGGAAGAACAAGGATTTGTAAAGAGGCTTCTTTAAATGCTTGGTTGAAAATTGAAGGGATACTGAATTAAAACACAAGTTTAGAAAGCTTAGAGAGTGGATATACATCTTAAAGAGAATATTCAAGGGAGGAACCACTATAAATTCTTGTGTTTTATCCCATTACCCTATCTCATTATTTATTTTTTTGCATATGCTCTATTTTTCTTGTTACTTGCTCTATTTTGTTGTTATTAATTTTTGAATATATTGGTTTCCATGTATATGTTAATTTTTGGATGATTAAATGCTTAAAAGGGTTATATATCTATGCATATGTTTCTTGATGACTTGTTTATATATAATTGATGAAATTATTAAATATATTATACTTTAATGTTAATTTTTATGTTTGGATGGTTTACTAGTTAAAAGGCTTTATACATGTGCTTCTTGATTCTTTTTCTATGTATAGTTGAATGAGTTGCTTTGCACAAGTGTATGAATTATTATATGTTATGTGCAAACCTCTTCATTGAATTATTTTGGATTTATTTCTTAATGATTTGTTTGTGTATAGTGGAATAAGTTAGTTTACACTAATTCTTCAAATTATCACATCTTGAGTGCAAACATCTTTATTAATCTTTCTTAGAATTGTTTGAATTAAAATTACCCTCATAGCTTTCCAAAATAAAAAGCTTCTCAAGGAAAATTTCAAAAATGATAAAAATTTTAAAAACACCCAATTCACCCTTTCTTAGATATTGATTGGCAAGGCCTACATACCATCCATAAGCAATCTTATAAGCATGCTACCAAATATTAGTGATGATCATGGGAGCTATCAATTTAAGGGGTATATGAAAAATATATCTACAAATGAAGTAAATAATAAATTACTTAGTGAGATAACTATTTAACTTATTTTCTAAGAAGTTTTGGCCAAGAAAATTAATTATACATGATATATATATATATATATATATATATATTAAAAACATTTTTCCTTACCAGAAATACTTTTTCATACATTTCACAATATCATCTTTATTTGTTGCACTTATAAATATTTTCAAATACGCTAAGCAATAAGTCAATCATATTGATAGAGTGATATAATTATGTAGTATAATAAATTGCAAGGAGGCATGCAAAGTTCCCTCTTATTATTTCAAACTAACCTTAAGGGTTTTAGACAAGAAAATTTATTATACATTAGACATATACTAAAAACATTTTTCCTTACTAGAAATACTTTTTCATACATTTCACAATATCATTTTTTTTTGTTGCACTTATGATTATTTTCAAATAAGCTAAGCAATAAGTCAATCATATTCATAAAGTGATATGATTATATAGTATAATAAATTGCAAGGAAGCATGTAAAGTTCCTCCTTATTTACTCTTGGGTCAAGGGCCAATAAAAAACCTAGCAAAGGCCCAATAGAGGAAAAGAGAAGGCCAAATAGCAAAAGGAGTCTAAAAACAAAAAAAAATTAAAGAATGGAAAGTAAGCTTAAATAAGAAAATGGACTTGAATCCAAAATTAATTACTTTAAGCTTATTTGAGAGGCTTTATGGATATTAGAAATGAATTATATGAAGATCCAAATGGAAGTGAGAAAAAGAATTACTCAAAAATTCAAAAGGGAATATTAATTAAAAATCCTTAAGTAGTTAATTAAATAGTAAAATCAGATAAAATTCAAGTAGATTGTGGAGAAAATTAGGATATATGGCCAACTAGAATTTTTATGAGAAATTTATAAGGAATTGATATGAATGAAAAAGAGTTAGAAATAATAAAAAGAATCATTAGAAAATAATTTATTTTATTGTTGGTCTTATAAATAAAAAATACACCTTTTTGAGCCTGAAATTGAGATATATTCAAATTAGATAACCTTATTTTTGTTTTGGACTCATTTCACTTGAGTTTTTAAGGCCTAAATGGAGTTTTAGAAGGGTTCACATGTGCAATAAGATTCTAAAGGAAGATAGGATGTAAATGTTATTAAGTAAAAAATTAAAGGCATTTTTGGAAAAAAGGGCAAAAATTGTAATTTGTGTAAACTTAATTAGCTTAAAAATGAAAAAAAGGTAGAAGGGATAGCAAGGCACGCCAGTTGCCCTACCCTAACCATATTTATTAATTTTTTTAATTAAAATAAAAAGAGAGAAATTTTAGCTATTTATGATTGGTTGGAAGTTTAATATAAAGAAGATTTTCAACCATTTTCTAACAAGAGAAACCATGGGTTTGAAAGATGAAGAGAGGTATTTTTCATAAATTAATCAAATGAAGAAATTTCAAAAGAAGATTTATAAAAAATCTTTACAAATTTTGTCCATGGAAGTAAAAATAAGAAAGCAAGATTAGGAAGTGAGTGAAAATTCTTCTTTATCCCTAAAAATTTGATTTTAAGAATTTTTAAGTTGTTTATGGTGTTAAATTATAATCTAGAATTTATGAAATTTTTTGGGAAATTTTTATATTTTTTTAAGACAAATTTCTATGAACATAGGTGAATTGAGCTCAAAATAGGGGACTGGGTTTTGTCCCTTTTGTTTCTAGGATTTTTAACCAATCCTTAATGGTTAAAAATTTTGAAAAAAAAATATTTTTGAAATCTTGAGATGTTAGGAGACTAAAGGTGCAAGTTTTGTCAAAATCGAAGTTATTTTGAGTATCTAAAATGGTAAGTTTTGAAAGCAACTTCACTGCTATCCAAAAATAACAACACTAGATGAATGAATTTTAATGACCAATAAAAAGCATGAGATATTGATGGGATTTGATTTTCCATTGACTAAATAACATATTGGTGACCTCATTTATTTATTTGGAAAATTTTTGAGATTGTTTTAATGTTATAAAAATTCATCTCAATGAACACTACTAATGTTGCATTATTTTTACTGTTGCAAAATAGGGCAATAAGAATAGTCCTTAGAAAGCTTAAAATTATGTCAAACAATTATAGGTGTATGGATTTGTAAAATAATTTATTTGTATTTAATAAATTATTTTAAAATATTATGGAAGCTTGAAATAAATTTATTTCTAAATGATCATTATCAATTCAAGGCTTATTTAAATATTTTTATCAAGATTTTCCCATAACTATAAAGTATTTTTAAAGTGAAGGAGATTAAAATATTATTTTAGGACTTCGAAAAGTTTTTACAATTATACTTGTATTTATAGGTATTGAGGAAAGATTGAAAATAATTCAATTGAAATTTTTTAAAATAAAAATAAATTTTATGGAAATAAATTTTAAATTAGATCGATGACTAAGATTTTTTGGTATAAAATAGCTACCATACTCTAGTAGTATAAAATACAAACTTAGAGTTAATTTAAAATTTTAAAAAATAATAAAGTTAGTGCCATATTTTTTTTAATTTATGTTGGCTTTTTCTTATGGCTTCCCATCACTCTCTTTAGGGGATTTTTCTTCCAGCTCTCTCTCTCTCTCTCACCACTGCCTTGCCGTCTCTCTTCTTTTCTCTACCTGTGCCTCCTCCTTCCTTCCTTTCATGCCATTCCTCTGCTAGGGAGATGCTGCTCATTTGGTTAACATTGTTTTCCTCCATCGTTGGCATCATCAGCCATATAAGTGGCATCTACTATCTTGCCTCTGCTTCTTTATGCACAAGAATCTTTGAGCAAGCTGAGTAAAGTTGGAGAAGCCATAAGCTTTGGGTATGCAGAATTATGCCACAACATATCAGTTGGAGCTCACTTTTGTCATCTCTTGGTTATAATGGCGCTTGGATGCAAAAAAAAGTGGCAGGCCATTTAACACTATTTGAAGCTAATGGTAGCACTAGACATGATGTGGAACAGGGCATTAGTAATGTTGTTGGTGATGATATTAATTTGTATTGTTTATGAAAACCTAAACATGCTGGTCTAATGGTGGATTTGCTATGACATATCATAATACTTGGTTCATGTGGTACTTGTGTGGCTCTAGATTAGCTAAATTTTATATTGTTCATTCCTTAAAGTTTTATTAATTTACAAGTTCTATTCATTGCTATTTAAGCTGAATATTGATAATTGCGTGCACAATTTTACTTTTTGAGGCATGGATTTTAATTTTATAAATTTTATTGGGTGTTCATATTCCAAATTTAACATTTCCGGTACTCCCTATAGATATTGGTAATGTACTTGAAGTACAACATAAATCTACATGATAGTTATAAAGAAAATCAATATATTTGAGTGCAAGGATAGTACTAGCACATATGTGTATAAAATAGGTTTTTAGGATGAGAGCTTAATTTATACTATAAGAATGATCTATTATGCATTTTGAAATGGAAAATAATTATTATTTGTATTAGGATTTAGATTAGATTAGATTGGGAGGTGGAAACGACATGTAAAATTGAAAAACTAAGTTTTGCTAGAAATAGGAAATAATTAGATATATTATGACTACATTGATTTTCTTAGCCTTATAAATCTTTGATATCACATGGTAGAAATAAGTTTTATAACACTTTTTTTTGCTACCCTAGCCAAGAACATAGTGTTTATAATTTTGCATTATCTCAAATAGTTAATGATTTCATTTACAATACAATTGTTTTGTTATTATTTGCTTTAAGCTTCAACATTCTAATTACTTGTTATTGCCAAAAACAAAGGCTTTTAAAATAGTTATATGGAGTATCATTTTATTTTAGTTGGAACTTTTTGATGAGCTGAAATGTGTCATGTAATGATTTACTATGAAATGATTTAAATACTTTTTTAAAGATTTCAAATTGTAATTCAAGATATTATATATTTCTTCCTATTATAGTATGAGATATATACTTCTAGAAATTAATTTAAATACAATTTCTATGTTTCTTCCTAGGACCAATTATGAAATTGGAAAAAAAGAAAAGATGAAAGTAAAATAAGTGGGGATTTTTTAGATGAATGTCCATCTTCAGGTGAGTATATATCTCACCACATCTTAATATCTTGAAAAAAGATAGTTTAAATGTTGTGAATTGTATTGTTTTACTTGATAATACAGATTTCTTATTCATGCATATATATTTTCATGTATAAATTCAATACTATGGAATAAGAATAGTTATCTATTTAATTAAATGTTAATTGATTAAAGTGCGTAGCGAAAGTATTGGGAATTCAGATTATTATATACAACAGAATTTTAAAATTTTGATATGAATTCTACCTAAGATTCATGCAAAAAGCATAAATCAATTATTAGGGTTTTACTTATTGGGTACTCGTATTTCTACTGATCAAAACTTAAGAGTGAATGAATCAAACGCCGGCCGGAAGGTACAGCGTCTCTACGGTATCCACATGGAGTGAACAACGACCTCTCGCCCTCCACGAATCTGCTAGGATGCGTTTCTCTCTCTAGGAATTAGGATTCGATATTTTCTGTGTGATTTAGGGTTTTAGGAAGATTATGAGCGTGTTCATAATGTGCTGTCCTCAAGCCCCTTTTATAGAGCTTAAGCAAGCCACAATCCTAGTTCTACTAGGATAATGCTTCCAAAAACCTAATTACACTTAACAACTTATCTTATCCTTATCCTAGAGATAATGAGGAGAGATAAGACTTATCTATTAATTATCTAATATTAGATAATATTATCTCATAATATAAATAATATCTTAATATTAGATAATTGCATATAGTTATCAAATATCAAAATAATATTATCTCATAATATATTTATCTAATATATGATAACGTAATTATTTAATATTACTTTAAAATTAAATAATATCACATAATATATATATATATTATGTGAATAACACATTATTATTCTTAATAATAATATATATATGCACGAAAATAAGTCCAATTAATTAGATATTATTATAATTAAAGTCCAATTAATTATTGTCTTATTCCTACTTCTTTTGTGTGACCATGTAGGTTCTTACTACGTTAACAATGACTCATTATTAAGTCATAGATAGTAAGCAGTATCTAGCAATACATTACTGCCATTCAAGTAGTAAGAATGTTTATGATTCGACATCCACCTAATACATGATTAACGTTTTGCATCATAATCCTTTTATAATAATATCCAAATTGAACTGGAGGCATGGAATGTGTCATTCTCGTCAATGTTCAATTTATATTTCTTGATACTGAGTAGACTTAAAATAAATAATTAATATCACATATTAATCTAATTGAGTATAGCCATGCATTTCTAAGTCTCACTCAATCAAGGGGCCCAAGGATATTTCTCTTTTATACAAGAGTAACAAAATCTCATTTACATCACTTACTTCTCTCTGCACGATTCATGACACACCCAATCAATGCCCTATTCATCATCTTGATTAAAGGTGATATAGGACAATATTAAAGTGAGTAATTCCTCATGTAAGAAACTATAGTGACTTCAGGTCAAAGGTTTATGTGTATTTGTGATCATATGAGAATAACTTATGATATGTCTATCCATGTAATATTCTCATAGTGGGTCAGTCTAGTACATTGTTCACTAATAATATACTCATGTATTAACTTGATATCACATATCCACGATTTGTAATCATCAATCATTATACATGCTAGTCTCGATGTATTATTATTATCCTTTTCATAATAATACTTTACTAGGGGTATTTTAGGAATAACGAAGCTATTCTAAAAATAATTTTTATATTAAGTTATAAATCGCATAGAATAATAATAAAATTATAAAAATAAAATATAATAATTAAATTACCTAAAATAAAATATAATACATTGTGTATTATTTTAATCATTTATATGATTGGTTTCTAGGACACACACCAACAGAAAGCACGATAGCAGCATTCCTAACTATTAATGGATTATGATTGAATTTCAATGATATCTATATAATATTTATGAATCTTACTACAAATGACACTGGAAATTGTGAATAGCTATAGAGCAATATTTTGAAAGCCAAATGCTTATAATTGAACTCTTTTGTCACTTATACATTAAGGATTATATTATGAATTATGCCAAGAGTTGCACTAAGATTAGAAATGTGATGGGGCCAATGATGTTAAAGTTGGGTAGGAAATTCCTAGCAATCAACTATGGAGGATATAAGATTGATCTAAAAGCCAAATGAAAAATTTTTGGCGAACAGTTGAGAAAAATTATAGTATTGCCCTGGAATAAAAAAGTAACTATATAGATGTTTATTGTAACCGAATATGTGATATGATGTGATATTGCAAATTAATTGTGGTTAGATACCACTGTTTGATATGATTACAAAAACTTGATGCGACTATGACAATTTATTTGTATTTGAGTCTTAATGTCTATTTAGGAATGTAATGTTTACCAGAAATGGTTAATACATGACTCAATAATGATATTATGTACTAATAGATAGGTGAGTCTCCTATGATTTATGAAATGAGATACAGAATCAAGCTATATGTAGGAGAACTTCCAGTTCATAGCATAATTTCATATATTTCTAAAATCCAGGAAAAATAATTTTGTTAATATGTTGATATTAGTATATGTTTAACTTGTAAATGTTAATTGTAAAATTGATCTCCTACAAACTAAAGGTAGATATATGCTTATTGAGTTTCTATAACTTACTTTGATTATTTCTATTGTTTCAAGCTAAGAAAGTTATTTAAGCTATGTCTTATACATGGAGAATCAAAGATCTCCTAATAAAGGATTTAATAATTTGGTATTCATTTGGAATTAAAACAAGCATTCAAAAAGAGAATTGTTGAATTAAATGATATGTTAAATTGTTTATGTGTGTTTAAGTTCGATATTGTATGATATAGTGTGAATGTTATTGCTATTGTATCTAGGAATAAAATAGGTTTTATATTTTAGAGTATATAACCTTTGGGAATTGTCCAAAAATGGGGAAGGCTCTGTCTAATTTTCCTTAAAAATTTTACAATAAAATATCAAGTCTCCCTAGAAATTTAGAAACTCTTGCTAGATAGAAAGAGTGAAAAGTGTTAAGGCTTATGGAAACTAAGTATCGAGATTCACACTAATGACGATCAGGTTACGTCATGACAATATATATATTCTCAATTATGACATCTACCATAATTATTACAGTAAAATCATATTCTTTTCGACCATAATATTTTAATCACATAATACACACTTTTCCATATATTTTATCTCATCATCCCATATTCAGGCCTATTAGTTTGCCTAAAAACATATATAACATCTTCCTTGTGCACTTAAGGTACATCTCCATAATCTCTACTCTAGACAAAATCACCAACAACTTTTTTATACAAGTCAAAAGCCTAGGCTAGTACCATTTCTTTTTCCATAAATCATCTCACTATCTACCTAAGTTTGTCATTTTTAGTCTTACTAACTTCTAAGGCTATTATTTGATTACTAATTGTTGTTATGTCTTACTAAGATTTTTCTCTTAAGGTTTATCTAACAATTCCTAATCATGAAGTTTACTTATATTTCTTTCATCTAGTTCACAATAGTCCATATTGATTACTCAAGCTCTAATCAAAAGTTATGATGAAACCATGCAATAAATATTAGCAATCATCATATATAATTCATCATTGATATCCCATATCATTGTAGAATTCATATTTGCTAGTTATGAGTTAACTTCCAATTATTTATAATACACTTATTTTAGTTCATCAAATAACAAGCATTTAGGTAGTTTAAAAATATATAACTATATATTTATTAAAAAAGGATTTGAAAGAGCAAACTCTGACTCACTTGGTTAAGTATATTATATTAATAATTTTCTAACACTTGGTTTCACTGACTAGGAAGCTTAACTAATTGTAACATTATGCCTTGTAATTTTGGGCAAATAAATGATCAGATAGTCCCTAAAGAATAAACTCAATGCATTATTGACTAAAATAATCAATGAATTCTTACCTTTGATTAGTGAAACTAGAATAAAGAAACATTTAGGCCTTTCTCTAGCAATACTAGCCATTATAGCTCTTGTAACCAAACTAAGGTTGAAAATAAGCTAGAAATTATTTATTCTCACTCAAGGCCACCTAATTAAGTGGATTTTTAAAGCTAATAGATTAACCATGTTGGGTCATGCCCCTAATTAATCCACTTTTAAGATATAACCATGTAGAACTTTGTACACCTTCTTAAGCCTAATTCAATTGGCATAAGATAACCTAACAATCTTAACAATCTTCTTCTTGCACATTGAGCCATAAGTTAGACCTTTATTAACTTACTTTCTTATTAACTATTGGCTAAAGATGTTGTAATTGAGCTCCTTCCACAACTAAAGTAGGTTAACCCTAAATAGTAGTACTGAGCCTTTTTTACAACTTATGCGCGATAACCTAACAATCTCCCCTTCATATGTTAGGTGATAAGTTAAACATTTACATCAACTCTCTCCCATAGACTATTAAGCAGAGATGCTTTAACAAATTGTGATATAAGTGTTTGGAGTTAATGAACATTCTTAATCTTAAAAGCTAGCTTAAGAAGTGAGACTTTCCCATATATTTATACATAAAAAACTAGCCTCTTCTACAAATGATGTGGGATAACATAACAATCTCCCCCCTTACAATTAGGTGAGGTATATTGCTAAGCATGCTTTGTCTTTACATATGATCAATTTCTCCATGAGCAAAGCATTTGTCATTATATATGAGCCTTTGTTGCAAGTACGAGCCTTTTTTAAGCATTAATTGCTTCATCTCTAGCACTTCACTTATCCAATGATATCATAGCTCAATATGCTTTGACTTTGAATTAGCAATTAGAGTCTCCCTAAGATGAAACACACTTTAACTATCACAACACAACATATACCTATCTTATTTCAAACCTAACTTGTAAAAATTTTTGCAGCCTCAAAAGTTCTTTTTCCCCAAAGAATTAGTATTAGAGTGGGTTTAGTCCCATGAAAGAGTGGTAATTAGTGATGGTTCTGATGATAATAAGGATTTGGAAATATCTTGTTCAATTGTATATGAGAATTAAGGATGAATTATGTCACGTACTATGGAGATAACTAATTCAATCTTGTATGACTTGAAAAGCATGATGAATTATGATGCAGTGGAAAATTAAAAGTAGATTTGTTGACTTAAGGAAAAAGTGAGAGTTGTATTTAATGATAGATATGGAGATTATATAATATTATATTAATTCATAAAAGTGTTTGCAAGATTTTATGTTCTTATAGATGATTATGATGCCTCTAAATGAGAATATTTGGAACATGTTTTGATAAAGCATATGGCACTTAAATATGGTGGAGTGGTTTAAAGTAATATGGTTGTTATAGTTTGAAAAAATTACAATGATTAGAAACTCTTATAATTTGCTTTCTATGATTATTCCTCTCGAGTAATAAGTCAAGTATGAAGATTAATGAATATAATAAAATTTATGTCAATGTAAAGATTATTGAATGTGCCTTAAATTATCATTGTTATCAATAATTAGTGATTATTTCCTATTATAAGTTATCTTCTTGTAAGATTTATATTTTTATGTTAAGGTAGGATTTAGATTACTTGTCAAATAATTATTTTGAGCTATAAATATTTATATTAGATAAAGGTTTAAGACATGAAAGAGATAATGTTGTGAGTGTCTATGGAGGTCATATAGGAACCTTCATAGAGGTTAGAAGAGATGTAAACATAGTAATTAAGAAGTTGTGGGGTTATGGTTAAGAATGTTGACATACATTATCTTATAAATCTTTTTTATTTTTATAGTGAATCCTTTCCCTTTCATGATTTTTAGCCTTAAATTTTAAGGGCTTTCCATATTAAATTTTTTGTTCTTTGTTATGTTACTTTGATTGATTTAATTTCCTAATACTTGTTTGTTGTTTGGATAGGGGATATTTTTCCTTATAAGGTTGAGGTTATTATCCAACAGTTTGCATTGTTCTAAGATGCAGTGGCAGTTCTAAGTGATGCAATGTGATATTTTAAGAGATTTGTGCCAAACTAATATAATCTTAAGTCTTCATTAAGGTAAGAAATTTCTATAATCTACTTTACGAAATTAATCATCTAGTTATTTCTTAAAGATATGATTTTAAATTATGGATGCAATTATGATTGTGATTATATTACAATTAGTTTTGCTTCCACTCTTATTATGTGTTATATATATGTATATATTACAATTAGTTTTAATTAAATTTTTGTAATTTTTAATAAAATTTATAATTTTTTTATCGATTTTGCATGTAGTAAGTATATAAAAAGTTAAAATTTTGTGAATTTAAATTCCATAAGAAAAAAGTTTTCAAAAGCTTCAAATTTTTTAATAAAAAAGTAAAACTTAAAAATGAAAAGATAAAAAAAGTTTGGAATCCTATTATGATATTTATATATCACATCTAAAAATAAATAATTTTAAAAGCATATGAAAATTTTTTTAATATACATGTGTATGTGCGTGCATGTTAGTTTAAAATTCTTTTGATTATTGATTGCATGATTTACTCATTTCATTACATCAAGCATTTTACAACAATTAGGCTTCTTCTTTTTTTTTTTCCAAATAATTATTTATAATGACTTTTTTTATTGAGTAAATTGTTTTCATCCTCTTTCAAGATGATGAAATTGGTCACACCTTTATCCATATCAATAGACTTTAATAGCATAAATAATGACTACAAATTATCTATTTTTCCTTTATTGTTTAAAAAATGGAGTTAACTTATAAGAAAAATCTAAAATTGAATTTTAAGATTTTTCTAATGTGATTTTACATGATTTGGTCAATATGATTTATGGTTAATCGAAAATCTCAAGTTTCTAAATTTTAGTATAAATTAATTTATCATTCATCCATATCTTGTCACATCATTAAACAATGGTAAAAACTCTCTCCATGTAAGGAAAAATCCTTAGTTATTATTGCTTTTCTAATGATATGTCTTTTTCTTATACATTAAAGGTCTCTTTAATGGATCATATAAGACTTGATAGTATTGAATTACTAATGCAATCAAGTCTTGTCATTTGTTTTGTGTATAAACTGTATAGTATAGTCTCATACAATCTATCTCGTTATACATAAAATGTAGTATAATGTGATACAAACCATAAGGTGAATTCAAGACCTTATAAATAACATTTATATTAAAAATTATTAAAAATAAGGAAAAAAATCTTTTACTCAAGTAGGTTGTTCATTATTTATTACCATCTATCATAACTATCATCACCATTACTTACAATGCCACCAATATGGTGGCTAGCATTGTTTCCCATCACTATTACTATCATTGCCATTAATGTGGTGGTAGCTTGCACTTCACCTCTAATGTAGTAGTTATTGCCAACCACCACCACCACCATTGTAGCTATAGTGGTATAGTTGAACCTAACCTTCCTAATCCAACTATTAGGAAGTATTTCCAATATAGTTATTATCAATATTTTCAAGAATATTCATTAACCTCCCTTTTTCATGTAAAATCACTTCCTTTTTTCCCTATTTTAAACATATACTCACCTCCGATGCTCCAAAAAAATAATAAAAGAAATAAGTATATATTTTTTTAAAATAAAAGGGAATATAAATATAATTAAGTTAAATCTCAAAGAAGGTGAATGTATTTTGTATTTTTTACACAATTAGTTTTTTTTGGAAAAATATTCCTTCCAAAATAAATAAGCATCAAGCAATTAAACAAGAAAAGTAACACAATAAAATACGCAAGTAATTTTATGTGAAAAAACCTCAAACTCTAAGAAAAAAATGCATATGAGAAGAAATCCACCATAAACTAAAATTACAAGATAATGTATATAAAATTTTTTAACTATAACCTAATCACTTTTCCTACATCTCTCAAAAACTTTCATAAAGGTTCCCATATAACCACATAAGCAATCGTTTCACATCTCTCTTATATCTTAAGCCCTTGCTTAATACAAATACTTCCAACTAAAAGTACTTGCTTAACAAGCAATCTTAATCTAATTTTAATACAAAAAACCTAAAATGAATAGGAAGATAATTCTTAATAAGAAATAATCACTAATCAATAACAGTTAAATTTTCTTCCTTTATGGGATTCATAAAAAAATTAAAGTATTAGTTATTTATAGCTTGAATAACATAGATCTAATCAATAATGCAGCTAATGTTATGCTCACTCTCTTCATAATAAACATAAGAATCCTAAGAAAATGATTCTCTCCTTTATGTAATTGACCTCCTAAACAAGATCTACTCTATAAGTTGAATAAGTTAAGGATCTTAAGTAGGAGCAAGTGCATGAAGCTCAACATTTTGATCATTCTATGTCTCTATATGACCAATTGTACATATAGTATTATAATTAGGTAAAGGTAAAAGGCTAGTGATAGAGACGGATTTTTTTTTTATGTTTTAATGTATCTCGAACTTGGTACTACAACAACAATGTCAAGCCTAAGAAATTTTACAATTATGGACTTAACAATTTTTATCCCTCTTAAAGGGTGGTAGAACTTTTATTCTTTTGCATAATTTAGATACTTAATGAAGTAACAACAAATCAATTTGAGATTAAGATTTTTTTTCATATGGAATGTAAATCTCAACTTCAAAAAGAAAACCCCAAATCAAGAAGTGATTTAGGCTTTGTTTCCTATTGGTCTAAAGCTCAAAGGATGTTTTTAAGTATTGATTTGCTAGAAACTTGGTTAAGAATATACAAAAAAAAAAATTATGGCTTCATCCCAAAGAAATTATGGCCAATTGATTTCACTCATCAAGTTCTATATCATGTCTTTAAGAGTGATCATGCCTTTTAATGACTTTATATTGCTTAAGACTACCAAGCATGGTAACTATAGGATAATTCTTGTAAAGATTTGGCAAACAACTCTATGTGCTACCCAAACACAACATGTTTACCATAAATATTCACCACTCTCGTTAGATTTCATAATCTTGATGACTTTTCCAAATTAGTTTTCAATTTCATGTTTGAAAATTTTATATTTCTTAAGAACGTTATTTTTTCCCTTTATTAAATAAAAATAGTCATAATGAGAAAAGTCATCAATGAACATGACAAAATAATAAGCACAAATAGTGGAAAAATACAATCTAGATGTACCAATATGAACAATCTCAAAAATGTAGGAACTACAAGTAACACCTTTCTTTCTATCCTTATTTAACTTACCCCATATGTAGCCCATATGAACATCAATATCATCAAAATCTAGAGAAGGAAGAATATAGTCTTTAATTAATCTCTTCAACTAATTCCTTAAATATATATCCTAATTGCCTATGCCATAACACTAATAAGCTTTCCTTAAATCTAAGTTTCTTTGAAACAACATTTTGAACATTTAGGAAAGCATAAAGACCATCAAAAGTTAAAAGTAATATATAAAAACCATTATCAAGAATGATAAAACCAATAAACTTAAAATTTTTAAAAATATCCATTTTTTTCATTACCTAAAAGAAATTTATATCCAAGCTTATTTTAAAAAGAAATTAAAACTAAATTATATTCAAAAGAAGATACATAAAAGACATTATTAAAAGTAATTTCAATAGAGTTTTCCAAGCATAAAATGTCATCTACAAATTCAACTACTACTTTAAGATCATTGCATACTTTAAGCTTGAACTCCCTTTGACTTGGTCAAGTTGTTGCAAAGTAATAGCAATAATTTTTATTGAACCACTATCAAACTACTAAAGATTTTATTAGGATATAAACTAAATTTAGCTTAATACAAGCTAAGGTTATAAGTTTAATTTCCTCATTGTCCTTCTTTTTTTCTAACTTAGACTTGTACCTAAAATATTCATTCCTCTTATGACTTTTCTAATGATAATGATATACCACATTCTTTTAAATGAAACCTTTAAGACCTTCCACTTATACTTTATAACCAACATTGTTATTATTACCACACCTTTAGGCATCTTGAGGCTTATTTAGATTATTAACTTGACCATGAAACATAGACTTCTTTTTCTTATTATTTAGGTTTTTACCAAAAGGGATATTGTTTTAATGAAAAAGCTCATCTCACTTTTCTCTTTCTTTAGTTTTTCTTCTTGAATAACACATTTGGTAATTAACTTATTCATATTCAAGGATTCATTTTAGGGGTTGGAGGATGTTTTAATTTGATTGAATTCTAAAGGTAAAAAAATTCAAGGCATACAAGACAAGGAAGAAAATAAGTAAATTAATTTTTATGACTTCTAATTTGGTTTGGAGATGAACCATCTTGATAATGAATTTTCTGACACTTTATCATTATAGTACCTTAATTTGGAGAAATTCAAGGCATGCAAAATAAGGAAAGAAAAGGGCAAATTAGTTTTTAAAGCTTTCAATTTGATTTGAAGATGAATCATCTTGATAATAAAATCTTTAACACCCTATCATTATCGTACTCTTGCTCGTCAATTTCTTCATTAGGCATCCAAACTCAATTTTGTTAAATAGTTGATACCTTTGCCTTATGACATCAAAGAATTCCTTGACCTTGTTAGTCTTTGTTAAATCACTCACTAGATGTTGAAGGAAAAACATCTTAATGATAATGAGGCTAATCCTATTGCTTCTCTCCCATCTAGCATAACAATCTCTTTACTTTGGAGTGCTTATAATAGTAAGCATTGTCATCTCCTAAATTAAGGTTTAGTATGCCAAGAGCAAACTCTATGTCATGCCTTTGTCCTTTATAATTTGAACCATTCAAAATTTTGATAGTCATAATGTTATTGTTGACAACAAAAGGAGATTATGAAAAATAAACAAAAAATTTAATATGCAAGTTCATGAAATCTAATAATTAAGATCATATTTAGTAGTATATAAAACTTCACTACATTCCCTTTGGGTAGAGAATGTAACATTTAAAGACTATTTTAACAAAAGGGTTAACCAAAATGATTCTCTGATACCGTAAAATTATCCCTTTGAAATGATAAATTCACAATGATAAAGTATATCAAGAAATAAAAATTCCTTCATAAATCAATTTCCAATTTAGACATACATAAACTCCTTTAGGTAATTAATTTTACAAAATAATTTAAAATTATTTTAATAAGCCTATTTTTAATTAAAACACATGAACACCCTATTTATATCGTTTCTTCTGTGAAATAATTAAAAATTAATTCTATGAATATTCATAGCTTGAAGCCCTTATGATTCAATATGAACAATTTCATTTAAGTGATAAATAATCAAATTAAACCATAAGTCTTGCAAAAAGTCTTGAGATATTAAAGCAAGACTAAAACTATTTTTAATAATTTAAAAATAATTATCTAAAAAATGTGATCAATGCATCAAGAGATGTTAAATAACATGCAATAATACTAATCATTGTATCCCACATTGCATGACATTTCACAATCTCAAATATTTTTATTTCAGTAGAAAATATTTAAATTATTTTCTCCCAATTTTTTACAAGAGACTATGTTTCTTCATAATGTAATTAAAAAGAAAGAAGGCCAATGGTAAAAATTCATAAATTTTTTACTAAAAAATAGTTTTGAATAAATAAAACAATAAAAATCTATAAAAATATTGTTAAAAAATTAAAAATTATAGAAAAATAACATGCAAATGATGGGTCATCATGATGAAAAAATGCTTAAAACGAAGTGTTATAAGGAAACATTTAAGCCCCATCTGCTAGTTGTATATGTAACCCATGCATGTATTGATGCATTGTACCATCTCCTTTATAGGTCATATAAGGTGTTCCTTCAATGTACCATGATGGTAGGTTCGAGCTCCACCAATAGGAGTTTGTAGTAGTTTTTGGTGGTGTATTCATTAACATTTACAATGGCAATGTATGTCTACTAAGTGGCAGCAATGACAATCTCCAACCAAAAAAGTTCCTTCAAATTGACAAATTTAATTATGGTTTTCATCATAAAAAATGAAGGACTTTTGAAATTTAACCTCTAAAACAACATTGATTTGTCAAATTTATTCCAAAATCTTAATAAGTGAATTATGCTTGTTAATTCCTCTAATGAATTTTGAATTAAAACTAATTAATTCTGTCAAATTAAAAGTACTAATTTAAAAATCCAAACTCACACAGGAAAATACAAATTGTAAATTATCTTGGAATATTAAATCAAATCGTAAAAAAAAAAATACTTTTGGATCATAAAACCGTAATCCATAATAAGCCTCAATCAATTTTAGGAAAAAAAGTCACAATTCAAAGAGTTGTAATCATGCAATAATCATACCATCCAAAAAATAAAATAGGAAATTATAATCTTATACAACATAATTTTAGTGATTCAAAGGTGCATGATTGATCGTAAAATTATCGTTGAAAGTCCTAAATCAATTTTTGGTAGTTGGATCAAAATTAATGAAAATATAAATCACATGAAATTATCATATAAAAAATCATGTAATATATAGAATCAATCATGCATTTGAATCTTAAATTTATACAAGTTACTTTAATATTAAAAAGTGAAAATTACAAGTTTGAAACTTACATAGAAATCTAGAATACTAATTGCATAATTGATAAATTATTCAATACATTTAATTAGTCATGATTAAAGAAAATAAAGATAAAACAATTAAGTTTTTTCCTCCTTCTCTACAATTTGTAATCGATGAGACAAGCATAAAGCTATTAAAGTGAATTTTTCTAATCATTTTAAGTGAATATTTAAATGTATAAAAAATAGGAGATCTAACCCTAGGAGAAAGCAAGCCTTCTTGAGTTCTTCCATTAAAAGCCCACTAATTTCTTATGCTTACAATTTGTTGAATAACATATCAACCCACTACACATCATTGTCCACAAATATGATAACAAGACTAGACATCAACAAAAAAAATATTTAAGATCAAAATCATCCTATTTTATTAAAAAAAAAATAAAACCTAATTAATTGTAGTCTAATATTAAAGATTTTCAACAATTCTAGCTTGGAATCAAGCTTTTACCAAAACAAAAAATTGTGACATTGTCCTTTAAGTTAAAGAAAGATAAAATGCACTTCGTAGAGTGATACTTACAAAATTTTTATAAGAAATGTAGTTTATGTGGTATCTTTTTTCTATTGGTTAGAGAAAATGCTTATATTTTTTAAGATAATTATGTATCCATTAAGCTTTAACCATATAGTATGGTTTTATTGTAAATATCTGGTGCCCTACTAATGATTTCTTCAAGGGAATTTTCTTACTAATATTTAGTGGTATTAAATAGCTCCACCTTACATATGAACTTTTGTCTTTGCCTTGTTTTGTATTTTGCTTCGTTTGCAAAGATATATTATCTTTAAAGAGCTTTAATTGATTAGCATGGTTTATTGAAAAATTAATTAGCATAAAATTGTTGCAAATGAACTAGATTAGTTTGATCCTAAAAACTATAAAATGTCATTTTGATAGTCTAATTTCTAATTTATCATCTAGAGTCTAGTAGACTAATCCACAAACTAACTTTTTGAAAATAAAATCATTTTAAATTTAATTCAAGCAATTCTTAACTCAAAAATAATAATTCTAAGCATATGAGATTTTAAAATCATATGCTTATGCTCATGTTAAATGCTATAAAACCTATAAAATATTATAAAGCATCTAAAACCATTTAAATAATTCAAACCACTTTATTCATAGATAATAGTTCTATCATGGAATACATACCATATCTATAAACTATAAAACCACATAAATAAGTAAAATAAATTATTAAAAATCCAAAACAACTAATCTCCAATGTAATAAATTCATAAAGAAAAGAAAGACAATCATGAAGTGTCAACTAGTATTAACAAATAAAGAAATATGCATGAGTATGTTGTGATTGTGTGTGAATGAAAGGGGAACCTTAAGGGTAAAAGGCAAGTGTTAGTTAATTGATAATTTAAACCAAGTTAGTATTATCAATTATAATAAAAGCTAAGCTTATGTTATGTGGTATATAATAGTAATAAAAAAAAAGATCTATCCATAGATAAATGGTCATAGTACGTGCGAATTGAAAATCAAATTGACTAGGCTTAAATAAATGGAAAAAAATTGGGCCAACATTATTTGTTGCAATTTATTTCAACAAGATACCCTAAGCCCACTGTCTTTCATTTAAGTTCACTCATAAATAGTAAATTACTACAAAGCCTAAAAGATCAAAATGACATACTTATAACGCATTATGAAATGAAATAAAGCATCGAAATAGAAACTGTTGAATCTTATATGATCATCATGTAGTCCTTGTGAAGTAATTTGACAAATCGAACAAAACCACCATAGAAATCATTGGAAAATTGCAGCAAGCAAACTTAACCAACACTATATCATCATAAATCAACATTTTAAGTCTCAACAACTTTGAACTAGTGCCAAATAGTGACTTTACACGAATTAACACTATTAAAATAGGTCGTTAATAGACAAACCTTATATCCTTTTAAATAGTTTATGTATATGGATTATCTTAGCCTTAACTTCATGAAAAATGCTATTGTTTGCATATATATATAGTAGGTATGTCAAAACAAAACCCTAGAAGTTAGAATGATAAATTTGCATGTCACTATTTTATTGCATGTTACTATTACTAGTCCCACATAACAATTGTTTGAACACTTAATCCACATGTTACTATTGAGAATCTCCATATTGTTATTTATATGACAAATAGCAACATGGAATCACACATATTGTTTTATTTTTGGCATGTTATTTACATAAAAATAAACAGAAACATGTTACCCTTTTGATATCAGATAGAAACATGCAATCTAACATGTTTGTGGATTACATCTTATAACAAACTTCAGTTTTAGCTTCATCACTCAATTTTCAATCCAAACATCATAATGAAGGTGATAATAATATATTATTTTGGCCTTGTTACTATTTCTATAACAAAGAAACACGGAAGCACACATGTTGAAAATGTGTATGTTTTGTATTCTTTAGTATCACGTTACTATTTGTATACCAAATAGTAACGTGCAATCACTCATATTATCTTTACATTACATTTCATAAAGAACTTTAGTTTTAACTCGATAATTTATTTTTCAGTGCAAATATTATCAAGATAGTACCTATATTGCTTTACTACAATTTAATCTTGCTTTTCTCACTAATGTTACTATCTAGTGCAATAGAGTTATCTAAATAGTAACATGCACAATGATTATATTTTTCAAGTTATTGTAATGCATTTATTAACATTGAGCATGTTTTGTGTTTTTTAGCATAATGTTATTATTTGGATCCTAAATAGTAACATCCAATCCCATATGTTATACTTCAATTTTTTTCTCAAAAAAATTTTAGTTTTTACTTAATTAATCCATCTTGAGTCTAAACATCAGTATAACAGCCTTCATATTATTTTTCCACACCTTAATTTAGCTCTTTTAATGATATTATTATTTGACACTAAGTAGTAACCAAATAGTAACACATAAGCAATTGTGTAATTTTTAAGCTCATTTCATCGTAATAACAAAAGACAGTAATATATCATGTTATGCTTCAAACCTTTACATATTACTATTACATGTAAAATAATAGCATGCACAATGATTGTTTTTATCTTCTTATTTCAATGTACATTTAATAGTTAATATCACTTTTCTATCTGAAACTATACTCTCAATAATAATTAAAAAGCACTTTTGAACTACGGGAGCATTTTATGTTTTTGGCATTAAGTTACTATTTGCATCATAAACAATAACATCATTTTTTTATTGATGTTACTGCCTTGCACAAAATAGTAATATGACATTGTCTAGTTTTTGGCCTTATTTATGATAGATCTAACCAAGACATTTTTCTTTATCCTTAAACAGAAAGGCAACAAAACAACCAAACAAAAAGAAGCACTTGAAGTGGCTAGAAGATTCCAGCAATATAAATTGAATCTACTAGCACGTATAAAGTAGATTGATAATCTTCACCTCAATGAGTGCCACATAAAGGTGTTACAATAAAATCCTTTCTAGATGCTTCTATAATGTCACTGACATAAACATAAAGTTGCATAAATTTTGAGATTTGTGAATAATCATTTATTTAGTTGATATCAATTTTGCATTTATTTTCCCAAATTAAAGGTTCTACAATATTGAAAATAATTTCTATAATAATATTAAAAAAATTATATGTGGTCATTATTGAGGTAAGACTAAATTAAAATAATTTTGATAATAATGCTTGAAATATATTTATTATTATGGTGATTAATGGTTCTATAATTGATTAAAGTGATTTTACACGAAAATTTCTGATAAGTTAAGAAATAATTTTTAATGAGCAAGAATGTATGGATTTATGATATAATTTGTATGTATTAGATGCATTATTTTAAGAATTTTGAAAGTTTAAAATAATTATTTTTATAATTTTAAAATTTATCAATTAATGAAAATAAATATATAAATGTTTTATTAGAAGAAGATTAAAAATAATTAAGATTTCAAACAAAATCAATTTCATGAAAATGAAATTTTTAAATAAATGGGTGATTAAAAATTATTTACCTAGGGTTGGTAAGTAAAATGTGGGGTTAAGATTTGATGGAAGAAATGAACTTATGATCAGTGAGAAGTATGGAATCAAAGCTCTTGACTATTTTTTATATATTTTCCCTTCTTTTTCTCCCTTCCCAGCCATTCCTACTTTTTCTCCCTTCCCAGCCATTCCTACTTTTTCTCTTCTCTCCTCTCCTCACCAACTTCTCATTCCTAAATATTTTCCTCTCTCTTTTTCCCTTCTTTAGATGTTGTCGTCTCCCTTCCCAACTGTCGGAGATACCATCATGAGCTAAATGCCACCTCATGCATCCCTTCTCACCATGGAAAGCTTATGGTGTTGCAAAAGGAACCCAAGTGGAGCAAATTAACAACCGATCAAAGAGGATATTTCTTTAGCCACATCCACTTCTGTCTCCGATAATTAAGCTATTTCCATATGAGATGCTCCTCCTCTAGCTAACTACATGCCTGTTCACTGTTAGGGAGCTACGATCATAACTAAACAACAACAAATGGGGAGCTCCTTCTCATCCTCAATCTCTAATGTTCTACTAGAGACTATAACGTGCTAGCAAACTTCCAATGCTGACAACTTGCTAACAACATTTTTTAGCTATGGTGAATGATTTTGAATGAAAAAGTCCCTTTTTTCATGAAAGTTAGATTAGTGTAGGGAAAATCCATTTAGATAATTTTAAAAAATATGATGATGTAAAAAAATAAAATATATATAATAAGTTTTTTATATTACAAAACCTTAAAATAGAATGACTAAAATATAAATAGAACATTTTATTCTATTATCTTGATAGATTTGCACATGAACTAAGAAACCCATTTTTATGCAAATTTAAGATGGATGATAATATCTTAGAAAAATACAATTTTTATACCATAAAATGTTTATTTAGCATGAAGATAATCATTTTAGAGTATTTGAAAAACTTTATAATGTATAAGAACAGTAAAATTTTATGATATAGAATGCTAAAAGATTATGATTACAATTTTTCCAAGGTGTTATATTCCTATATTTCAAATGATTCTAATTTAAAAGAAATCTATTTTCATGCACATTGGAAATATGATAATGCTTTTGAAAATGGGAAGTTTTATGCTATTAGATGATTTAATGATAAAACAAGTCTTTTTATGCCACTAACTTTAGTATTTTTAAATGATTTAAAATTGATCTGAAGGAAGTGCATATATACATATATCCTAGCGTACTTGATAATAATTTGACAATATAAGGATATTATGTTATGAATCATCAAGTCCTAATATTTATATTTAAATTGTATGGATTTGAAAAATTATCACCTAATGACATATCTTCATTTTTACAAGTAAATTTTTGGAAATAAAGAAAGTTCATGAACTATGATAATCAAGTGGTGTACTTTAGTTTTACAAGTTAACTATAGAAAATAGGAAAAAGTTGATGAATTATGACATATTATACTTTAGGTATGAAGTTATGATATTTGGAAAAAAAAAAAGCAATCTCTTGTGATTAAAATTTATTATTGTAATTTCTAATTAAGAAAATGTGAAAAGATGATAATGGATACTTTAGAATCTCCAAGTTAGGATCACCGTTACTAGGTAAGTGTATATCTCACCACAACTATTGTGAATTATATTTTTCTTAGTGATAGCACAAACATATTCCTGTGCAAACCTAGTTTTATGGAATAACGGTAATTAGCTATT
Source organism: Sindora glabra (assembly GCA_020226215.1). Taxonomy (NCBI): domain Eukaryota; kingdom Viridiplantae; phylum Streptophyta; class Magnoliopsida; order Fabales; family Fabaceae; genus Sindora; species Sindora glabra. The sequence continues at coordinate 23,831,949 of CM035231.1, read as the reverse complement.
TAAATGAGTGTTAACTGATCAAAGTGCGTAACAAAAGCATAGTAATGATGATTCTAACTAATGATGAATTATGATTGAATTCTTATGATATCTATATGTCATAGCTATGTGGTGAACATAAAAGTATTATTATATATTCTATTACATACTTGACATTACTCCATGATGAATTAGCCATCTTTATTGTTAGTTTTATAATAGTTTGATATGAAAAATGAGCTCTCTTATGTATATTACTTATGAATCATGCTAATAGTGACATTGAAAATTATGAACAATGATGGAGCTATAATGTGAAAACCAAATGAAAAAATTTCTGACAAATGGTTATGAAAGATATAAGACCAATTTAAAAGTTAGATGATAAATTCTTGGCAAATTATATGAGAATGAAATAAAAATGATCAAGAAATCGTTATATGGATACATGTATGGTTATTATAAATGATTACATAATCTGATGTAATGTCAGAACTTTGCTTGTGATTGAATATCACTATTTGATATGATTACAAGACTTATTATAACTGTGACAATTTGTTTATGTTTAAGCCTAAATAATTGTTTATGATTATGATGTTTACTAAGAATGGGTAGTATATGACATGATACCAATGTTATGTATTAATACATAGTTACGATTTCTATGAATTGTGATATAAAAAATAAAGAGTCATATATAGAAAACTTTTATTTCAAGACATGATTTCATATATCTTAGCCAACCAGGAAATATAGGTTTGTTAATTATTTAATATTAGTACCTAAATAAATTGTGAAGATTAATTATAAAATTAATTTACTATAAAATAGTAGTAGAAATATGCTCATTGAGTTCTCATAGGTTGAGCTAAGTGCTTTCATACTTGTTTACATCTATAGAGATTTAAAAATCACTTGGAATGGAAGACTTGATAATTTAGTTTCATTTAGGTTTTAGATCAACAATTAAAATAGAGATGTGGTTAATCTATCAATTGACATGTAGAATTGTTATCTATGAAAATTTGTATGGTATTTTTATGATTATTTGATGCTATAATTTCTAGAGTTAATATAGGTTTAAAATTATAGGTATATGGTCCTTAGGAAGTGTCCAAAAATAAAGGAAATTCTATCTATTTTTTCACTTAAAAAAAACTATAATGAAATTTCAAGTCCCTTTAAAATTTTGGAAACTCCTGTTAGACAGAAAGAGTGAAAAATTTTAAGGCCTATGGAAATTAGTAATGAGATCCATGCCAGTCATGATTAGATTAGGTCATGACAAAAGTAGTATTAAAACATGGTTTAGGTTCCTAATAGAGAATAAGCTAGAACAATCTAACTATCAAATTTGAATAAGCAATTTGCATATATCAAAAGGCGCATCTTTGAAAATCTCCATGGATTTTTGTATTAAATTTTACCCACTATTTGTGGATCAGTTGAATCTCTATATAATTTAGTAGAGAATAGGCTAGAACAGTCTAACTATCAAATCTAAATAAGTAAGTTGCATATATCAAAAAGCATATCTTTGAAAATCTCCATAGATTTTTGTATTACATTTGAGCCACTATTTGTGGATTAGTTGAATCTTTATATAATTTATCTTATGTGATAAACTATTTTCTGGTGAATTGCTTTTAATATGAAAGTTGAAAGTGTGTAATGGATTAAATTGTGCGAAATGAATGATTTGAATTATGTGAAATAAAATTGCATTGTGAATTATGATTGATGTTATGTGAGATGAATGATTTGTATTGTGTGAAATGGATATGAGTTATGTTATGTGATTAATGCTAATAAAGGCTTTACTAATTGAGAAAGTAAATGTGTTTGAGAATGTATTTTGCATTATATGATTTATTGATGTGGAATAATTGTTGGCATAAGAATGGCAAGTTTTATTAGCAAAACCCCTATGGCATAGTTAATATTCTGACAATACCTTATGATATATGATGATATATAGTTAATGCCTATAATGTCCTATCATAGTCATGCAATGCCTAAGGCTTTCTATCATCGATCATTGATATATGAGATAATGAAATGAATGATTACTATATATAATGGCCATTATGATTTGTGACAGGGAAAGATACACATCCTTTGCATAGGAGGAAATGAGTAATAAGAGTTGGAGGAAAAAGATTAGCAGCCTTAGGCCTAGGGTGGCAGGAGATAAGGTTGGACCAAAGATATAAAGAGAAATCCTAGATATTAACTATGACTATGTGGTGAATTTTTATTAAAAGCTATTATAGCTATTCTCTATACTATTGTGCATTATGTTTTGATACTAATATCTATTGACCATGGATGATTCTATGTGGTGTGATGTGATTAAGCTTGGTTGACTGTTTGGATGATTGATGAAGATCTAAGATAGGTTGTGTGTGGACTTCACTAGTGTTTATGATAATGCTTGGTAAATGTATCATTGTGAGACATGATTGCTATTGAAGTTAAAAATGGGGAATTATCAAAATCTTATTGCAATAGTAAGTTATGAATTGCCACCAGGCATATACGAAATATGAATTCTAATTAGTGATTGTGAATTTTATCGGTTGATCAAATGAAGTGTGAATATGATTATAGTTTTAGGTGAAGCCAAATTATGGACTTGCTTACATAATTGAATTGTTGATTAAGATTTTCGATTGCTAGTTGCTAACTAGGATGTGTTTCCATAATGATTGCTAGAATCATAGATTGTGTGTGAAATGAATTGGAATTGTAATGAATGATCAATGTTGATACAAACATCATTTCATCTTTGATTAGCTAAAGGATGAGATACATATTAGAGATTATGTAGTAAATTCTAAATTGAGTTTAAAGTGCTTGAATGTGTTTGCCACACAAGTAAACAAGTCAACTAAAGTTTAGTAGAAATAGATTACTAAATTGAAATATGGTATCAATTAAGTAATATGAAAAATGGCTGAGAAAAAAAATATTAGGTTGGCTCTCATGATAACGCATAGAATTGATAAAGAGGTCGTTGATAATTCTATGCAATTATACTTAACTTCATGAAAATTCGAGGAAGAATTTTCTTAAAAAAGGAAAAACTTATAATATCCCCATTTTAAATGTATAAATTTCAAGATTTGTGAATATTTTATTTATTTGGTTAATATCAATTTTACATTTATTTTCCTAAATTAAAGGTTCTATAAAATTGAAAGTAATTTCTATGATAATATTTGAAAATTTTTTATATATGGTCATTATTGAGGTAAGACTAAATTAAAATAATATTAATGATAATGCTTGAAACATATTTATTATTATGGTGATTAATGATTCCAAAATTGATTAAAGTGATTTTACAAGAAAATTTTTCATAAGTTGAGAAATAATTTTTAATGAGCAAAAATATATGGATTTATCATATAATTTATGCGTATTTAATGCATAATTCTGAGAAATTTGAAAGCTTAAAATAATTATTTTTAGAATTTTAAAATTTATCATATTAATGAAAATAAATATATAAATATTTTATTAGATGAAGATCAAACAGAATCACTTTCATGAAAATGAAATTTTTAAATAAATGGCTGACTAAAAATTATTTACCTAAGGTTGGCAAGTAAAATGCGGGGTTAAGATTTAATGGAAGAAGTGAGCTTATAATAGGTGAGAAGTATGGAATCAAAGCTAATGACTAGTTTTTATATATTTTCCCTTTTTTCTCCTCTCCCAGCCATTCCTCATTTTTCTCTTCTTTCCTTTCCATATTGTCTTCTCTCTCCCGACCACTCTCCTCTCTCCCTTTCCCTTCTTCAACTGTTGTTTCCTCCCTTCTTGATTATCGAAGCTACCATCATAAGCTAACCACCACCTCATGCATCCCTTCTCACCATGGAAAGCTTATAATGTTGCAAAAGGAACCCGAGTGGAACAAATCAACAATCGATTAAGGAGGATATTTCTTTAACCACCTCTGCTTCTATCTTCGGTGATCAAGCTGCTACTAGATGAGATGCTCCTTTTTTAGGTAACTACACAACTGTTCACTACTAAAGAGCTGCAGACCTAGCCAAATAGTAACAAATAGGGAGCTCCTTCTTTTCCCTAATCTTTGGTGTTCTACCAAAGACTCCAACATCCTAGTGAACTTCTACTACCGGTAACATTTTTATATTGTGGTGAATGATTTTTAATGAAAAATCTCTATTTTCATGTGAGTTAGATTGGTGTAGGGAAAATTCATTTAGATAATTTTAAAATATACAATGATGTAAAAAAATAAAATATATATAATAATAATTTTTTATATTATAACATATTAAAATAGAATGACTAAAATATAAATGGAACATTTTATTCTATTATCATGACAAATCTGCACATGAACCAAGAAACCAATTTTTATTCAAATTTGAGATGGGTGATAATATCTTAGAAAAATACAATGTTTATACCATAAAATGTTTATTTGGCATGAGGATGATCATTTTAGAGTATTTGAAATACTTCATAATGTATAAGAATAGTATAATTTTATGATATAAAATACTAAAACAATATTATTAGAGTTTTTGCGAGGTGTTACATTCCTATATTTCAAATGATTCTAATTTAAGAGAAATCTATTTTCATGCATATTGGAAATACAATAATGCTTTTGAAAATGGGAAGTTTTATACTAATTAGATGATTTAATGATATAAAAGGTCTTTTTATGCGACTAACTTTAGTATTTTTAAATGATTTAAAATTGATATGAAGGAACTATATATATATATCCTAAGAGACTTAATAAATAATAATTTGAGAATATAAGGATATTATGTTATAAATCATCAAGTCCTAATATTTACATTAAAATTGTATGGATTTGAAAAATTATCACCTAATGACATATCTTCATTTTTGCAAGTAAATATTTGGAAATAAGGAAAGTTAATGAGCTATGATAATCAAGTGGCATACTTTGATTTTACAAGTTAGCTATAGAAAATAGGAAGAAATTAATGAACTATGACATATTATACTTCAGGTATAAAGTTATAATATTTAGAAGAAGATAAGCAATGTCTTGTGATTAAAATTTATTATTGTAATTTCTAATTTGGAAAATGTGAAAAGATGATAATGGATACTTCAAATCTCCAAGTTAGGATTAGCGTTACTAAGTGAGTGTATATCTTGCCACAATTTTATATTTTAAATAAAAGATAGTTTAATTATTGTGAATTACATTCTTCTTAGTGATACCGCAAACATATTCCTTTGCAAACCTAGTTTCATGGAATAAGGGTACTTAACTATTTAAGTAAGCGTTAATTGATCAAAGTGCATAGCAGAAACATGGTGATGACAATTCTAACTAATGATTAATTATGATTGAATTTCTATGATATCTATATGTCATGGCTATGTGGATGAACATAAAGGTATTATCATATATTCTATTACATACTTGACATTGCTCCATGATGAATTAGCCATCTTGCATTGTTGGTTTTACAAATAGTTTGATATGAAATTGAGCTCTCTTGTGTATATTACTTACAAATCATGCTAATAGTGACATTGGAAATTATGAATAGTGATGGAGCTATGATATGAAAGCCAGATAGAAAAATTCTTAGCAAATGGTTTGAAAAGATATAAAACCAATTTAAGAACTAGATGGTAAATTCTTGGCAAATTAGATGACAATGATGTAAAAATGATCAGGAAATCGTTAGGTGGATACATATACACTTATTATAAATGATTATGTAATTTGATGTAATGTTAGAACTTTACTTGTGATTGAATATCACAATTTGATATGTTTGCAAAACTTGTTGCGACTATGATAATTTAATTATATTTGAGTTTTAATGGTTGTTTGTGATTGTGATGTCTACTAGGAATGGTTAGTATATAATATGATCCAATATTGTGTATTAATGGATAGTTACAACTTCAATGATTTGTGATATAAAAAACAGAGAGTCCTATGCAGGAGAACTTCCATTTCGAAACATGGTTTCATATATTTCAACAAATTAAGAAATATAGGTTTGTTAATGATTTAATATTAGTAACTAAATAACTTGTGAACATTAATTATAAAATTGATTTCCTATAAGGTAGTAATAGATATATGCCCATTGAGTTTTCATAGGCTGAGTTAAGTGCTTTCACACTTGTTTGCATTTATGGAAATTCAAAGACCACTTGGAATGGAAGATTTGACTATTGCATTTCATTTGGATTTTGGATTAGTAATTAAAATTAAGATGTGGTTAATCTGTCAATTGACATGTAGAATTGTTATCTATGCATAAATTTGAATAGTATTTTTATGGTTGTTTGATACTATTATATTTAGAATTAATATAGGTTTTGAATTATACAACGTGTGGCTCTCGAGAAGTGTTCAAAAATAAGAGAGATTCTTTCCATTTTTCCATAAAAAATTTATAATGAAGAGTCTCCTTGAAAATTTTGGAAACTCTCATTAGATAGAAAGAGTGAAAAATATTAAGGCTTGTGGAAACCAATAATAGGATCCCTGCTAGTCATAATTAGATTAGGTCATGATAGCTTCTTAATGCCATAACCACAAAAGAACTTTATCATAGTATATGCTAGAAGAGTGAATAAGAAATACAGGCAATAATTGCCATCTTTTTCTTAAAGTACATTGAATTCATAATTAGGGGAAAACATCTTAATCACACCTACATTTATGAAGCTCTTTTTTGAAATAAGAGATAGAGATTACCTTCTTAACATGACACTAGGCAAGAGGCCACAATAGATTTTGATAGTAAATGATTTCATGTCCAAGGACACCTCACAAAACTAACTATATTCAAAGCATTCCAATAGGGTAATTGGAGGAACATAAAAAATAAATGTTCAAGACATCTCACAACTCATGATGCTGATGTTACTAGTGACCCTGTTTGTATCAAATAAGGCCTAAACCTTGCCTGGTCCTATCTCAAATATGTTAAAAGCATACATGACATGGCAGAATATTCATAACTACAACTGACCATGAATCAGACAATGAAACTATCTCACTATTTGAAGAACATAAACTTGCAACCAAAGTTTCATCACCCTCCATCACATTTCAAACAATAACCTGTCTCTAAAATACCAACACCATCACAAAGTGAATGTGATACAAAACTTAAACTAATATTAACACTCAAATTTACACATTTCAAGTCCAAAATGCGTACTAAGTTAATCATATTTTCTAGTTCTGAATTATTCCTTAACAAATAAATAAGATAATCATGAAGAGAATATAATAGAGAAAAATCACTAGCAAATAAATCTTTAAAATTCACACATAACATCTGAACTAAATCATCATAATTTGTACTAGTGTTAATCTTCAATATCACAATTTGACCCCTATACTTACATACAAGCAACAGACATTATTCCATTAACAAAAAAAATCATAATTACCTAATAATAATGCAATTGAAAAAAAGAGGTAATCAAAAAATGTAATGACAATTGGAAAACAAAAAGGATCAATTAACTATAAATACTAAACAAACATCAAGATTTAAAATAGACACACAAAGTATTAAAATTGGATAGGAAACAATAGAAAATCTCTTATAAAAAAGGTAAATATGGAAAATAATTAAAAAATGAGTATTTTGGGAATATAATAGTAATAATTCATAAAATTGACACTTCTTTGAAATAAAAATTAACACTATCATCTCTTTAAAAGGACATTTAGGAAGCGGTACCACAATACAATTTACCATAAATAAATTTGTATCTAAATAAACGTTTATATTAGAGGACCTAAGTCCATGTTTTTTAACAAACAAGATATTTAACCTATGGACTATAACCCATTTTGATAACCTAACTTATTATTCTTTTGTTTGTTTATACCCTTTTTATCTTTAGTAATGATATTTCTTCTTACATATTTTAATTTATAAAAATAGCTATATTTATGAGTGGAAACAAGCTAAGCCAGGTCTATTTCAAAAGTTTTTAGCCTAGGCTTGGCTTGTGACTATTTGTAAGTCAAAATTTTGGCTTGGCATGAGTTTTTTATAAAATTTAAAAGCATGGTCTAGCTTGTTAGCCTATTTAGGCCTAACTAATAAAACTAAAAAAATATCATTGATTGGGTTTATAAGCCAAGTATAATAAGCCATTAATAGGCCTTAAAAAATAAAATAAATTTGTTAAATAAATAATGCTTTAAATAAAATTTTGCCTCTAATTTTATCAAATGAATTTCTCAACATTTCAATATAATAAACTATAGTCATACCAAATTAAAATTAAAATGACTACATAACAAACTAGTATAAATTCATCAAAATAGAAAATTCTAAAAATTTTAATATGAAAGAACAAGTAAAATAGATACAATAATAAAATCGAATCTATATTATTAATCAAAATATAAAATATCTATTGCACTGAAAATTAAAAATTGAAAGCAAAAGTAAAATAAAAACAATAATAAAATCTAATCAATATTATTAATCAAAATTTAGAATATATATTAATGGCCACTAATATTCAAGCTTTAAGTATTGTGATTGCTATTTGATGTACTTGCTCCTATGTAAATAAACAAACAATCTAGGATTAAAATATGAAATGAAGTAAAAAAATATCATATGAACAAAAAGATGTATATGAAGAAAACATGCCTTTTTGTTCTTTTTTACTCCATACTTGTTGCATAGACAATCCCTACACAAATCAATACTTGAATTGTTTCTTCAACTGAAGAAGCACGAAAAGAATTGATGATTCTTCTACCTGCATTAAATGTAGCTTCAGATGCAACAATTGAAATTAGAATAGCTAATATGTCTCTTGCCATCTTTAATAAAACTTTATACTTTAGTGTATTTTCCTTCCACCATTCTAAGGCACTGAAAGAAGTGTAGAACTTATCATCACATATGTATACACTTTCTTCAAGGTACGAGTCTAGCTTTGATTTTGTTAAAGGAATACTTCTTGCTTATGTATATAATTCACAAGCTTGAACCGTCTAGATAAAATTGAAGAATTAGATGCATTTGCATCTGAGTTTTTTAAACCATGAAACTCATTATCACTTTCATCACTATAAGCAATATCATCTAAATTAATAGTTATATATTCATCATACAACTTTCGAAATTCATCCTCCACTATTTTCATATTTTTTATCCTTATTTTTTAGATAATAAATTAATGGAAAGCACATCTTAATACGTAGGAGCTAGGAATAGGGATCCAAAATACTAGCAATTACTATCAATAAATTACATTAGCCCCAATACTTGTCAAATTTTGCTTTCATTTTCATAGTCATATCCTTATAAAGTATTATTCATCCTCTCCTATAGAATTAAGTACCTCCTTTACTCTATAAATTTTAGTTAAATACAAGTTAGATATGGGATAATCATTACCCAAGGTGATGTGAGTGTCTATGTTAAAAACCTCCAAAAAGTGACAAACATTCACAATCTTCCCCTACTCCTCTAGCCATAGAACATTATCATAATGTGGCTCCCTTTCCTTGAATTTTGGAAATACTTTTTTGAATTTAGTTATAGTATATAACATCTCATAATTGGAGTTCCAACATGTCAGACAATTAATTATATTGATTTCCTATCTTTTAGTTACAATTAATGAATAATATTAGAAAAAGTCTTCAATCAAGCATCTAAATGGTGAATGAACTTGATAGTCTCACGTACATATGATACCTTTAATCTTAACAAATCTATCTTGAACTAACAAGTTTAATATTAATGCACAATATTGAACATGAAATAACTTTCCTTGAAAGATTAGATTCTTATTCCTTGATAATGTGTCTTTCAAGACTCTTATACATGAATCATTTTATGAAGCATTGTCCAATGATATTGAAAAATTTTTATTTTCAATTTCTCATTCTTTCAAGCATTTAAAAATGGCATCAATTACATCAACACCACATCAAGGAGGAGGTGCTTTAACAAAATTCAAAACACCTTTTTGCAACTTCTATTCTAAATTAATGAAAAGACCTATGATGACCATATACTCTATTGTTTGATGACTTGACTTCCACATATTTGTTGTGAGACTAATCTTGTTTATACTTTTCAACAAAGTATTAAACTACTTTCTTTCTATCTCATTTATAGCCATGTAATCATTTTTCAAGTCTTTCTCTCAAAATTTGAATTTGTAAATTTTCAAGCAAAGTTCCATCCTTCTACTTCTTCTATAATTGTAAATAGATGTCCATGCATCATAATAGTACCAATAATAATTTCTCTTATTTTTTTCATTATCATATGCAATTCCAAGAACAATATAGGGATGCACTACACCCTTTAAATTATATGGTTAAAATTGTAAGGTGACTTGGTTCTTTTGTTTAGCCATATGTAACTTTTTTTGTAAGCATCTTTCTAAATGCTTTTTCAAATGGCTAGTGCTATAAGCTTTTCTTATCATGGAGAACCCTTCTTTGCAATGCATGCAAATAGCTTTCTTGGATCCATCAGGACTTATCTTCTCAATAAAGTCATTCAAAATAAGAAATGTCTTTTTTCTCTTCTTTTGCAAAATGATTAGAGCATTATCACCTCTAACTTCATTAGTGATTGGTATATAAGTATTAGAGATAGAAGTGGTATTACTTTGCCCATTGTGTTCATCAATGATTTCCATGGTAGTCCTTAAAAGAAAGTAACAATAAAGATTATATATATGTAAAAAAACATAACATATATATATATATATATATATATATATATATATATATATATATATATATATATATATATATATAATATAAACTAAGTAAAAGGTAGAAATTAGGTATTCAACATTATAATATATAAAATATTAAAAAAAATTGGCATTTAAGATAATAAAAGAAAATAGTATAGATAGTATACCAGAACATAATACCAAATTGAAATTAATAAATATTTAAAATGTGAAATATAAAAAATTAGAAAAACTTATTGGAAAAGCTAGGTATAATAATCAAGCAAATAAATGTAACAAAATTAACTACTAGAAGTTTGGCTCACTGATGTATTACTATAATTTAAAAGTTAATTATTTGAAAAATAGTATAGAACTCTAATGGAGTCATCAACCTATAATTATATAATGAAAAGATTATTATAAGTATTGGAAAATAGTATATAATTATGACTTAAACTATCTGAGTTCATATTCAAAATTAGTAAACCAAAATAATGAAACACATTTGATTTGTTTGGTATATCTTGGGTCAATAATATATTCTTCTTGGTTTAATCACCTAAACTTAGAATTAATATATGGCATTTCTACTCTATTTTGTTTGGAATTATAGGATTAAGTAGTATGAAACTATAACGTATATTAAAATTATAGGAATAGGATTACATAGTTATGTATTAACATATAAGATGAAATCATATAATCACATGGAAAAGAAACTCTAAACCAAACAAAAAGTAAATATAATAAGATGAAAAAATAGTAAATGAAAGAACAAGCAAAATAAAAAAATTTAGATGGCCAAACTAATACATTTAAGCAAAGAAAAGCCTTACTTTGTAAATTTTGATATGATTGATGATTATATTGAAGGAGGAGTAGAGAGTACAATAATGAAGGAGTGACAATTATAATGTACCTCATAAATGAGATTCATATCAATTTAGTCCTTAATTAATTTAGTGTATCAATTTAATCTTTTATAGATCTAATTCCTTTTAATGTGACCTTCTATTTAATAACGAATAACATAAAAATGAATTTTGTTGCCATGGAATATAAAAATACAATATGACACTTAATTAAGGTTTTCTTCTTTGACTTGTGTCGTATCAAAGCAAAAGAAGAGGTTACCTATTATGTATCTCTATAATTCAACATAAACTAAAATAACCACCTTAAGAACATAGCGATTGTAAGCTACCATCGTCAATTCTTGAATAAACTTTATTACCATATCCATCCCAACCTCTAAAATCATAATAACTAAAACTAAAGACTCTTACCATAAATTCCTTTAACATGCTAATTTAGGTTAAGCATATAGTTAGCAACAATCATCCACTCTCAAGATCATTAATCTTATTAAAATTCTCAATTTTTAAATTATTAAGTCATTCTTTCTTCAATGAGAGAGCCAAGCTTTTCTATAAAGAGCACTTTTGCATTCCAACATTCCTTGTAAATAGGCCAACAATATTTAGAGGCCATAAGCTTTACTAAATCCATGATCGAAAATCCTCTTCATTTTCTTGCCAATCCTTTTCCAAGAACATTATTTTTACTTATACATGTCATTTTTTTATTCTCCTCTAGTTGAGACCTATGAATGCAACGCAATGGAGCAAAACATGATTGATTCTAAGGAAGTTTTGATGATTCCTATGTTAGTGCTCAAGAAAGTGAAATTTAAAGGTGAGATGAATAATTGTGGTATTTATTTTTAGAGTTTAATAAAGATGAGAAAGTGTTTATAACAACTTGCTAACATCAAACTCTTTCACCTAAGTCATGATCACTAATCGTATCCATTAAGCTTATCATCCAACTTAACCCTACCTATGTTACCATTATTTAGGCTTTAATGACATTATCAAGAAGGCCCACTAAGTGTGAAACTCGATGTCTTAGTAGTAACATCATGTGCTTCTTCTAAATATTGATTATATTTAAAAAGAAAAAGGGATTTGTCAAAGTTGAAAAACTTCAAGAACCTTTCCATTCAATAATAATTTGAACAACCTTGTCAGAATTGAAAAAGAAAAAATAATGAATCTTGAGGAGGTTTGGTTATGGGTTCAAAAAGAGCTCAAAAGTAGAGGCCTTTCTTTATATGGATAAAATGATTGATTTAATTTATATTAGATAACGAAGATGTACAATAAATGACATTTTTTTGCTTTGATATAACACAAGCTAAAGAAAAGAACTCCAATTAAATGCCATATTGTATCTTTATGTTCTATGTGAAAAAAAAGTTGTTTATGTGTTAATAGTTATTAGATAAAAAGGTTACACTAAAAGAAATTAGATCAATAAAGGATTAAATTAATACACTAAACTCATTAAAGACTAAATTGATATGACTCTTATCTATAAGGAACTAAATTAGTAGTTTGTTCACTTTCTTTACTTGCTCTATCTTGCAATTTGTTTATATATTTAATTTTATCATGCCTTTTTTCTTCTTCATATCACATAAACATTATAGATGCATCACCTAAATAATAGATATTTGTTTTCTTGTTCAAGAAAAGTGATATTTTAATGACATTTTGCATGAGATCTTATATAATCATTCTTAGTCTTTTTTCTAACTAGCTATGCTTTATGAATTGGTTCCTAAATGGTATTAAGGCTATTTGTCACATTCTCACTCTTAGGAATGAGAACAGATTAGGCTACTTAAGTATAGTCCAAGATCTTTCAACTAAGTAAAATAAATCCTTAACTGACTTATATTCCATAGTATTATTAAGCATGAAAACAAGTCAAGCCTTAAAATAACTAAGCTAAGATTGCTTCTAACTTTTCAAGCCTAAGGTTGGTTATTTGTAAGGTAAAAAATTTAGCCTAGCCAAACCTATTTATACAATTAAAGAAACATGGTTTGACTTGTTGGCCTCTTTTAGTGTGACTATGATCTTTCAAACATGAATATAGTAGGCAATAAATTAGCCTTTAAGTGAAAAGTACAATAATAAAATTGATAATGGATCAAATAAAATTTTGTTTCTATCCATAATAAATGAAAATTTAATAATTCAAGATAACAAACTATGATAATATTTATTTAAAATCAAAACAACTAAATAACACAATAATATACATTCATTACACTCATAAATTTTTTTAAAAAATTTGAAAAATGTTATTGGCTAAGTTTAAAAGGGAAAAGAAGGCATAATAATAAAAGGGTAGCAATAATAATACTATTATATTAATTAATTTAAGAATATTTGATTAACATAATATATTAGTTAAATAGGTCAACCTAATAAACTAGCAAGCCAAGCCTAAAGTTAAATATGTTGTACAATAAGCTAATATATTAGCATGTACTTGACTCATTTAATTAAATAAATAGCTCAAACTAAGTCAAGTTAGGCATAATGAATTAGGTTATGAGCTGCTCATAAATGACTTGATTTATTTCCATTATTATGCAATGATAAATTTAATCTTTCAAATAAGTTATAATGAAAATATTTATGTGCACTTGTTGAAAATAGAATAAATTAATTAATTTAAGCAAAAGTTTCCAAAAAAAAAAATTAAATAGTGTACAAACCATAGTGCTAGCCTAATTAGCATCATAACTTTGCTATGCCTATATCCACATACTATAAAGAACCTAGCTCTAAAAAGAAAATGCTTTCCCCTATATTCTTAGGGGTTATTGGTGCTTCATTCTTTTCAATTATAAGGAATATAGTGAGTACAAACTACTTAATGAATGAAAGCCTCCATCCATTACTTTGAATAGAATGCATTTTAGGTTATACACAAATATACATGTAGACATAGTATAATTTCATAATCTAATGGAATGCATTTTGGGTTATACATACAAATATACATGCACACATTAGTATAATTTCATAATCTTTCATACATATTCTACTCTATAATGTAACATTTGTCTATATTCATCATATCTTATATCATAATTGTTCTAAGACCCATATAACTAGCATATGGAATAGCATTAGGATTAAGAGTTTCTTATAGTAGCATTTTAGTTAAACAAATAATAGACAAAATTAACATATAACTTTTTCATAGACAACAAATACTCATGAAATTTATTAATCTTTACATATAACATATCATACTTATATAGTCAAACAACTAGAACGAGAGGTTCATAAAGCTGTTATGATACCTTCATCATAATATTTTCAAGTCTATATCTAATGCCTTCATAATAAATTCTCATAATCTATGCATAATTATTTTAATCATATGATTCATCAATCTTAGTATGAACCTTCACCATACTTTTATAATACTTACTTGTCCTACAACATACAAGCAAGTATACATGCATATAAACATACACACACACACACTAACACTTTCAACATAGAGATGATAAGTTTTTCTTTATCTAAATGTGTTACCTTTACCACATTTCACATATTGGAACCTCATCCCCTTTAACATAATCTTTTACTAGGTGCATTTATTTTTTCCCTACCTCTAATCAAGTTAGCTCATAACCAAAAGTACAATATTGTAATTACTAAACTATTATATTTTTTTCTTCAAATTTATAAAGGAATGGTAAGTAACAAAGTTCTCATAATATTGTTTTCATTTACTTTATACAACAAGATCTCGCTATTAAAATAGCAGGGAGAGTCTAAAACTATTTCATTATCTAATATTCAAATTTGGATCTAATCTTATTTATGTCATATTAATGTAATTATCCTAGTCAATTGTTATACTTTTTAGGATTAAAATGCCTCATTTGAAATTAGTTAATTTATTACAATTATGATATGAATAAAAACTACTATTAGAAAAGATTGATAAATAAGTAAGTGAAAATATTTTCAAGTTAAATTTTGATTAAGGATGAGTGCATAGGTACAAAAGAGATTTACTAAATTTTTCCCACTTTGCCTTTAGGGCCCTTCTTTTTTTTTTACATTACCTAACTTCAACTATTCTTCATTTTTCCTAAAAGAAGAACTAACCATTCTCTCATTTCTTAAGCAAGGAAAGTGAATTGATCTCCTTTAATCCATTTAATCTAAGCATAATGATGATTCCTACTTTTTAATTCTTCTTGGAATTCTCATCTTCTTTTCCTCTATGTTATGCCTTGTTAAGGAAAATTCTAATTATTGAACCATTAATTTTTATAGAATAAAAAGGGATAGTATGCCCTAATTAGAAATTTTATTTTGTTAATGCATTAAGGCCTGCTAATCATTATTTCTTTCACCTCTAAACTTGAGTTATATTGAATTATTTACTTTATTTAAGTTTTAATATTCATTTGCATAAATTAATATGTGATGATGAGGAGTGGTTTTTTATATGAATTACTTATGGAACTTAGTACTCATGATATGGTTTTAATGCTATACAATAGTGGAACTACATAAGTTTGCATGAAGGATAAGACCTAGGAGAATTTCTTTGCATATGAAAATTGTATTTTTCTACAAAAATAAAGAAATTCATGTGTGAATTAATTAGTGGATTAATTTATTAGAATCAATACACAAAAATTCTTACCCTATATTGATTCACAGGTCCCAAGGTAACCAAATCGATTAGTGAATTAATTTAATAAGGCTAAAGGCTAACCTTCCCAATCTTGAATTGATTTAAAACTTCTAGAATCACATTTGAACCAATTCAAAACTCACAAAAACTTACTAGAGGCTCTAAATTGATTCCTAAGTTGATTCATAAGGACTAACTCTTAATTTTTGCAATAAAATCATTCAAACAGAATGTTTATGACTTAATTATGTAATATATGAGTTGAAAAGACTATGATGGAGATGTAACTCCTTTACAAATGTGTAAAATTTTCATTATAGTATGAATTAATCAAAGTATGACTATTGTTATTGTATTTACTTACTTATTTTGTAATCACTATTTGATATTGGATGTTACATCTATATTATGTGAAAATTTAACAAATTTATTTATATTGGTATGCTAGTTGAAACATTTGCTCATATATCAATATATGGATCCTATTATTGTTTTGTTAAAGTGATTGAAGTGCTAGTTAAGGTATTATTTACATTTTTTTTATAAATTATGCTATATATAAGACTTGATAATGTTAAGAGCAATGAAAATTATATTGTGGCTTTATGCAATAGATTTGCATGCTTGTTTATGAAAGGATAAAGCTGACCTTGAAAGGGAAAAATGCTTATGAGAGATAAAGCTAGAAAGAAATCACAAGGAGATTTTTACACTTTTGCTTTTTATGTTTTCTATTGAATTGATATGAATGAATAGTATTACTATGGAAATGAAAATATTATCCATATGATTAAACCTATTTGTGAACATGATGATATAGAAATGAGTAGTATCACCTTAATTGGGTCTTGATATGGTATATTTCTATATCCATCATTTTAATAGATAGGTTGTTCTTATGAAGCACCTTCTTCTTCTCCTTAACAAAAGTATAAGAATGTGTTGTTCTTTCAAATGAAACATGGATGTCTCTTATAAAATTTAATTATAATTTATATATTATAGTATTCCTCATTACTTATTATTTACTCATTAAGTTTTAAAAAATTTGACACTCTCTTTCTCTCCTTTTTTATAGGGAATATTCCTCTTAAATGTTTAACTGCTGTTAGATAGGTTAGAAGTGGGCTCACTTAAGTACTTTGATATCAAAGTAAGCCTTAAGATAGTTAGATTAGATAATGTTAAGTACAAAATGTTACATGAAAGACTACACTTTTATTTAAAAATAATTTTAACTTATACTCATCCTTGAAGAAGGCACATTATTACATATAGAACTTTGCATTAATAACTTATAAAGTTGGTAGGGTTGCTTATAGTGACCACCTACACCAGTCATGTGCCCTATAGTTGGTTGTGACATAAGATAAAAATATTTCTATATCTTGTTAAGTAAAATAACTCTTTTAAATTCATAAATAAACATACATCAAAGGTTCAAACAAAATAGCCTAACTTTAAGCATAACAATTAAAATTACTACATCATATTTTAGTTCACATATCCATTTATTTTTATGCCTAACATTTAATCATTATCATCACAAGTAACCTTTGGGATTTTAGACATACATATATACATATGAACGCACACACATACATATAGAAAATCAATTTACAAAAAAAGGAGCTAACTAAGCTTAGAGACTTGCACTCACTTTGGGAGGATACATGTATATATACAATTTTCTAAAAAGAATGATAATTAAAAGTAGAAACTTCTAGTCACTTTAGGAGAAGAGTGTTCTCTCCTAAAACAACCTAAATTTCTTTCTATCTAAAATTAGGATCTATCATTTTAGTTATCAAAAGTCTTACAAAACAAAGCAAAATAGAAAAGTTATAAGTTAAACACTTAAAGTATAAGGAAAAGCTAACTTTTTAGTCTAAAAATATTACCTTAGGTTCACACCCTTTCAAGAGCATCTTAAACTCCTAGAAAAATTTAAGAAATGGAGTTATGAATCATGTCCAAGGCTACTCTCCCATTTATAACCTCATAAAGGTGGCTAATCAATTGGCTCTAAGTAATTAGTCAAATGGACCTAACTAATTAATCACCTTCTTAGGAACAAGCAACTAGCTAGGTCAAGTCTAGGCCACTAACTTGGCCTATTTCACCTACTTAATCAATCTTATGCTTTATTATAATCTTATAGACTACCTCTTAAGTCCTAAGCTACAATGATATTGCAATTTTTTACCAAAGTGCACAATATTACCTTTTACAATCCTAATTAAAATTAAATTTTAGCACAAGGTATGATGAGCTTGTGATTTAACCTTGTTTAAGCCTATAAGAATGTTATTTGAGGTGTGTCAATTGTACAATGAAACTAACTTTGGTTGTCTAATATCTTAAGCTATTGGAAAGAAGTGATTCTTGATGTCTCTAACAAGCTTAGTGGTGAAATTCATTACATATTATTTTGGATAGATAAACTTATATTTCCCCCTTTTTAACCCTTCATGTATAAAAAGGGCAAGGAACTAAAAGTATCATTATTAAACATCGATTCATCAACTGACGCATCTTTTTCCAAACTATATATGCACATTGACTCTCTACATTTCTTTCTCACAACAAATTTGCCTAAAAGTAGGTAATGGTTCTTGTATCAAATTTTTGAGGATCTTCAAGTAAACATTAGGGATTGTTCCTTTTTCAAAGGTAATCATGACTACTATTATCTATTTGCTTTGTGTAATTCTTTCATCTAATTTTTTTTTATTGGGCTTAGGGTTTTGATTCAATACTTGAATGATAGAAAAGCATCCAAATAAAAAAAAATTCACTTCTTGCTTATCTCTTTTATATAGATGTTTTCTTGATTCCTCAGCGAGTATTAAAATATATATATTTTTCCAACATTTTCTTTATTAATTAGTTAAATCCTTTTTGAAATCTAATTTTACTACTTATGTGTCATTTCCATTTGGATAACTATAGTGAATGGGAGTAATACTAATGATATGAGGTAGATTTGAACTCCACACAAGATTTTTTTCTCTTGATATAAGCATCATGTGTCATTCTACTTTGGAAATAGCTTACCATTTGCTTTTACATTATAAGAAAGCCACTCACATTTAAAGTACATTTTCTAGCATTTTTTGTTAAGGATTATGTTTTTCTTGTACATTTAGTGTAGTTATTATTGATTAATTTCAAATTTTTGTTAGCTAAATAAGGGCAAATGTTATAATTTGTTGTTTATGTTTTCATTTAGTGTACCTAATTAGAGGAGAATGCTTGATTCTTCTTGGCAACTCTTGACTCCTTTTTTTAATGTCTCCCACAATTTGATTAAAGAAGTTTCCCTAACCAATATGTAAAGGAATTCAAAAGCCATCTTTGTTTGATACAATCTTGAAAGACATTTCCAATGTAAAATCAAAGTTATATTTCACCATTTAATACATTAATCTAATGTGTAGCATTATGATGCTTAACACATAAATAATTCTTAATTGACTTCTTATCCTCATTGATTTTATTTCCCATTCAAAAGGCCACAAAAAAGATGATGGGTTGTGACTTTATTCAATTTAAATATTTGTTTATTGCTAAAGAGACTTATTGATTGAAGTTTAATTTTTTATAATAATTTTATTTGTAAATGCATGTTTATACAAAATCTAGTGATAACTAATCTTTATAAAGCAATTAATCTTATTTCATGCATTTTGCATCAAAGTGAGATTTCCATTTTATTTATTTTTTTATATAATTTCAACTAGTACATGGATTCGCTACTTAGATAAATCTTGGGTTTGTGAATAAATTTTTGATACTAACCTTGAAAATGCTTAAAATTAGAGAGTAATGGTGTCTTTATGTCACACATGGTGTTGATAGGAATAAAAAGTTGCAACAAAAGATCAACAAAGTAAAATTTGTTCTAGGATAAGTATTACTTTTTCATATCTAATGTTTAGAAGCTTCATTATGCAAAATTGTTTAATATTCTTTTCTTATTAGTGTTATTAAGATAAATAATAACAATAAATATCAAATGTGGCAATTATGTAAGTTAAGATCTGATGTTGAAATGAACAATGTGGGTTTGCAAGTTAATCATCATTATTGTATCTTAATCATAATGATTCTTTTAGTTCCATGATGAAGACATGCCAAAAATTGAAATGTATTTATACTATACTTTTATTTATATGGTTTTGCTTTGCTAGGACTTGGTCTTAGTCTTTATCAACTTACCGCATGCATTCTAATTCTTCAGGGTTTGGAACTTCTAGAGGTTTTCTTGAAATCTAGTCGAAAGAAGGAACTATTTAAATTGCGCACAATATTTCACCAAAGAATCAAGATGACAAAAACTAAGTCAACTGCCAAGTCAAAAAAAATTCAAGAAAAACATGTTATCTAAGTGATCCACTGATTAGGAAGCAACATCAAAAAGGCAAAGGTCCTAGACAAGCCATGCCAACTTCTACTTATTCAAGCTTTAGGATTTGTAAAAATTTAGCTTGTGGAGTTATTCAACCTACAAATGACAAATTTTGTAGTAGATGCTCTTGCTACATTTGTCATGATTTTGATAATACCAAGGATCCTAGTCTTTGGTTGGTTTGCATATCTTCATTTTTTGAAAGGGACTCTTACGAGTTAACTTGCCATATTGAGGCCCTTCAACATGAAAAAGTCGGAGTTATTAATCATGGACAAGTAATGCAACTAGAGGGCAGTTATTATTGTGCATGTGGTAAAGTGACAGAGATAATTGGGTAAGCAACTTTTTTTCTTTGTTACGGATCTTGTGTCCATATATGTGAGTTGACTATTTTTAGCTTTATTGCCCTATGACAAATATTGTCTTTTTTAAAAAAGAAAAATCATTTGTTCCCTTCCTCCCCCTCCACAAGCAAGCAATTTGTATGAAGAAACTTGTCAACTTTGAGATATAAGATGGCTTTTATTTTGAATATTCTTTTTGAACAAAGGAAATTATAATAAAAATTTTCTTGTGTTTCCTTGAACTTATTTTCCAAACTTACCTTTGAATAAAAGGAGTTAAAGAAAAAATAATAACTTGTGTTCACCCCCCAAATTCATTCTTGAACTAACTTAAGCATACTTGGAGAACAAAAATTAGCATTCGAGATCCACAATTGTTATATTTCATGTGTCTTTCTGCTAAGAAATAGGTTTCATTATAACCTTGTAATGTCCTTTTGATTTGGTAGTAAAATTAAAGGATGGATTGTATGACATATTGTACTCATTAAATATTTATACATTTTTGCCACGTGTTGGTGAACCAATTATTTAACCTTCGTTGATAAACTTGATGGTTCTTTTTCGGTATTCGAAGATGTTGGAAGAAACAACTACGCATCGCAAAAGATGCTCGACGAGCAGATGTGTTGCGGTACAGGATAAATCTGAGTTACAAGCTTTTAGATGGGACTTCAAGGTTTTAAGAACTTCATGAAATTGTTAAAAATGCAAAGTCTACCTTGGAAGCAGCAGCCAATGCAGAGAATGAGATGCCTCGAGGAAAGACCACAAGGCTCTCAATTGCTAGTGAGGTGCAAAAGCTCTGTTCTCTTGCAATTGAGAAAGCTGAAGAGTGGTTAGCCAGTATTTCTAACGTGACTCTTATTCCCAAAGGTTCGCTCAAGTACTTGTCCTCTTTCTTTTCTACTTCTAATTGTTTTTCAAGTAAGCTTTATTTATATATGAAGTGATGAATTTGTTTCAACCCACAGAGGTTACGCATCCTGTTACCTTCAAGTGTGTTTTTGAAGAAATAACCCATTCCTCTGTCACAATCTTAGTGACTGAAATATCAAATCCATCTTCCGTGGGGATTGGGGTTTATAAGCTCTCGTACTACAAGATTTTGGAGGAGTCACCAAAAAATGGTCTCTTTTTGTTTTCAAGAGGGCATAGGAAGATTGTGATATCCGAGCTACAACCATTTACAGAATATACCTTTTGCATTGCATCTTTTACGAATACCGGTGACCAAGCTTGTTTTGAGGTCAAACGTTTCACCAAGAGTGTCGATATTTTTCGAAAAAGGCACCGTTCATTGTCTACCTTAAATTATGAGGAAGAAGATCAAGAAACTGGAGGAAGGTCTGATGGCTCCAAAATAAATCTTGATCAATTAACGAGAGACTCTAGTCTAGAAACCCAAAACGATGGAGCCATTTTGCCTCTTGCTTCAGCCCAAAAACAACGTCCCGTTGAAGATTTTTGTGAGGCTAATATTGAGAATTTCCAAGGAGGGACTGAAATGATTGAGGTTGAAACCCCTAAAGAAAACCACTTGCTTGTTCTTGCTGATGGCCTTGGTTTGAATGCTTCAATGCCTGTTTTGAATGTGTTAGAATAAAATTCATACGAAGAATTTAATGCGGAATTACTTACTTGATTCAGAAATAATGCTGATTTTCACGTTGATGCTTTGATTCACACAATGAACAAGAATCACACCGAACTCCTTGTTGTTTTCACGATGATTACACCCACTTCCCAATATGTATTCGTATAGAGAAAACAGAGAGAGAGAGAGAGCGAGAGAGACTTTTTTTATCATTTTTTAAAAAACTTAATTCTGATATCATTGTCTCTCTCCTTATATATCTTTATAACTGCACTAGCAGTTATTACCCATTTTCAAAAAATGGGGGGGGAAGGTGGATATCAAAATAACCACCTCCAACTTTTTGAATTTAAATAATTCTCTCTTTTTCTATTTAATATATATAAGATGTGGGTCCCCATTATGGGTGTACTCCACATCTATATTTTACATCTCCCACTTGCACATAATGGGATGAGCTACATCATATAACTTTCATTTCTCTTTTGGATTTTCATACTTGGTGCATCATCATGATCGTGTGAGCATGATGTCTCCTTGGGTGTTCTTGTACTAGAAATCCTGATGAAGGATTAGCACAAAACAACCCTATTTTTCATTTATTTATATTATACCTCGGATGCCCTAGATTATCCCATAGACACTTTCCATTTGTTAACCTGATCCTTCGCGAGCTTTAATATAGGCTTAGATTATCATTCACATATGCATAGTATCCACTCTTATGAAGTTACCTAAATTAACTTCATAATGGACATATCTCAGACACTAGTATAATTGTGTATATATTGGAAAATCTTTCTTTCGCCCGCATATCATTTTAATTTGAAAACAATTGCGTTCCTAGTATTTTATCTCTTAAACTATTTATATCATGATTATAAGATGCATACTAAGGTAGCGAACACTATATCATCTCTCCATGATATCTTCAAAGTCAAAGGGTATCCATGAAAAGAATTTTTTCTTTTCTAGGATTCATACAGCAATGAACCAGGGATTTTTCACTTACTTCCCGTTTGTGACTCTTTTACACATGTGGTATGAATCACATGTTACGGTATTTCCCTTTTAGCATAAGGGCGCATGTCAATTTTTATTAGTAATACCATACAAACTTTAGTTCAAGCACACACAGTACCTAACCTGAATTCTTTCACATTATTAACTTCTCTTGATGTCTGTATGTGAAGAATTCATTATCTGGTTACAAGTATTGTGGAAAGTGGGAGTATCCACAAAAAACGATCCATATTTGTACTTTGGATCTCATCTCCACTTTGGAGGCGACATATTTTATTTTGTGTTACTTCTCTACTAAATGAATATTTCATATTATCATGTTGGTGAACACATGTCTCATCTCTGCCCACTCCTCATGAGCATCAAAGGTGGTTGTTCGTGTGAGAGAATCAACCTTATCAACCTATACGACATACATACAAGACATTTGAATACTCATACACACACTAAAAAAATATTTGTATTTGAATGAAATATACTTTGTTCATTTCAAATTTGGAAATGTTTGATTACATTCTATGCATACCAAGAGACTTTACATGTTCAATATATACATCTCTAGGTATCGGCTTAGTAAATGGATCTGCCATCATTTTTTACATAGAAATGTGTTGAACGGTGATCTCCTTTTGTGCTATGGCATTTCTGATAAAATGATATTTTATATCAATGTGCTTAGTCTTGTTATGGTACTTCGGATCCTTTATATAGGCAATGGCTGTCTGACTATCACAATATATCAAGATGGGATCTAAGTTTTCTCCACAAATTCCCAGATGTTCTAAAAATCTTTTCAGTCAGCCTCTTGTACCACTGCAGAACATGCTACGAACTCAGCTTCCATTGTCGATAATGCAATGTATGTCTGCTTCTTGTTACACCATGATATGGCACCATTATTTAGCAAGAATGAGTATCCTGATGTAGACTTTTGCTCATCTAGA
Organism: Sindora glabra; assembly: GCA_020226215.1. NCBI lineage: Eukaryota > Viridiplantae > Streptophyta > Magnoliopsida > Fabales > Fabaceae > Sindora > Sindora glabra. Next base: position 23,807,385 of record CM035231.1, on the reverse strand, counting down.
TCTCCTGCCCAATCCGCATCAGAATATCTGACTAAGCACAAATCTTTGCCTTGGTAGCACAACGCGTAATCAACCATACCTTTTAAATATCTCAGTATTCACTTGACAGCTTTCCAATGCTTTTGTCCGAAGTTTGACTAGTATCTACTTACGAGTCCGATCGTATGACAAATATCTGGTCTTGTACACATCATTGCATATATAAGACTACCAACCGCACTGGAATAAAGAATTCTTTCCATTGCTTTCTTTTCAGATTCATTCTGAGGGCACATATTTTGACTCAATGGCTCACTCTTATTTACAGGGGTATCCATAAGTTTGCAGTCTTTAATGTTAAATTTCTCAAGAACTTTCCATAAATAAGTTTCTTAAGAAAGAGAAATCAATCTCTTGGAGCGATTCCTAATGATTTTGACTCCAATGATATAATCTGCCTCACCCATGTCTTTCATCTTAAAATTCAAGGATAGCCATTCCTTAATGGCCATAATCGATTCCAGATTATTCCTAGCTAATAATATATCATCCACGTAAAGGGATAATATTACTAGATTACCTTTATACTGTTTGATGTAAACACAATGGTCTTCCTCAATCATTTGAAAGTCAAATGAGGTTATCGCTCGGTGAAGTCTCAAATACCATTGTCTGGATGACTGTTTGAGTCCATAAATGGACCTTTGAAGTTTACAAACTTTCTTTTCTTTTGCTTTTTGTATAAAACCTACTGGTTGTTCCATGTAGATTTCTTCATCCAATTCTCCATTGAGAAAATTGGTTTTTACATCCATTTGATGTAATTCTAAATCTGAATTTGCTACTATAGCTAGGAGCAATCTTATGGAATTAAAACACACAATAGGTGAAAATGTATCCTCATAGTCTATTCCTTCCTATTGTGTATACCCCTTTGCAACTAACTAAGCTTTATATCTTTCAATTGATCCATTTGCTTTCCTTTTAATTTTGAGAACTCACTTGTTTCCAATTGCCTTTCAACCAGATGGAAGGTTAACTAATTTTCAAACTTGGTTAGTCGTCATTGAGTCTATTTCTTCCTTCATTACCTTCTTCCACTGTTCCTTAGCAGGGCAACTCAGAGCCTCTTGTATTATTTTAGGCTCTTCTTTATCTTAAGGAGTAACCATAAATGCTGATCCTTCAACTAAAAAACATTTCTTGGGTACACTTCCTCTTTTACTTTTTCGTAGTGGGGTTCCCTATATTATGTCATCTCTAAAAATAGGATTTTCTTTTTCTCTTTCAGACCTCCCACTCTGAATAGTAAGTGCTCTTTGAGAGCTCCCACTCAGATAAGATGGATAAGACTCGCTATTATCCATTTGATCTTGCTATTCATAAAATGAGACAGTACGATCAATCTCACCTCTGCTAGAAAATTCATTTTCGAGAAATGTGGCGTCTCTTGATTCAAGTTCCGCTACTGTTCCATCTTTATTTTTACCGATGAAACATAACCCTTAAATAGATCTGAATATCTTATAAAAATACATTTCTTCCCTCTTGGACCTAATTTTTCATATTTGTGAAAAGTATCATGGACATACGCAGCAGACCCCCATGGTCTGAGCACACTCAAATCAAGTTGGCATTTTGTCCAAAGTTCATAGGGTATGGATATAACAGACTTTGAGGGCACACGGTTAAGTATATAAGTGGCTATTAATAAAGCATCTCCCTAATATGAAAAAGGTAGATTTGTTTGCGCCATCATTGACCTAACCATGTCTAGAAGAGTTCTATTTCTTCTTTCAGCTACTCCATTTTGTTGTGGAGTGCCAAAGATTGTTAATTGTCTTATTATTCCTTTTTCTTCACAAAGCTCTTTGAATTGTTCCAATAAGTATTCACGTCCACAGTCAGTTCTGAGCACTTTGATTTTCTTATCCATTTGATTTTTAACTTCACTCAAATAGCATTTAAAGCATTCTAATGCTTCTGATTTGTGTGAAATCAAATAGATATGACTGAACCGTGAGTAATCATCAATAAAAGTGATGAAATACTAAGCTCCGTGCCTCGCCCTCACACTCAAAGGACCACATATGTCGGAATGAATTAGTTGTAATGGAGTTTCTGCCCTAATCCCTTTTTCCGAATGATTTTCTAGTTGCTTTACCAGTTAAACAATGTTCACATAAGGACATTTTCAATTTTGAAATTGGTCTTAGCAAGCCTTCTTTTGCTAGTTTAATCATTCTATTTTGATTAATATGTCCTAGTCTAGCATACCAAATATCCATATCATCATTTAGATTGGAAGTAGAAGCAGTAAAGCAATCGTAAGTAGAATTATCAACTGTATCTAAAATGACAAATCTATCGGAAATGAAACCAAAACCATAATATATATTGTCTTTAAAAATATCTGCAATATTGTCATGAAAATTAATCAAAAAATTGTATTGAAGTAGGGAACTAATAAAAATTAAATTCCGTCAAATATCAGGTGCAAACAATACATCATGTAAAATTAAGGTCTTTCCTCCACGCAAATCCAATTTGCATGTCCTAATTCCTTTAACCTTAATCTTTGCATTGTTTCCAACGTATAGCCACCTGCTATGACTCGATAATCAACGATAATCCACATAGGATCCTCTATCCTTGCTCACGTGGTCTGTGGCGCCTTGTTCTGCTCATTTTGCTGAGTGCAATCTCGAGCAAAATGACCCATTCTTTAGCATGCATAACACTTGATCTTCTTTAGATTAAAGTTCTTTGAGTCATTTCTTCCCTTCTTCTTTTTGAAGGTTTTCTTGCCCTTGGAATGGGGTCCAGTTTTTCTTTTCTGGAACTTCTTGCCTTTCTTATATTTAGGCTTAGAATGTGAGGATCCTGAGCCCTCTATTATATAAGCTTGTCCAGAGGACCAATAAGCCTCCAAACATTCATCCTCAAGTTCCAGATGTTGCGCCACATCATCAAATGTAATAATGCTCTCATTGTGAGTCAAGTTTACCTTCATATGTTCCCAACTAGTAGGGAGTGATTTTATCACTGCTTCCACTTGCTGCTCATCAGAAAGCGTATATCCTGCTATTTTCAGTTCACGAATCATGTTTGACATCTCTCTCAAATGTTGTTTCATCGGTGTATTAAGCCAAAGTTTATAAGTGTCAAACTTGATTGTGAGTCTTCTTAATTTGGAGGTTGAAGTACTACCAAATTTCTCTTTCAGGGCTATCCACATTCCCTGAGCAGTTAGGTATTTCTCATATTCACACATGAGGTTATCCGTCATTGCACTCAAGAGTGTGATGCAGGCAATACTGTTCTTCTTTTTCCAAACAGTATAAGCTTCAACATCTCTCCTATGCTGAGCAGAGTTCCCTTGTTCAGGCTCAATCATGACATGGTTCAGGGTTTCTAGAGCGTCTTGCTCTTCTAAAATATAAGAAATTTTTCGATGCCAAATGTCCTAGTTATCCCCGTTTAACTTATCTCCCTTATTCAACTCAACAATTATAAGCTTGCTAGCCATTCTGTTGAATCATAATTCATGAACATTTCCTATGAGTATACAATGTCTTTTGTTTACATGGTTCTCGTATAGGACAATGATGATACTACTTAGTTCATGGTCGGGAGTTTACGTTTGTCATACCCCTATCGCATGTGTGTCTAAATATTATCATTATTTCCTAACGAGATCATACTCATGTAAATATTATATTGCTCTCAAGACAAAGCAATCTAAGAGCTCCCACTCAAATATAGAATTTCATAAGATATACACATTTGAAATGAAGATAATAAATATGTATTGATTGATAACCAAGTTCAAACATAATAAAATGAGTTCAGGAAGCTAATTCAAACAATAAAAAACTTGCAACAAACAACGAAAAAGAAATTACAAATTCAATACATAAATTTTCTAAACAAGCTTCCTACTTAGAACTTAGGTTTTTCATTTCTTCAAATTGGCCAAAAAGTTTGGGTGGAGTTCTGGAGTGTGCTAGTTCAAAAAAGTGTGAGTTCATGCCTTTGAGTGGACCTTTGAGATGTAATCCCCTTTCTAAAGTGCTGTGACCAACTCATCGTGCACTTTTCATGTTTAGGAATTGTGAAAGAAGGATTGTTCTACCTTAATTGTTTTTGAATTGTCGGAGTTCTTGCAATCTCAATTCTTCCATACATTTTTCAAGATCCATGCGTCTTGTGACTTTGGTTTTGTTGTCCTTGCATAGCCAAATGGTTTTCTTGATTGGTTTCTAAAAATTGTCATTTGGAATCTCGACCAACATGTAACGAACCCAAAGATAATTTGGAAACACTTTGCCTCTTCATTTGAGGTCTGTTTTCAAGTTTCTTACTTCTCCCAAATAGGCACTAATAGGATGCAAGGTATCAGAGATTCTTTCATACAATTGGTGAAGCATGCTTCTAAGGTCACTTAGTGTGTCCACTCAATCAGATTCTCTCGGTTCCTTAATATAGTTCTCCACAAACCCATACAGGTCATATTCTTCTAAGAACCATTGTTTCATGACTGAAAAATAAATTTTTTAGTAAAAAAATATGTCAATTTACCACTTTTTTCAACACAAATAGTGTCATAAAAAATTTTAAAAATTCCAAAAAAAATACCATTGCATAGAACTCATTTTTTAAAAATTTTAGAAATAAACAGCAGTCAAAGATACCGCCGCATGCACCTCCACACACAGAAAAATAGCCAGAATTAGAAAAAATTCCAGAACCACACACGGCGATGGCGCGTGCAGTCCACACAGCAACAGCGCATGCAGTCAACGTGCCGTCGTGAACGATAATTCTGGCCACCGAAAAATGCTAGAACGTGTAGTTTTTCGTCCTCTATGCATTGGTGTATGACACGTGGCAAAATGACGTGGTGATGGGTCTCACGTGCCATTCCCAAGAGTGAGGAGAGGAAAGAGAGTTTTTTTTTAAATTATTTTTTGTGAAACGATGTGTCGTTTACTTATTTGTCAAAAAGACATGTCGTTTTGGTGCACTTGGTCAAGCCCTTTAGTCAAAATGACGTGTCGTTACCGAAGGCCCAAAATGACGTGTCGTTTACATTGTCTTCAACCTCTACCAGGTCAGATCGGGTCGACTCGACCCGGTTTGCGGACCCAATTGACCCAAAAACTTTAAATGGCTATAACTTTTGATCCGGAGGTCCGATTTGAGTGGTTCAAAAGCCTACGGACTCAGAATTTTATCCTCTATCATTCTAGGGTAATTTTATGGCCTAAAAAATTAATTTTCCAAGGGACCCAGTATTTGAAAAATTACAAATTTTATGGTAATTTATGTGTTTTGGTTATTCTCTAATGTTCAAGGATGTTTTATGAAAGTTTTATGTACATTCATTACTATTAAATTCATCCCTAATAGTATCATTCCAAATATAATAGAATTATACAACCAAAAACAAAAATTCATATCAATGGCCAAATCATTTCATCAAACGAATTAAAATTAATAAACATGCTTTGTAGGCCAAAATTAATCATCAGAACATATCATCTCATATCAATGGCCAAATCATTTCATCAAACGAATTAAAATTAATAAACATGCTTTGTAGGTTAAAATTAATCATCAGAACATCTCATACATACATTTAACTCAAAGCATCTCATACAATGCAGCACATGTATGGGGAAACACAGACATTAATTTCAATAACCAGGCTCTGATACCAATGTTAGAATAAAATTTATACGAAGAATTTAATGCGAAATTACTTACTTGATTCAGAAATAATGCTGATTTCCACATTGATGCTTTGATTCACACGGTGAACAAGAATCACACCGAACTCCTTGTTGTTTTCACGATGATTACACCCACTTCCCAATATGTATTCGTACAGAGAAAATAGAGAGCGAGAGCCAGAGAAACTTTTTTGATCATTTTTTAAAAAACTTAATTCTGATATCATTGTCTCTCTCCTGATATATCTTTATAACTGCACTAGCAGCTATTACTCGTTTTCAAAAAAATAGGGGGAAGGTGGTTATCAGAATAACCACCTCCAACTTTTTGAATTTAAATAATTCCTTCTTTTTCTATTTAATATATATAAGATGTGGGTCCCTATTATGGGTGTACCTCACATCTATATTTTACAGAATGAATATGTGACACACACTCATAAGTCTGCCGAGGATGATGATAACGATTGTGCTTTACAAACTATCGATGAGGCAGATGAAGTGCAGAAAATTGATTTGGCAAGATCGCATGGTGTTGGTAGCTCGAAAACCTTGTCTAATTGAGGGAATTGAGGGAAGTTCTTATGAAAAAGATGATCTAGAAATTGAGGGAAGTTCTTACCGCTTCAAAATAAATCCGGATCCATTAGCAAGAGACTGTCTAAAATCTCAACCTTGGAATCGTTTTTCCTTGTTTCAACTCAGGAACAAGGTCCCATTGAGGAGTTTCATGATGTTAATATTGAGATAATCCAAGGACGGAGTGAAATGATCGATGTTGAAACCCCCAAAGAAGATGACTTGCCTATTCTTTCTCATGGCCTCCATTTGAATCCTTCAATGACTGTTTTGAACGAAGATGGGACACACACTCGTGAACCTTCCAGGAATGATGACAACGGTTGTGTTTTGCAATCGGCCGATGATGTAGATGCAGTTGAGAAAACTAGTTTGGCAAGATCGCATGGTGTTTGTAACTCTGAAACCTTGTTCAATGAGTCAGCTAAACAAAATCCAATTGTTGGTTCTTGTGTAGATGTGACTGGGAAAAGAACAGCACGCCCAAATGAGATACGTGATAGTGACGTAACATCAAAATGTAAATCTTTCTTACTCTTACCTGATGATTCATGTTCATTGGAGCAGAATTTAAGGTATTTTGTGGAAATATGTCGTCGACTCCAGCAGGATGGCCATGTGACAGAAGAATTTAGATTGAAATTGCTACGATGGTTTTGCTTCAGGTCGACAGAACAAGAACGTGTGATAGTTAATACTTATATTCAAACACTGAATGATGATCCTAGAACATTGGCAAGACAACTTGTTTACTCCTTCAACGAGATTGTAGCTAGAAATAGCTCGAGATATTGACTCTTGCACTTGTCACATTAAATACAAGTGTTTTTATACATAATTTCATTGCTTCAAGACTGTCACTTTACAGCTGGCAAATCCCCCCAGAATATTTTTAGGCGTTTTCATTAATCCCCTTTGAAGTGATCGCTTTTAGAGGGTAGGACCAGCCCTAATAATATGGATTTACATTGCTGAAGATAGTAGCTCTTCTTTGTTAAGAAGGAATATCTTCAAACATAATATTATTTACTATTTTCCTACATTATCCCAATAATTTTCATCATTTTGATGGCAACTATGGATGTTAGTATTGATATTTGTGCTCGTTATCTTAAATTGATGAAGATACACAAAAGGACAATAGATTTATTTGAACTTTCGTTCTATTGTGTCTTTGATGTTTTTATATTCACGTTCATATAGGAAAAGTTTGACTATTTTGTGGTATTCACTAAGCATATGACTATTTATTCTATCAATTTAAATTTAATCTATTGTCTCCTTAGTAGAAAATATCTTTTATTGAAAAATAATTATAAATTATTAAAATAATAAAAAATATTTTATATATTTCATCCTAAATATAAAGCGTTTGATGGAAATTAACTTCCCTTTTTTTAAGAGGAAGTTATTTTCGTTTACTACCATAATTCAAAGTATCATTTTCTTTTAGTAATAAGGTATAAAGACAATATGCTACTCCTTTGTCTATATAAGAATATATGAGATTTTCTTATAGAAAATGACTTCCTAAAAACAATCAAACTCTTAGTATAAATCAATTTTATATTATCATCTACTCATATATTATTATGTTAATAAAAAAATATTAAAAACTCTTTTATTACTACTAAAAATTCTTAATTAATATTGCTTTTTCAATAATACATCTTTTTCTCATTTATTGATAATATAAAATATTTTATACTAATAATGAATAAAATTTAAACTCTTAGGCAACATGATTTTATATATATTTTTATTTTTTTAAAATGAGATGTATGAAGTATTTATGATCGCATATATTAGTGCTTAATGAGGTGGGCGAGAAGGATTGGGCTAGGGCCTACATAGGTCAAGCCCATTTAGGCCTTGTTTACTAAGACTTGCATTTTATGTAAGCATATTTTAATTGATCCAGTTCATATAAAAACTCGCAAGCTTTGCTTTATGAACAAGACAGGCTTGGCCCATGCACCAGCCTGCAGCCGCACAAATCCAATTCGCACAAGTGGAGCCCATTTAAATGCATATTTTTATGGACCTATTTTTAGCAAGTCCAATCTAAGAAAAGATTATGAACCAATCTACTAGGTCCGCAAGTCGAAGGCTTATTAAATACCTCTAATCGCATAAGTAGTCATTACAAAGCTAGTCTAATATTAGATTGAAATAAATATAGTTGTTTAAAGATAATCATGCATATGTGTCACAATGTATTTCTACTCATCTTGGGTAATATAATAATCTTAAATTATCTTTAATTATTATGTCCTTTCTTACTTAGATTATGTGTTTATTAAAAATTGCAAAAGATGTGTCATCTAGATTAAAGGTGGGTAGGAAAATTTAACCCATCCAAACCTATCAAAAAATAAGAAAAGGGGCCTAACAATTAAATAACTCTGTTCATATTGTTCAAGTCCGAATTGAAAGGTGTTGACTAACCCAACCTAATCAAGAATGACCTTTCTATTATTACTATTATTTTGCCTACATTATACCCAAAATAACATTGTTTAGGCCATTATATGTAAGCCCATATCTAGCTTTCAATAGTGATCAAAAGCGTTTCATTTAGTTCAAACCCTAGTGGCGTCCTTCTCTATGATTTCCTCTCATTTTTCATGGCTTCTCAGTTTGTTTAACCATGAATCCCTCCCAAACCTATCACTGTTTCTTCATCAAATCCATAAATCCTTCAATTTTTATTCAGATGTCACCAGTGTTTAGCATATGTATAAGTAGGTTTGGACAAATAGCTTTCTTTTTTTTTAAGAAACCTTGAAGACATTCTCCATATCTCCACCAAACTACAGCGCACATGCATTTTTCTTGGCTTTTCTTGAAGCCCTTTTAGTTTGTGCCTTATAGACATATTTCCTTCTTCCACTATTTTTTAGGCATTTGAGCAAAATCTTTTCCTAGCATGGTCGAGCCTTTAGAATCCTTTGTTAGTTATTAGTTGTGATAGGTATGCTTAATTTCTTTAGTATTTAGGTTTTTAGGTTAAGGTTTTTAATATTCTTTTCATGGATTTGTAATTTATCATGTAGGCATCTAGAATTTAACATGTTTTATAATCAAAAGGTCATTGGTATGCAATTTAATGTTCTGAGTTAGTGCAATTTCATTCTTTTAATCTTCATTTAGGATTTGAATGGGAAAAAAAATTGAAATGGTTGCTTGATGATATTCTACAGGTTGTTGATGACATATAGATGCCCTTATTCCTTGTTGCTTGTGCCTTGATCGTAAAAGTGGAGCTTGCACTAGAATTGTTTGAGACTCCATTATATGTTATGGAGTGGTTCACTTTTCAAGTCCTTTGTCAATCCCTTAATTTTTCTTCTAATACTAAGAATATAAGTTTCATGCTTCAAACTTATGTGTAGTTGGGTGTTGAATCTCATCAATTTCTTGTTAATATTTTGTTTTAGGTGTGAAAATATAGCCACAAATTTTGTGGATATGAAGTTTATGATTTTTTATTTCTCTAGAAAATTCATAGTAGATTTAGTGAATTCAATTTGCACAAAAGGAAGAAGGTACCATTATTGAAGAAAATTTAGAGATTTTTGCTTGTTCTGCAAAGAACACTTGCATACAGGAAAAACTTTCATATTGAATTCCAAAGTATTGTTCCAGTGATCATCAACTTAATCATATAATTCTGTTATTTGGTTTGTTTTCATAATTTTAGAATAAGTGTGAAAGCCTAATTATTAAATTGGACTTTAAAAATAATTTAGGGCGTGCAAAATAATATCAACTGACTTAAACTAACAAAATCATTTTAAATTCAATCGATTTAAATTAATTTAAAATACAAATGGGTTAGTTAAAAAATTTTGATGATTTCAGCTAATGTCAATTGGTTGTGGTTTTATTCTTTACAACTTGTATTAAATTAAACCTAATTGAGATATATTATATACATATTGTATTAAATGTTATGTATTTTCTGATTTCTGAATATACATAAGTATATTCGATGATGCGGTTAATATTATCGTAATCTTTAATGCAAAAGAACAAATCATTTGAAAAAATTAGAATTTTTATAAACATATTAAATATTATATGACTTGAATGAGTAACAATGATATTAGTGCATAAATATAATTGAATTGAACACTGTACATAGTGTATATTGTGTGCGAATAGAAAAATGATACTAAAAAAGTGATATCATAATTGAAATAAATCATTATAAACTTTCTTAAATTGAAAGATTTGTTTTAATATAGTTTAGTAATAAAAAATAATCAGTTTTGAGTTTCTTCAATTGTGATTCAATTAGAAATGAATAATGGAATTTTAAATTGAATTCAATCAAATCTAACTACTACCCACTCTTAAAAAAAAGCTAATAAGCCTAAAAGATTTTAAATTGGATTAACCTACCTTGACTCGCCTATACCCAAAATTCACCTAAACTCAATTAAGCCCACCCCTAATTTAAATGCTCATATGAAATTAAGATATTCTCATATCAGTACTAAACTACTTATGTATATTAGACAAGCAAATACATAATTTAAGTCATAGTTACCATTAGAGCTAGCAAGAAATCAAGTCAAGTTAAGCTAGACTTCATTTAGACTCAACTTAATTTAATTTTATTCAACTTATGACTTTGCTCAAATTCATTTCAAACTAATTTTTTTAGCTTAAGTTTAACTTGAATTGAGCTCACAATTAACTCAGTTCAATTTGATAAATTCAAATTAATGTTCAAAAAGTAAAACTGGATCAAATGTTCAACCAAAAAAGTTTATGAACTGTACGCATATTTGATTCAACTTATCACTCAAAATAAAAAAATTTTAAAACCTTACAACAAAATTACTAAACCAATATCAAATCGGCTAATTAGCATGAATTGGTTATTGTCTTATAGTTCTTACACATTCAAATTTTCTCAATATTATTCCCATTTTTTAACAAGAATATTTACATCCACCCTTTATAATAGTCGATGTGAGTGAAGTTTAAAGAATTTTCACACCCTCCCACCCCTCTTTTAAACAATATTCTTAAATTGCATTTACCTCAATCATGCAATTAAATTCAAAATGAGAATGACTTTAATAATGTCTATTATTAACTCTACTTAATATTCTATTTTAATTATACAACAATGTATATGCACCAAAAATGAAATTTGAAATTAGATTTTGAATAAAAATTAAGGGTTATCATTAAATATAAGATGAAAAGAAAATTTGTAAAATTCAATCCAATGGAAATAAAAAATTCAAGATATAATTTTAGATCCTATTTTCAATACCTATTATATTTTCCTTAATTATAGGGCAAATTCAGATGAAAATATCAAATTATAATTATTATGGTTACTATTTTTTCTTCATAATAAGTATTTAATTTGGAATTTATATATATTACAAAAGAATTTATAATTAATATATATATATTAATTAATCTTAAATTATTTATATTATTCAAGTTAGCTTATAATACAATTAACCTAATCATCTTTAAGCTCAATTTTAACTCATTTAATATATGAACTAAATTATTTAACTTGTGTCTTGCTCATTTAGTTCATAAACTTAGCTCATCAAATTAAAAGTCGAATCAAGTTTTAAGTGTCATGCAATCTAATTTAATTCATTACCAGCCTTAATTACCATGCCTAAAAGTGTTTTGCGTGCCCCTTTTATAAAATAAAAGTAATATGATCAATATTAATGCAAGGACCAAGGAGCTATTTATTTCATTAAAAATATTTTTTTGTAGAAAAGTGTCACTTACATGTATATTGGTAAAGGATATATTTAACATTAATATCTAGAATCATGGTAATGAAAAAAATTAAGTTTTTCTTTGAAATAAAGAAAGTTACTCTCCTCATACTCTTGATATTTAATATTAAATAAATAAAATATTTTTCCTATTCTAAATTTTCATAACTATGTTTTATGAAAAATAATTTTGGCCAAAATAAATAGAACTTAAAAGTAGAGATTAATCTAAATGCCCATTTGGAATCTATAAGCCTTATTTGACAATCAATTAATTATATTAGTAATTAATTAATTTAATTATTTATTGATTAGTGGTTGACTGTATTAACTAATTTGACTAACTGATTGCATTAAATATTTTGATAAGAATATTTGATAAAAATTAGTTTTTATTATTAGCTATTTATATGTAAAATAACATATAAAGATATGAATATATTTTATAAATTATTTTAGTATTATTTTATTTTAATAATATTTTAATACTTTTAATTTTATATATTATCTAGTAAATTAATTTTTTGTAAATAATATATCATTTATAATTTATTATATATTAAATATTTCTTTAAAATTAAATTAATATAATTTTACATTTAATAAATTTACTAATAAAAAATTAATAATTATAATTATTTAATTATTGCTTCTGGTGTATCATTTGGTTGAACTATATATGTCACAATAATTTGAGATTTTTTTTGTCAAAACACCCGCAAGGAAGATTTATTATTAAAGTCTGATTTGCTTTCAAAAAATTTGCACAAATAGAGTTCGATCCAAATGCTACGTCGACGTAGAGTTTCGGCAAGGGATGAAGAGCTAGTTACTCGTGGAAGGACAGAATGGAAAATAAAAAAAATAATCAACCATAAAATGATCTTTTTATAAATCAGCTAAGACAAAATGCTTTCATATCCAACGTTTTTTAAATAGCTAAGTGCAAGATAATCAATTAATTGCCAAATATCAAAAATAATTTATTAGAGTAAGTTAAGTAGCTAATTTAATTAGAGCAGTAAAAAACCATTCAATAAATCATTTGTAAAACATCATCGTAGCCTAGCCTGATTTAGATTTCCCTTGATTTCACATATTTAGTTAAACAACAAAAGTTAGGTCAATAAGTACACCCATTTAATCAATTAGACTAGCCAATTTTTTTTTTTTCAAGGTCGACTTGCCAAGCCTATTAGCATTATATGCAATTTTATTTTTTTATTTTGATTTATAATCAATATACAAATCTATCAGGTCTATCCTTTATTCATTTTTTCACAAACTATCTATCAGACCATTTTTTTTTTCAACTGATGCTTGGTATCTTGAATCATTTTTTGATGTTTTTTGTTTTAATATTCTGGCAAATTTAGTTTTACTGCTGTTTTGACAAGGAATAAATTGTAAGTGAAAAAAAAAATATGGATCGGATTTATTCCTTTGTTTTATTAATTCTTGCATGATTTTCTAGAATAATTTTTACAATATCATGCACATGTTATGCATATCTAAACTTAATTAATTAGGTTATCAACTTATTTAAAGCGTTTTAACTCTTGACCTATGTCACAAAGTATTCACGGGATGCCATATTGCGAAAAACGATAATTTTATTAAGAAAATAAATAAAAATATAAGTTTTTATTAATTTAAAAAAATACAAAAAATAATTTGGATGAAGCACATCTTTAAAATGAGGGGCTTGTTATAATACCTCCAAGGATTTAAAACTGGGGGTGATATGAGTCACTGAATGAAATTATAAAAAATCTCAATAATCTCATCCAATAATTTAGATTTTGTCACACCATTCTGGATTTTAAAACCCTAGGATACTTTAGAATTTCTCTTAAAATGATCAAGAATCTAATTATCTATGAAAAAAGTGTTAGACATTCCACAGCAATTGTTTCAATAATAGTTATCATAAAACAAATTGTATAAAATATTAGGATTTAAATTTAATTCATTGTTAACGTAAACTATCTTTATACTATCACTTATTTATATATTACCATATAAAAAAAAATTTAAAACCTCTTTAATATATTAAAATTTTTTTAATTACTTCTACTTTTTCAATGATATGTTTTCTTCTTTTTTACTAATATTATAAAATATTTTACCATATTAATGAATCAAATTTAAACTCAAAATATTGAGGCTAAAATATTCTTATTTATCTCTCAGAATATACAATACTGATAAAACAATAACAAAATGAATTAAAAACACATTGTTCAAATCTCCTAAACTTGCTACTAAAAAAAAATGGACACATTGAGTGGCCGAATCTATTAACGTAGAATATAAGGAAATGGACGTAAAAAAAATAAAAAGAAACATAAATTAAAATTTAAAATAGATATTTACATTTAAAAAATGAAATTTGTGTTGATTTAAAAACAAAATAGAAAAATAAATAAATATTTATAAAAGATGAACCTATAATAAAAGTGCCTGCATAGTCAAAAAAGGATCAATTTTATATAGGTTAAATTTTCATTTTTATATTTTTTGAAAAATATAATTTTTTACAGAGAAGGTGAATAGAGTTTTCTTTAAAAAAATTTAAAAATATTTTTAGGTTAAAATTGTAAAATGTAAATAATTCTAAAATATAATGTAACGTGGGATGGAATGTAGTTGGATGAAATATAAAAGAAATATTTCTCTCCCTCCCTCCCCCTCTCCAAAAATTGAAATGGATTCATTATTAATACAATTTATTAATCTTCTCAATGAATGAATTATCAACAAACTTACAACTAAATTAATTGATGGAAAAAAAAAACTCAATGGATGATAACTAATATGCTTTAAAATAAATCAAGAGGATAAATAAAACAAAATAATTAAAGTTTATTAAAATTCAAAAACAATAAAAATTACTAACAAATTAAAAAAAATAAAGATAAATCCCAATGAAAATTTTTTTTTATCGGTAACTAAAACACCAATTAAATCATCTTGGTTATTGATAAATATGATTTAAAATGTGAAATAATAAAGATAAGTGGAAAAATAATAATGAGAAAAAGATAAATTATATTTTGAAAAAGTGAAAAGAATGATAATAACTAATTAAACTTAAAAGAAAATTAATAAAAACAAATTTAAAGAAAATTAACAAAAGAACTAAAAGAAAAATGCTTTTACCAAATCATAGATTATATTGATATTCTAAAAACAAATAAAAAAAAAGGATGGGACTAGACATTATTTTTTTTTAGGGCATCTTTAATACAAGACAAAGGATATGTTATGTGGATTTTATTTAATATATCATTTGTAGTTATTAGATATCTGAGTAAATTCCCATTATTTATAGTTATAATTTAGTATATAGAATGTCATAATTTATATAGTTGTAATTTTTTGTAATAGTAGAAGTCATAAGTGATTTAAAATTGAAAAAATTGAAGTTTAAATCCAAGGGAAAGGTTTCAAAGGCAATGTCAAGTACAGGCAACTTTGTAATTAAAGTTTGCTAAAGATCATTGAATTGTGAATCACATCACTTTAGGAAATAAGAAATTGTAATCCATTAAAGGGTCATTTAATTAGAAATAACCAAGGAAAGAGAAAGAAATTGATGAATTGCCATTCTACTTATATGTATTTAGTTTTTTTTTTTTAAAAAAATCACTCTTTTTTTCTGTTTTTCTTTAATAAAATTATCTCAAATGAAAGAATAATAATTTTCTTAATTTATCGGAAGTCCGATTCTCTCATTTTGGATTTTTAATTTATTATTAGCAATAATAATAAATAATAAAATTAAAATATTAATTAAAATAATAAAAATAATTATGTAACAATTATAATAACAAATATAATAAAATAATTAATATTAATACAATAATATTTATGAAAAATAATAAAAGTAATAAAGAAAATAATAATATTAGTAAATAAAATAAATAATATTATTAGTAAAATTATAGCAAAAAATAATAATAAGACAATAATTTTAATAAAATAGTTATTTTAATAATAAGTAAAAATAAATTATTTTATCAATGTAACAATTATTAATGTGGTACATGAGAAGAATCTAATAATATGATTGGGTATACTTTTATTTTTGCATTTTCAAAAACTTTTTTTATTCTCAAAAATTATTTTCAAGTTGAATGAAAATAAAAAAAAAAGGTAGTTGATATTATAAATAAGAAAATATTTAGTTATAAAATTAATATTTAGAATAAAAAATAAATTTACAGAACAACTAAAAATTGCTTTTTTTTTTAAGTTACAATTTTTTAAAAATAGATCATAGAAACATATTACCAAACAAATTTTTAATTTTAAAAAAAATTATTTTTAAAAACAATAAACAAACAATCTCTAATTAACCAAATAAAGCGAGTAATTATAAAATATTCATTATCTCTTCATGTCTCTTTCTGTGGTTTAGAGATGCAAAAAAAATTAAGTTGAATTGAACATCCACATGTTTAAACTCGAACTTAATAATATTAAATAAGTTTAAATTCAAACTTGAACTTATCGAACTTAAAAACATCGAATTCGAGCTCGAGTTCAAACTCGAATTCAATTCAAACACGAATTCGAATTTAATCATACTAATTCGAACTTAAATAAATCTTAAGTTTCTTACTTTAAATTTCTAATCAAGTTTAAATATTTAAATTCAAACTCAAACTCAAATTATATTTAATTTTAAATAAACCTAAACAAAGTTATACAAACATATAATAATTTAGTAAATTTTTTATATTTAAATTATATAAAATATGAAAAATAAGTATATATTTTATATTAAATTTATTTAAACTTACGAACTTAAAACGAACAAGAGCTCAGTTCATTTTGGTAAACAAGCTCGACTCATTTAAGTTTAACTTGTTAAAATTAAAACTCGAACTGAATTTTTAATAAATCAATATCAAATTGCTCACAAATAACTCAATTTATTTGTATCCCTACTCTAGTTGAACTGAACAGCCCTGAATTTGAATTCTTTGAATCCTGAAAATGATTATTATGATGCATGGCTTAAATTGTTTTGCAATGAAAAATTTTTAATCGTGTGATGAGATGATATCTCTCTGATCTCTTACAAATCATAAATCCTTGACGGAACAGAATGTATCTTTTCATGCCACGAAGCCCCCCAAAGCATCATAGATAGATCCTACGGTATGAACATCAAAGGCTGGATATGTTACACACCAACTTGAAGTAGCTCGATACATTATTGTGTGAAAAACATTGTGGCACCATTTACCAAGTTCGAGAGTTCTGCGAATAGAAAGATGCCAGAAAGAATTCTGATACAAAGCATTACTTAATTGCGTACAGTCAAATGATATTGTACAGATTCAAGATGCATTGTCATTGTAAATTTAAGATAACCTCCTCCCAAGAACGTACCCAACAAAAAAAATCAAGTTATGCAACTTTCCCTAGTATAAAACTTTTCAATTTCTAATAAACTATGTCATATACTTGTATGAACAGTTTTGCAATATCGTTGAAAATTTAATACCTAGTTGGAATTCACTTGGACATGAGACATTATCAAAAATCAGAACCAAGGATGATAAGAATGTCACTTCCTCTAGAGAACAAAGTTCCATGGGAGGAAGTGAAAAGGTTGCGACTGGGACTTCATGATATGGTTGGTATATCTTGTAGCACATGCATAAAGCACATTTTAACCATGGGAAACTCAACCAGTTGTTTAACATATTTTGACAAGCAAGCACTATCCTCAAGCCCTCGTACTGAATACTATGTCATTAACCTGCTAATACTAATAAACATAACTAGGCAAAAAGATACGCAAACTATAATGGAAAACAGTACCAGAATAGTATATCACTAATCACGCATTAGGAATCATGAAAAATTAAAAATCAATTTACATGCAAATAAAGTCATTTTAAAAAAATCACAATTTTTATTAATGGATTCTTTTGTATGTGAATTTAATTCCAGAGTGTAAAATAAATGATTTCAGGAATATTTCAAGGAGAACTACTTTGTTCACTAAGTTAAGAATTATACCAAATTCAAATGGTTACAAGTTGATATATAACCAGCCTCCGTTTCTGAGAATTTTGACAAATATAGGTATCCAAATCGCATACTCCAACTTCTTCCAAAGTATCTACATCTCTTCTTTCATGTTACTCTTCAACGCACGTTATCTCTGCGGCGGGCATACCTGGTTCTGTCATTGTATCTTGGTCTATCTTGATGCCTCTGCGGCTGTGGTTCCACCCTTCTCTGTCTCTCAGGTGGCCTCTGGACAATCTCTCCATTCACAAATAATTCAGCTGCACGAAGTAGTTGGGAAAAATTAATGACAAACTGTTGGATTTGGTTCATTACATATCAAAAGACTGGAATAATTAGCCTTTCTGCTTGCATTACAACGCTACACAGGTTATAACCATTCAATTGTGCATAATTTAGAACATTTTATACACTATTTGGCAACATATAAACACATGTTATATATGAAAAGCAACACAATTGGTTTATCGAAAACAGATTGAATTAAATATAAAAATATATGACTGGAAAATAATGAATTATAGCATGACAAATTAAAGAGAAAAGTTTATGAACCCAAATGAGTGGTCATAAGAAGTGCAGTGTTTGATGTAACAACTCTAACGATTCTGCAACTCAAAGGATAATCACACAAAACAACAGAAAAAGTGGGAAACTTTTATCTGAGTCCATTAGCATCCAAAGCTAAACATCACCCCGTGAGTTATTAGCTTTGCCAAGATGGACTGCTACCAGAGGGAGGAAAATGGAAATAAGCTATAGCAATGTCAACTATATTAACCATGTAAAATTTCTCCATACACTAGTAATTGCAAGTTTGTAGCATTTCAAACTAAATTACAAATACATGTAATCATAAAATGCACAATGCTGGTGTGCATATTAGGGGGGAAAAAGAAAAGAAAAGAAAAGAAGAAAAGGCACTTAGAAGACATTTTGGCAAACAAGCAAAAGGGAGTAGAACTTTGAAACATAAAACTTGAACACTAATCTATTAAACAAGATATCATATGTTTGGTTTATATGTATCAACTCTAATGATCCTGCAACTCCATGGATTAATGAAGCAACAGAACAGGAGAACAGGGAAAATTAATGTGAGTCCATTAGCATTCAAAACTAGACATCACCCTAGGAGAGTTACTAGCTTTGCCAAGATGGACCGCTGATAACTGGAGCACAGAAGCACAAGATGGCCTTAACAATAGTTATAGTAACCATGCACAATGTTATCTGCCACAGTCTCAGAAGAGAAATTCTATGGGAAGCACAACCTCTTGAAGAGGTTGAGTGTTTTCACCATCAGATTATCTTTTTTCAAATCTCAAAGCAAATAAATTAAAATAAAAATTACATATCTCAATGCATTAAAGGCAATCTCATGGTGAAAACACTCAATCTCCCCCTATGAGGTCAAGCTCCTCATATAAATTACCCTATTCAGAATGCTGCATAGTTTACTAACATGTCATAGGATTGTGAGATGATTCTCCCAATATGTGAGTATGGACAAGTCAAATCTGATGCATCAGACTCTAATATTCGGTACAATAAGAAGCAACCCCCCATAAAACATAATCACAATACATTAGAACACAGACAAAAATCCCAATGGCTAATACTGAAAGTAAATCTATGTAAAGGTTGATATTAGAGTTGTTTCATCTCGCCTGATCTGCAGCCCAGAGAACAGTAAGCAGAGACATTTAATATAAGTCCATACATCAAAAGCTAAACCTTGAATGTAAGTTAGCTTTTTCAATATGGACTGGCATTTTTCTTTTAAAGAAGTCAAGTCAGCAACAAACAACAAAGAAAAAGGAAGAGGAGGGTATAAATTAACCAATATCAAGCTTAATGTTCCACAGAAAAATGTTAAACTCCAACTTTCTTGTAGACAAGTACTTGTAATGCAAGCGGACAATCATATAATATACATATACTGTTTAATCAGGAATAAGTCAGAAGAGTTATAATATCAGAATCCCAAAAGAAATTAAAGGCAAAACAACAGTAGAAATCTAGATAAAATGCCAAAATGGTTTCTCTGCAGTAATCATCGCCAGAAGTATGAAATAGTAGATCTTTCACAATGTCTGTGGCATCATTGTATCACCAAGATAAACAGGTAGCATGTATTAGTGGATTTACGACTTCATCATTACTTTGATCATAAAAATAATAAATCTATATATTCAGATTTTTATCCACTTGCCTCATGAACTTCATTCCATTAATTTGCAGTAAGAAAACACACAGGCAAAAGTGACAAACAAACAACTGAAAGTAATATATGGTGGCCTTAAAACTGGAAAAAGGCATCATTGGATGCGGTAATGCATCTCCAATAACAGTTCTATTTCTTCCTAAAATCCCCCCAAAGGCAGCAAAAGCTAACAAGATAAGTTGTAACTTGTAATTTGAGATGCAAAAAGTAAATTGAACAGGTAGCCATAAACACTGACCACCATAATCTTTGTATTCAGGGTCAACATACGAATCTGGGAGAACAAACAAGACGCCAGGCAACCCTGTTGACAGAAAAAGAATGAATATATACAAATGAGAGAAAAGAACGTAGACAATGAGACAAAACAGGAGTTAAACCATGATTGTCAACCCATGATTTCATCCCTAAAATTTATACAAAATGTCTATCTAATCTTCTAAATACTAGGCTTCTTGAGTCCTCCAAAACACATGCACCCAAAACATTTGGAGGATGAAATACATAGTGAGTAGAAATTTCAGGGATGAAATCATGGATTTTCTCAACAAAGCAGAGATGCAAGTAGCAAAGCAACTCTATTGCAAACCTTCCAGCTTATTAGAGGTCTCCTCGTCAATTTCACACCCAAATCCGAAGTACCTCTCGCATGAAACATTGTAAATCTTCTTCTTAGCCTCTTCCTCACTAAAAAAACAAGAAATGCAACATAGACATAATTAATAGCATATAACTGCAAAAAGTAAGTAACAGGGATACTCACACTGACTAAGCATAACCCAAAATATAAATGATTTCAAAACAGATGTCAGCAAAACACACACCCGTGTATTATGTTTGCATTGCCATGAGATCAAATATCAATAGATTATCAACATTCATTAAACCAAGTATACGCTTTCAGGAAATCCATCACACAGAAACAGACAAGAAATGGAAATGGGTACCTCCCAACAACTTTGGCAAGGGTTTAAATATAACAATCAATCATCTGCTGTTTGGTGGCACCCTCACCCCCAGGTTTATCCATGACAATGAGCCAGTGCTCATAGTCACAGCCAGGGAAAAGGGGGGCCATCTCAGTGGGTGGACGTTCACTGAAGTTCGAGTTCGAGTTGAGGGGCGAATAGGCCGAGTTACCGGCTCGATTCACACGGCACCGGACAGCGGTGAATGGGGTGGCGGCAGTGGGGCACGGTGACAGTGATCGGACAGCATTGGAAAGAGGGGATAAGGATCGACGGCCAAGGATGAGAGTCGGAACGCAAGGAGGTTTGGTGATGGTGGTGGCGGAGAGAAGGCGTTTGGGAAGGAGGAGACAGAGACGAGCAGAGGAGCTGGTAACAACTCGCGTTAAGGTTAGCGCCATCATCGACTCGAACGGAGGAGGAAATGAGGGTTTTGGAGTTGGGACGGTGCCGCCTGCGTGCGGTGGATGACAAGGGTTTCCATTTTGATGAATGGAATAAAATAAGTATAAAGATAAAAATTATTAAAAATTTTATTTAACAAGTAGTATCTAATGAAAATATTTATTTCATAAAAAATATTTATTTTATATTAAAATTAATAAAATAAATTATTTTTTATTCATGAATTGATTTTTATACATATATTTTTATATATATTTTAATATTATCATTTATTAATATATGATAAAATTATTAATTTTTTAATATTTTTCTATTAAAATATTTTAATAATTATATTCTTAATAATAAATTTTAAAATATGATATTTATTCTTTAAAAAATTTAATATAAAAATTTAGTAAATTAGAAATTTTATTCTTTTATTGTAGAAATTTTTTTATAATTATAATTTTGACAATAAAAATTTTTATTATTAATTATATTGTATATTTTGATAATATTAAGTTATTTAATAAAATATTTATTATTTTTTTGATGAAATTATTATATTCTTTAACTCTGCTTTTTCTATTTCATTCCATTAAAATTTTATTATACTAAATATGAAAAATGAAATGGAATATTTATTTCATTCCTTATTATACCAAACAAAATTATAGAATAATTATTTCATTCTATTCTCATTCCTTTTTTTATTTGTATTTCATTTCATTCAATCAAAGAGTATTGTTAAAATGTCTTCTTTTTCATTTTGTGCTACACCTTATCTTCATCATTTTTTCCAATACCTTTGGGTGCTCCCACTTTTGGAATCATAACCCAAGTAGGGCTAACCATAAGTTAAGCCAACCTGTGAGTGATTCAAAATTCAATTTGAGTTTTAACTCAATAAATTAAGCTCATAATATAAATAAACAATATATAAACATAATTATGTAGCTTATATTTTTAAATAAATTAAGTATAAGTTGATAAAAGCTTTACATATTTGTATCACGAGTTAGCTTGATATACACACATAAAATAAAAATAAAAATAAAAATATATAAATATACATATTATAACATATAATATATTTAAAAAATTATTTAACAACATTAAATTTTAAAATTTAAGATAATATATATTTTTATTATTAATTTATTACTTCAATATTTTTTAAATGAATTTCAAATATTATTTTACTTAAAAAATATAAAATAATTAGACTAACAATGGTTAATAATTTTCATTTGTAGATATTATGAGAATGAAAATCAAATAGTAAATCTTTAATAAATAATTTGTTAATTTTAGTTCTACAAGTCAAATAATTAGATATATAACTTTAAATTGTATTCTTTCAAAAAAATTAATAATTTTGTATTTATAATTTAAATAATTAGTCTTTGGCCTATACCAAAAGTTTTAACCTAGACTAAGGACTATAAGTTTAAAAGTTCAATCAAATTTATGCTTTAGGTTGATAAGTGTTCAACTTAAAGTGAGAGATTTTTTCCTTGTGAGTGTAGCCAAATCTATTAGTTCAAATTTTGGCTAAAAACACTATGTTGGAGGAAAAAGAGTTATCTCCTAAAGAGCCAAAATATGATATGGCAATAGAATTGCCTAGTATAGAGACACTTGGAGGTGTAAGAGACATTTCAAGATGTTAGTAACATAACTAGAAACCACTCATCAAAGAATATAAATAGTCAATTAAGAGATTCCAAAAGGATCTTTTTGTCAAAATCATATCTGACAAGATAACACATTACTTATTACTTTTATCTAACATTCATTTATAATTCTTGTAAATCTTTGAATGTAAGCAAGTCAGGACCTTAATTACCAAATCCATCTATCACACATATTTCTACAAGCTTTATTTATTTTTCATTATTTAGATGTTTTTTTTCCTTTAAAGGACTCTATGAAGGTTTTCTTCTTGAATTGCATTATTGGCCAATTTTATATATTGTGACTCATTTATATGTAATTGTGTTTTTTTTATCATTTAGTGCTACCAATTTAATGTAGTATTAACTACTTTTAATTGCATGAATGCTTATGTTTAGAACTTCGCTAGCAAACTGAGTTGAATCGCTCTCTTTTGTGACTAAGCCAAAGTCTTCATGACTAAATTGTAAATTTTTAGCTAAAATAAATTGGACACCTAATGAGACCCAGTAAAATTATTTCTAATTCTGATGCACTTTGTGCCTTTCTATTTATCTAATTAAGAAGTGGTATAATTTTACCACCTTTCATTATCAATCCTAATGGAAAATATTCTTTTGGCACTGCACTTGGCACCACATATCATAACCCCTTATTTAGCGCGATGTTAGAAATATTAAGCCATGAGATGTAGATATTAAAATTTTATAACTATAAATGAGGCTTCTAGAATTCATGCATAAAATCTAGATAATAATATGCTAAACACAATACCAAATATAGGAAGTTAGAATAATAATAGGCTAAATAATGGTCATAATCAACATCCAAATTCCTAGAATGTTCAGAATATGGCTAATCCAATCCAAAATTAGAATTATAAAAAAAGTAACTAATGTAATAATAAGCCACACAACCAAAAGTAATAGAGTTTAAAAGTCAAATACCAACAACAAAAAGTTGAATAGTGGTCAATGAAGTAATAATAGGGGGCTTGTAAGATCTAATGGATTACTTATAGGGATGCCTTATGGCATAAAGTAAACAAACAAGAATAATAAAATAATTGCTTAAAACAATCGAAATGCTTAAGCCAAAAGAGTTAATGTTGAAATGGCCAAAGAAGATGGATGTAACGACCTTATTAGCAATAATTTAGTTGCTATGAGAGAATAAATGGATAAGAGTAAACACAACATGATGCATATGGTTTTTGCAGAATCTAACTACAATATTAAGGTTAACCTTTAAAGGAATGGCTAACAATTAAGAACATATTACTTAGATTAGAGGTAGATAGGCCCAACAATTTGGTTCTTAGTAAGATGAAGAGCTAACAATAGAAAGTGAAGAATTTGAAATTAATCTAGAGCCTAAAGATGATGTAGAAACTAACCTTAATTATGGTCAAGTAAGACTAGTAAAAAGAGGAAAACATATAGTCTAAAAGAGTATGGTGCATGAGAAAATATTTAACAACCACATTAAAAGATGCTAAATTATTAAAATTTCAATCTGAATCAGGAAGTACCATGTCATTACAATGAATATGCAAATCCAAGGCATCGAGATCAAAGAAATCAAAGAGGCTAAGGCTAAATAATTCAAAAGTTGATAAAAGACTCTTAGATCAGTTAGGTGGCCAAGGATCATTTCCAAATTACTAAAAAGCATCCTAAGAGTGGATTTATCATATAGAATTGCCTAGAGGATTCAAAATGCTAAAGGTCATAACTTTTTTAAGGAAGATGATCAATTCATAATCAAACACATTGCTCTATTTACAGCCAAATGCAAAGAGTTGGTTGGTAATGAGTTTTTAAAGTTAAGACATTTTTCTCTTTAATTAACCTATATAATCTTTTCCTAATATACAAGTTTGCCATTAAATTTAGTACACTTATGGTCTCAAATGAAATGAATGTTCCATGATTAGTTCTATTGAAGAGAGACTAAGATTAATTTAGTTGACTTGATGTATATTCGTAAAAGTCCAATGGAGTCAAAAGAAGACTACTTTTTAGATGCTTTACCCAAGTAGCCAAAAACGAAATGGCTAGGATTGCAGTGGCTAGTTTTGACTACACTATTCACAAGAAGCTCACTAACTAAAACATTACTAATATTACTTAATTGGTTAACAAGATGCAACAAATAGACTAACTTCAAAGAGAGAAAGACAAAAAGATAAAGAAAATTAGCTTCAAAAGAGATCTTAAAAAAGAAAAAATGGCCTACATTGAAAAAGATATAGCTAATAATCATAGCAATAACAAGGTCCATGTGGTAAACTTAAACCTACCTCACCATCCACCTATACATTATTGAAAAATGTTGAAATGAAAGATTAAATGGGCCTTGTGAAGAAAAAATTTATTCTTTTGATTTAAGTAAAACTAATTAAAATTTTAATCTATTATTAAAAGATAAATAGTTAAAATTATACAAAAGACACTAAATTTTGTCCAAAAAAGATATAAAGGAAGAGAAATACTATAAATATCATAACATTTTCAGCCATAATAATAACAATTATGTCCATTTCAATGATATTATTGAGAAAAACCATCAAACAAGGAAAATTGACATTTACCGATGAAGGTAAGGAGATGATAATGGGTGAAAATGCCTTCCTAACCTAATCTAATTATGTAGAGCTAGATAGTGATTTTGACTTATTTGATATAAGGCTAATATGGTCTATTATGAAAAGGGAATGACTAACCAATCCTAAAGACTAGAAGATAATAGTGATTTATTTAGATTACAGTTCAAAGTAGTATTCTATGAAGAGGAAAAGGTTAAAAGCTACATAAAGTTAGATGAAAACTTATTTTATATTAACATTAATATGGTCTATTATTACAAGTATGATGATCTTCTTAATGCATCCTTCTTCCCAAAAGCTTTTACTTTAAAGAGAAAAGACAAGTTGAAAATGGATCCCCTTAAATATGACTTCAATATTTTAGCAGGTAATTTCCTTGGTTTTTTTTATTCACGAAAAAGGGGAGTAAAGTCAACAAGAATAAAACCAAAGCTATCATGGAAATATCACCATTGACCACTAAGAAAAAGCAATAATATTCTTAAGAAAAGCCAACTTCTTAAGGTGGTTCACATCAAATCTATCTAATTGAACAAAAGTGTTCTTAGAACAACTTAAGCTAAAAAGTAAAGAACAATTTATATGGTAAACCAAACACTAAGCTACATTTGAAGACGTTAAAAAATATCTAACCAATCTAGTGGTAATGTCTTCATTTATTTCAAGTTAGCCACTTAAAATGTTTGTTTCAACCTTGGAAGATGTAATTAGTTATTTTCTAGCTTAAGAGAATGACAAAGTAAAAGAAAGAGCAATTTATTATTTATCTAGAGAATTAAATGTAACTAAACAAAAGTCTTTAGCAATTGAAAATTTATGTCTTGCTTTATATTTTTTATAGTTTGAACATAAATATTATTTACTACCAATTGCAATTTTAGTCATAGTTGAGTTCCATATTTTGAAGTATATGTTAGCATAGCCTTTCATACTTGGTCAAGTAAAAAAATGGGTTTTAAGCTTAACTAAAGTTACCTTGTAATATTGTCCTTTGAAAGTAGTAAAAAGTCAGGTTTTAATCAACTTCATCGTTGAACATTGTAAATAACCAATTAACTTTGTCGAAATCAATTATTGGAAATTGTAGTTTTTTTTTACAATTCATGTCATAGGTATGGAATGAGTTATGGAATTTTAATCATAATGCTACAAGGCTAGCTAGTTGAATTCATGTTTTCTCTAAATAAAACATGCTCAAATAATGAAGCCAAATATGAAACATTAATAATCGGCTTAAAATTATTGTTAAAAAAAAGGCTCGTAATGTAAAGATATATGATGATTCATAATTAATTATTAAACAAATTACTCAAGAATATAAGCATGTGAATCCAAATATGATTAACTATTTAGCTATTTTAGCTAGATTATTATATGAATTCAATGATGTTATAATTAGCCACATATTAAGAATAAAAAATGAAAAAGCAAATCTATTAGCTCAAATAGCTTCCAAGTATTAACTTAATGATTCAAAATTGGCTAGTGCAAACTTAGAACTAGTCAAAAATAGAGAATTACTATATACATGTGTTGAAACTACCTAAAATGATTAGAGGAAGATTTTAATTGATTACCTTGAAAATCCCTTTAGTAATGCAAACGGAACAACGAAAATCAAAGCAATAAAGTTCATTTTAATTAAAGGGGAATTATATATAAAAAGGTTTGAAAGCCAATTGCTAATGTGTTTGGGAAATGCTGAACCTGTTTTAGCTATAAGGGAAATACATGAAAGAATATGTGGGGCACATCAAGCCAGTAAGAAAATAAGATAGATTTTGGTAAGACAAGTTGTGTTTTGGCCTAAAATGATTAAAGATTGTATAAATTTTGCCAATGGTTTCAATAAAGTGTGAAAAACACAAACTAGTCCAAAATAATACTAGTAGCTACACTAAAATATATAATCAAATATTAGCTATTTAGAGGACGGGCTTTAAACATAATTAGTAAAATTTATCTTTCTTTAACTAAAAGCTATCATTTAGTCTATAAAGAGATTAAGCAAATTGATATAATAAATTTTGTCAAAAATAAATTAATCATGAGATTCGGCTTACCTAATACTTTAATAATAGATCAAGAAACTATTTTTATAAGACAAAAAAAAAATTATGCCAATTCTAGAGGAATCAAGATGTTAACTTGACTTCCTACTATGCTTAGGCTAATAGACAAGTTAAAATTGTAGATAAATTAATTATTAATATAATAAAAAAATATTGACCAATATCCTTGAAATTGGTACCAAATGTTGAAAATGCACTTTGAGTAATTAAAAATTCACCTTAAAATTCAACTAGGGTTACACCGCATAAATTAGTACATGGTCATGATGTTATGTTACTAATCGAAATCACAATGTAAGCATTAAAAGTACAAAAATATAATGAATTATTGCAAGCCACATATCATAACTTGATGGTTGAAGAGCTAAAGGCATTAAATGAAGTATGTTAAAGTGCTTTAGATGCTTTGGTTCATAACAAGGAAAAATTAATTAAACAATATAACAAACATGTGAAAGTTACAAAATTTATTCAAGGCCAATTAGTATGGAAAGTTATTTTACCAATGCAAGTTAAGTCAAATTTTGGCAAATTATCATATCATTTAGAAGGACCATAAAAAAATTTTCAAAGTGTTTAATGGAAACAATTATAAGATTAGAAATATTAAAAATGAGAAATTCAAAACAATAAACAATAAATACTTAAAGCTATTTAAACTAAGCATTTATGAATTAAACATTGGAAGTAAGTCGAAATTAAGTTCTATTCGTTAGGCTAAAGCTTTAAAGTTATGAAAAATCTTATACTAAGAGTTTTAGCTATAATTATACAAGATTAAAGCTAAAAATCAAGTATAAAGACAAAACCTAACTAGCCAAAAACTATTCAAAAATCCTTGATCACAAAAATCAAAGCTACATGATACTAAAAAGAAGACTACAAATTTTCCTTGAAATTAATCCATTTGGCCACTATAGAAGATTTAAGATCTAACATTGCTTAATAGCTATTTGCCATATTTTTCAGCTAATCTTTGACAAACTTAAATTCATTGATTGCATCTTCACAACTTTGTTTCAATTCTTGTTCTTTGGCTTTAATAACATTAAACTTAGTGTTAACGGTTGGTCGATATACTCCCAAGTAATGCAATTCTTGTTGTAAAATAGCAATTTTATCTTTTAGATATGAGATCTTTTTGTTAAAGACTAAGATCTTCTCATTACAAGCTTTATGTTTAGCCACTAATGCTCTTTTACATTCTTTGCCAATTATGCCAAACTCAATTAAGTCTTGCTTTTTCTTGGACAAGCCTTCATAGATTGTCTCAATAGTCATGACTTTATTTACATCATAATTAAAACCTGATCATGATTAGTATGGATTTTACTATTCAATTTCTACTAGCCTTAACATTATTTATATAAAATTTGCCTATTGAAAATCTATAATATCCAAAATTTAAAGTTATATGAATTTTAAAGCTTGTGGATAATTATTTATTTATTTGGTTAATATTGGTTTTACATTTATCTTCCAAAATAAAAAGTTCTAGAATATTGAAGATAAGTCTTATTAAATTAATGGTTAGATTAGTTTTATTTAAAAGAGATGGTTGAGATTTAAAGAAGAAATGCGCTTACAATGCACCATGGTATATAGGATAAAAACTTAAGGTTACATTTATTTATTTTTCCTTCCCCTTTTTGTGTTAAGTCAACTACTGCTCCCTCTTTTTACTCTTTTCAAAAAAATTTCTACGCAGTTTCTCTCCTACTTTTTCTTTTCTTCTAGTAATTTCTCTATCTCGTCAATCCCACATTTCCTCTCTCTTGGTTTTTCAGCTACTTCTTTTTGGTTTTCCAGCCACCACCACCTTCCTCTCTCTTCTCCTCTTTCTGTTTTTCTTGTCCATCCCATCCTCCGTTACTGGCGTTAAGGCTAGTTTTTTTTGTTGAGGAGCAGTCGTTGGTCACCGAAACATTCCTGTGCGCGTCATCCTAGCCAGTAACTTGTGGGTTTCTTTTCTTTTCTTTACATCCTTCTTCATTTTCATGTACTTACTATTGTCGTGGCTAGTGTTTTTTACTGCTAGTGTTAGCAGTACCAGCATGGTAGTTTATCTTCACTGCTTCTAGTTGCTTTCTTGCTTATGGAATTATTAGAAGCATCTATTGAAGGTTGGCAACCCGTGATCACAGGACTCTTGCATCCAACAATTGAGAGCTGCTTGAGCTCCTCTGCGTGCTCTTCACAGCTCCAACAACGATTGGGCATCTGAATAGTAACAGGGAAGCAATGTGAGCAACTGCATCTTCATGTGTTTTAGGTAGGTGAACTCGGAGAAGCTCCTTTGATTTCTACTGTGTCAAGTGATTTGAAGAAAAACTATGTCTCTATGTGCGTTTAATATCGAGAATTATACATACCAAAAAAAGAGGGAATTAATAGTTAGTTTCATAAAATAATGATAATGATATGTTCTTGTGACAAAGTGTCAGTATACGTAGTATTTGAAGCTTGATTTGAAAAAACTCTTAGTCATGAAAGCTTTTAATTTCCTTATGATAATTCCAAGGACATATGAGAGTAATGATAGGGGATTGGATTAAATGGACACTTATTATGGTATTAAGTTTTTACTATTTTATTTATTTGGTCTTGATTTTAAAATTTTCATAATATGATAATATTCTCATTGGTAGTTATATATTGTAGACTAGAGAGTCCCTTCTTAAAAATATTTTTAAGCTACATGATAATATAGGAGAAGAAGATGATCAATTTATATTGTAAAATGTTAAAATAAAATGATTA
This sequence comes from Sindora glabra, assembly GCA_020226215.1. NCBI lineage: Eukaryota > Viridiplantae > Streptophyta > Magnoliopsida > Fabales > Fabaceae > Sindora > Sindora glabra. The sequence goes on along the minus strand of CM035231.1, from coordinate 23,776,574 downwards.
TAGCATTCTTACAACAAAAAGTTTTAATATTTCATTTATTTTATGTTTAGCCCAGAAACTTTCATTTTTCCATTTTATTTGGATATTTGTCTTGACACTATTAAAATAATAATTTTAGGATTTAAAATATTGAATTAGTATACTTGTCTCATGAAAGTTAATATATTGGTATTTGAAATTGATCTGATTAAATCCTTAAAATACAACATTTGAATAGGTTGATTTTGTAAGTTAATTTTAGGGACGTAAAGAAAGCTATAATCTAAGATAAGTAAGTGGAATATTTGGATTTCCTGTTAATACTAGGAAATATAAGAAGCAAAATTTAGGAATGATTATTTGTTTATAATTTATTCTTATAAATTATGAATAGGAAGAAAATGAAAGATATTCGTGGATATTGTGGAACCTCATGAAGTAGGTGGATGGACTCCATCAAGTAAGTATATATCTCACCACTAATTTTATCTTTATATGAGATGATTTAATTGTATTCTTCTTATTGGTACTATAGAATTCATACTCATTATATGAATTTAGTTTTATGATATAAGAGTAATTAGTTGTTGAGGAATGATAATTGATCAGAGTACACAATAAAAGCATGGTTATGTCATTATTAGCTATTAACTGATTGATTATGATAAAGATTATAATAGATTATATTATGACTAGTCATATGTGTGGATTGCCTATAATTGTTGAATAATTGTCTATATAGGCTTGTATGGGATTTGGTGATATGAATAGAATGAAGCTTTAGCAGATTAACTGCATTGTGAATTGAGCCTTATGAGGCAATGAAAAATTATGAACTACGCTAGAGTGATAACATCAGATATCATGATTTGTAATGAAGAGATGATACCAAAAGTTGAATGGAAAATTCTCAGCTAACATTTGCAAAGAATATAGAATTGATCTAAGAGTCAGATAGGAAATTCCCAACAAATCATTAAAAAAAGTGTAAACTTGATCTTAAAATAAAAAGATAGTTACATCTATGCTTATTATAACTGAATATGTGAATTAACATGATATTAAGACTTTATTTGTGATTGGATGTCACTATCTGACATGATTGCAAAAACATAATGTAAATATGATGACTTGTTTATGCTTGAGCCTAAATGGCTAATTGTTAATATAATGATCACCTAGAATGGATGGTGAGTGAATGATTGAGTTTAAGATAGTTTATGATGCTAGATATGGGATCTAAGTTGTTTGCAAGTAAAATTCCAATATGAGATTAAGTGTACATATTACAAAAATCCAAGAACAATGGGTTTGCTAGTATAATTAATCTATTATTATTATTATTATTATTATTATTATTATTATTATTATTATTATTATATATAATTAATCACTTGCAAAATAGTGATAGATATATGTTTACTAAGTTCTTATAACTCATTTCATTCTGTCTTTGATATTTTCAAGTTAGGGTGAGAATATTTAAACTTAACACATTTGTGGAGATCTAAGACTGCCTTACTAAAAAGTTTTGATAGTTAAACTAGGATAAAAAATATAGATGGAGTTTTAATTGATTCATTCATTGATATGTTAAATAATTTATCTGTATAGTTGTATAATATTATGTGTGTGATAGATGTTATTGTATTTTGTAATTAAATAGGATTTGAATTATAAGATGTGTGGCCATTAGGAAGTGTACAAAAATAAGGGAGGCTCTATTCATTTTTCCTTAAAATTTAAAAGAAAATTTTAAGTTCCCCTAGAATTTGGAAATTCCTGCTAGATAGAAAGAGTGAAATTTATTAAAGCTTGTAGAAATTGTAATAGGATCCGCATTGTAAACTAAATATCTAGAATTTTAAAATACATGTTATCACTTCTCAAACTTCTATATTTACCTACACACAACTTAATTTCCTATTTCACATCACAAATCACTATAATTTCAATTATTTGATTATACACAATATCATCATTTCATTATCAAACTTTCAAATGGTCAATTAAGCCTAATCACAATCAATTCAACTCAATTACTTCCAATAGAAATATTTATAAGATAACTAAATTTCCATTTTTCATCATAATAAAGAATAATATATGAAATAAAAATATGAATCCACCTTTTGACTCCGAAGTCAATCTTATACCTTTTATAAGCTCTCTATCCTTGTCTTTTTAAGGTTTATCTTATATCCTTCATAAACATATCATGAGAAATTTTTTATCTAGTATTTACATCATCACCCCTATCACATTTCATAATTTCCAATATCACTCATGGCTTAATTCACATTATAATATGCACATTAGAGCTCAACTTTACATATCACAATTTCAAAGCAATTTCAATCATAGAAAGGTTATTTCATCATCACGGGGCAAATATCAAGCACATAAGAATATCCATATTGCAATGTCACCATGCCTTCTTATATGGTCATCACATTTATTCACATTTTGATATAGTTCATATTACAGTCTTATAACACACAAGCAATAACAAACACTCAATTTAAAATAGTCAGTAATCAGCAATAACACCACCATGCTTGCTAGACATGATCAATCCATATTCACTCAATTCACATATACTTTCACAGTCTATTCTTCCATCAAATATTACTAAGTGACAATGATATTTTATTTTCATCTCAAGATTTCAAATTAAGGAATAGTCACATCCTATGAGATAACATATAAATATATGTATGTAATAAATCAATTATCTTGATGATATATTGATTAAATAAATAATCGCAACTGTTAAGATTTAAGTTCTCTAATTTTAAATAGATTCCATTTCATGTATACATGTGTTTACCATCTATATAATTGATAAGGAATTTATGAATTATAACATTTAGCTAATATTAGAATTATATAAATTTTTAGGTAAGATATATACCAGTTTAGTAACATCCATTCACTTTAAAGATCTCCAAGTATTCTATTTTTATCTTCTATTTTTGTCCAATTTCACAATTTATAAATGTAATTTATGAACATAAGGTAACAACTCACTTTCCTTTTGAATATTACCATTCTAGATTTGTTTCATAATTATATCAACACTTAAGATCACCTACTCCTTATATTTTCTAATATTAGCTTCTAAAATCAAAGTATGCCATAATTTAGGAAATTTTAATTTAAAGCCATATAGATAAAATTATTATAAATTGAATTCTAAAAATATTTATCTTATGCCACTTAAGTGTCTTAGATCATCAACTTCCTTTATTTTTAGATATTCATTCATAAGAGTGAAGATATGTCGTTAGATGGTGATTTCTTGGGTCCATATTGTTTAAGTGTAAATAATAAAATTTGATGATTTAGGCATGTCCTAAATATACTATTATAGCACTCCATAACATAATATTCTTATATTTTCACGTTATTAACAAGTTTCTCATAGTATGTATAGAAATGGTTCTTCCTTAGTTTAACTCCAAATCATTTAAAAACATTAAGGGTGGTGGCCTAGAAAGATTTTTATTATAGCACTTAATCATCCTATAATATGAACCTCTCATTTTTCTTTTAGAAGCATTATCATATTTCTAATACATAAGAAAATGGGTTTTTCTTAGGTTAACTTAGAATCATTCAAAATATGAAAATATAACACTTCACAAATACTCTAGTCATAGTATTCTAGCATTCATCATAATAAAAATCAAATTTTTCACATGTATTATCATATATCATAAAAGTACACAAATAGGTTTTACTGGCCAACCTTTAATCACTAAAATATTGAAGGATTTTCATATGGAAAATACTCACCACCAACTAAAGGAGGTCATTGGCAGTTCATTCTCATTAGGAAATTTGCTAGATTACTAGAAAACAAAAGGAAAGAAATAGAATGTGAGGAAAGCTTAGAGGAACTATTTAAGGCTTGTTGGAAAAACACTTCATTGGTTTACTGCTATTTTCAATCTACTTATAGTGATCCCAATATGCAGTCACCTCTCACATGACTTTCAAATGCTGCTAGTAGCAGCCTTTGGTCACAAACGATAGAAGTTAATGGTGGCAGCATATCCAATAGGTCAAATCATTGGCAAGAGAAAAAGGAAGCAAGAGTTGAGTTAAGTTAGCATCAGCAGAGAGAAATTAGCCAAAAGAAAGAAAAAAGAAAAGGAAGGACTGACAAGAAAAATAGAGAAGAAAAATGAAAAAGAAGAAAAAAGGAGTTTTAGATTTTGATTTAGTGTTTCGTAATGCACTATAAGTTCAAAATCTCATCTATCCATTTCCTAATTTAATCCTATTTTAACCATGCACTTTCATTTTAAAGTTTAAATTCTTAACTTAAATATTTTATTTTTTCATAAATATTAAAAGAATAATTTATTTTCCTATAAGTGTTCATATATTCATTTATGTATTTATTATAATCCATCATATCCTAAGTTTTAAAAATATTCTCATAAATTACAAATTTATAGATAAAAACCACCTACTAAAATTTATAGATAAAAACCACCTACTAAAATTGATGCTTATACTTTCATAAGCTTTTCACCTTTAATTTCTAAAAGTCTCAATAAAATTTTTGTTATATAAAATTACGCTGATATTATATAACTAATATTCAAAATATTTGTATTTCACCTTATTATAAATACAAATAATTTAAATATCCTCTTTAATTAAAATAAATATTATGAGATATTTAGTAATGAAACTTTATATATTACCTTGAGGTATTAAAATTTAAGTTTTCTATAAGTTTTGGAAATGTATTAATAATGTTTAAAATCATACTCTTAAAGCTAACAATGATAAATAGATAGATTTTTGGCAATAACTTGTAAGTTATGATTGAATGCCATTTCTAAAGATGAGATCATTTCTTTAATTTGTTTGGTTAGTCTGACGAAGTATCTGGCTTATCAATTGACCCAATGGCTTGACCAGTTGAAGCCTATAGACTTCCTGATGCAAACTTAGTGAAAAAAGTGAATAAGTTATCTTCATTTTTATCATCATCTTCATGTTTAACTTCCTTATTTTTTTTTTTACTCTTTTTCCTTCTTTTCTAAAGTCAAAATTGGAGTTATTCAATCAAGTGACAAAGACACCTCCATATGATCAGGGCCATTACCTTTAAGGTAATCATCAATTTCCAATTATTATTTAAAGTTTTGATTGAATTGTTAGTAAAAAATCTACTTCAGATTCTTCATCGTTAGAACTAGATAACAAGCTAAAAATAGCTAAAGGATTAATGGATATTAAGTTCTTTAATGGTTTCCGAAAGATAGATGTACTAGTTTCAACTTGAATTCTCTTTTATTGTGTTGAAGAAAGAGTAACTTCACTAAAAAATAAGTAGAAAGAAATTCTAGAATGCTAGTAGTCGAACAAGTTGTAAAGGTTGTGTTCTTTGAAGAGATCAAAATAACAATTATCGTTTAGTTTTACTATGAACCTAAATAAAAAAACTTATAAGTGTTAGTAAATATTGAATAAATATAAAGATTAACTAAACAATTCTCACCTCAGGAGATTGATGCTCGATGCCAACGGTTGCTGAAGCGTTCGATGAAAGACTATGTGGCTGAAAAGCTAAAGTCTTCAATCTTGGTTTATTAGCTTTTGGTTGAAAAGTTTGGTCGATTAGTTGCTAACTACTCAAAAGAGTTTTTCTTTTTCTTTTTGTTTTATTGAAGTAAGAAATTTTTCACCTTTGGCAAGAACTTATTCAGTTTCTTTATGTGCTTTTTTTATTCTTTTAGCTTCTTTAGTTGCCTTTTGAGCTGCATAGGTGAATCTAAAAGTGTGTTAAGAATATGGTTAAGTGGAATGGTTTCACCTTCTACTAAAAGAGAAAAAATAACAAAGAATATAAAATATAAAATATGCAAAATATAAAGTTACTAAATAGTAAGTTGGGAATAGCCTGAAGTGTTATCTCAGCCAACCAAGCCAATTCCCAAAGAGGAGGTTAAAGAATCCAATGGTCACCATAGCTTGGAAATCTGAGTACCCCTTTTTTGTTAAGGCCTCTCTTGTTAGTTGAGTACCTTATGTTCCTCAAGACTCATTTTAAGCTCAACCCCAACTAACTCCCTCAAGGGTACATATCTTTAATTTTTTCAATTTTATAGGTTTTACTAAGTTAAAAGGTGCATTTAACAGAGGAACTAATTTAAGTAAAAATGGAGGTTTTATCAAGTCTTTCTTAAAATTAAATTTGCTATAAAAGTAACTAAAATTTTTACTTAAAAAGCTTGATGATGAACGACCTTTTTCCTATTTAAAGATGCATTGGCTTGTCTAAATGTATAATTTATACTTCTACAATCATGCTCTACTTTATATGTCTTTTCAAAGGCAATAATTTTAGCATAGTGTATACCTGTAATCTTTTTCAAAGCCTTCAAGTTTGCATGAAAGTGACATAAGTCAATACTTCATCTAAAGATTTGTCAAAAAGCTTATGACTATAATTAAACCACTAGACTTGCAATAATAGATACAAGCATAATAGAAGGAGAAGTTATAGAAAGTAAAGTGTTCAATAAAAGATTTATTAATGAAATCTAAGTATTCGATCAATCACAAATTACCCCTGAAACATTCAAGACTAGGATCTTGTAAAAGACTTTGGATTAAGTTGAAATGATAAGCTAGTGGATTCAAAAAAACTTCGAATGAGGAAATAATATTTTCACTAGGGAGACTAGTAACTATAATAAGAGGGCATAAAAATTTTAACCAAAGCTATATGCTTATGATGTTAGTGGGCTATAGTGAACCAATTAAAGCCTCTAGATCAAATGTAAAATGGGTTTATTCTTTTTAGTGCTTATTTGGTTGGGAACTTATAAAAAGGAAAAAAGAAATAGTTAAAGGTTTCTATTAGTTTTGACCTAAGTGGTTTCTTAAAAAAAATCCTTTGAGCAAGTTGAAGACCTTTAGTTAATAATGGGATATTCTTGTTAACTTTCATTTTGAATTCATCCCAATAAGGCCTATTAGCCATAATTGAAAGATCCAAAAGAAACCACCTAGATTAGTAAAAGATTTACCTTATTTAGAAAGTCTAGACATCATGGTCATAATCCTAAAAATGTAAGCTAAATGAAGAAGAGAATACAAGTTTTCAACCTTTATAAAGAATAATGGCTAAATAAATATAGGTCAAAGAAACCTTTAATGAAAGAATGCAGTAAAAATGCTTGCATAAGCAATATGGTAAAAAAAGCTATATGTTCAGTATCAATCATAGCTAAATCTTTAACTCTTTAAAAGGTGGTAAAAAATGTCTTATAAGCTGAGTTATCAGCATTAACCACAACTAAATGATCATACGCATCGAACAAAAGCATCAAATAAGGAGAAACTGATTCCCTAACAAGCAATAAGCCTATAATAGCCAAAACATTTAAAAAGATAGGCTAATAGGGCTATAAAGGACATGGAGAAAGTTAGTCAAAGATAGCTAAAAAGAGACAATAGCACTAATCAAGGGACCTTCAATATGAATCACTATCATCAACATTTGAACAACATAGAAATTGCTAATGGATTTCCAAAAGTTGGCCTTAGCATTTTGAACTTAGTTTAACCAAGGTATATATTGGAGATCACCTTAAGAGGTTGGTGTTAGAAAAATGCAAAAAGTATAGCTTTTCTTAAGAATTTAAGGATTAATCGAAATAATAGGTTTGGTAACTAAAAGATGAGTTCTTAGTTTCAATAACTCATTAATATGGAAAATATTACCTATATTATTTCCTCCTATTTTATACTTTTTAGTGTATTATATATATTTAATTCTATAGAATTAGCCTTATTATGTGATTAGGTGTTAGTTTTTCACTGTTTTAAAATTATCCAGTTAATGTTAAATTTTTACACTATTTTAAGTTTTTGGCTATATCTTAAGTTCTAAATATTGGATTTAGGTAATCTTTATATCATTGAAAATCTTAAAGATATATAAATTTCATGTTTTGGCAAAAGCCTAGTGTAGGTGTATGGAAGGTCAAAATTAATTAAGAAGTTGATGCTCTATTTTAATCTAAGATAAACTAGTCTTAGTTTTTGAACTATATCTAGAGCTCTACAGGTCCAATCAAGATGAAACTAACACCCAAATTTCTTTAAGACCTAGCTTAATAACTTTTATGTTTAAGATTTAGTGAAACTATATATTTTTGGAGGTCTTATAAGAGCTAGAAGTCACACTTATAAGACTTTATTGTAATAACTCTTGTAGTGTATTATTTTATAAATTAAGTTTTAGGCTTCTAAAATTAATAAGGCCCTATTCTTTGTAATCCAAGGAGGTATATTATCTTGGTCCATTAAGCTAAGTAGTAAAAGAAAAAAAATATAGCATTTATGATTCAAAAGGCAAGAACACAATGCTATATAACCCTAGATAGCCTTATTATCTTCTCTAAGTTTCTTTTTTTTTTTCAGTTATAGAAGGCTAATTTTCTAACTAATTTGAGGGATTTGAGGCTTATCTTTATTTGGATTATGAGATCCTAATATGTAATATTGACCTTTGCTAATTGATTTTTCTCTTTCTTTCATTCTTTATTCTGTTTGTTTGGCATTGTATAAGTTAAATACTAATTAGGTATGATTTATGTTCAATGTTATGATTTTTAATATCTATCTATTTTTATATTGAATTGTGGTTAGTTATCACTATTCTTCATGTAGGAACAAAGGGTTGAATAATTAAATCAGAGGTTTCTGGTTTAATCTTTTAATTCAATTGAATTCTATTTTCGAATCAATTTTGATCTAGCATTATAGATTATAGTAGTTACTTAATTTTTTTAAACTTAATTGACTAAATCCTAGATGATTATCTAGCATATAATTCATGAATTACTATGAAGTTTCTAGATAATTTTAGGATGAAAAATTAATTAGAATTTTCAAATATGTTATGATCTATGATTAATCCACTAAAGAGTTCTCAATTCCTTGGATCAATTTTGTTTCTATTTTGATTTTTTATCCACCTTTGTTACTTTTGTATTCTATTTCTAGTAATGTGTTTTGTTAAAATTTTGAACTAAAACTCACATTTAGTTTTGTTTGCATTCATTCCATTTTGTTTTATTTTCTACATACTACATTTTTACCTTCCTGCATCTCCTTCTATTTTACTTTTATTTACATTTCTCTTTCTACTTTTAATGTATAAAGGCTTAAATAATTTTGTAATCATAGTCGATAAATCATTATGATATGATAAGTTATGTGGATCAGGGTTTGACCTAATTTGTCACTTTATATTGTAAAAAAAATTATTAAACTTGTATTCCAATTTTGATTATGTTGTGATGCATTATAGTCATCATCCAAGGAAATTACAAAAAGACCAAATTTGTAGTATATGGTGCATCATTTTTAAGAGTAAAGACAATGGAAGGAAGTAATACCTAAAGCTTAAAGATCTCAAATTCTTACAAGTAAAGGTTAGTTAACTTCACTAGCAATGTAACCAATTATGATTAAGAGCTAGAAGAGATTGCCTTGGTAAAACTTTGGCTCAAGAATAAAGAAAGCATAAGCAAGGATAAGAAAGCTCTTGAGGTGAAGATTATAGAAAGTAAAAACAAGAGTGAAAGGAGATTTAGGGTTTATATAGATAAGTGATTTGGTTAATTAATTATATTAAAAGTACAATAATGATTAAAGATAGGTGGAATGCAAGGGTTTTGCATTGGAAAATTGTGAATTTTTGTAAATAATGATAACGAAAGAAACAAGGACAAGCACTAAGTTACCACATGATAAGATCAAAATGCCTAGCTTAAATATACAATTGCCAACAAATTAATGCTTTAATTATTAGTATATAAGATTATTGTCTAAAAAAATGAATATCTTTAAGCTTTCTTGTACTTTAGGTTTTTAGCTAAAGACTAAACATTAAAAGGTTAAATGTTTAAGTTAGTTATCGATGTAAGATTTTTTTATTAAGATACAAACTAAAATAGCAAATTTGTTGGTATTTAGAAAACAATGCAAAATGTAGGCTCTATTTTGTACAAATAACTAATAAGTTACTTGATAGCTAATAAGTTAGTTGATAACTGATAGCTAATAGTTGAGAAGTTAACTAAAGTGTTTCGTAAAATTAACTGTTGAACTAGTTGAAATTATAAAATAATAGAAAAAGACATATTAATAAAAATAATATATAATTAAAATAATTTATATTTATCTAAAAATTAAATTATATTAATATAATTAAAAAGTTTAAAATAAAAGTGTAATTTTTAATATTTAATTAATTATATTTTATAAACTTATATATTTATTTACTTCTATAATTTTTATTTTATTATTTATTATAAAATTAAAATTACTTAAAATATAATTATATTTTATAAAAATTATCTTAATTTATATTAAAAAAAGTGTGGGTTGTAAATTAATAAAAATAAGGATAGATTTGAAAAGAATTTAAAAAAATAGTAGCTTATAAGTTATAAGTTATTCTATGTAACTTTTTAAATTCGAGCTTATAAGCTACTCGGAATAGCTTATAAGTTAGTGCAACAAACACCTTTAGAAGCTAGTTTATAACTTATTGACTAGGTCAATAAGCTATAAGCTAGCTTATTTATTGTGCAAAATGGAGCTGTAATGGTGCAGCTACTAAAATAAAACTAAATTAGTTTAGCTACTTTTGTATAATCCAAAGCATTTAAACTAAAGGGCTTCTATTCAACCTATACCAAAAGTTTCGACCTAGGCTAGGTATTATAAGTCTAAAAGTTTAATCAAAGTCATGCTTTGGGTTGGTACGTGTTCTACTTAAACTTAGAGATTTTGGACTAGATATAAAATTATTTGCTTGTAGGTGTAGCTAAATCTATTAGTTCAAATTTTAATCAAAAACACTATGTTGGCTAAAAAGAAAGTTATCTCCTAAAGAGCCAGAAGATGATATGGCAATAGAATTGCCACATATAGAAATATGTGAAGGTGTATAAAACATTCCAAGATTTTGGTAATTGCTAGAAATTGCTCATCAAGGATTATAGATAGTAGGATAAAAGATTTCAAAAAGATCTTTTTTATCAAAATCATATCAGACAAGACAATGCACATTGCGTTCAACCTTGTAGCACTCTGCCATCATGACTTTTACTTCTTACTTTTATCTAGCATTCTTCTGTAATTCCCTTTTTAAATCTTTAAGCATGAGCAAGTTAAGATCTCATTTCCCAAATCTATTTACCATACATATTTTTGCAAGCTTTATTTATTTTTTCATGATTTGGATGTTTTTTGTCCTTTAAAGGACTATGTGAATGTTTTCTTCTTGAATTGCATTTGAATCACCTTTATTGGCTAATTTTAAGTATTGTGAGTCATTAACATGTAATTCTACCCATTTTATCATTTAATGCTATAAATTTAATATCGTATTGATTGCATTTAATTGCATGAACACCTATGTTCTAAATTTTGCTAGCAAATTGAGCCAAACCCTTCCTTTTGCAACCAAATCGAGGACTTCGTGACTAAATTGCAAATTTTTTACTAAAATAATTAGATAATATTCCTTTTTTACTTCTAATTTCTAAATAAGATTCATAATTTTGAAATCAAATAAATAATTAAAGTTATAAGTATTAATTAAAAAATTAAAAAAATTCAAACCAATTTATCTTTTAGAATCTAATTATGGTTGTAATGTAATTTTATATTTAAGATAAATTATTATTTATATTATATTAAATATGTTTATAATATGCCTTTTGTATTTTTTTCATTTATGTTATTGAGCTACTAAAGATATTAACTTTCAAAAGCATTTCAAGATATTATGTTGTTAACAAAATAATTTTTATTATAATTAATTTGAGTTAATGAGCCAGATAGCGCTACTTGTGAGCTTAATTTAAGTTGTCTTGAGCCCAAAAAATTAACTCAAATCAAGTTTGAACTAAGTTATGAGCCGAACAAATTTGATGCAAGTCAAGTCTAAATTGAGTTGAGTTAACTAACTTAGCTTAACTCAGCTCTTTGCTAACTTTAGTGGTAAGGTTTGAGATAAATAAGTTGAAACTATTAAATCACATAATCAATCGATAATTATTTTCTAATAAATATGATTAGATAATTTTAATTTAATAATTTTGAAATTGATGTATTATTTCAAATTTTTTAATCTTGGAAATTACCTTAAAGCTCACTTTCTTTAAGCTTTAGTATTTTTTAAGTTTATTTTATTGAATAAAAAAACAAAGTAATGTTTGTGTTTAATGAATTAACATTTTTTTAAAAAAAATTATAACTTATGAAATAACCTATATCTTATACTTTTATAAATTTTTTTCAAAATTTCCTTTTTTTTCTTCAATTAATTTGCAATTCATATCTAATGCTACTCATCTTTTTTGAGAAAAATTTTCAAGATTTTTATATCAAAATTAATTAATTTACATCTTTACATTATCATCATCATCATCATCATCATCTTTAAGAAAGGTTCCTTTTTTCACAAAGATAGAGAGGAACAAAGAGAAATTACCTATCATTGCATATTAGTCTATATCCATCAAAATAAAAAATAAGTAAGAAATAAATAAATAACAATATAATATCATAAAATTTAATTAATTACTTTTTTATAATTATATTTTTATTTTAAATATTTTATTTATTTTTATATAATTTAGTCTCAAAATAAATATAATTTAATTTACAAGGCATTCCAAGTTCAAATGGTCCTAAGTGTCAATATTTAAAAGTACTGTTTGTTGGAAGGGATTGACTATTTATCTTTTATGAGAGTTAATGGAAAGGTATTGGAGTAATAAAAAAGACTTGCATATAATTTTCATAGACTTAGAAAAAGCCTATAATCGAGTACCAAGAGAAATGTTATAGAAGGCTTTAGAAAAAAAAAAGGAGCTCATGTTACATATATTTAGGTTATACAGAATATGTAAAATGAAGTAACTACAAGGGCAAGAACTTTCGAAGGAGAGACAAAGAATTTTACTATAAGAATAGATCGGTATCAAGCTTTAACTTTGAATCCTTACTTATTTAATATAGTTTTTGATATTCTTGCCTTGGATATACAAAAAACTATCCCTAAATATATGCAATTTGCACATGATATAATTCTAATTGAGGAATCATGAGAAAAAATTAACTATAAACTAGAGTTTTGGAGATAGGCATTGGAATTAAAAAATTTTTGCTTGAGTAAAAATAAGATAGAATATATGTATTGCAAATTTAATAAGAAATAAGATAGAAATGATTTGAAAATAAGAATTAGAAAGCATATTATACCACAAGTATCTAAATTTAAGTGTTTGGAATCTATATTACAAAGTGATGGGAAAATTAATAAAGATGTCACACATAAGATACAAGTTGGATTGTTAAAATGAAAAAAAGGTATCAAAAAATTATTTGTGATCGCAAGTACCTACTAAGTTAAAAGGAAAGTTTTATTAGATTATTATACAATCAACTATGTTTTATAGTAGTAAATATTGGATTTTAAAGGGATAACAAAAGCAAAAAATGAAGATAGCAAAAATAAGAGTTAAGATGGATGTATGCTCATACAAAAAAGAATAAGATACAAAATGAGTGCATACGAGAGCATATTGGTATCACATCTATTGAGGAGAAGATAAAAAATTAGTTAAAGTAATTTAATTATGTACAAAGAAGGCCATTGAAAGCACTAATGAGAAAAGTCAATCACATAATTTTTAACCTTATGAGAAAGTAAAAAGGGAGGCTAAAAAAGACATTAAAAGAAGTTATAAAAAAAAACTTTTTGATGAATAATATCACTAAAAATCTAATTTCTGATTAAGTTTAATAACGTCGTGTGATTTATATAACCAACCTTACTTAGTAAGATAAGACATTATTATTATTGTTGTCAACTCTCCTCTTATTAATTAAGCATTAGGAAAGACATTCAACCATCTAAAAATGCCAATGACATACCTTAAAAAACAATTTACAAATTTCTTTAAGAGAGTTGAGGTTGTCATACTACATGGACATCTGCATCATGAACACCAAATTGACATCTTACATTTTCAGAGTAATGAATAATAAATACAAAATGGTCATGAGTCATAATGACTCAAATTCAATGAATTTTTATCTATGGTACTAAAATTATGAGTTCGTCAATGTTATATAAATTACAATAACATACAATCTCGAAATGCCAAAAAAAATATATCATATCAATTTCATATTAATTCGTAAGAAAACACTACATTGTAGCACTCCTGTAAGCTCCTTGAGCAAGTTCTTCAATGCTTTGCAATAGACATGAGTGATGTCAATCTTTATCATATCAAAATTAGAAAGGGGTTGAGCAAAAAGACCTAAATCGTTTCACACAAAGTCTAAAAAGGTAACAAAAATATAAAATGTATTTTCAAAAGAAAAAAAATGGCCATCTGAACAGCATAGAAAGAAAGCAGAATGCCTTAATTTTCCAAAAGGCTTCACAAACTCATCACAAATTTGAATTCTAGAACGATATGGTACATAATATTGAACTACACCATCATTATCATTCAGCACAAGCAGTGCTCTGGCACCAAATGCACTTCATTCCCTGAAAGATTCCCACCAGTCATCAGGAACAAAGTAAGGGAGAAACCTCCACAAGCTTCTCACGGACTTCTGCAACATTAAATTCACAGCTTGTAATAGACAAATACTTCACGTTTCAACCACCACAGTTCACACTAAAGCATAGAAAAGGAAATGTATTACATTACAGTCTTTGATATCACACTTCCACCGATTCATTAGTTACTGACAAAGACACAATGAAAAGGAAATGTATTAGTAAACTTCTTGATGCAGATCAAAATTTCAAAGGGAAATTCTGATACAAATTTGATAGGTAAATTGGGTAGGAAAGGAATTTGATAAATGGAAGGAGTCCACCACCTTGGATAAAAATCTGAAAATTCAGACTTAAAAAAAAAGGTAAAAAACCTTTAAATGTAAAAAATAACTCTTAATAGTTCATTCAACTCTGAAAGTTTGCACCTATTTATAATCCTCTAGGCATCTAAATCAAGAAGAGTTGTTACTTTTAGAAATATTGTAACTCCTAGAAAAGTAGTAAGTCCTAGAAAAGTTGTGACTTCAAGAAAAGTGGTGACTCAGGGAAAAGTTGCCTGGATACATAAAGTTATGAATCTAGAAGGAAAAAAATTATTATTTTTTGTCTCTATAACTTCTATATAAGCAGCATCACATAAGATACAATGGATTTCATTGTATGTAAAATCAATAAATAAGCAAATAAAAAAGTAACAAATATCATAGCCCAATGACATAAATGCAAGATTATAACTTCAAAATTTACCCGACATTAAATTTTTGATGGGATTGATGAGTCTTCCTTCAAGATCAATGCAAGCCAAGTTACACCAATCTATTTGCAATGTAGCATCTCCAGCAAAAATGTAAAATTTATTAAAAAATTTAGTGTAATGCAAATTAGGTTCATTGAGCATGAAGACATTGATTATGCAAATTGCAACAAAGAAAAGTTTAAAAAAAAATTAATAGGAAATGTTTACAAAGATAAACTTAAATGCAATTAAACTTTAGAAGGAGATGCTTATAATTGTAGTGAAGTATAAATCATCAGATCAAAATACTCCATTCAAGGTGTCCAAATTTGCATTCTCTATATTTTCTTCTCTAAGGTTTCCACAAGTGTAGCAGCAATAATAAGTATTGAAACAAAGGGAATTTGCTTTTCCTATACGTGAATAATCAAATGAAAATGCCATTAAATTGGGTATTTCTTAAGATCCAAAATCAAATGAAAAGAAATTTAAAAACAAATTCAACATATGAAGCATAGAAACCAAGATGAAAATGCTATTACATTGAATATTTCTCAAGAGATTATTGACCAAGCAACCATCTCTATTTATCAATAAGCAAATCATAAGAAAGGAAAGCAAATTAAAAACATCAAATATATACATTTATTTATAATATTTATCATACACTTGACATAATATAGTTGCAGATTGAACTATAAAGAAAGAAAGTGTTCTCTTTTAATGGAATAATCTATCTCTAGATCAACTTCAAATTAGATTTGCAAGGCAATTGGAAGGATATGTTCCCGGATGCTCTTTAATCATAAGCAGCATAACAAACCAATTATTGTGATAAACACATTAGTAAAGCAATGACAAAAATAGCTCCACACATCACTGCCTGTCATCCCACAAAGTGCTATACCAAAATCTTTGGTATAATAAATGAAGAAAGATCAAATAGGAAATACAATAGCTACACATTTGTTCCAAAGATCTTGTGTGTCCTGATAAGATCAACATGCAAACAAAAAAGGGTGAAAGAAAAGATACAAAGACCTTTCCAGAGATGTGAAAACCAACACTTTACAGCCACATGAATTGCATTAGCAATTCCACTGAACTTCAGCCTCTAGAAATATTTGCAAGCATCTTTTACTATTCTTGGGAGAGGTAAAAAAGCGTAGCTAAACATGAAAATGAAGACAAAAGATACTATATGGTAAAGGCAGACAAAAATAATGGTCAACCATCAAAACTCTTTGCCTATAAAGTCAACATCTAACCATGTCTTACTCCAAATATATAACAAAAACGACCACCATATTCTCCTATTTTCCAAACAACAAATCATTCTGTCCAAATGTCATTGAATCCTATAATAAAGAAAAAAAAAATTAAGGTATTGCTTTTTTTTTTTTAGCTTCTCACCCTTGTTTTGATTTAAGAAAAAAAATCACATAATGCATTTTCATCAATTCATCCCTAAACTGACCATTAATTATTAGTATATTGCTAAACTTGTGAATAGAAGACATCACCTTATGCCAGAGAACAATGGTTTTGATAGGCTTATAAACGAACAATAGTTTATGATGATATTTCATGCTGAACTGCAAAAAATTAGACATATAAACCAACAAATATTCCATGCACATTGAATTCTATGCAGTAATTTAGTTTTAGTTTCTTTTATCTTCCTAGATAAAAATTGCCACCTTACACTTCAAACACTAAAAATTTAAATAAATGCACTGTCCAATGAATAATTTCAAGAAGAATGGTGCTCTATCTTTTTAAGATCAACTCATTTCTCATTCAACGCATTCATATTAGCCATTGATATAATATCCACTTATAACTGAAATCAAAATTCATTACACCTGAAAAATTACCCGGTCCAAAGCACATGAAAGTAGATTATTCAAAAATAATAATAATAATAATAATAATAATAATAATAATAATATATGAAATTCCATTCACAGACACAGAACATACCTGGAAATTAGATACTATATAACATGCAATGATTCTGAAATGTAATCTTCATACATAGGTCAGCCAGTAGTTTGGTCTTTGTTTGCACTATGCCCACAATGTTTATTCCATACCATTTTGAAGTCCACCACCCAACTGGTATCCCCACAATGTTTATTCCATGTTTATACAAAAAATTGAAATCTACTAAACTAATGAAGCTATTTCTATGAATCTACAATTACAGAAACCCAAAAGATCATATAGGATAAATAATATGCTAATCCATCTTGCTTAACTTGTGAAAACAGGAAGGAATAGAGATATTGAAAATCTCCTAGTAATTGTGTTATGGCCCTGGCATATGGGCAAGCTGTTGGCATCAATATAAAATGGCAAAAGCCATAAGTGTGAAAATGATAGAAAAAGCAATGAAATGAAGACACACAATGCTTCCTCTTTGCTCAGCCACCACCACCAAATCAAAAGCAATAAGATCAATAATGAAGACAGTGATCATCAAGAGATTGAAAGCCATGGATGCCAGAAAGAAAGCAGTTAGATCTGTGTCTCTCTGCTAGAAGAAGCTACTATGCTATGGTTTTCTGGTTCTGCTTCTCACAGCTCTTTGAAATTTAAAAGGCAGCTGAATCCTTGAGAGCACAAGCTAAACAGTAAAATCACATAATTAAAGCATTTGCAAAGAAACTTTATTTTAGATTAAATTGCAAAATAGAAAAAGATGTCATAGTAGATGACTGAAAGCTGAAAATTTGTATTTCACATGCTAATGATGAAATTACCAAACAATTCACAGGATATCATTTTAAATCCTTCAAAAGCTGCTAATAATGAGGCTTACAATAGAGTAAACCTTCCATTGAGGAATAGTTGCCTAGTTGAAACAGAAGACGTCAACCAACTTAATGTGAATTGAGAAGTGTAAACTCAAATACACAAAATCAAATCAAAATTTATAAAATAACACTGATATAATGCATAAAGCAAAGGCTTTACATCTTCAAAATTCATAACTATCTGTCAACACATCCCTTCTTTTTTCTATTCAGATCACAATGCCATACACTACAATGCAGCCACTTAAATCACTTAAAACTATTCTCTCAAATGCTTATAGGAAAGAAAAAAAAAGCAAATATCTTGATCAAAATTGAACAAACTACATTAAAAAAAAAAGTTTGAACCTAAAGAAAAATTCCTTTTATGCCATTAGATCAACAATGCAGTTGAAAAAGAAATTGATTACAGTGAGAGCATTCAAAGCAAGCCTTATGGCAAGCAGTACTATCCACAGAATTAAAACCCACCCCATCGTTTAGTTTCATTTAGTCGTGTTATTTGGAAAATAAGCATAAGCATTGTAAAGCAAAACAAAAAAAGATGATAAGCGTAGGAGAGCATAAATGCAAACTAAGCTCACAGCCATAACTAACTATTTTTTCAGAGACGTGCCCTTATAATTTATTACCAAACTTATCATGAAATTAAGGAATGAATAAGAAACAATCAATTTTACTTTTGATAAGGTCAGACTACTGTCACAAGGCTCTTCAATCACTATCCTTAACTTTCATACACATAGGAAATTTGCAATATGAGGAAACAATCATTATGCAAGACATAACAGCTGGTACATTTTCCATTTCTTGATTACCGACAAAAAAATTCCTATGAAAGGTACAAAATAATCCGTATCACCAAGCACGCCAGCCACAGTAAATATAATTTAATTACTTAGCAATAACAGTTTTAAGAACAACATGAATTTTCATCTTCTATTTTGTCATATGTAGAATTGAAAGATTTATTTTTGCTTCCCCTTACTAGCAGGGGTTAAGGAATCTAGAGACCATGAAAAAAGAATGTTATACCTCAAGGTTAAACTAAACAAATTTTAACTTGAAAAAGCACCAAAAATTTCCAAAGACACACAACTATAAAGTGAAAATCACATTATAGATAATAATTATACAGTATTAAATCAATAGCTGAAAGCAAATTGGGGACTTGAAAGAAACTTTTAACTCCTTAAAACAAAGCATCCAATCTGTCAAGAAAAATTTGGGAGGACCTGGAAACCCTAACCAGTGAATTTCGGTTACCCACAGTGGCAATGGCGGCGGAGGTGAAGCCATCCCCGAGCCTTACCCCACATTAACCAGCACCACGTGCGAGGAAGGAGGGAAACAGGGAAGACGAAAGGGTTGCTCCATCGACAAAGTGGCGGCGTGGAAGAGAAACGACGTCAAGTAAAGGGTGCTGGGGTGAGGGAGAATGAGGGTGGATAGTTGCAGGGAATGATGAGATGAGAGGGAAAAGGACGAAGAAAGAGACCGTCTCCGAAACCATCATAGGCTTTCTTCACTTAAATTAATTAGATTAAATTACTTAAATATACTGAAAAGAATGCTTTTTTTTTTGGGGGCACCCCGAATAACCTTCCCAACTTCACCGGAAGAGAAATCCTGGACGCGTGACAAATATATGACAAAAGTGAGGCGGGAAACAGAGATCACCGTACATAGGGGATAAGAGAAGACAGATATTGATTACAATAATAATAATAATAATAATCATATCATAAATAATTAACATAATCATAATCAAATCATATAGACCCGAAGCTGCAAAGCCAAAACGGCCTGACGTGGCAACGGTGTGTAACAAACTTAAAGCTTGGAGGACATTTCAGTCAATCTATCATTGTTTCTCCATTTCGCGCTCTGCTTCGCGCTCGAATTTCCTATTTAAGCCGAGTTGAAGGGTGAACTAAGTTCATCTCTTATGATCAGAGAAATAAAGAAATCTACCTAAAGAAAAGAAACAAGGAGAACCTAATGGCGGAGAGAACGTGGATCCAGCTGGTTGATCTTCATCCGTTCTCTAATTACACTTTGGAGGAAAAGATTAAAGAAACGAAGCACATGTCTACAGCTGAACTGGAAGCTCGCCGTAGAGCAAAGTAAATTTCTATTCCTCTGTTCTTTGAACTAAAATTTTGTTATTCCTTGTTTGGTTGCCGAGAAAGCCAATCGAAAATTAGAACAACAAAACTGTGCTTTTGCTTCAGTTTTTTTAATTTGGATTTTTATAAATTGTAGATCTCTGTCGCTGATCTTTCTGTGAATGATGCTTTTCATGTTTGGTTCCTTAGAAAATCTGTAGAAAACAATTCAAGACAGTTGTTTGATTTTGTTTTACCTCTTCAATTTGAATCTAAATAGCGGATCAATAGCACTGAAGAAATTTGTTACACTTATGTTTATTATCATTTCTAGAATAACAGTGCTCGACTTCTTTTGTTTATAAGAAAATCATTGCAAAGGCAAAGAAAAATTGTTTTTCTTAAACTTTTTCAATTTGAAATTAATTTTCTAAAACAGCTTGCTTTGCGGTTGTATTAACGAAGCAAAAAGAAACTTTCTCTGATACGAATGGACAGCAAAGAAAAGAAAAGAGAGACATGATTCTTATTTACCATCAAAACTTTTTCAAAATTTCATTTCATAGTATATAGTTGACCTTCTTAGAATAGCACTATTTTTATTTACCATCATTTTGACAGATATGACAGAGATGGATCCAAGATTGCCGTTGAGGCAATACTACTGGTAAGGATTATTATTATTATTATTATTATTATTATTATTATTATTATAGGAATCTATTAGGAATTGTTGAATATTGACTTAAAAAATCTAGGTAGAGAACCAGGGGCTGCCTTGCGTGCTCGTCCTACGAAGAAAGAATAGCCCAATTTCAGAACTCCCAGGGGGTCAACTAGAACTGGGAGAAATCGGTAAAATATGCTGAATAAGAATTTTAGTGTTTGATTCTCTAGTTATTTGAAATGATTAAGTTCACCGTATGTGTTCATTAAAATTGTCCAAATACTTTATGTTGCAGAGATTGACGGTCTAAAACGGAAGTTAACAAGGAAGCTAGGAAAACCTGGTGAAATATCAGACTGGCAGGTCAAATTACATCGAAGAGTTGAAGTATAATATAACTTCAACAAGAATTTGTATACTTAATTAATGATTTTATTTTGCCAAAGGTCAAGAGTTGTGTTGCCCAGTGGTATAAATCAAGCTCTAACAGTGGATTTTGCTCATATCTTCTTAAAGATATTGTAGCAAATAAGGTGAATTGTTCCTCGCAAAAAAAGAAACAAATAAATTGTAGATTTTTACTCTAAAAGTTGCTGTCATCAAAACCATTTTTGTATTTCAGGAGTGCAAAAAAATTTTCATTGTTCAACTGCCCAAAAATATGACATTTCAGGTGCGAAATGATTTCGAATTGGTGGCTGCGCCCTTTCCTGACATCGAGGACAACTCTTGGGTAAAATATGTCGTTTTGCATTTTTTTACTGCTGAGTAAATTGGAGTAGCCAGCAAGCCTCTAATCATATCTATCCTTTTTATTTTTCAGGAATGGGGGAAAGTGATAGCATCCGTCCCAATGCAACTGTCTACATTTACTCTCAACTATGCGGACTGAATAGATTGTACCACACATTAGGGATTTGCATAATCAGGATTTTACTACTGTAACTAATATCATGTCATGAGTGACTCTCAAATTAGATGAAATCAAGTATATAAACAAGTGTAAAGGACCAGCTGCTAATAACTATCACAATGGGATCGACCACATGTTGGAGGTGGTTTCTAATCAGATTCTTAGAATACATACATGATGTCACTGACAACAGAATGAGCTTCATAAATGATCGGCAAAAAGTACTCCTGTTCACCGGTTTAGTTCTATTTTTGTTGCTACAATTTCATTGTTTTGGCAAAGACAGGAAGTGTATTGGTTTAACATCCTATTAAATAGAGATACGGTGGTTTATTGTGCTTAGCCTAATTTATTTTTTTTGATGTAATTTTACCGTCAGGGTTTTGCTGCTGGTTTAAATTTGTGTCTTGGTTTGTTGTGGTTTACTGTCTGGGTTTCATTGCTAGTTTAACTCTATTTTGGTTAGTTGTGGTTTACTGCTTGGGTTTTGCTGCTGGTTTAATAATGGCAAGTCTAGATGAGAGTGTATTGCTCTAAGGGCTGGAGTGCATTCTGTTTCAGTTGATTTTGTGGGTTCAAATGCAGTTTATTTTCAATTTTCCTTAAGACTAGAACCATCTAAAAAGCAAGGTTGTTTTATACATCTTATTTAGTGTTGTTTACAAAGGTAAGACTATGAGAGGATGTATGCGAATGTATGCAATAACTTGATTTAACAGCATCACATTTTCGCCAACAATAATGAATATGATGCATGAAGAAATATCTTTGCATGGTAGGTAGATTGACGGGAAATTGTTATTCTAGTTCATATTTCACCCACTTATCCTTTGATTCTCAGGATTGATGAAAATCAAAATGGGAAGAAAAAAGCACGGCCTCTTAATTGAACCAAGTAGTCTCATGAAGTGCATCATACATTTCCCATATCATAAAAAATTTGAACTAATAAAAATAAGGCACAAAGATGAAAGCCCTTGTACACCTAAGAAAATAGTGAATTATTGGTTGATTTTCACTTTGTTTTATGAAGAATTATTGAGAAATTGCAAATATGAAGTAAATATGTTAAATATTTGTAATTTTAAAATAGTCAAGTGGATGCTTATAGATAAGTATGATTGTTAATACTAATTTATGATTGAAATATGTACCTGTAAGCATTGCCATATCAGCAAAAGCCAAAATACTAATTTTTACTCTATTTGGTTTATTAGCTACATAATTATCAAAAAATTACACTGATCATATACTAGTACTATGCAACACAAAAAATCTTGTAATAAAGGAATAGGAATAGAACTCAATTCAAGGGGACAGTTTCCACTTTGAATATAGAGATTGAAGTAAGTCCTATTTCTTTCACTAAAAAGGCTATTGATTCAAATGATATGTGACACTTTGAAAACATCATCTCAAGTCAAAACTTTCTACCTTAAATATTATTTTTTTGTCATCATCGTCGTCGTCGTCGTCGTCGTCATTGTCATTATTATTATTATTATTATTATTATTATTATTATTATTATTATTATTATTATTATTATTATTATTATTATTATTATTATTATTATTATTATTATTATTCCAAATATGGTTTGAAGCTAAGCTTGGCATTTTGGTATTTGTTTCATAATACTTCTATTGGATTTCTATTTGATGTCAAATGTAAAACCATTCATGAAGTTGCAACATTTTGCATAATTTTCTTTGATGGTCATGAGTAATAATTTATAAGAATCAAAGTTATAACACTTACCACATACATCTAAACTTATGATTAAAATTAATATTATGTACTCAAACTATTATTCAATTTGCTTATGCGTAATCTATAAGACTAATAACATGTCAATGTATGTATATTACTATTTGTATTTCATTAGTAAGGAGCTATCGTGCGCTTAGGTATTGTGGTTCATTGCACATAGAGATTAAAAATGATAAATGAAAATAATGAGTTGTCTAACTATGAAACTTAGTTAAAAGTATGGAAATTGAAAGGGAGTCAGTATTGTAATGTCCCGAATTTTCAATTCTATTATTTTGAATCTTTAATTTCTGAGGCGGTAGAAACGAAGAGCATGATTGAATTAGTTTGGTGGGTGAATTTTAGGTCAAAGGAACTTAAGTATAAGGTAAACGAAATTTTGAGAGAAAAAGGGGTGGTAGGGAAAGAATTAATTTTCCTAAATAGTATGAATGATCAGAGGAGGTTAGGAAATCCTAAAAAGGGAAGTTGTCTGAGTCTGAAAGTGTAAGGAATTTTAAATAGACAGAAACCCTATGGACTAAATTGCAAAAGTGCAGAATCGGGTGTGGTTAAAGTGAAAGTAATTAAGGCTTTGGAATTTATTATGAATAACCAAGAGTTTGGGGTGCAATATGTGATTTTAATTAGTGTGACCAATGGACTTATGACAAGTGTCATTGCTAGAAAATTTATGGCAAGAATAGCCTTACTCTTAGTGAAAAAGGACTAAAATACCCTTGGAAATCTAAAAAAATGACCAAAATGCCCCTAAAGCCTCATAAAGACCCTACCTTCTTCTCCTTTTTCAAAAAGCTGCAGAAACCTCCATGAAAGAAGCTCCAAAACGCGCAGGAGAGAGAGAGAAAGAGAGAGAAAGTTTCTTTTGAGTTTTTCACCTAGAAATACCGAGATTCAAGCTAAGGTGTAGAAGGGAAAATTGCTCCTCTCCTCAAGATCTATCTATTGGTGTCTCTAGATTGAAGAAAAGCCCAAGTTCGATTAAGTTTGAGGAGCTCCAAGTGAGGATTTTCAAGTTGTACCAAGAGGTAAAAACGTTCTCTTTTAAGAGCTCTTTGATGTATTCTTCTTGGTTTCTTGAAATCTGGAAGTTGATGTGGTTAAGGGTGATTGAACATGAAGTTTAAGGTGATTTGAATATGTTTAATGGTGTTTTAGAGGTTGCTATGTTTATTTAGGGCTGGGGTTTGGTGTAAAAACAACAAGAAATATGATTAACACATTTGGGTTTTAGAGGCATAATGGTGTATGTGTAGTGTTGGCATGATATGTTTAGAACTTGGCTAAATTGATGAAGTTAAATTGGTTTTTATGAATTTATGAAGCTTATGGAAGATGAAACTTTGAGTTATGAAGGTGTTTGTGTGCATTTTCCCTTTTGGGAAGCCAAAACCCTAATATAGAAGAGAAGGAAGGAAGGAGTTTTAGTGTTTGAAGTGTTTTCTGAGAATCAGCCAGGTACACGGTGTAGAACACGGCCCGTGTTGTACACCGTGTTCCTCGTCGAAGCTGATCAGTGTTCTACACGGGGTGCAACACTCCCCCGTGTTTACCTCAGGACTGAAGGGCAGTGATGTACACGGGGTAGAACACGGCCAGTGTTCTCCCCCGTGTTCTTCTCTGATTAAGCCAGTGAAGCCTTGAAGCCATCCAGTGAGAAACACGGCCCTGAACACGGGGTATGGTACCCCCGTGTTCTTTGCTGAGTGATCTTTTTGGCTTTAATCCTTCATGTTTTGCATGGCTTTGCCCTTGGATCCTTTTCTAATGTTCTTATGTGTTAGTTCAAGGTTGGAAAGTAAAGTATAGAGCATCTAAGTATGCATTTAATTAGGTGGAGAAAGTAAAGAATACATGAGGATTAGGGAAAGTGATAATGTTCTAATATAAGCTATGATGTGTATTTGTATAGACTAAGGAGTGACAACTTGCAAAGGCAAAAGGAAGTGTAAAGGAGTTTTTAGTGAGAGCAAAGGAAACATCACATTGAAAGCTTGTAAAAGGTAGCTTGCTTATCCTTAAGCTTTGTTTTCTATTTACATGATTTTCGGTATTTTATGTCATTGTATGGAAAGTGTATGGAATTGTTGTGGCACAACCCGAGAAGACAGTAGAATACTGTGTTTGGCCTATGGCTCGGGATCCTCGGGGATAATAGTGCAATTGTTGTGTATGGTACCTATGGCCAGGGACCTCGAGAAGACATTGTGATACTGTGTTAGGCCTTTTGGCTCGGGACCCCGGGAAGACAGCGTGATGCTGTGTGAGGCCTAGATATGATGATTTGTGATGGTCGTCTAGATGTTGAGATAAATCCTTGAATGGACTTGATGATTTCTGTGTGAAATGCATATTTTCTAAAATGATATGGTATTGAATATGATGATAATCGATTAATTGATTTCGAAACGTATGATTTGTTTGCTTAAGGATCTGGAATGGCTTGAAAGGTTTTTATGGCAATAGCTAGCTACTGGGAAACTTTGTTTCTCATGTTTTCTGTTTTGTGACTAACCATTCCAGGTGATGCTTCCAAAGGCTCTCATGATAAAGGACAATGATATCTTTGAAGTTGTAAACGTTTATATAGTTGGAAATATTGTATATGATGGATGTATATCTTGTAAATTGAACTTTTGTATTATTATATGGCTTTTGCACATGTGTATAGAGTATAGAAGTTTGAGATTTCTCGCATTAGCTTGAGGTAGATGACGAATAGTACGAATAATTATCTAATTAAATGAGGAATAAGGCGTTGATAATTGAGGGTGTTACAAGTATTGTTATGGTTACTCAAAGTTAGGATGTGGTTAATTTAACATTCTTGTGCTGCAGGCAGAAGTCATATTGAAACATCTTTGTAAAAGAGTTCTTACTTGATAAATGATTCTCTTGTTTTATTACAAACAATTAGAAAATGGCTTCAAGCTAAAGTTAGAGATTATGATGAATGATAAATTTAATGGTCTCTACATATTCAAACTTTTTGTCTGTGGGTCTAATGCTTCCCTTTTGCATGTAAGGTCTTATACCAACATTGGCTAGATTATTGCCAAAAGTAGAGCATAGATTTTGCTGTAGGCACATTTATACTAACCTTGTAAAGAAATGTAAAGGTTGTGAACTAAGGAACCTATTTTGGAATTATGCTAAAGTTACAATAACGACAAATTTCAATTCTAGAATGGAGAATGTTAAAGTTATTAATGAAGGAGATTAGATACATCTGGTAAATATTAACCTATCTATGTGGTCTAAGGTAGGGTTTAACACTTACACAAAAAAACTAGCAATAACTAACAATATGTATGAGCAATTTAATAGCAAAAATACTAAAATTCAAAAGAAAGATTATAATTACTATGTTGGAAGAGATCTGACTATACATTATTGACAAATTCACCAAGTAAAGGAAGTTATGTCAAGATTATGTTAGGCCCATTGTCCCAAGGTTCTAAACAAGCTAGATAATGCAAAGAAAGATAAGAGAAGTGGACACCAACATGGATGGGTGATCCAAAAAAGTTAAAGTTTAAAGTAGAGTCCAAACTCGATATGTAATGAAACTTAAAAAAGAAACATGCTCATATCAAGTTTAGATCTCATTGGTGTCCCATGCTAATATGCCATCTCTACAATGCTAGAAAAATTGCTTACAAGATGATTTTGATCATCCTCACTTGAAAAAGAATGCAATTGTGAGGGCATACACACTATTGATCCAACCACTAATTGGCCCTAAACTTTGGCCAACTAGTACAAGTAAACCAACTCTAAACTTTAGCTAACTAGTACAAGAAATTAAATTTTACCTTTTATTAACAAGAGCCTACCAAGGAAGCTAAAAACTTAAAGGAAAAAAGACCATGTGGAGAAGAAATTGAAATGCCAAGATCCTTAAAAAATGAAAAGAAAAATGATACATTACTACAAAAATGGAATCTACTTCAGTTAATTTACATATATCCATGTTAATGCAGTGGTATTTTTGAAATTAGTGGAAATTTTACTATGTCAAATTTATAAATAGCCGACATCAAAATTTTGTGTGAAAAATTAAGATGTTAATTTCTTCTTAATCTTAATCCAAAATGGCATTTGAAAATGTTAACACATCCATTTTTAAAAGTAACCCAAGTCAAAAGTTATGGCTACTGGCTCCATTCTTTGAAAGGGCAAAGCATATGGCATTAGTTTGCTTTACTAATATACATTTGTTATTTTTCATGACTTAGTTTAAAGTTTTACTCTCTTTTTTTTGTGTTTGTGATTAAGTTAATTCTTTAAAATGATTTGAATCTTATGAAAGCATCCTACCCAAGATTCTAATGTCTCCTGTTTGATAAATATTTATGTAGGGGTTATTAGAGTCATGGATGGGATGCTTTTATAGAAAAATATGGCTATGTATTTAGAATTTATGGGAACATTTTAACATGATGAAAATAAATAAGCTTCCTTCAACACTCAAAAGTTTGCAATAAAAGATTTTACTTTGTGTCGTAATCTTAGATACATGATGATTATACTATAATAATGTATTAATGATTTAGTGTAAGATTTTTTTTATGGTATACAATTAGATGTAATGATTTAAAAAAAACAAAACTATGTAAGCAACTAACTTCATGTTAAAATAGGATATTGATTATTTATAAAATTGTTATCCAAAAGGTACTTCAAAGGTCACCATAGGAAGATGAAAAAAATTTACATGTCAATTTTTTTATTAACTAACTTCTAAAGGCATTTCAAAAGCTTCTTTGGTGATTGAAATTGCCACAGATTTATAATCGGGCATTCCTAAGACATTAATTTTAAGTTAATAATTAATGTTTATAATTTTGTTTATTGCTTATATATTTCACATTCACTTTTCATTTGAAAATATCTCGATGATAGTTTAGTTTTCATTATCAAACTCTAAAGTATTTGATAATAAGGAAAATAGCTCTCCTATCATTTCATCTATCACATTTCATTTGAGATTCTGATTTACTCTACTTTCACACATTAACAAGTATGCAAATGTGTTAGATAACATAATTGGGGAGTTTTTTTTCCTCTTCCTTAAATACTTTAGTATTTTTAATAAAGGCAATTGTACTGCCTAGATCTATGATTTATTAATATCTAAATATAATAGACGTTGAAGAATAGTTTTTGAATGATGACTACAAGAATTAGCATGGACGTTGGCAATGAGATTGGAAAACAAAAGTCCTTTCTTTTTTCTATGTAATATTATTGTAAATTTGCATTGTTGATGTAATAAAATATAGTGTAAATAAAATTGCAAAATAAATTTCTTATATTGATGTCTTCTTTTTCATATTTTTGTATATTCACATTCAATGTGTTGATATTTGTATCATTGCAAGAAAAATATGCAGAAAGAAAAATTATAACTTATCATGAATTTTTAATATTTCATAAAATTACAAAAACTTTATTATTTTTTAAACTAACATTCTTTTTCCTTAAACTTTCAATAATTAATGTCTTAAAACATAGTAAACATCTCATCTTATTTATGTAAATTTCTAACTTTTTTACACTTGATCCATCTCTAAAGCATTTTGTATAATGGTCTATTTATTTTTTACTAATTAATGTAATTTCCCATAACATAATGTGATATTTAAGTTACATTAAAATATATCGATAGATTTACCTATTAAAAAAGTTAGTTGTATACAAATAACTAATATCTAAAATTATATAACAATGATTTCTCGAATATAACTAACATTATATTATATTTATTAGAATGACATTGCTTTATTGTAAACAGTAATTATAGTAAGTAAACCAGCATATAATAACCACCATTATATAATTGGTATCTATTTGCACTTTGTCTATCATTAAAAATTGACTAGAAAAGGACAAAAAAAATACAAAGGTACTAGCAAGAGTATAAAATACAAGACTAAATTACTTTGTGCCATTTAAAAAATTAGGATTCCTCTAACACAACACTCTATCTTATGAACTTTAGCAGAATTGAGAAGTGCAAGTTGCTTTTCTACTCATCTGTGCAAATATTGTGCACCCATAAGATATTCTCAAGTTTTTATTCTTTATTTGTCTTGATATTTTTAGTGTAGATATATAGTTTTATTTTTCTTATATTAGTTTTAATATGTTCAACTTAGGATAATGAAGGTTAGGATTATAATGTCATACTAAAATATTTTTTATTCTCCGTTAGCTCATGAACATGTATAAAGGTATGAAAATGCTTTAGCTTTAGGTATTTACTTGAAAATATTCAATTCTAGATGATTTAGGTTACGTTGATGTATATAAATGTATAAATGTGTATGAGTTTTAGGCACATATCTAAGAATATGTACAAATTGATATGATATAGGATTTACTTAATGTTCTTGTATGTATAATTCTCACTAGATTAGCTAATCATGGATTGAAAATAGAATCATGTTGATCAATGTACTATTAAATATGAAGATGGGTTAATGAATTCATCAAATTTACAATCACTCAAAGAATAAAATTTAATGATGGTCTCTTATAGTACCCATGTGTTAATTGTTGTTATGTGAAAAAGGGGATAATAAAGAAAATAGAAGATTATCTACTTGTACATGACATTATCATTGAGCATATATAATGGAAATGGCATAGTAAAAGTAAACTTTATAACATGTTTACTGATTATGAAAATGAAAGTTTTAATGATCACTTAAAGGATATTTTGTATGATATTAAAGATAATTTATTTAGTGTCTAAAAGTCATTGATAGCTTGTTTAGTGATACAAAAAGGCCATTATATCTAGGTTATACTAAATTCACACATTTATCTTCTAGGTTAAGATTGTTTAACTTGAAAGTAATGAATGGGTGGAGTGATAAGAGCTTCATGAAATTACTACAATTATTGAAAGATATGCTTTACAAAGGTAATATACTACCAAATCGTACTTATAAGGTGAAGAAAATGATATACTTTATCAGTATAGAGTATAGGAAGATTCATGCGTATCCTAATGATTGCATATTGTATTAAAAGAAGTACAAAAGATTCCATCAATGTCTAAAATATAGGGTATCCCATTACAAATTGAAGAAAAATGATGGCAACATCAGAAAAGGGGTTCTAGCTAAGGTGTTGTGGTATTTTTATATAATATCAAGGTTTAAATGCATATTTTCTAACGCAAAAGATCCCAAAAATTTAACATGGCATATGGAGTGAGTAGTTATTGATAACAAGCTTTATCATTCAACAAATTTTTCCTAATGGAGAATAATTGACTCATCATTCCTTGAATTCAATAATAAAGCAAGAAATTTCAAACTTTCATTATGTACTAATGGAATGAACCCTTACAATATTATAAGCAACAAATATAGCATATAGCCTATAATGTTAATGATTTACAAACTCCCTCCTTTGTTATGTATGGAATAGAAGTATGTAATGTTAATATTGTTGATATCAAGGCCCAAGCAACTAAATAATAATATAGATGTCTTTCTAGCACCACTTTTTAAAAGACTTGTGACTTATATAGGATAAAGATATGTTAGTATTCGACATAAACAAGCAAAAGTCCTTTAAGTTACATGTAATCTCTTTCGTATAATCAATTACTTCCTGACTTATGAAAATATGTCAAGATATAATGTTAAAAAAGTATAAAGCATGCCCTTTTTATGAAGATGGCATATACTTTTACCAACTTAAGCATTCAAAGAAAATAATGTATCTTAACCATAGGAGGTTTTTACTTCATTCCCATAACTTTCATAAGCTGAGAAAGGCTTTTAATGGCTTGATAGAGGAAATGATGTTTTCAAAGCCCTTATCTAAGGAAGAGGTTTATAAAAGGATAAATAATAATGATGTCATCTTAGGCAAACCTAATGCTTTAGTAAGCAATAATACTCTATGGAAGAAAATATCTATATTTTTTAATCTTCCATACTAGAAAGGCTTGATGTCAAGAACAATATTGATGTCCTACATATAGAGAAATATGTATAGGATAGTTTGGTTGGAACATTCTTGAACATTTTAGATAAGACAAAGGATAGAATTAAAGCCTGACTAAGCTTACAAGAAATAGCCATACATAATAAACTAGTAGCAAGAAAAATGGGACAATGTATTTATTTACCTCTAAATTATGATACCTTATCCAAGAAGAAGAAAACAAGTTTTTGCAAGTTTTTAAATAGGGTTGAAGTGCCCTAAGGCTATTTTTCCAATATTAAAAGCCTTTTTTCAATGAAAGATCTGAAAATTGTCAGCTTGAAGTCTCACAATTTCATACTTTGATGCAATAACTTTTATTAGTTGTCATTCAAGAAATGCTACCTAAACATGTGAGATAACCTATCATGATGCTTTGTTTCTTCTTCAATGCAATATGTGCAAAGTTCATTGGCTTAGAGGATTTAGATGAATTATAGAGGGATGTTATCCTTATATTATGCTAACTTAATATGTATTTTTCACTCTCATTCCTTAACATCATAGTACATTTAGTTGTACATTTAGTGAGTTAAGTAAGACTATATGATCCAATTTAATTAAGGTGGATATGCCCTATATAGTGTTATATGAAGATCTTAAAAAGGTAGGTATATAATTAGAATAGACTTGAAGAATGTATTGTGAAGGGTTGCTTTTTTAAAAAGGTTATTAAGTTTTACATATTTTACTTGTCAAATATTAATACTATTAAATTTCCCAAGCCTCGCCATAGGGGAGGAATTTCAAAGAAAAGTACGTTAAGGAATTAAATGGAAAGCATAAACCATAAAATATAGGAACAAGCATACCTTTATATCTTGTAAAATAGTAAAAAGGTTGAGCCTCACATTAATAAGCATATTGCTCTCATAAAAGTGCTCCATCATGGTAAAAATTAGAAATGGATACAAGTTAAACATAATCGCTCATTTATTAAGTGATTTTGCAATTGGGTGGGTAACATGATGGAGGAAACATTAGATGCTATTTTTAAAACTATAAGATGGTTAGCTAATAGACTTAACATTAATGTCATATCTTATCAAACATATGACATCAATAAATATTCATTTTACATAAAGAGACAAGATAAAAAGAGCACTATACAAAATAATGGAATCATTTTAGTAGCTCAGGCAAAGCATGTCTCCATTGTTAAAGATAAAAACTCTATCTATGCAACAACATCATATTATGGGATTATTGAATACATATGGAAGCTCCACTACATTTAATTTAAGGAGCCTATCTTTCAATATAAATAGGTAGAGAATAATAATAGCATCCAAGTATATGAGCTAGGATTTATTTTGATGGATCTTAATAAGGAAGCTCATAAGAGAAGCCGTACATAATCACATCCTAAGCAAAATAATTTTTTTATGTGTTAGACTAGGTTGATAACTAGTTTATAGTTCTTCAAGGAGAGAGACAAATTACTGGTAGTGGGAATAAAGAAGATATAACTACTAATGTTAAAAATACACCTCCTTTCTCATCAAGACTACCTCCAATTAATCATGCATGCAATTTAAAGAAGTTTTATGTGCAAAAAGATCATGAAAAAGGAATTAGATTGATAATCCTTCCAAATAAATTTTATATGCCATAAGTTCAAGGTACTAATACCCCTATTTTTAAAGTTATGGTTACACATATAATTGCTTAATTGTTATTTTATATAATAAAAATATTTATTTAATATAAATTTTATTTGAGAGATGCACACTAACAATGAATTAAGCATATTTAGACAAATAATATCCATGACAAATCATAAGGTAATTTTTCTTTCACTATAATAAACTTTTTTATTGCAATTGTTGCAATATTTAAATTTTCATTTATCAACTTTGTTCCCTTGCAATTTAGAGGAGTTTTATATGTATCAAGATCATAAAGATAAGATATGGATTAATGATCCTTCCAAATAAATTTCCTACATCATAAATTTAAGATACAAATGTCCTTATTTTTTAAGTTATGCTCACATGTATAATTGCTTGATTGTTAGTATATATAATAAAAAAAAATTGTTAATGCAAGTTCCATTTGAGAGATGTACATTAATAATAAATTAAATACACTCAGATAGAATAATATTTATAATAAATTAAAAAATAATTTTTCTTTTACTATGATAAACCTTTTTTGTAATTGTTATAACACTCAAATTTTCATGACCTTACTTTGTCCCATTGTTATTTGAAAATGCTTAAATGTATACCATTAAACAGTGCAAATCATTAAGTGTAATACCTAATAAAAATTTAATAGAATAAAACTATTAGAACCTAATTAAAAGTGTTTGTTAATAGGTCATTAATGAAAGTACTTATTAATTTTAATAGATAGAAAATTCATTAAAATTTATTTTAAAAAAATTTCATTATTTTTAAGAAGTATTTAAAATTCAAAATCAATATTATTTTGGAGTAACTTGAGGTTTTTACTTAAAAGCATCCTATAAAAACTCAAATAATTGAAAATGTGGAATTTTTGGTAAATTTAAGGCATATACATAGTTTCATGTTGGAACTAAAAGAGGAATACTTGATTTTGAAGTTAAATAGTGCAAATAGTTAAAAAGTTGACTAGTAAATATGTAAAATGGTTTTTATGAATGATATTTTGATAAAATCTTACATTTATGATTTTTCTTGAAATGTGTATTATGTTTTCACTCATGAATGTTGCTTATTTCTTAATTAGCACTATAGATTCAAGTAACTAGTGATTTTATTAAGAAAATTCAAGGGAAAATTTTATTATTGGAATTATGAATTCTTCAAAGGAAACTATTAGGGAATTCATTTGATTATAGAAGTTAGAGTTATTTTTCAAAAAGAATTGTTAAGAAAATTATTTAATTTTCAAGTTAGTATTTTCTTAAGTATAATTTTGTTAAGGAATAAAAGGTAACTTTATTGTGATAATTAAGAGAAGTGTTTTAGTATTTGAACTATGATTTTTTATCACCATTATTGAGGAAATGAATTGGTTTTAGCATTTTCTAGGTAATGATTTTATTCAAAAATTAGAATTGATGATGTAAATTAAGGAAAATATTATTTAATTTGGCTTAGAAATGCATCAGTAAATTAATGGACCAATTAGATAATGTCATGTCATCATGTGAGAGGAAGAAGTTTAGTCAAGTGAGAGCAATCAATGAAGGAATATTATACTAGATTTCATAATGTGAACATAGGAGGATTTGAAGACCAAACCGTGGGCTTCCTTAGAAAAAGTAGATGAAATACATTATTTTGATAAGAATTTAGCATGTGCATTAGTAAGACACAAGCTAGAAGCCTCCTTGTGGATAAAAAATCATGTGAGCATTTAATGAAGAATATTTTCTTAGATTTTATTTAAAGATATTAGGATTTTTTATGAAGAATATGAATAATGAAGGAATATATTCAAAAGGGAAATGAAGATATCACTTATTATGGAATGTCCAACATGTAACCTAAGGCAAAACTCTTTTCAAGTTTGAAACTAAGGGTTATCATCATTAAAGGAATATTTGATGATATTATACAGTATTATAAGAATATTTGAGAAGATTTTTGGAAGATTTTGTCCCCTTTAAAGAAGTAAAATCATGAATATCATCTTGAGAAAGAGAGAGAGATGATAATTTATTGAATTGTCATAAAAACCCTTGTGTTCTTCTAAAGATAAGTGGAGAAGTTGATGGGCTTTTCACACTAAAACACAAGTAAAAAGTGAGAAAAGGAGAAGGAGAGAGTTAGGAAGTTTGAAAGCATTTTTCATCTTTCTTCACCTTCTCTTAGAGTTTCTTAGTAAGATCTTGAAAGATCTTTGTGAGTTTCAGAGTTTTGGTTAGAACTTCTTGATAAAAACTAAGTAGATCCTTGAAGAAAAGGTAAAAAGATCACCATATCTTAGCTTTAATTCTTTTTCATGATTATTTTAGAATTCTTTTCATTGACTTCATATTGTTCTTAGATGATGAAACTTAAATCCATAGGTGTGTAAAGAAATCAAAGCAACATCAATAAAGGTCAATGGAAATCTACCTATTTTCTTTTAGTTTTCTTTAAAGAAGATATTTTATTTATAAGATATATGTTGTGTTTGAATAATGATATGCTGAAACCAAAAAGATTCACGATAGATCTATTTTCTTGACTTGAAAAAGATATTTTCTCTAAAGTTGTCATTTGAACTTTAAAAAGATAAATCTTTTAAAAAGAATTGTTTTTGAGCCATTTTCCTTACAAAAATCCTATGAATTGATAGAAAGGTTTTCCTTAAAAAGAAATAAAATATGTTTTTAAAAAAGGATTTTATATTAACTGATCCTATGATTGGAGGATCTACAAATATATAATCTTGAAAACTCCTTTTAATAAGTTTTTTTCACCTTTAATGATAGAAGAACTAAAATTTAAGACGAAGTTAATTTTTTAGAACTAAATTAATAAAAAATTTAGTAAATGATAAAATTGATAGAAACTCAATCTTACATAAATAGACTTCTAATCTTTTATTTAAATAGTTAGAGCTTATTTGAAATCAAATTTTTCTAAAATTGATTTCATTTCAATAGAAATAATTTTAATTCATTTATAAATGAATTGCATTATTTGGAAATTATGTCAAAAGCAATGGTTTTACTTTATTTGTAAAAGAATTCTTTTGTTTCTGACTTATTAAAAAATGCAAATAACTTAATAAAAATTTTGATATATTGGCAAGAGAGTAAAAATTTTAATATAGCATGCATTTTAAATCAAATGAAGTGAATTCTAGTAAAATTCATGATAAATTTAACAAATTTCATAATGACACAAACGTAATTAAAATAATAATTGTAAATGAAATTAAGTAAAATAAAATATTTTTTATTTACTAAACACCATTTAAAAATGAAATTTACTTGAAAATGAAATGAAATCTTACTTTTAATCATTCCAAACAAATTATTAATGTTAGCAACCTCTAATTTTTCAATTAGACAAAAAATTATACTTTTAATTTAATAATAAAAAAATAATAATGGATATTTAAATAATTTTAATAAATATTAAATTAAAATAATATGTCAACTTCATTCATTCATTCTCCATTGCGTCCACAATAAATGTACTTACTAATTGAAATAGTTGATGATGGTAATAAATTGACTATAATATTCTTTACTATTTTATTATCTTTAAATTTGTAATATAATTTTTCATTTAAATGAAAGAGTTGAGATTGTTAACTTCCATATATAGATGTGAAGGTTAGCCAATGTTACCAAATTGAAATATCTAAATTTATTATTAGTTATTTTATTAAAAAAACTCTAAATTTTGAAAGTATTTATTTTAAATCAGTTATATTATTGGAATTACCATTATAACAAAATTTCAATTGGAATAAAATAATTAAGTATATTTAATTTTCAATGACAATTTATTTCATCCTATAATAAAACCCAAATGTTTAAATTTTGCCTAACAAAATTAAAAAAAATTTCATTAACATTTATTTTGGGCTATTAAATTTATTGAGATATTATAGAACTATTGAAAAGAGAAAGGTAAATAAAAATGGAAAAACTTAAGGATGAATGGTTAAGATTTAATGGGAAAAAAGAATTTTATGAAGAATAGATGATTTAGATTGAAATTCTATTTTAAGTTGTGTTATGATCATTTTATTGTAGTAATTTATTTTAAATTTTATATCAAATGAATGGGTAAAATAATTATAATTTTTAGTTTTGTTATGCCCACCACACTTTTTGGTATGCCCACTATACTAAACCAAAGCTTATAGTTTGATTTTTTCTTTCTCACTACTAAATCCTTTTCCCATTTTGAAAAGCTTCTCTCTCTCTTTCTCTCTTTCTGTCTCTCTCTCTCTCTCTCCCCTTTTCCTTCTCTAGCCATCGCCAAGCTTCTTTGGCCACCACATTATGCATGACACCTTCAACCAGTAATGAGTTTATTAGTAGGAAGAGAGAAATAGCCATAATCTATGATTGAAAATGATAGTAACATAAGCATTTTAGCTTCCTTCATTTTTCTAGCAATCTATCATGTTCTAATTACAATTAAGTTAGCAATAGCCTTTTTGAGATGAGGTAAACCCATCTATATCATAAAATCTTTATATTTTTATGTTTGATGCTTGATCCAAAAATCCTAACTTAAGGATTAATTTCAAATTTTATTTGAATTAATTTTTAAAAAATGAATGAAAATTATGATCTAGGAAGTTAAAACAAATTGTTTAGAGCATAGAAGGAATATTTTTAGGAGAAAAATAATTGCTATAAGTATTTTTATAATCTATCCTTGTAAATTTGATAAATAAGAAATAGAGATGAAAAGCTTAGACATTTTAGGAATCTTGAAGGACAAGGACATTTAGAGGTGAGTATATACCTTACTAAACCATTTAAATCTTAAAGTTATCTTATTTACATTATGGAAATGACTATTTAATGGTTGTCGAATCTTATCAAAATTAGAAATTATGAGTTTGATAAAAATTTTGTAATATAAGGTAATAAATTAGGTCGAACCCCTAATGATCCATTTAAGATATCCTTTCACATTCAATTACTAATTATAATTATAAAATTAAATAAAAAAGTAATTACAAATAGAATTAAGCAATTAAATAAATAGTTTACAAACAAGATGCAAAAATGTAAATGGCATTAAATTGGGAGGTTTGATTCAAAATTAAATAAAATACAATATTAGAAATAGAATGCAAAATTGACATAGAAAAATAATATGTATACTTAATTGATCGAAGGAAACTTAAGAACTCTTTAATGGATTAATCATAAATCATAATATATTTGCCAATTTTAATTGATCTTTCAAGTTAAAATTATCCAGAACTTTTGCAATGATTCATATATTCTATGCTACCTAACCATTTAGGATTTAATCAAATTAGATTAACAAAATTAAGCAACTACTATAATTTATAAAGTTAGATCCAAATCGATCTGAACGTAGAATTTAGTTAAATTAAAATATTAAACTAGAAACATTTGATTTAATTATCAAATTCTCTATTCTTATAGGAAGAATTATGATTAACTAACCAATATTTAACATAAAATCAAATAAATATCATAAATCATATAAATGGATGTAGATTATACCAAATCAATATCCAATTTATGCAATTCTAGAAAATTAGATAAGAGAATTAAAGAAAGAAGAAAATCAATTAGCAAAAGTTAACATTATAGCTTAGGACCGCATAATCCAAATATAAATGAACCTCAAATCCCAGTGAATTAATTAGAAAAATTAGCCTTCCATAAATAAAAAAGAAGAAACTTAAAAAAGAGAAGAAAGTTATCTAGAGTTATGTTTTTAAGGCACAAACCCTATAATTTGATTTCTTGTGGTATAAAACCTAATAGGCCAAGTTAATATATCTCCTAAGGTTGCAAAGAATAAGTCCTTGCTAATGTTAAAAGCTCAAAACATAATTTATAAAATAATGTACTACAAGAGTTACTACAATAAAGTCTTATAGGTCTAACTTCTAGCCATTGTATGATCCCTAAAACTATCTAGTTTTACTAAACCTAAACATGAAAGTTGTTAGGATGAGACTTAGGAAATGATGGGCACTAATTTTACCTTTATTGGACCTCTAAAGTTCCAGATATAGCTTAAAAATTGATACTACTTCAACTTGGACAAAAATAGAGCATTAGTTTTATGGTTATTTTTCACCTTCTAAACATTTATTTTTCACCTTCCAAACATATAAACTAAGTTTCAGGAAAAACATCAAAGTTGTATAAATTCCTTTAAGCTTTCCAATGATATAAAAATCACTCAATTTTGATATCTAAAACTAAAATTATAGCTAAAAAACCTAAAATAGTATAAAAATCTTATATTGACCAAACAATATCAAAACATTGAAAA
Organism: Sindora glabra; assembly: GCA_020226215.1. Classification (NCBI taxonomy): domain Eukaryota; kingdom Viridiplantae; phylum Streptophyta; class Magnoliopsida; order Fabales; family Fabaceae; genus Sindora; species Sindora glabra. The sequence goes on along the minus strand of CM035231.1, from coordinate 23,737,002 downwards.
ACTAACATCCACTCACATAATAAAGCAATTCATAAAATTAAGCATGTATAACATACTAAAAGGTATAAAATAGGAGGAAATAATAGAGTCAATATTTTGCATATCAACATCAGTGGTGCATTAGTGCACTAGATCTAACTATTCATTCGTTGTTATATAACATGTCAAATTTAACTTTTAAAAAAATTAAGTTTAATATGCTATAAGATCTGGTGATGCATTGATACACCACTGCATTAGTGGTATACCATAGCCGCTCCTTTACATTATATGTGTGAATATTTATATGATTATGTTTATATTTAAGGGATTTTATGTATCTATGTTTACTTAGTTAATTGTGAGAATAAGAATGTTTTAAGTATTTATTGGATTTACAAATTTATAATGGAGTGAATGGAAATTATTTACTTATTAAGTGAGATGGAAAATGCTTATAGATTGTACAAATTATGTCAAGGATATACTTCATTTGAATATAATATTTTTAAGTTCTAAATTTCCATTTTAATTACTTGTCTAAATATAAATATATGTATATAAATATGCATATATTTATACATGGTTTGGGAAGATGTGAAATATCTTTATATTAATTCCCTTATGCTTTATTTAAATGATGGATTGATCTTTATGTGATGCTAAATTATAGTTCCTATGCAAATAAAAATTAATGTGACAAAGAATGTGATAAGTAAGGCCATGTAATAAAGGCACAGTATTGTTGATACTTAAATTGATATAGCATAATTATATTTATATAATATTATTCATTATTACTGAATGAATTGTTTATGACCATGTAATAAAGGCATGGAGTTATTGTTAAATAGCATAATCATATTTATATTGGAAATGTATTATTAGAATAAATGGTGGAATGTGACATATGATGAATAAGGTAGTTGCCATGAAGTGTAAAACTAAAAATATTGAGTAATGTGAATTGAGAATTATGTTAGAGGTAATATGAACACTAGTCAATTAAATTCTAGTAGAAAGGTGGATAGTTCATAAAGTTAGCACAGAAAGAATAAGGACGGAAAAGATAGTAGGATATAAAGTTAGATTAAAAGTCACAAGATGGATGTATGTATTTTACTCACAATTGATATACAAATTGTGTCATAAGTTGAATCTTAATTATGTTTAATTATTTCTATATGCAATTACTATGATGATATAACTATGAGTAAGCCTTTTTTGGTTATGTAATTCTTAATTATTGATTGGGAATGTTTTTGTGAAAGGTATTACCAGAAAATGGTTCAATTGGTAAGAGATTATTCTTCTTATAAAGATATTTAGCATTTTAAGACATGAATTATTATATTGAATTTTTATGGAAATCTTAAACTAGGTTTAATTGAGTATATGAAATATATAAATTCATTATCTCAAGTTAAGAAGCTTAGGTATTGAATTTATTAGTTTAACTATTATCTATTAGATCTCTTATCAACTCACTTATAATATACTTCTAAAGAATTTTCTAGTAAGTATATATTCACTGAGTTCTCATAACACATACTTTGATTGTTTTAACATTTCATGTTAAGTTAAAGTATCCTATTGAGCTACCTTCCTAAAAAATTTAAAGGGCATGTAGTTAAAAGAATCTAACAATTAGGATAAAATTAGTTGTAATTATGTTTATAAAGATCTTATATAGTATTTGTTTATGTCTAGGCATGAAATTATGTCTAGAAAGATGTTGTATATTATTTATTTATTTGTTTATGTCTAGATGTATTTGTGTCTAGAAAGATTTTGTATGTTATTTGTTTATTTTCATGTATAGTATTTGGCATTTGTCAATTAAGCCATAATTTTTGCATTCTAGGGCATATAACCCTTTCAAAGTGTCCATAAATAGAGAAAACTCTAGCTGTTACTTTTCTAGAATATGCATTAAATGTTAATCACTATAGAAATGAAAGAATTTGTATTAGGTCAAAGTTTACATAGTCTATAGTAAAGTTAGTGAAAATTAAATAGTAAGTTCCTTGTTGGTCACTATTAGATTAGGTCATAACAAAGTTGCTATCAAAGGATAATTTAAGCCTCAAAGGTGAATAGGCTATAAGTTTGTAACTATTAAATTCAGCTAGCCTTACCAAATTCATGATAGTGTGACTACACATCATGAATGACGGTATAGGAATTTTATTTCAAGATGTGCTTTCTAATTTCCATGCTTCTTATGATTAATACTATTTTCTTATATGTTATTTATTTAGATCTTATTGCTTAGAGTTTGAGAATGATGGTGAATTAATGGTTTGAATATGTGCAAATTGATAATAAGAATGATTGAAAGGTTTTAAACTTGATATATGAATTATATGTTACCACATGATATTTGATCTTATTAGTTTGAATGGATTAAATCATCTTTTTGTGTCATGTACTCAATTTTTTCAGTTATTGAGCATTAATCCACACCATTATATGCAAGGCAATTTGCCCTTCTCAGTTAATATGAATATTACACTAGCTCTATACTATTTTTACTTTGCTATCTTATGAGAAGGACTTGTTAAATGGTAAGATACTGATGGTTTAGGGTTTGATTATGCGTAGGTGGTTATTTATGTGCTTTTATATGTAAAAATGGGTAATTTTAAATAAAGATTGATAATTATATTTTCAAGCTTGAGATGGACATATATATATAGGTGCTGGGTTTATGAATAAACAAGGGAATGTATAATATTATGTATCTATCATAAATAATTATGATGAATGATTAATAGGGTGCTACTAATTGGAGGTTACTTTTTTAGTCCAAATTCTAGAAGAAAAGAAAGATTAATGATGTGCTTATGGATCACTAGTTACATGTATAGTCTATATGTACATAGTTAACGGTGTATATGATAAATGGATAATTAGTACTTAAGTGGTCTAGGTGAATAATACTATAATGAAATGTTGATCACATTTTATCATTGTTTAAGGAAGCAAGTGTTAATTATATGACCTTGTATAAGTAAATAGGAGGTTTGGCTATAGATAGTACTTTCTTCCGTACTTGGTGACATATTTTGGAATTGTGAGTTATGGAATGAATTGGACCAAGAAGTTACTTGTTACATGTTATAAAGGCTTTTAAATTTTGATAAGTTATAATGGCTTAAGTATGGTTCTCCTTGACAATTAATGGTGATTTGCACAAGTGTACATAGTTTATTAACTTCCTAATAGGGATTAGATATTTGGTTTTAGAAGAATATCATTGTAGTCGAATTAAGCCTAAGCAAAAATTAGATGTAATGGATTAGGAGAGAGTTTGCATGTGATCAGAAAAAAAAAAGGTTTAGGCATATGGATTACGAAGATTAAGACTTAATAGACTTTTTGGAATGACTCTAAATTAGATTGAGAAAGTAAGATTTATGTTAAGTTGAATTTTCTAGAGTGAATAGTTTTAGCTAAATCTCGAGGGCTTATAAGTAGCAATGAAATATAAATCATGTTAAATTGATAGTACCTAAATTGGCTAAATGATAGAGGTTAAAGTATAATATACTATAAAAGGTAATTATAGTAAATTAAAGGTTAATGGTGATGTTAATATATTAAAGAAGAAATCATAGCAAGCTAAATAGTGAATTATGGTTTCCAATAACAAATAACTACTCGTTGTTTTGGAAATCTGGGCAGTAAGACTTCAAAAATGAATAATCAATTATTGGCTTGTGAAGAGGACTCCCTTTCGGTAGCAAATAGCTAACAATTGGGTTACTAACAACAACCCGTTAGCCTTTATATTTCAAGTAATTATTACTATGATTTTAATATGATGCAATAAACCTAGAATCAATTTTGCTGTTTTAAATAAGTTGAATAAAGTCATAAAACTAGGTAGAGAGGCATCAAGGATATTGAAATGTGATAGTTGATCTTTATGAATGAATATGCATGTTTCTACCAATGTATATGTATAAATTGAATAACAAATTCTATTAGGAAAGTGTGAGGAAAGTTATGGTGATATGGTACCTCTAGAACTTTGTTAAAGATTGAATTATTAGCGTTGTGTGAGCCTTTTTTGAGATCTTATATTTGGCTTTATTTCATTCATGATTCTAAATCTAATATAAATGATGAACCAAACACAAATGGACAAATGGAATGTTATTCTTATCAAACATACAAGGCTCAAAATATTAATCCATAAGCGAAATTACATGATAGATACTTCCGTTTATTTCTATTCTTTTTTTTTTGGATTATTGGTTTATGATTTTGTTCAACTTAGTTTTGTTGCATCTAATTTAATTGGTTTATTTCTTATAGTGTTTGATGGATTATTTTGGTATCCTAGTTATGTGAATACGTAAATACCCTTATTTGCTAACAATGATAAACTAAAGTATTAAGGTAAAAGGTTGCATAAAAGACAGATATCAATATGCTTAGCTATTGTCAAATATTCAATTATATTAATTAGTTACCTAATCTATTACACATTTATGTGCTTTTGTAAGTTAGGTTACATCACTTTAAGATAATCAGTAGTCCAATTAATCTTTAGTCATGGAAGTATGGTTATAATTAATCTTTTGAAGGGACTAGTATTGATGCAAACCCTATAAGAATGATATTGGAATTCCCAAAAATCATCCCAAATTTCAGCATATAAAGGAAAATCAAAATGAAAGGATATTCATGTCACACTCCAAAATAAGTAGCAAAAGAGTGACAAGTGATGGAAATACATAACACTAGTTGAATTCCTTTGACAAGTTTGATAGTGATAGAAGACGCTATAAAGGTTAAATTCATTTAACAAGTCTAATAGTTCATTCAAAAACTAAAGATAAAAAGCTCCCTAACATGGAAGCCATAGGCAATGCTTAACAATTGATTTCTTGTCTAATGTTAAAATGAGAAACAAGCCTCCTCTTATAACTTTTAGAAAACCCTAATAGGAATTGGCTTTACTAATAATTTCAAATAGGCTCAAAAGTAAGATACTATCAAAACCTAGTTAGAAGGTTACAAATAAGCCAAAAGCATTCATCATAAACATAAAAGGCCTAAATACTCTAAAATGTCTTAACAACATAAAATGAAGTAATTTAAATGACAATGACATGGCATAAACTATGATGATTATATGGCATATAGTGTGATGATATGGCACATAATACTAATTAGGATGATGATGTGGTGTGCAAAGTGATGACATGATGCCAATACACATGCCACACTTGTATAGTTCTAATATATGTTGCTTCACACCAAAAATTAATATTGAATTTACTTTAACATATGGGTAGGGTAAGTCCAAGTTAAACCAAGAGAATAGAAATCAATCAGTGAAAATATAATATAAAAATAAAGGGTAAAATAATAAAAATAAAATCAAAATAAAGTATAATAAAAAGTAAAAGATCAATCCATGGAATGTCACACTCCCAAATATAAATTTATCATCAAACCTAAACAAAATTTACAATTGATTCAACTACTTAATTGAAAATTACCCTAACAACAATAGTAATCATAAAAGTTTCCTAATGATGATTAATTTAGAACAAACACCTATATTAACCTCTTATTACTTATTTCAATTCAGGACATGCATCTAAATCTAATTAGTAATATCATTAAATATCAAAAACAAGGTTAAGACTAAATCAATGGAACATAATACCCAATAGGATAAAACAAAAAGTCCAATGGAGAGTTTAGTCCAAAACATAGTCTAGTCTAAAACTAAAAGAGTATTCTAGAACTTTCTAGGCTATAGTAGAAAGCAAATATTTCTAGAGAAATCTTAGATTTTTAATAGGAAGATATTTTCTCATTAATAGGGATATATTTTTTAGGATAAGTATACCCATATAAATAGTTATAAATACCTAAAGAGAATTGTAGTTTGGCATCATCAAGTGAATAAGAAATCCTTTATCCAATTGAAAGTTTACTCTCTTCTTCTTTTCCAATTTGGCTTTTGAGCCAATCAATAACTTTACATGTGAAAATTGCCAATTCGTCCTCTATTTTTCTTAGACAACTAATAATTTACCCATGCGTCAAACCACTAAAGCCTAATTGTTACTGATTACAATCAATCATAACTAAATTACATGTGAGAATTAATTCCAATTAATTGTTTAGCTATAAACTACAATAGATAATTAACTAACCAATCATAATTAGCAAACTATTTAAGTAATCATTTACAACAAGAACAAAAAAATAAGAGATAATTAAGTTAAAAGTAAAATTAAGAGAAAAAGTATGAAAATTAAACTTAATTAAAGTGTTAATCTTTTGAATTGATGTAGAAAATTAGTCAGCCATGGTGGAATAAAAAAAGGTAAAAGAAAAAGAGTCGTTATCTAGAGTTGTGTATTCTTAACTTTGGAATTACAAACCTTTAAATATGATTTCCTATCTTACAAAACCTAATGGACTAAGTTAATATAGTTCATAGAGTCACAAAGAATAAAGCATTGCTAACTTTAGAAGCTCATAGCCTAATTTACAATTTAACCTACTAATAGTGTTTTACTATAGTAATTTTTGTGAATTAGTTTTCCAACCATGTTTGAGCATTAAAATGATATAGTTTCATAAAGCCTCAAACATGAAAACTGTTATGCTAGTTCTTACACAACTTTAGGCATAGTTTCACCTCGATTGGACCCTTAGAGCTTTAGATATGGCCTTAAAATTGAGACTAATTCAACTTGAATAAAAATAGAATGTCAACTTTATGACCATTTTCAACCTTCCAAATGTCTAAATGGGTTTCAACTAACACATGAAAGTTTTAGAGCTTGCCTTAATATTTCCAATGATATAAGGATCACTCAATTTCAACATCCAAAACTCAAGTAATAGCCAAAAAAACTAAAATAGTATAAAAATTCAATATTAACTAAACAATTTTCAAACATTTGAAAACTAACATCCAATAATATAACAAGACCTTGAATGACCTTATTCAAAACATAACTTTATTCAAAACTAAAAACTAAAGACTAACTTTCTAAAAACTTTAAAATCACAAATCCATAAGCAAGGAACAATTATAGCTATTAAGAAATAAAACATACCATTTACAAAAATCTTAACAAACTTAAAATTAACTAACATAATAACTTCATTTGAAAAGAGTAAACTAACATGGTAGATTGCCAAAGAATTCACCTTCAAACTCTTAAGTATTTAAGTTAAGTGTTTCACTCAAATTTATTTTATGAAATTACTTTATCATAAGCTTACTAATCATTTAATCTCCACTACTAGAATTACATGCACAAAACAAATTAAAAAGATTTTATTCAAGGTTGTAATGTGATTAAGGAAAGGAAAAAAAAGGGAAAAATAAAGATGCAAAGGATAAAACTAAAGAAATTAATAAAGCACTTGAACTATAAATATATAGGTACTTTATAAACACTTATAACTCAACATAACAACTTAAATTTAAATTCAAACACTCATCAATTTATTTATTTTTAATCTCATTCTTCTTTTTCCATTTTTTCACTTCTTTTTCATCATTTTTTTTATTTTTTTATTTTTAATATTTTTACTTTATTTGTTCATTATTTTTTATTTTTTTCTATTTTTTTCCTTCAATTAATCTTTGAAGTTAATAAATTTTCACAATATACACACTTATATACCCCCTAAACTTGTTCAAAAACTTATCTAAGAAAATTTTAAATGCTTTACTAATCCCTAAGATTAGGTAAAAAAAACTTATTTTTAATTGAAAAAATATTTATAGGAAAATCAACAAAAAAAAAGAAATTAGACTTAAAAGGCTCAATAAAGAAAAAAATTTTAAGATTAACTATTTGGCTCTAACTTAAATAAAAGAAGAATGCCTTATCATTTTGTATGCATACATGTGTAAATTTAATCTAAAAAAGAATCAAAATAAGTTCTAGAGAAATGAATATCATGGAAGAATATCATACAAAAAGAAAAGAGAATAGTATGAATTTTTAACATAAGGCTCAAAGTGTCATTAGGAAAGTCATGCTATCAAGTTCAATCCATTAATTTAAAATCTAACACTACACTAATCAATTTCAAGAAGTAAAATCACTCAATTAATCATGTTATAAATCTTATCTAACTTCAATTGAATCTTACTTATAAAAAATGAAAAATCTCTATTAATGGAAAACAATTATAATGACTCAAAAAGAACTCAAAAATAAGTAAAAAATACACTTTTTATTTTTTTTATTTTTTTAACTTCAAAATCATTAAAGCAAGACACAAAACATAAAATAAATCCTAGAAGCCTCCCCTTATACTTAAGTTTTACATTATTTTTAATGTAACTTATATCAATATCAAGAAAGATAAAGGATAAGTCATGTAAAAGAAAAGGGAAAGAAAATGCAAATTTGAAAGACTTAGGTTGCCTTGCAATAAGTGCTTTTCTTTAATGTCTTTGGTCAAATATTGTAACTACTTTAATCTAGCTTAAATTCAGAAATCAATGCCTTATTTGCTTTGAAAGCACCAAGTTTCAAGTAGTCCTACAAGAGATTCTCTTTAAAATCTTTCTCATCTAACTAACTTTCCTGAAAGGTTATTCTTAAATCATTCTTGTGCAGTTTAGAATCATCTTATACTAATAAATCAATTGTAATAATAAGAAAAATAGAATGATTATTAGAAAAACACTTCTTTTCCACAAAGATATTAAAATGTGTTAGTTGACCATCAAATTCTATGAATAAGGTTCCATCTCAAATATTAATCATAATTCCTATAGTTTTCAAGAAGGGTCTCCCTAGAATGATTGGAGTTAGATTTTCTATGGTCTCATTTTCTATGGTTAAAACATAAAAAATTAACAAAAAATATTAAGTCATTCACATACATCAAAATATCTTCAACCAAACCTATAGGGTAAGTGTTAGAATGATTAGCTAATTGCATAAATACATAAGTTTGTTTCAAAGGGCCTAATCCCAAAGATTGATAGATAGAAAAGACATAATATTAAATGAAATACCTAAGTCTAGCATTGCATGTTCAATTTTGCTTGTGCTTATAACACATAGGATGGTGAATATGCCTAAATCTTTATATTTTCTTAGTAATTTCCTTTGAATGATTGTAGACACATTATCCCCCCATTTATTTTCTTTTTAAATGCACAGTTCCTTAATAAAATTATTTTAATCAAATCTACAAGAGGTATGTTTACTTATATTTTCCTAAGAGTGTTAAAAATCTATTTTTCATCAATTTTTTTAAGAAGGAGCAAGTCTACTAGGAAAAGGAAGAGGAAGAGTAAGAGTAGAAAAATGAATGGAAGACTTAAGTGTAGTTCTTGCCTTGGCTTCTCTTTTCTCTACTTCCTTTAGTGTCTCTTAGTTCTCTTATCCATTTGTTATCTTTAGTTGGACAGGTGAAATAGGCTTAATTTCTTTGCCATTTCTAAGTATAATAGCACTAACATTTTCTTCAAAATTCACTACTAGTTTAGAGGTGGAAGCCAACATACTTACAAATTAGCTCTCTAACTTACTAATAGATATGGTAAGTTGGATCATTTGATTCTCTAGGTTTTTTTTTTGCTTGCCATGACATTTACTAATTTGAAAGATTTATCTTTTTAAAGGATGGAGCACATATCAATAAGATGACTAGAAGTAAAAACTTTGCTATACATTTTTGTAGTTTGCATTTGATTCATAACTAGTTGTTAAATGAGAGAGGTTAAATTTGCTAGCTAGTTCTATATACTAGATGTGATAATATCATTGACTAATTTAGGTATGAGATCTTGCCAAATTGTTAAGAATTTATTGCTATATTTGCAATAAGATTTCTTACCTTTTCTGAAGTTTTATTAACCAAAGCTCTGCCATTTGTAAAATCAATCATGAAACTATACATTGGCAATAAACCTTCATAGAAAAATTAGATAAGAAATAGATCATTAATTTAATGGTAGAAGTAGCTTACACATAATCTTTTGATTCTCTCCTAATATTAATTTAAAGACTCATCATTGATATGTTGGATTTCATAAATTTCTTTTCTTATGCTTACAACTTAGGAAATAAGGAAGTATTTTTCTAAAGGAAGTATTTACATGTCATGTCATATGTTAATCAAACTAGAAGAAAAATGGTGTAGCTAATCCTTTATTGAATTTTCCAAGGAAAAATGAAAAGCCATCAGCTTGATTTAATCTTTTACAACTCCTTAAAGTTTCATGGTAAAGTAGACTACATGGAATTCTTTAAGGTGTTTATATAGATCTTCCCTTGTAAGATCATGGAAAGTAGGTAACAAGTGTATGAACTTGACTTAAGCTCAAAATCAACATCTAATTTAAGGTGGTCAAGGCAATATGACTACAAATTCAAATTAAGAGCAATAATGTCCATTAAAGTTTTATAGTTTACAACTATATTCATAAATTCAATCTGATGTAATATTTTTCAATAATGAAACATCCTTATAACTTTAACATTAATATTCAATATAAAAACATAAGAATAATGAGTTATGCATTAAAAATAACAAAAATTAAATGAACATAGAAAAGAAACAAAATGAAAAAATTAATGAAAATTTAAAAATTTAAAAATACTAAAAAATTTCAAAAAAAATTAAAAATGAAATTTGGCTAAAAAATGCTAGGGTTAAGGGCATAGCTAATAATCTTGCTTAATACACTGAAAAAACCTTAAATTAGAGAGTTTCATCCCTATAGTCCATAATGTATTTCAATAATTAGCACTACTGAGAAGCTTGAAAAACATTAAAAACTAAAAAGAAAAGAGTTAAAAACAAAGAAAAATAAATACTAATTGCCTAATTTATTCTCGAATAATGATGCCAAAATTTTGATGCCTATTGCTTCACACCAAAATTAATACTAAACCTACTCTAACATGTAGATAGAATGAGTCTAAGTCGAACATAAAAGAATAGAAATCAGTCGATAAAAATAAAATATAAAAATAATGGGTTTTCAAAAGTAATTTAAATAAAATAATAAAAATAAAATTCTCAGTCCAAGGAATATCATACTCCAAAATATAAATTTATCATCCCCTAACAAGATTGACATTTGATTTAACTATTAAACCAAAAATTATCTAGATAACAATAGTAATCATGAATAGTTCTTAATGATTATTAATTTAGAACAAGCACCCAAATTAACCTCTCACTATTGATTTCAATTCAAGACATGCACTTAAATCTAATCAATAATAGCATTAAATATAAAAAATAAGGTTAAGACTAAATTAATAACTTTATGAGCAAAAATTACTAATTTATCCTTTATTTTTCTTAAGCAATGAATGATTCATCCATGTATCAAATCATTAAAATATAATTGCTAGAATTACAATTAATTATAACTAATCTACATTCAAGAATTAATTACAATTAATTATTTAGTTATAGATTACAATAGGTAATTAACTAATTGATCGTAATTAGCAAATTATCTAAGCAATCATTCATAAAAAAGAGTAAACAAATAACAGATAATCAAATTAAAAGTAAAATTAAGAGAAAGATCTCAAAATCAAACTAAATTGGAGTGTTAATCTCTTGAATTGATGTAGAAAATTAGCCATGCATGGTGGAACAAAAGAAAGGTAAAAAAAGAATAGTGATTTTTTAGAGTTGTATATTTTTGCCTTTGGAGATACAAACCTTCAAATCTGATTTCCTATCCTAAAAAAATCTAATAAGCTAAGTTAATATGCCTCTTAGGATTACAAAGAATAAAGCTTTGTGAATTTTAGAGGTTTGTAGTCTAATTTACAATTTAAGCTACTAATGGTATTCTATTGCATTAATTTTCATGATTCAGCTTCCCACCTATTTTGAGCATTAAAATGATGTAGTTTCACTAAATTTAAAACATGAAAATTATTAAACTAGGTCTTATAGAATTTCAAACACTATTTTCACTTTGATGGGACCTATTAAGCTCTAAATATGACCTAAAAATTGAGACTAATTCATCTTAAACAAAAATAAAGCATCAATTTCATAGCCATTTTCAACTTTTAAAAGTCCAAATTAGTTTTTGACTAAAACATGAAAGTTTTATGGCTTCCTTTAAGCTTTCCAAAAATATAAGGACTAACTAATTTCAACATCCATAACTTAAGTTATAGCTAAAAACTTGATAAAATGTAAAAATACAATATTAATTGAATAATTTCAAAATATTTGAAAACTAACATCTAATCACATAACAAGACTAATTCTATAAAATTAAGCATATGTAACATATTAAAAGGTATAAAATAGGAGGAAACAATATATACAGAATCTTGCACATAAGATTCCTCTAAGCTTTCTTCCTTATGTTAACTTTAAATGTCTTGAATCAATTCTTGGAGAGCTTCCTTAATCTTCTTAGCCTTATCTCTTATAATTGGTTGTTCTGGGATATGCAAAAAAATTTTGAGTTCTATGTGGTTTCCATTAAGTAATGCTTGAAATTTATAAGGTTTTTGAATTTATGGAGATCTAAGTCTATGCAGTGTGAGAATAAACACTATACTTCGATTGTAACTTAGGATAGAGTGGTATTTTCCTCTAATTGTAGGTAGTATATCTCTATTTCATGTAATCTCCTTTTTGGACCTACCCCATAACATCTATAAGGAGATATCCTAACTATCCAATGATTTTTATTTCCATATCAATATTGTACCTTTGAAACTAGAGGATAAATTCTTTAAGGGGGAAGAACTTATAATACTGGAATTTATTATTAGTTTTTTTTTATTTAAAAATATAAAATTTTAAGGTATTTATCTTTAATCAATTATATTATTGGAGTTACCATTATAGTAAAATTTTAATTAGAATAAAATAATTATGAGTATATTTAATTTTTAATCACTATTTATTTCACCTTATGATAAAACTCAAATATTTAAATTTTGCTTGATAGAATTAAGCAAAATTTCATTTATATTTATTTTGAACTATTAAATTTATTAAGATATCATAGAATTAAAAGAAAATAAAAATGATGAAATTTAGGGATGAGCAGTTAAGATTTAATAAGAAAAAGGGATTTTATAAATAATAGATGGTTCAAGCTATAATTTTATTTAAAGTTACGTTACAATCATTTCATCATAGTAATTCCTTTTAAATTTTATATAAAATAAATCACTAGAATTGTTCTAACTTTTGGTTTTCATACGCTTATCACACCAAATCAAAGCCTTTAGCCTTACTTTTTCTTTCTCACTATCAAATCCTACTTTCTATTTTGAAAAACCTCTCTCTTTTTCTTTGTCTCCTCTAATCTCCTTTTATTCTCTCTCTTTTCCTTTGCTCCTTCTATTTATCTCTTTTTCTTTCTCACTCTCTCCCCTTTTTCCTTGCCACCACCTACCTTGCAAATTTGATAAATAAGAAGTAGATATGAGAAGCTTGGATATTTTAGGAATCCTTGAAGGATAAACACATTTAAAGATAAGTATATACCTTATTAAACCGTTTAGATCTTAAAATTATCTTATTTACAATATATATGTGAATATTTATATGATTATGTTTATATATTTAAAGGATTTTATGTATCTATATTTAGTTGGTTAATTGCAAGAGTGAGAATGCTTTAAATATCTATTTGTTAGATTTATGAATGTAGTGAATGGAAATCATTTACTTGTTAAGTGAGATAGAAAACACTTCTAGGTTGTACAAATTATGTCAAGCATATACCCTATTTAAATATAATATTTTTTAGTTCTAAGCTTCCATTTAGTTACTTATCTAAATATAAATATATGTATATACTAATATGCTTATATTTATGCATGGTTTAAGAAGATATGAGATTTCTTTGTATTAGCTCCCTTGTGCTTTAATCATATGATGGATTGATCTTATGTGATGCTAAATTATAATTCCTATAAAGATAAAAATAAATGTGAATGGAATGTAATAAGTAGGGCCATGCAATGAAGGTATGGCATTGTTATTGCTTAGATTGATACACTATAATAGTATTTATATAATATTGTTGATTATCAATAAATGAATAGTTTGTGGCCATGCAAGATAGGCATGGAGTTGTTGTTAAATAGCATAGTTATATTTATATTAAAAACATGTTTTTAGAATAAAAGGTGGAATGCGATATATGATGAATATGACAATTACCATGATGTTTAAAAATGAAAATGTTGAGCAATGAGAATTAAAAATTATGTTAGGGGTGGAATGAATGCCAATCAATTGAAGAATCCTAATAGAAAAGTGGTTAGGTGTAAGGTTGGCATGAGAGGAAAAAGGATAGGATGAAGGATGGGGATTAGGGTTGGATTGGGAGTCATAAGATGAATGTTTGTATTTTACTTGTAGTTAATATACACATTGTGTTTTAAATTAGATCCTAATTATCTTTAATTGTTTTTATGTGTAAGTATTATGGTGATATGATTATAACTAAGCCTTTTATGGTTATCTAATTCCAAATTAACAATTAGAAGTGTTTCTATGAAAAGCATTTTCAAAAAATGGTTCAATTAGTAAAAGCACTATTCTTTTTATAAAGATATTTAACATTTTAACACATGAATTATGATTTTGAATCTTTATGGAAATCTCAAACCAAGTGCAATTAAGTATATGACATAGGTAAATTTCCTATCCCATGTTAAGAAGCTAAAGTATTGATTTTATTTCTTTAATTGTTATCTATTAAATCCCTTATCTACTTACTTATGGTATAATTCTAAAGAATTTTTAATTTAATAAGTTTGTGTTCATTAAGTTCTTATAACACATTCTTTGATTGTTTTAACATTTTAAGCTAAGTCAAATTGCCCTATTATGCTACTTTCCTAGAGGATTTAAGGCATCTAAGTGCAAAAAAGTCGACAATTGAGATAAAGTTAGATGTAATTATGTTTAGGTTAATCTTGTATGTTATTTGCTTATTTTCATACATGGTTAATAGTGTTTGTTAATCAAGTCACAAATTTACGGCTTGTGAGCTTCCCAAAGTGTCCATAAACAAAGGAAACTCTATCTGTTACTTTTCTAAGCATAGAAATGAAAGAGTTTTTTAATCAAAGTTTGCATGGTTTGCAATGAGATTAGTAGTACTATTTAGCAAGTTCTACATCAGTCATAATCAGGTTAGATTATGACATATGTAAGTAACCTTTACAAATGATATATTAGTTTGCACAAACTAAAATGCAATCTTGTGCAAACTAATATGCCATAATGAGTGAATCCTCTTATTTTAGAAAAATTTTAAAATTTAGGAAAGAATTGCAATAAATGTAATTATCAATACTTTAATTTTCTACTCAAATAAGAACTTTTTACCATTTACATTAAACCTTAGTTTTGATACTTTATCATATATTTATATTTTTTATTTTATTTATTTTTATTATTTTTAAAAAAATTTATGATTTTTAAAATTTAATGTTAAATATTGAACGCAATTTATATCTAAATTATCTAAATTTGTTAATTATTGACTAAAACCCTATTTTGGTCATTGTAAGATAGAGTTTTTATTAATTTAATCTCTTGCAAAAAGCTTGTATTAATTTAATTCTCATAAAATTAACTCTATATCAAATTTTAGTTAATTTATCGAATAATTTAATAACTCTATCTCATGTATAGAGAAACTAAATTAAATTTAACATGTAATTAATCTTACATGGACCAAATTGATATAAATTTTTTGTTAGGAATAAAATTGATAGAAACTTAATCTTATAAGGATCAAAATAAGTTTTTATTCTTAATTTTTTTAATATTTCATATTTAATATTATTAATGATAAAATATTCACTCTAATTTTTTAAAATTTATAAAAGTTTGTATAAAATTTTATACACACCTGCACGCACGCACACATGTACAAGCACATGCGCACGTATACACACACACACACACACACACGCATATATATATATATATATATATATCAAAATGAATCAAATAGTCTTTTTATATGTATCGTGTACCCAATTTAGCATACCAACTAAACCTGCCCCTACAAATTAACATTTTATATGGCATATATATCATACTTATACTTGCATCATAAATTTAAGCATATTGCAAATTAGGTAACATTGATGTTAGCAATTTGGATGATTAAATATTTACAACTAATTTCATTTTACATAGACTTAATACTAGAAAAGGCTTCTTTTGTATTCCTTTGCATAATCTTTTTGTACTTATCTATTAGGTTTATTTGAGCCTTTATGCAATGTATAGATGGAAAGAAATTAGGAGATAATTATATTTTAGAGAAGAAATTTAAGAACAACTTGTTTTAATTTTTTAAAAATAATTTTTATTTTAATATTTTAAAAATAAAAATTTTTATTGACAAGTATTGTTATAATTTATTTTAAAAAATATTTATTTTATATGTGTAATTTAAATTTTATTTTCAACCTATTTTTTGTTTTTGATAGTAATTTTATAATTAAATTAAAACCTTTTCTTATTTATTTCATCAATCACCCTCTATCATTTATTTTTTAAATTTAAAAAAATTAAAAAATATATCTAAACACATCTTTAGAAAAAAAAATTTATAGGACTTACACAAATCTTAATCTCTTCATTTATAAAAAGAAATTAAAGGATAAAAGAAAGCAACTGAAAATAATTTGTGTTACATTCCTTAGAAATATTTTAAAATAATTAAAATATTTTATGTGGGAAATAACTGCTTAACTATTATGCTTAAATTTAAAATGAAAAGTTTGTCCAGGAAATAATGAAAACTTATTATGATAAAATATGGGATAAAGGTTTCGTATGGAATGAAATATATGAAGGTTGGAATGTGATTAAAGTTGAGTAAGTGAGTATGAACAAAATTTAGGCTAATTTTTAATTTTACCCCTAACTTATTTCCCTTTTTAATTTCCCAACCATGTCACTATTCTCTATTTCTCTTAATACCTCCCATTCTTCATTTTCTCTTCATCTTTCCCTTATTTCCTTATAAATTCACGAGAACTACCACCATTAATCAACTATATTT
Source organism: Sindora glabra (assembly GCA_020226215.1). Lineage (NCBI taxonomy): Eukaryota > Viridiplantae > Streptophyta > Magnoliopsida > Fabales > Fabaceae > Sindora > Sindora glabra. The sequence goes on along the minus strand of CM035231.1, from coordinate 23,719,967 downwards.
CTTATTCTAAACAAGGTAAGTTTTCTCAAATATTGAATTCTCGGATGGTCATTTTCATTTTTCCTTAGGGTTAAGAAATTTTTAAACCTTTACTCCAATCTTTTAAATTTTAGATGATTATAAGCAAGCCGACCACACCTTAACGTTTATTCATCTCCTTCATACTAGGTAAGTAAGCATTTTAATCAAATTGGATAATTTTGTATAGTTTAGTTGTTTGAAGTTAGGTTTTCCATGTATCAAAACCAAACTTAAGAAATTTGCATGATATGTAAGCTCCAAATTAATTTTTTTATGGATTTGATCTTTATTATGATGAGAATGGCCTATATGGTGATTTGGTTTTCATTGGTAGCTTGTAGAACGAGGTCTTAGTGTTAAATTTTTAAATGAATAGTGGCATTCGATGAAAATTTGCAAAAATTCTAGGTATTTATCAATTATATAGCTAACTATGCCTTTAAAGAATTGCTTTCTACCCTTTTGTACTTGACTATATAATTAACTATATCCCAACATAATTGATTGATTGGATAGTTAACTATAAGCTATTAATTTTCTTTCGAGCATTTTGTAGTTAACTATATAGTCGACTATGCCCCTACTTCCAAAGAGTGCATTGTTGCTTACATAGTTAATTATAAGCCAACCTTTTTATTTTTTGGACCTCTGTAGTTAATTATACCCTTATTTTTAGGAAATACAAAATTAACTACATAATCAACTATATCCTAAGAGATGTTAGCATTAACAATTATTATCATACATTAAATAGTGTTGAATAAATGACATATGGCCATGCAAAAAGGCATGTTAATAATGTTATATATGATGTATGTTGAAACTTGAATTCTTTAGTATAAATTAAGTTGAGCTATGATATTAAATATGAGAAATTATGATAGAGGGAAATTGATGATACATATATACTATTGAAAGCTAGATTTTGAAAATATTTGTGAAAGGATAAGATAGATCATAGAAGGATGAAGTTAGGTTTATGAAAAAATAAAGATGATCAAGAGTTACAAGGAGATCTATTTGTGCTTTTACATAAATTGATCATAAAATATTGTTGAACTGCCTTTTACTTGAACCAGTTAATGTGTGGATGTGCTAAAGATGTAATATTATGTACATTAATGCTTTGTTGTGAGAATGTACCAAAATTATATCATTTATAAATGAAGGTTATCTAATTAATAAGGTAATTAACTAATCCTTCAAATTTATTTAATATAGAATATTTACTCACTAAACTCTAAACTTACTTTATATTTTACCATGGTAGATTCTCCTTTAGAGGCACCTGTACCACCACTATATCAAGAATAGGCCTTCTAGCTTCTTTTATGGTTTAAAGAATAATTAATCATTTTAAATGTAAATAGAAAATTTTCTTAAGCCTTAGTATGTATGTATATATGTTGTTCTTAAATAGAGTAGGAATCCTTTTGTAATTAAGGTTTGTTAAGTTAGCTTAGTTTTATTTGCTAAGATTTATAAACAAGCTTAATTCTCTTTCTTTTGATAAAACTAACTAACCTAATATACTACTACCCTTGTTCTAATGAAATATCTTAAATATTATTGTTTTATATGTTTATATAGTGATAACAAATAAGTTAGGCTAGTTTAAGCTGACAATAGTGATAATAAATAGGTTAAACTAGTTTAATTTGACAACTGAGTTCCATGCTAACCATAGCTTGGAGAGCATCATGATAAAGGTGGTATTAGAGTTTGATTTAAGGTTTTTCTAGCAAGATAAGGCCTTAGGATAGGTTAATTTGGTTATGCAAATTTACTGCTTTAGTAAGTGTTAATTGAAACTATACTATTGGTATATGTACACCTAAGATTACATATCACTAGTACCATTTAATTGATCCTATAATGCCTAAAGATATTGATGGTAGAGTTATTTCTTTATAATTTTTTTCTATTGATTTGTTCTTTTTCTTAATGTTTAAGGATTTTTGTGAATTAGGAAAGATGATGAATGCGAGATGACAATGAGCCAATGAACCCAGTAATGAAGAATTATCTAAAAGTTCTTAGGCTTAAAGTAATCATCATGAGGAAGAAAGAAATGATCAACATATTATTCCTTAAGTTGTAAATTTCTTACAATAAGTGGTGCTTCAAGTAGTTAGGGTCTTGATTAAAATATAAGATCAACATGGAAGTGAAGATAATTACAAGCCGAATCAAAATAAAGATAAAGAAAGGGACCAAGCCCTTCCTAGGGAAGACCTCAACAATAAGTCATGAATTGTTTATGTATTTATCAAGTTAAAATTACCTTGATATTTAGGTATGGATCCAATTATTGACCCATACCAATTTCTAACATAAATAGAACATTATGAAAATATGTTAGGATGTCCTTATCAGATATTAATAGAGTTTTTAGGTTACAATTAGATGATATGCCACACTACTAGTTCATTAATGCCATAATGAATCAAGATGCATGTTTCGTGCCTTAAACTTGAGTGACTTTTCAAGAGTCTTATTGATTGATTTTTAATGTGAGGTAAGCTAGGGTAAAGGAATTTGATATTTAAAATAATGAAGTCTTTCCATTAATGAGTATGATGCTTAGTTCACTCATTTATCCTGATATATGGGGTATCTTATTCCAACAAAGAAGGTTAAAATGGAAAGACTCATTTAAGGGTTAAAAGATTATTACTTTAAGTGTGATCATGCTAGTGATGTCACCACTTATCAATGAGTGCTAGACCAAGCACTTTGGTATGAGTTCATATCAAAGGAAATAAAGAAATAACTAGTGTAAGGAGGATGCCTTATCAAAATGTTTCTATAAATAAAGGTAGTAGGTTCTACACCAAATTAGTCCATCCTAATAGTGTATCAAGTAATCCCTTATCCAAAGGGGCTAAGGAGGCCAACAATTTCACCCTAATATTTCTACTAGTTTGGATAGAGGCATATCTTAAGGATAGGGTAACTTCTAAAAGAACCTTCTAAGGTGAGTCCAATGCAATAAGAAACACTAGGAACCTTGTAACTAAAACAATATTATGTGTTTCAGATAGGACCGATTTAGGCATAAAAAGAGGGAATACCTTGGGAACCTTTCAAGCTATGACATAAATTACTCTACTCTTCAATAAAGCACATTTTTAGAATGTTTTACTACTCTATTAGGAACTTAATTCATTTTGAGTCAAGGTAATGATAGGGACAACCAAGGAAAGAGCAGAGTCAAGAGCTAAGCTAGGTGTTTTCACTCTAGCACCCCCGTGAAGCTCAAGCATAAAATATTGTTAAGCATTCTCAACATTGACAAATTGCAAGCCTATCCATTGTTTAATCCAGGAGATACTCATTCTTTTATTTCTAAAAGTTAGTTTTCTTGTTAGCTAAACTTTATAGTGAATTACGAACCTTTTTTATAGTAATCACCTTAATTAACAAAACCCTAGTAGTTAACTTAGCCATTAATGTTTGTCTTATATGTGTGCATGAATGCTTAATGCCTACTAATATGATCTTACTAGATATTATAAATTATGATATCATTTTAGGAATGAATTAGTTATCTGTATACTATGTCTAAATGGATTGTCTTAATAAAATGGTGACTTTTTTTTTTGTAGAAAGATCCTTACTTGTTGTATTTTAAGGGAAAGGAGTTTATTAAAGCTATTGGGTTGATCTCCAATATCAAGGTTGAAAGACTAATCAGGAAAGGATGTATTACTTGTCTAGCTATGATTAGAAACTTAAATTAACTTACTCTAAACATAGATAGTGTTCTAGTTGTACGAGAAATCCTGGATGTGTTTCTAAAAGAATTACTAGGATTGTCACCCAATAGGAAAATTGAATTCATTATTGATTTAACTCCAAGCACTAAACCAATTTCTATCTCCTTACCAAATAACCTTAGTTGAACTAAAAGAGCTTAAAATGTAGTTACAGGAGCTAGTAGCTAAGGTGTTCATTCACCTTAATTCATCACTTTACGAGGCTCTAATGTTGCTTGTTAGAAGAAAAATGGATCCTTATGATTATGGATAAATTAATAACAACTAAACAAGGTGATAATTAAGAACAAATATCCTCTACCTTATATTAATGATCTATGTGATCAAATACAAAGAGCTAAGTACTTTTCCAAGATAGATTTATAGTTTAAGTACCATCAATTGAAGATTCAAAAGGAGGACAAGTCGAAGATAGCTTTCAAGATACAATATACTTATTATGAATTCTTGGTGATGTCTTTTGTGCTAACAAATGCCCCATCTACATTCATAGATCTCATGAATAAAGTGTTCAAGCTATTATTGGATAAGTTTATGGTTACATTTATAAATTATATCCAGTATATTCAACAAGAAAAGATAAACACCTTCAACACCTTAGAATTATAATACAAGCCTTAAGTAAGTATCAATTATACACCAAGTTTTCCAAGTATAAATTCTGAATGACTAGCATGAAATTCTTAGGGCATGTAATGTCTTAGGATATGGTGTAAGTAGACCTTCTAAAGATCAAAGCTATAAAGAATTGGTTGGAACTTACTTCAATAATAAAGATTTAAAGTCTCTTGGGCTTAGCAAGATATTATGGAAAATTTGTCAAGGACTTTTCAAAAATAGTAGCTTAGTTGACTAAGCTAACTTAGAATGGAGTAAGTTTATGTGGTTAAGCAATTCTAAAAACAATTTTAAATAATTGAAGACATGTTTATCTTTCACCCCTATTTTACTTTTTCTATTGGGTGTTAAAAGGAGTACGGTGTAATATAATGCATCTAGAGTTGGCTTAACGTGTATATTAATGCAAAATGGGCAAGTCATTGCTTATATGTCACAATAACTAAAGAAACATAAGCTCAACTACCCAATGCATGATCTAAAGATGATTATAGTAATGTTTTGCTTTGAAAATATGAAAATATTGTCTATATGAGGAAATACTCAAGATCTACTCTAATAATAAAAGTTTGATACATATTTTTTTATTAGAATGATCTAAATTTGAGATAGTAAAGATGGATGGAACTTATTAAAAACTATGATTGTATAATCTACTACTACTTAGCCAAGGCATATGTGGTGATGGACATGTTGAATAGGAAATCATTAAGTAGCATAGTTAATACCCAAGTAAGTGACCAAAGGATAATACTTGCATAAGCAGTTGCTCAATCAAGGTAAATAGAAATAATGATAAGACCACAAAAAAGTGATCCTCAATACCCTATTTTGGTAAAGGAGGTGGCGATAAATTAGAATGTGAACCTAGCTATTGATAAGAAAAGGGTAATTAGGTATCAAGGATGGTTGTAGACACTTTTTCGATGAAAGGAATCAATTTTTGCACTAGCCATGCTATTCATCTTATACTATGCATTCAAGAGTGGCCAAAATGTACCATGATTTATAAGTTCTTTTCTAGTGGAAAGGAATGAAAAGAGATGTGCTAGACTACATGGTGAAGTACCCCGCATGCCAATAGGTAAAAATAGAACATCAACAACTAGTTAAAAAGCACAAACTCCTTCTAATCCTAGAATAGAAGTTTGAAAGCATAACAATGGATTTTTTTGACAAGAATGTCATACCTAATTTAATATTTACAAGTGTCATAAATTTCAATATTTGTGAATAACTATTTTATTTATTTATTTAGTTAATATTAGTTTCAAATTTATTTTTCCAAATTAAAAGTTCTAGAACATTGAAATGATATATGAGAATATTTAAAGTTCACTTGTTTATTTTTATATATATAGGACCATTAGTTTAAAATGATTTGTTTATGAGGAATGGTGCAAGGATTTATGAAAATAATTTATTTTATATGATGAATTATTTTTTAGAATTGTGAAAATTCGAAATAGATTTATTTTAAATAATTATTATGAATTTGAGATTTATTTAAATAATTTTTATAAAGAATTATGAAAAATTTGTTTGTAGTTGGTAAATTATTTTGGAAATGGTGGAGGTTTGAAATAATTATTGTAAAAAAATTTATATTTATCAAGTAGAGATTTAAAAATATATGAAATGAGATTTTAAATAAAATCAATTTTATGAAGAATGTTTAGAGATAAATTAATGGTTAAAATTGAATTAAATAAATTAGATGATTGAGATTTTACATGAGAAAAAAGATAGTTCAAAGTGATACAAGCAGCTTACTTACAAGTATTTCTCTTTTATTGCAATTTACGGACAACCTTGTATCCTTTTTCAGTTTCCACGCCATTTTGTCCACTGGCAGCTTTTCTCGCTCCACGGTCGCACACATTCTTTCTCTGGATTTTTCCATTTTTTTTCCACCACCTCCCTTACTTTTTATCCTCTTTTTTCTATTTTCGATTTTCCTTACCCACACATGTGCAACTCCCTTTTTCTCTGTTCCACTCCCTTTTTCTCCTTCTTGTCTGTACAGCGTTTTGCGTGTGTGATGCCGCTACCTTTTATGGTCCCGTACAAGCTTCGGTGGCCTTGCTTCCTCCATTCGTCATCAACCTTTAGCCACGGTGAAGGACTTGTAAACAACAGTTGGAATGGACCTTCAATCTCTCTTTCTTTCATCACACTACTCCACCTTTGCTATAGCATCTTCCTCTAGATCTATCTTGGTCCATCACAGCTTATGGAGCACAAGGAAGAGCTATTGATCTACACGGGGCAGTTGACCTCCCAGCCCTTCATTGTACAAATGAACCTTGTACTCTGGTCATTGTTCACCATGCTAGAGATTTTGTAGGAAGAAGGTGAAAGCTTAAATCCTTTTTGTTTTACTATGGTTGAATAAGTTTGGTTTAAAAGAAGGATTTCTATTGATGGAAAATTATGGAATTATTGGTAATATTTCTAAAACAATGATTTTTATATTATCTAATGATCTAATAATATGAATGAAGTCTTTTGGGAAAGTTATTTTAATACTTTTAGTAAATCAGATTTAAATCAAATAAAAACTCTTAAATGTGTGAAAGTGTAGTTTGGGAAACTATTTGAGATGAAGTTAAAATCATTATGTATTAAGTGTATAATATTTTATAATAAGATGATCAAAGTTTGCTTAGAGTAGAAAGTTTTAATATTTGAAACTATGTTATATTTAAATTAGAAGCCTATATTACATATATTTTCAATATTCAAGTAAAGTTTCTAAAATAATGAAAATAAGTTATGGCTAGCTTAAGAGAAATAATTAGAGTCTCTCATAGTATTAGTAATAAATTGATAACTTGTGTGCTTTGGTATACATAGTAACATATAAGAAAAATATACTTATATGTTTAAAAAAATGCCAAAATAATGTGATCTAAGTGAATATGGAGTATTATATCTTAATATTTTCAAATGGTTCAAGAAAAACCCTCATTCATGTGAAATAAAATTTTAAATACCTCAAAACAAAGGAATTAAGACTAGATTAGGTATTAATAATTCTAGTGTTTAGAACTTGGTTTGAAGGAACTCTTATTTATTGAAGTTTTTTATTTCTTTATGGTAAACCTCAAAATATGAGGAAGCGATGATTATAGGTGATAAATCAATGTGAATAAAGATTATTAGAAGATTTGTATAAATTTGGAAAATAAAGAAAGTTAAAATCTAAGAGGGTTAAGAAGCATATTTTGATTGTCAGTTCATATTAGGAACTATAAAAAGCGAATAATACAAATTTATGATGCAGGAAGGAGAGTAGGTAATAAGAATATAATAATAATTTGTTATCTTAAATTGACAATAGGAGGAGACAGAAGGTAAAAGCTAAAAGGTTGAGAATTTTCAAAGCTATGGAACAATTCTATGTGAGTATATATCTCACCATATATTTATATTTTAATAAAAGATAGCTCAAATGTTGTGTATGATATTTTTTTATTGATAACATATATTTTCTATTTATGTATATATATTATGTATGGACTCAGTTCTATGATTTAAGTACAAATAGTTGTTGAGTGAATGTTAACTAATCAAAGTGCATAGTGGAAGCATGATGATGTTACTTATGATTGTTGAATGCTTATGATTGAGCCTTTTGTTACTTGTATGCCAAATATTATAATGTGAATAGTGATTTGAGAGTTAAGCTCTCATGTATATATTATCTAGATGTTTTACGAGGAATGGCATCAAAAATTATGAATGATGTTAGAGTGTTGATAATGGAAATTGTGAAACATAATGAAGAAAGGATATGAAAGTCAAATGAGAAATTCTCGATAAATAGCTATGAAGGATATTTAATGAAGAAAGGATATGAAAGCTGGATGGGAAATTCTCGATAAGCAACTATGAAGGATATTTGATTGTTTTGAGAGCTAGATAGTAAATTCCCAGTAAATAGTTATGAGAGATATAAATATTCATGGACTTAGGAGCCGAATGGAAAATTTCTGGCAAGTTATTAAGAAAGCATAGAAATGGTCATGAAATTAGAAAGTTACTACATACATGTTTACTATAACTATATGCAAGATATAATGTGATGTTGAAAATCATTTGTGATTGGATATTTCTATTTGACATGATTACATAATCTTGATGTGATTATGACGATTGGTTTGCATTTGAGCGTTAATAACTATTTGTGTGAGTGACACCTACCCATAATGAGTAGTAGATGATGTTAAGTCCTAACAGAAAGTTAAGACTCCTATGATTTTGTTATGAGAAATAGAGTTTTAAGTCATATGTAGATGATTTTCCATTTTGGGATATGGTTGCACATAATTCAAGAATTAAGAAAATAGGTTGGCCAATGTTTTCAAATTTAGTATATGATTATCATATAATATTTTATATATAAAAATTAATCACCTTTAAAATATTGGTAAATATATACTCATTGAATTCTTGTAACTCACTTTGTTGAATCTTCAATGTTTATAGGTTATGATGAGCATATTTGAGCTTATTGCATTCATGGAGAAACAAGATTGCCTTACTAAAGATTTAACAGTTAGGAATGTAATTTGCATTCAAATAAAGAATTGTTGAATCATATGATATTTTGAATTTTGCATGTGTAAAATTGAATCTATGTTATGTTGTGTGAATGTTATTTATTGTTGTATCTATAAAAATATTCAAGTTTTATATTTTAGGGTGTGTGGCCCTTAGGAAGTATCCAAAAATAAAGTAGACTTTGTCCATTTTTTTGTAAAGTTTTCAAGTAAGAAATTTTGAGTTCCCTTATAATTTGGAAACTCCTGTTAGGTAAAAATAGTGAAAATTATTAAGGCTTGCGGAAACTAATAATGGGATCCACGCTGGTTACGATCGAGACAAGTAGTGACAGAATACCACAAACTCAAAAAGGGTACAGCATTATCCATGTTATTATTGATTGGCTATGTGTTATTGTTAATTGGCTAACTAAAACAACTTACTTTGTCCTAGTTAAAATTACCTTTTTAGTGACCTAATATGCTAAAATCTACCTTGACAAGTTAGTGTTGCTATATGGAGTACTAGTCACTATTATTTTAAATCAAGGTATACAATGCACAACTCATTTTTTGCAATAATTTTAACAAGTTATGAGAACTCAATTACAATTTAACATAACTTTTCACCTATAAAATGATGAACAACTAGAATAAATAATCCAAATTCTAGTAAACACGCTTAGAGCTTGCACTGTAGAGTTTGAAGATAACTAAGAGAAGCATTAGTTATTAATCAAGTTATTTTAAAATAATGGTTGTTGATCAAATATTAAAATGGTTCTATATGAAGTGCTTTATGGCCAAAAGTATTGATTTTTAGTAGAATAATTTGAACTAGGTGAAGAAAAGTTACCAAGATTGGACTTGGTGGTAGATATGTCAGAAAAGATTTAAACCATTTAGCATTGATTGAAAATGGCACAAGATTAACAAAAATCCTACATAAACAAAAGAAAGAAAGAATTAGAGTGTCAAGAGGGAGATATAATTTTCCTTAAAATGACATCCATGAAGAGAGTTATGCAATTTGGAAAGAAAAGGAAGTTAGCACCTTGTTTCATCAAACCTTTTCTCATTATCAAATGTGTAGAAGTAGTTGCCTATTAGTTAGAATTACTAGATAGTGTGCGAGTTATACATCCAATGTTTCATGTTCCTATGCTCTATAAATTTATGCTAGATGTGTCTCGTATTCTTAGATGAGTTATTACAATTAGATCTTAAGTTGTGATTTAAGAAGTAGGTTAAAAAATTAGATTGTTAAATATGAAAGTTAAGATGCAAGGAAATGCCTTTGGTGAAGGACCATTGGGAACAACAAGGAATGAAAAAAAGCCACAAAGGAGTTGGAATAAAAAATGTAACAAAAATACCCATATTTGTTTAAAGAATGTTGAATGTGTATCTTAATAGAGTTATAAAGGTAATTGAGTTTCAAGAATTTGATAGTAAATCCTTTTAAAAGGGAAAGTATTATAACATCCTTTAGGAATATTTAAATGTAACTAAAATATTATATATGGGAAATAACTACTTAGCTATTATGGGTAAATTTAAAATGAAAATTTTATCTAGGAAATTATGAAAACCTATTATGATAAAATATGGGATAAAGGTTTTGTATAAATAGAAATATTTAAAGGTTAAAATATGATCAAAGTTAAGTAAATATGTATAAAGGAGATTTTGGATAATTTTCAATTTTGTCCTAACTTATTTCCCTTTTTAATTTCCTAACTATATCTTATTCCTCATTTCTCTTAGCACTTCTTATTCTTCCTCTTATCTTCCTTTTTCCCTTCAAAGGAACTACCACCATTAATTAACTATATTTCTTATCCTAATCGAGGTTAGTCTTTTTAAACATTGAATTCTTAAATGGTTACTTTTATTTTTCCTTAAGGATGATGAAGAGTTTTAATACTAAAAAAGGGAATTTTTTGAACCTTAGCTCCAATATTTTGGACTTTGGATAATTAAACATAAGCTAACCACCATCTCAACCTCCATTTATCTTTCCTATACTAGTTAAGTAACCATTGTAATCAAATTTAGTTGATTTTGTATGGTTTGATTATATGAAGTTAGGTTTTCCATGCATTAAGACCAATCTTAAAAAATTTACATGATATGTATGCTTTGAAGTAATTTTGTTAATTGATTTGATATGTACTATGATGAAAATGTCTTATATAGTGATTTGTTTTTGAATGGTAGCTTGTAGAATGAAATCTTAATGTTAAATTTATGAGTGAACAATGCATTTGATGAAAGTTAGCAAAAAATCTAGGTAATAATTAACTATGTCCCTCAGGGACTTACTTCTTTGGCAAACATAATCACTTACATAATCAACTTTAATGTTGAAGAATTGCATTTTGGCCTTTTGTAGTTAATTATATAATCGATTATGCCCGTAAAGTTACTATCAATGAATGTGTAGTAACTACAAGTCATCAATTTACTCTCAAGTACTTTGTAGGTAACTGTGTAATCAACTATGCCCTCATTTTTAGGGAATGCATAGTCAATTATAAGCCCACCCCCATATTCTTTAAACCTCTGTAGTTTACTATAGCTTTATTTTCAAGAAATTTAAAATCAAATATATCTTAAGATATGTTGGCATTAAGAATGATTGTCATACATTGAAGAATGTTCAATAAATGATGTGTGGCCATACAAAAGGCATGGTAATAACATGATATGTGATATATGTTGAAATTTGAATTCTTTGGTATAAATTGAGTTAAGTTATGATATTGAATAAGAAAAATTATGATAGGGGCAAATTGATGATACATGTATATATGACTAAAAAGTTGGATTCGATAAACATTTACAAAGAGATAAGTTAGACTTTAAAAGGATAAGATTGTGTTTGTAAAAAGATAAGAATAAAAAAAAACTATAAGGAGATTTATTTGCATTTTTACTTAAGCTAACTACGAAATGTTATTAAATTTCCTGTTGCATAAACTAATTACTATGCAAATGTGTTAAACATGTAACATTGTGTACATTAATGCTTTGTTGTGAGAATGCACAAGAATTAGATCATGTATAAAGTAAGGTAATCTAATTGATAAGATAATTAGTTAATTCGTAAAATTGATTATATATAAAATGTTTACTCACTAAGCACTAAACGTAGTAGCCCATGTTTTACCATTAGAGATTCTCTTTTAAAGGCACCTTCTTCTCCCTACCACATCAAAGTAGACCTCCTAGCTTCTTTGATGGTTCAAGTAGTAATTAGTCATTTTGAATGTAAATAGTTAATAGATGGATTTTTCTATAATTAGAATTAGTTAAGTCAGCTTATTTTTATTATGCTAGGATCTATAAGCAAGTTGAACTTTCCTTGTTTTGATAAAATTAATTGAACCAATATACTACTACCTTTTTTTTTGTAATGATATTGGAATAAAAGACCTAATGAGGATGGAACAAAGGCTAATAGAGAGCTCAGTCTAAGACATAGTCTAGCGAAAGAATATTCTAGAACTCTCTAGTTTAGGAAAGAAAGTGGATATTTCTAGAGAATTCTTGGAATTATAAAATATTTTATTAATAGAGAAAAAATTTTGCAATTTTTTTAGACAAATTTGCCCATGTAAATAGTTATAAATACCCCCAAAAATTGTAGTTTAACATTAAGAAGTGAATAAGAAATTCATTCTCCAATTGAAGAGCTTTCTTTCTTCTTTCCTAATTTGATTTCTAAGCCATTTTGGTATCAAAGGTGGTTTTCCTAACTTCTTACACTAATATTTGAGTTGGAGGAGATTGGAATTCTTGTTAATTTTCTGCATTTGCAACCTGCTAGGGTTAAAACTACATTTTTTGATTAGTTTCTTGACAAAATAACATTATTGATAAGTTCATAGTGGTCTAAAATGTTGGATTATAAACTTTCATGGCGATTAAAGCAACCACGTGCCCTCACACACTTTTGTTGAAGTTCCATGCACTGACCACTCGTGACATGTGTCACATGTGCCTCCCTAAGGTAAAAGATAACCACATCAGCATCCTGTTAGTGCCACGTCTTCCACTTTACAGGTGCCACGTATTGGAAGGCGCCACATCAACATACCCTGACGTCAGCTGCAAAGTCAGCACTAGGTTCACAATTAGTGCCATGTTAGCCACTACAGTTGCGTCATGTCTCATATTCGCCACATTACTAACCCAAATAATAGCTTTTTTAAAATTCCATAATTACCCTTTAACTTTCATATATTTTTATTTTGACCCTTAATATTCCTTAAAATTACAAGATAAGCCTAAACCTTCCATAAATTTTATTTTGAACCTAAAATTTTCTTAAAATTCCTATTTGTCCTATATTTTCCTAAATTTATCAAAATAATCCTTAAACCTTGTTGAAATTTAATTTTAACCCTAAACTTTGCTTGATTGTTACAAATAATCCTAAATATTTTTAAAAACTTTACTTTGATCCCATAACCGACCATAAAGTACCAAAATGCCACCCAAAAGATAATATAAAAGAAACACCTAAGTTATTGGGATGGAAGAAATATGGAGAAAAATTTAACAATTGCAAGAAATTGTCAATGCGTAACAAACCTTATTAAATCATTGAAGAAATTCAAAAAATGACTTTGACAATAGCTCCTCTTCATATATAAGTAGCTATCACCCTTAAAGACAGCTAACTCGAGGGAATGATATTAAAGTAGACATTCCAAATTTCAAGAGAAGGCTCTAGTTAGATGAATTTGTAGATTGGCTTCAAATAATTAAAAAGGTATTCAAATTAAAAGACATACTAGATGACTAAAAGGTTAAAATTATTGTTGTTAAGTTGAAGAAACATGCCTCCATTTGATAGGAAAATTTGAAGAAGAAATGAGAATGCAAAGAATGAAGCAAGATCAAGATATGGAAGAAAATGTGATGTGAACTTACACGTAAGTTTATACCTTATCATTATTATTAAGATAACTTTATTCTATTGTAAAATCTTTGCTAAGAATCCCTGTTAGTGAAAGAAGGAAGAGTACATTATTACCTATTACCTTGGAGGTTTGAACTTTGAAATTGCTCAACTAGTCTAGTTTGAACAATATTGGACCCTAAATGATATCATCTGGCTTGCTGTTAGGATAGAAAAATAAGTATTCAAAAGATCCATATTCTAATCTTACTGCTCAAAAAACCCTACTAATACCAATAAAACTTAAATCATACAACCCAATACCTCCAACAAAATCTTACCTAAACCTACTAAATATGCCAATCATAAAATCCTTACTTAACCTAAATCACCTAAATGCTTCAAATGCTAAGGATATGGCCATATTGCATCAAACTACCTAAACTAAAAGGTTATCATTATCATTGAGGGAGAAATTTAAAAAGTATTAGAAGAAGAAAAGCTTGAGCAAATGTAAGATGAATCCATTGAATCACTTGTGCTTGATGAAGAACTAATCCTTGCTGATCATGGAGAATCATTGGTAATTAGATGAAGCTTACACATTATAGCTAAGAAGGAAGAACCCTGGCTAAGACATAACATTTTCCACACTTTATGCACAGCCCAAGGCAAAGTCTATGATATCATCATAGATAGTGAAAGTTATGAGAATGTTATATTAAGATATATGGTGGAAAAACTCAAATTACTTACCCAGAGGCATCCGTACTCTTACAAGTTGTAGTGTCTTAACAAAGATAATAAGGTAAAAGTTATAAAACACTGCCTTGTTACCTTCTCCATAGGTAAAAAGTATTGAGATGAAGTATGGTATGACATTATCTCTATGGAAGCTTATCACCTATTCTTGGGAAAACCTTGGCAGTCTGACCATTGTGTTATATATGATGGTCATGCAAACATTTATTCTTTCATAAAAGATGGAATAAATATCAAGTTAGCCCTACTACCACCTAAAGAATTCAATTGGGCTAAAAATGAAGTTAAACTACTAGTATCTTTAGTATCCAAAGCTTAGTTCAAAGTGACATCAATAAAATCCTAAGTCATATGCCTCGTATTATTACTCAAATAGAACAACAAAGCCATTCTTCCACTATAAGCTGAGCAACTACTTGCTAAATTTTTAGATGTTGCACTAGAAGAGATTCCCTCTAATTTTCCACTAATGTGAGACATTTAGCATGTCATTGACTTCATTCTTTGAGAAATCATTCCCAACAAACTAGCCTATAGGATAAGTCCCCAGGAACATGCTAAGATCCAATGTCAGGTCAAAGAGTTACTAAAGAAAAGATTAATCCAGGAAAGTGTCAATGCTTGTGCTATCCAACATTTTTAGTGTCAAAAAAGGATCGAAGTTGGAGAATGTGCATTGATAGTTAAGTTATAAATAAGATCACCATCAAGTATCAATTCCCAATACCTAGACTTGACGACATGCTTGATCAACTACACAATGCCACTATATTTTCTAAAGTTAAACTTCATAGTGGATATTACTAGATTAAAGTATGGCTTGGAGATGAATGGAAGATTGCATTCATGACTAGAAATGGCTTGTACAAATGGATGATAGTGCCTTTTGGATTATTAAATTCTTCCATAACTTTATATGCATGATAAACTAAATACTTTGACTCTTTATCAAAAAATTTGTAGTCATGGACTTCTATAATATCCTAATCTATAGCAAGAGCAAAGAAGAACATCTGAAGCACATTTGATAAGTGTTGGAGATCCTTAAGGAATAAAAACTTTATGTCAATCTCAAGAAGTGTTCATTTTTAACAAATGAAGTTATCTTTGTTGGGTATATCATCATTGTAAAAGGCATCCAAGTTGACCTAGGTAAGATAAAAGCCATCAATGACTAGCTAACTCCTAAGTCCATCCATGATGTTAGGAGTTTCCATGGACTAGCTTCTTTTTATTGAAGATTTATCAAAAATTTCAACTTCATTGCTGCCTCATTCATAAACTTCATTAAAAGGGACAAATTCCAATTGATAGAACAAGTCTAAAAAGGTTTTGAAAAACTAAAGAAATGGTTGATTAAAAGCCTAGTATTAGTCCTTCCAAATTTTGACTAACTCTTCAAAGTCAACTGTGATACTTCCAAAACTAGAATTGGTGCCGTTCTAAGTCAGGAAGGATGTCCAATCGCCTTTTTTAGTGAAAAACTTAACAATGCCAAACTTAAGTATTCTACTTATGACAAAGAGTTCTATGCTGTCATTCGTGCTTTGCAACATTGGAACTACTGCTTGTTACCCAAGGAGTTTATCTTATACACTGACCATAAAGCCCTTAAACATTTAAACTCTTAACAAAAGATCAGTCATAGGCATGCTGCTTGGAAAGAATTCTTATAAGGTTACTAGATTTTACTAAACCATAAAGCTAGAAATTAGAATGCTGTAGTAAATACCCTTAGTAGAAGACATGCTTTGCTTTTTTCTCTCATGACAAAGATTATTTAATTTGAAACTATTAAAGAACTATACTAAGATAACCTAAATTTTAGAAAAGTCTAGAGTACCACTAAAACACAATCGTTCCAGCAATACTATAGGTATGGAGGATTCTTATTCAAAAATAAGGCTTTATGCATCCCGTAATGTTTGCTATGAGAAACCATTATTTAGGAAACCTATCATGGAGGAATAGCCAGTCACTTTAGGTTTGACAAAATTGTAGCTCTGGTTAAAGAAAATCTCTGCTAGCCTAAGCTTGAGAGAGAAATTAACAGACATATCCAGAGATGTAAAAATTGTCACATAGTTAAGAACAAGAGTCAGAATATAGGGTTATACATGCCTTACCGATTCTAGAAGCACCATGGGAAGATATTAGTGTGGATTTCATCCTTAGGCTACCTCGAACTCAGAGATAGAAAGATTTCATAAGGATAGTCATAGACAGATTCTCAAAGATTGCTTATTTCATCCCATGTCAAAAGATAAATGATGTTGTCCAGATTACAGACTTATACTGCAAAGAAAATGTTTGACTTCATGGCATTCCAAAAACCATCATTTCTATCTAAGGTGTCAAGTTTTTGAGTCATTTTTAAAGGACTTTATGGAAAAAAATAGGTACCAAGCTTCAATTCAACAATACTAGTTACCCCTAAATAGATGGACAAATAGAAGCAATTAATAAACTTTTATGCAACCTACTTTGTAGCTTTATGGGAAAGAATCTGAAGCAATAGGACCTTATATTTACTCAGATTGAATTTACTCATAATAACTCCATCAACCAAGCTACTTGAAGATGCCTTCGAGGTGATGTATAGTACTCGCCCCTTTAGTCCACTTAACTTAGCACCATCTTCTACTAGCCATTAGCATAGTGTGAATGTAGAGCAAAGAGCAAAGGAGATTAAGAAGCTTCATGAATAAGTTCATGCAAGAATTCAAAAATAGAATTCAAAATATAAAGCCTAACGAGACAAACTCCAGTAATAACATAATTTGAAAGAAAAAGACTTGGTATGGATACATTTATAGAAAGAGAGGTTTTTAAATTAACCTTATGCTAAGTTATCTCTAAAGAGAGATAGATCGTCTCGAGTTATGTAGAAGATTAATGACAATGCTTACAAGAGAGAGCTACACAACTCCCATGGCATCTCCACCACCTTCAACATTGCTGATCTTTTACCATACTATAAAGATGACAACTAGACTCGAGGGCAAGTCTCATCCAACTCAAGGAGGATGGAATAGAAGACCCAATAAGGGTAGAACAAAGTTCAATAGAGAGTTTAGTCTAAGACATAGTCTAACTCAAGCATATTTTAGAACTCTTTAATCTAGGGAAGAAATTGGATATTTCTAGAGAATTCTTAGACTTATAAAATATCTTATTGATAAGGAGAAATTTTTACATTTTTAGGAGAATTTTGCCCATGTAAATAGCTATAAATACCCCTTAAAGTTGTAGTTTAGCATTAAGAAGTGAATAAGAAATCCATTCTCCAATTGAAGAGTTTTTCGTTCTTCTTTTTTTTCTTCCTAATTTGGCTTTTAAGCCAAATATACCTTAAACATTATTATTTTATATGTTTGTTTTGTCATAGTAAATATATTAGGTTAGTGGAAGCCAGTAATCAAGTTCCACTTTGGTCATAACCATTAGTACAAAATTGATGATTTATGTTGGTTGATAAATGTCAATTTGCAACAAAATTCATATTTATTTCAATATAATGATATTTTTGAAATTATATTAAAAAACTTAACATAATAGATAAGAATACAACTGCAATTTAAAATGCTTTTCAAAAGTTTCATTGAAAATCGCAAAAGCATAGGGTGTTAGTTTTAGTGAACAACTATCATCTAAAAGACATGTCAAATTTTTTTTCAAAATTATAGAATTATATGATGTCATTTTTGTATAATAACTAACATTTATTTTTTTTTATAAATTTTTACTCTAACTTTATCTTTTAATATGAACTTTTTGACATCTTTCCAATATACTCTTATGTATAATGAGTTTGATCAGTAATATTATTAGTGATCTCTTACTTTACTTTGATTGAAAGAGTGTACATGAAAGAACTTTAACCTTCATTTCTTTTCTATTGTATATTCTCTCATTTTGCATGGAGTAAAAATGGAATGGAAGAGCTACTAATCTCTCACTCCACTTTCATCGAGTGAGTATATAATAGAAGAATTTTAACCTTTAGTTCTTTCCAATTATACACTATCTTATTTCCTAATGGAGTATATAAACTGAAGAAATTTAAGCAATAATGCTAGAGTTTGCATCTAAGATGAAAATTTTGATACATAGTTAATTTTCCATTCTTTTTATGTATTCATATGTAAATATGTAGCTTTTGTTTATTGATGATTTAACGTAATTATTTTGCATAAATTTACAGAAATATTATTTTTCTTTAGTCATGGATTTATATTTTCGTTATGAATAGAGCAATGATAATTATTTTTTTAATTTACATAATTATTTCTTTTTGTTCATTTATATGCTATTTTTACTTAAAATTCTATAATAAGTATTTGGATTACATAGATTAATAAAGAAAATACATATCAAAATAAATATAATATTTTATGTTAAATTAGTTCAAAAATAACTTTCTTTTCATATTTAGTTATTTACATAATATAAATCTATAATAATTTAAAGGCCTCTATTAAGGAGTTGGAAAATATAAAAATGTTAATTTTTAAAATTAATCAATATCTAATATAATGCCTTTTTCTTATAATCTAAGGACATCTGAATGAATGTCATTTATAAAGAAGTTTAAATAAATAAAATTGAAAACTTCTAAATTAATGAATTTATGACAAAGTTTAAATAAATGAAACTAAAGAAGTGAATATGTCTAAATGAATTTATGAAAGAGTTTAAATGAATGAAATTTAAAAAGTTTAAATGAATAAAAATGAAAAAGTTTAAATAAATGAAACTAAGGATAACTTCATTAATGGAATTAATAAAGGAACTTACAATGCTAGTTATTTTTTATAAATATTGTTCAAGTTCATTTCAATCATTATAATATTTTATCAACTTGAAATCACACTATCAATTTATTTTTAATGACTATCATGCAAGTCCTTTTTAATCATTGTGATAATTTATCAACAACTTTCCCATTGTTTAGAACTTAATCAATGTCTTATGTCATCATAATAGAAGAAATGACTAAACTTATGATGTCAATTTTAAATTAATAACTAACATCCAATTATTTTGCTCTTCGCATATAAGTAAGGCTCTTATCACTTAGGGGTCATTGGGTTCGCAGTAAAAAAGTGGGAAGTTGTATTTCCTAGGAAATAGAAAATTGTGAGTTATTTGGTTGCTCACAAAACATGGGAAATCACTCCCTAGGAAGTTGTATTTCCCATAGAACATGAAAAATCATTTACTTACTCCCTCTAGGTAACTTCTATTTCATGGAAAATGCAACTTCCTTCATGTCAACCAAACAACATTAAGAACTTCCTGAGAAATTCACATAAGAAGTAACTTCTTAAAAAATTTAACTTCCTGTAGGAACTTATTTCCCATATGAACCAAATGACTCCTTATTTGAAACAAATCAATGATATATGAAGATAACTTTTTTCCATTAAAAAGAATGTTTTTATGCTTCATTCCATTAATTTTTTTATCTAATAAGGTGCTCAATTTCTTTATTTGGCATGTGCCTTTGATTATCATTATGTTTCAAAGTGAGATTGAAGACATATTCTTTGGTCTATGTTATGTTAAACTTGGTAAACAAGTTCAATTTATGCTTTAACAATTATTACTATTCAACAGAGAGCTATTATTATGAAATCTCTTAATATTTTATGTATAAATGTAGAATATATTCATGTGGAAATTGTAAGTTATAGTAAGATTATGGACCATCAAAATTCATACCTTTATGAACCATATTTCTACCTACTATAAGAGACATGGTTTATAAAGGTGTGCATTTTAATGCTTCATAATCTTACTATAACTAACAATTTCTTCACTGTCATAATTTGCATTTATGTATGAACCACTGAAAGATTTCAAAATAGTAGCTTAGCAACTAATAGTACTAATTGGTATGGCATAACTTTGACATTTATTATCAAATTTGAGACAATAGATAGAGCAAATAGCTAGCATGTCCTTGCATTGAAAAATAGGGATAATCAATTGACCCAGCTTGATCATGACTAGCATGGAACCTATTAATCAATCCCACTATCCTAACTCACAGACAATACAAACTCTAATCTATAAAAATACCTTTGTTTTCATGGGAAGCTAAATTATGACATGAGCTTTAAGAAACTATATAAATAGAGTTTCCTTTATCTATAAACACTTTAGTAAGGCTACAAGCCTTAGAGCATAAACTTATAACACAGTGGCTATATATATTTATATATATAGGATAGAATTAATGAAAATAGACAAATCTTATATATGCTTTACCACACCTATTTACAATAAATTATACTATAATTATCAAATTCTTTTGATAGCCATACTAGACTTCCATAAACTTTGCATAACACAAGGCATTCACATTCCTAGAATATGTTAAGGGAAAGAAACAATTAGTTACATGAACTTAGTGAATGCATATCTATCAATAATAGTAGTGTTAAAAATTAATTCGATGTGGTGTAGAGTGTCACACCAATTAAATGTAATCATAAGTACACTAGATTTCTTACTAGATTTCTTAAGTACTTAATAACTCAAATAACTTATTTCTTTAGCATGTGCACATGCACATCATCTATAATAACCCTAGGAGACTTTTTCCTAAGAACTACTCTTAAAGTATCAAAGTAAATTAGCACTTCCCAGTTAAACGTGCTCAGTTTAGGGAGATTTTAGAGATGGGTAACCTCCTGGGAAGTTTTCCAAACCCTTTACAACATTGATAGAGATAAAAACTTGAGTTAAAATATTATTAGAAATATGCCCAAAATATTAAAGGAATTTTGATAGAGTTTAACTCAATTTTAAGGGCCTGGGTGAGCTGAAATTCAATAAAATAAGTTTGAAACTAATATAATTCAATTTAGATCATTTAAATTCCTTTTGGGATAATTTGGATGTTTTATAGAAGCCTAAATTGAGTTTTTAAAGGTCCAAAACTATGCAATCCAAAAAAAAAATTAGGAGGAAAGCTAAGGATAAAGATGGAAAAAGTGAGAAAAATGAGGGGTATTTTTGTAACAAAAGTTTTATCTCTACACTTCTCTTGAATTCTCTCCATTTTTCTCTATTTTTCTGGTCATTTTTAGCAGCAAAACATGTCCCCATGCTAGTCAAATAATCAGGAAAAAATTCTTAAAGAAACTCCACATACTTAAAGATGATTGGTTCACATTTTGACTTCCAAATTTAGCCTTTTTCTTGAAACTCTTTTTACCACTTCTAAACATAAAGTTTCTGCATTCTTTTTAGCAAAAATCGTGGCTCTCTCTCCATATTAGCCAAATTTCAAGCTCACTTTTAATTCACAAAAAATTTCTATAAGAAAATTTCCTACAAGATTTCAAGAGGTAACCATGCAACTCCTTCTTTTCTTCATGCTTTCATGGAAGATCTTCTTCAAAGTTCTCTAAAATTTGATTTATTATTTTAAATAGAGTTCAGCTGCCTCTAAGGATCCTCTAGCAAATTAGAAGGCATAAAACTTAGGGTGAGTAGCAGCTCACTTAATTTTCCATCAAATTTTAATTTCAAATTTGCCAATATTGCTTTCTAGAATTATGATTTCATAAAGCTAAGTGTGTGGCCATGCAATGAAGGCATGGTGCTGAAAACTAGTGTTCTTAAGTTGTATTTGAAGATATTATAACAATATTAGCATGAATGAATGATTAGATTACCATTTGTTAAGCCTTGAGTTTAGATGAAATAGAAAGAGTTTAGAAATTGTTTTACTGATTTTGCTTCTGGAATTCCTAAAAATCTAGAGCTAAACCATGAATTTTAGGGACATGCTAGAACATATTAAAAATTAAAAACCAACTATTTTTTAGTCTTTTATAATGTTAGGATACACATATAATTTATTGGGAATTTTTAGAAATTTTTAGAAACCTGAACAAGGGACATTTCTACACAAAGGTGCAACTTACACAGAAATAGGATGTGAATAATTTTGCTTCTGTTCTTGAATTATTTGGGGTACTAAATGATGGTTAAAAATTACATAAAAATTACTGTATAACCTTCCATGTTTTAGTTAAAACATAGTAAATTTTCGTGATAATTAAAGCTCATTTTCCTAGTGAATAAATTCCTACAATTTCAAAACTCTAGTGCTGCCAGAAATTGAAATTATTTTGGAAAGGCATGATTCATGAATTTTCTAGGTAGATTCTCTTGATTAATTGTGAAACCTAAAGACTCATATTTTTCAATTAACATGTTAAGAATATCATATAATTATTTGAGAAATTTTAGAGATGTTTTAGAAGATATAAAAGGGTCTCTTATGGTAACATGCCCTCTGCTGCCCTATTCTGGAATCTGAACGTGAATAGTATTGTTGAATGAATATTTGTAAAATGCACTAAGTTTTGATGCTTAGAAATATATTGTGATGATATTAGGATATCATTGGAACAATGTGTTGAATTATTGTAATTATTTGAATGTTCTTTAATGGAATAGAATATAGTAATAGATTAGATTGAGTTATGAAATGTTCTATGTATTGAAATTGTGATGCATTATGAGAATATGCAATGATTACACTCTTTAATGTTAAATTTGAAATCTATACTTGTTACACTGATAAAGAAAAAACTAATTAGGTTACTAATGACTAGTTGGTATTAACCATACCTTTGTTATGATGGATTGACATGATTTTGCCTTAATTGGCATGAAAAGCCTACAAAGGCTTATTTGTGTTACTTGATACGTGTGGGGGAGATTGACCTATAGCTTGTAGCATCCTTCTAGAAGAAGGAGATGGGTGATAAGAAATGGAAGGAAAAGGTTAGAGGTGAATGGGATAAGGTTGGCCCGAAGAAATAAGAAGGAAACCTGTATACCATACTAGCCATTTCTATTGATGTAATATTAACACATAATGCATATGATAGGCAGTAGATATTAAATGTGAATAAAGCTAAGTATATGGAATTTATCTAATCTTCCTAAATTTGTATTAAAGAAAACTGATCAGGAAAAATTATAGGGATAAAGATTGAGTAGCTAGTCACTGAGTATTTTATATACTCACTCTTTTTTAATATTATTTTATTTTATAGATAAAGAATAAGGAGCTGCAGTGGAGGATTGATATACTGCATAAAACCTTCTGATCTCCATGGGGTATAGTGTAACAAAAATTACTATTTTGAGTTGTTTACTGTACAGTTAAAATCTATGTGTATTACTAAATAATTTTGTTATGCTATTGTATATTAATATCATAGATTAACTTTTCATTGCATGTGCAATGCAATTTAATTTACTTATATTATTTGATGCTATCATATATTCTTTTTTTATTACAAAATAGTCAAATATAATTTCTTACAGAAAAGATGTCTGATTAGTTAGATACTAGTTAGATGTTTTTACGCCGGTCATGATACTTGAAATTGGGCCATGACATCATCATTTTCATAATCATAAGCATTTTCAAGAAACCTCATAATCTAGCAAAGAAAGTCTCATACACTATGAGCAAAAGGAATAATAAAATATTTAGGATATAATAACATCCTTGGTAATCTTAATCAAAAGAAAATAACTAATAATAATCTCTACACATTACATCATAAATCCAATGGACATTGTAGTGTATTATTAATTTAACCATATAATCATAATCATACGATATAATAAAAATAATTATAACAATTTGTGACTCTTGCTTGGCTTTATGCCTTCATAAACTCATCCTTGTCCTTCCAAAGTATGTTTTATCCCTTTATAAATAGCTTCCTGAATCTATAACTAATCATATGTACATAATTCTCCCATCTCATCATAATAACAATGTTCAATGGCATTTTCACCCATATTATAACTCACTAATATTTTGCTAGTACAATCTCAATATACATGTAACAATAATAATAAGTAATAACCCCATAATTTTCAACTGTGGTCACACATCATTCACAAACATTAAATTTTCACACACACACGTACACACACTACAATCTTCAAGCATGGCCACACATTATTCACAAATATAAACTCAAATTTCTGCACACATACAAATATATATGTTACTATAATATACCATAACTCAACAACGACTACCATGTTGTTCTTTGAAAACATAACCTCAGGAAATAAATTAGATAATGATTCACAAAAGATAATTTTTAGTGCATTGAAAATGCTATTAAATCTTATAAAAAGCTTAATTAACAATAAACAATTCCCTATATAGAAATTTATGTTTAATATAATAGCAAATTTAGCTACATCAATAGAACATTGTAATACTATAGTATATATAATTTATAAAGGTAAATAATAAGAAACATAAAAATTTAATTTGGATAGTTTTGTTAGATAGGTAATTACTCATCTCAATATATAAAGTCCTTCCAAGAACCTTAGAATTCTCACTTTTTGTTATCTTAGTTTTTTTTTCCTTATTTAACAATCTAATAAGGATAGATGATAAATATAATGAAAATGATTGATTTCTTTCTAGAAATTCTTACTTTAAGTTCTAATTAAGCTATTCTATTAACCTAGATTTTCAATTCCTTATTGTTTAAAGATTAGTTCAAGAAATTAGATTTGGGTAACTCCAACTAGGTTCCTAAAACAAGTTCTTTCAAGCAATAAAATTATAATTTTATGATCTAAAATTGTTTACCTACATCATGGGAGGTTTTGGCAACTTACTAGTGCCAAGAAGGAGGTTGAATACTAGCAAATTGGGGCAAGGATATTCCTTAATGCTTATACTATTTAGTGTGCAAAGGAACTCTTTAACTTTCAAGGGTCATCGAGATATGTGAAAAAAAGTATAGAAGGTTAGTGATGCACAAGGGCAACTTGGGTGGTTAGAGGAAGACATATGTAGTGGCAATTGATAGGGAAGAAGCTAAAGATGGGGAAAGAAAAAAGGAGATCATGTTTTAGGGTTCTAAAAGGGAAAATAGGTGAAATAACATTTAAGTGACCATAGTTTTTTAATTCTCTACTCTTCAAATGCATAATAACCTATTTGTAACTTAATCTTAGCCCTCCATCTCTATTAATAATAATATATCATCTATTTAACAAATATCTCCCAAAAACCATATTTGTTTTGCTAAAATGAATTCCTTCTTTTCCAAATAGTATTATATTGTCTTAATAAATTCATAAGCTTAAAATAATATTTTATTATTCTATATATTTTTCAGTAGGTAATTTATTAAAACACTTGCATAGATTTTCATAAATTATCATAGTCTCAATCACTAACTATTTTTAATTTCATGGGAAATATAGGGTAGAAATCATTTAAATGTTCTTTGAAATAAAACCTTAGCTAAGTTCATACAATTATAATATTACTAGGAAAAATTGTATCCTTGAATTTTTCACGAAGCAAAATAAATACTATTTAATATTAAAATCTATAATTAATTATTTTGTTTAAAATTTATTAAAATAAAAAAATAAAAAAAAATAATTTAAATATTAATTTAGGTACTATAAGTTCTTCCCCTTTTAAAAGAATTCATCCCCGAGCTTTATAAGTATTATATTCATAAAGAAATTAAAAAAGCACCATCTAGGTAAGAATATATTATTTATATTATTAAGTGAAGAAAATTACAAATGAATTAGTGTTCTTACACCCCCAACTTACCACTATATAGTAGTAACCTCAAATAGTTCCAATATCTTGCTTTTTTCATTAGGGGTATTCTTTCCTCACACACTTAATATTCCCTAAACTAATTTGCATCCATGATCCATTTCAACTAGATGTCTATTTTACCATAGATTTCTATTAAATCATACATCGTTATCACTTTGTCTTGAGAACTACTTGAACTTTCAAGTAAAGATGTAAATCGATAAATCACATAATTAAAGAAACGTATATATTTGGACATATATTTAGATAATGTGGTTAAGGTAGCATTGTCGGGTGGTTAGAGTTGATAGTTAACTTATTAACCTCTACCTCCTATATAATTAGCTATACTAATATCCTAGTTTGTCACTATCTATGAATAAAGGTAATTGCCTAATTTCAATTAAAACATCAAAATAATCCATCAAACATCAGAGAAATAAACTAATTCTGTTTAGATGTAATAGCGTTAAACTCAGTGAGCTTTCTTCACGAACTTGAACATATAAGTAATAACGAACAAGTAAATCTACTACATGATTTTTTTCATGAATCAATATCTAAAGCATCATATCCTTGATTAAATACTCTTTGTCTAGTTATTTATATTTAGTTTTTACTCATTTCTCATCAAACTTATAGTATATATATATATATATGCAAACACTATAAAATACACAAAATAGAGCAAGATAAGCAACCGTAATTCCATTCATCATTACATTCCAGTCCAGGATTTTAACTTCAAAATTACACTCATTCTCTCATAATATCACATTTTCAATCAAGGAGTTTATCATTATTATCACTTATACAACCATAAATTAAGAATTAGCTAAATGCCTTTATAGTTTATGTAGCTAATATTTCCCTCATATATCAATATATATATACATATCAAAATAGAAAAATAGAGTGAGAGTTTAAATATGATACTGAATATAAGGCGCTAGGGGTAAAACCTGAAGCTCATACTCGACTACCATATTTGAATATACTTAACTCGAGACTATTAAATTTGTGATAATCAAATATAATAATCAAGTGTGGCTCTTGGAAGTTAATTCCTTTGATCATACTTGAGTATTCACACGTAATACCCCATATAGAGAAAGAAAGTTTAAAAAAGAATTTTTATTAGGAATTTTCTTAATAAAAACTTGTTTACCATAAATATAGTTTGCAGGCATGTCTAGCAGGAACCTTTTTATAAAAATTATATTAGGTACTAGTATAGGTTAAAATATAATTAAAAATTTAACATTAAGTTTGAAAAAATTATACAAAAGCCCAATAAAAAATTAAGGGCCTAGTTAGCCCAAAAGCTTAAAGATTAGGCTTAAATTTAAAATAAATTATCTTGAATCATCCAAGCTAATTTGACTTAACTTTTTGAAGGCCAAATCTAATTTTAGAAAGAAAAAAAAAGGCTGAAATAAAGCCTATACTTGTGCAGGAAACGAATGATAATTTGGTAAATAAGTGAAAAATTATAAGTAATTGTTAGTGCTTCTTTTTAGACATTATATTTGGCTAAATTTAAGTGAATTTGAGCAAATTATCATCTAATTCTAACCCTAAAAATTATGAAGCATGTGTTAAATTATCATTAAATTTTTTTACAAGAAAATAATAAAAAGTGGCTTATGACGGAAGTTTTAGAATAGGGTTTTATATAAAGTTTTTAAGGGCATTTCTGCAGAAATTTTTTACTCATCTTCAGCCTCGAAACCTTGTTCTCCTAGGATTTCTCTGGTAGGTTTTTCAAATTTTCTCATATTTTCCAAGAGGTTTTTCAAATGGTTCCATCCAATTCTTGTAAAGTAACTTATGTTTTCCCTCATCTTCTTTAAGTTTTTATGGAAATTTTCCTTTCAAAATTCCTAAAACTTAGTACTACTTTAAGAAGTCTTTAAGAAGTAAAAAAATCAAGAATTTAAGGTGAATGGGAACTATAACTTGTTCCTTCAAGTTTTCCTATAAAAGATGAAGAATATAATGATATACACTATTATAGGTGTTAAGTTAGATTGTAGTACTATAAGGTGTTAAGTTAGTTATAGTACTGTATGGTTTGGTTTTGGTATTATATATATGTTAATATGATGATATGAGTTTTCCCTTAAGAAATAACAATAGGATTATATTGAGCTTAGAAACAAAAACTATTAAGAGAAGATATAGTATATCTTTTATTATTTTTTGGAATCAAGGATTAAGAATTGCTAAAATTGTAATTTTTGATATATTAATATTATAAATAATGTTAGGATAGGTATATAAAGAATGAGAATTTTTGAAAAATTTTAGAATTATGAAAAGTGAATTTGTATAGACTTTGGTTATAAGAACTCAAAATATAATTCTAAATTTTATGTTCTAAAGTTTAGTACTATTTGTGCAAAAATTTGATTGAAAAAATTAAAGTAATTAATGCTCTTTGATTATTAACAAGTCAATAAGCTTACATAAAAATTTCGTGGCAATTGAAATTGATTTGATTGTCAAGAATGCTACTTTCCACAATAACTCCAAAATTGCCAAGATTTGGCAACTCTGTATTGTTAATGCCAAAATTGATTTTTGTGAAATAATTGAAGTTTTTCATTAATTAATATGTTAGGAATTATGTGTAAAAATTTTGTAATAACTAAAAGTGATTTGAATGTTGAAAAAGGCTTTTATTGTAACTACTCATATGCTATCTTATTTTGAATTTCATGATTTTAGTACTATATAAATAGTACCTAAGAATGAGGAAATTATAAGGAAATTGATGTTTGATATGTAGTAATGTGTTAGGAGCATTACATAAAATTTTGGTAAAAATTTGAATTGATTTAAGAGCTTAAAAGGTATCAACTGTAGGAGTATTTATACTACCTAGCAAGTTAAATGTTGATTCTTCTTATCGAGAAATATTTCAAGTATTTAGAATTTGTGATATATTCGATAAGACTTGAGCCATAATTGATAGCCATTCAAAAAAGTTGTGTATCAACCTTGGACATGATGATTTGTGATAATGAAATTAAATACATGAGAATGGCATTTTATGTTAACAAAACTCTTATGACATAGTTGGCATATTGCCTATACCTATTAAATGTTTGTAGCCTTGTGCTTAAAGTGGCAGAGGATAAGGCTAAACTAAAGATTTAAGGTGAAATCTATGTACTAAATATAGTCATTCTCTTTAACAAATCTTAAAAGTGGCAAATTGACTAATTTGTTACCAAATATTGCATATAAGAGTTATAATAAGTAAATGAGCTACATTTAGTACATAAAAGCTTAAATCATTTATTATACACTAAGATATATATATATATATATATATATATATATATATATATAATCTATTATGGTGAAAACTCTTTAAAAAAAAGAGAAAAATGGTTATTCATTGAGTACTTTAGTACTTACACTTTTTCTATTGAATTTTATTTACAAATATAAAGCATGGATCCCACAAAGACTATTGATATATGTGCCAGAACCTTCCTTTCACCTTGGGAAATGTTCTAGATTATATTTTATTATAGACTACATATGTCTATAATGGGTCCCCAAGTAGACTATACTTTAGAGCTTAGAAAAATAAATTTTGAGTTTAATCCTTTTGTAGTCAATCCTATTTAGTGAATCTATTTATTGACAGGCATAGCTGGTATTTTTGGCTTAGTTAATATGTTAATTTCCTCTTCCTTATCTATAGAATCAGACCTTAAGGAAGATAGTGAATGGAAATAGGAGGTTTCTTTCTTTTGATAATATTTGTGTGTAGATTTATGTTTTAAAAAATTATATGCTCATGTACAAGTATCTTAGTACATGTAAATTATGTTTTGAATTTCCTTATACACATGCAATTAGTATTATTTTCTATAAATACTTACTTATATTCTTAATAGAGTTAAGAAAGTAAATGTGTCAGAAGTATCTTAAAAGCTTGTAAGGAAAGATGGTTAGTATATTAGTACTAGTCAAGTGTTTTGATACCAGTCATGGTATTTGAGATTTAAGTCATGACATCGCACCCATAAGTGAAGTCTTACTAGAGCATTCCATTATGGTAGTTAAATATGGCTTGTCAGGAAATGATTTTCTAGGGCCTTATTTGAATATCTCCTATATTTTTCCAACATTTTCACCAAATTCAATTGAATAACTTATCATTTCATAAACTTTCAACAAAATCAACTCAAAATTTTCAATCATATAACAT
This sequence comes from Sindora glabra, assembly GCA_020226215.1. Classification (NCBI taxonomy): domain Eukaryota; kingdom Viridiplantae; phylum Streptophyta; class Magnoliopsida; order Fabales; family Fabaceae; genus Sindora; species Sindora glabra. Next base: position 23,689,465 of record CM035231.1, on the reverse strand, counting down.
TTATAACCATTCATTATTAACTCATAGCAAGAAAATCATTATAAACATAATTTTGCACACTTTATCACCTAACAACATCAACTCAGAGCTTTCACAAATTAATACTCACAACTAAGTTTCAATTTAATGTTAATAAGAATTCCATTCCTAACATAAATTTATACTCAATCATCAGCTTATGTAAAATCATTTATAATTGAAGAACATAATCAATTATAACTTTTTCGCAAGTTCTCCATTCAAATTAATATCCATTTTCTTAATAATTTATGTTATCATTTAAACATATATAAGCATATATACATTCAAATAATCCTTCACCATTCATTTCATTGCTAGTCTTGACCAAGTTTTACTTAATGATTCATTTCTTCACTATTTACTTATTTATTGAGTACCTTTTTAAGTCAAGCAAATTTTCCATTCTTCTATTAAAGCTAAGCCAAGGATTCATAATAGTCTAACTTACATAATTTTACTTTCTCAACCTAGTTCAGAGTTACTCTAAGAATTTCAACTTACTCTACATTCTCATATTCACAAATCTCATAACTAATTTGGTCTTTATTTCAATTCCACCATTATAAAGATTTACCAATCCTTAATTTCCCTAGCTTATGTGACTGATTCTTTACTCCCTTCTAATTTCTTACAACTCAATTCATAACCCCTGCTACATCTTTCACTTAAACTAAATCATTTTAATCTTCATAATTTATCTAAATCCTTAATTGTGTATAAGCAAACTATTAGTTAAATCTAATAATCAATGATGTCAAACTATTATCCTATATCTTATTCTTATAATTTCCCCATCTAATGTTCTATGACTCTTTTGTATCCTATTAAGCCAAATTCAATTTGAATAATACTCAATCTAAAATAAAATGCTTATTTTTAGCTTGGAATTTAATAAAACACGGCACCCATAGAATTATCATCAATTAAATAAGGGATCTACACTCAAACCATTATAATTTTATCATAATTTAGAAGCTTCTCCACATATAATAAATATCTTTTAGACTAAGCACCTCCCATAACCTATGATTTGTAAATTCTTAATCTATATACATGGCACATAATTTTGAAACCTTGTATGTATGCATCACAAAGAGATAATAACATTTATTATTAAATCACTTATTCACTTATCCAAGGTTATATCAATAACAGTTAATCACCGTTCTTGAACTACTTAAATTATTGCTAACATCGCTCTTAAGTAATATCACCCTTACTACAACATAATTCATTTAGTCCACATTAACATAAAATGTCCATTACATCATATAATTGACTTCCTATACATATTGTATTCATATGACTAATATCATATATATATTATTTTCCTTAAAACCTCTAATTCTACCTCTTTCCTAAGGTTAGTTTGACCAGATAACTCCCAACTAGAAGTTCCCCCTCAATTCACTCATTAACTTCATTATTTATATACCAGAGATTGCTAAATAAAACATGTCAAAGTTAAGTCATTATATCACATCAATTTTCTCTTTCAATATGTGTTAATTCCTTCATATGATCTATAATAATTATAAATGCTATTTTAATTTTAATTCCTAAAAGTTCTCAAATCATCAAACTGTTACATTCAAACAAGAAAACTAAAGGCTTTTCATACCCTACCCATACTAAGACTTAGCACTAAAGAAAGATATCTCATTTTATTTACAACAACCACATCTAGGCATGAAAGTATATAACCTATAACAAGTAGACACCCAATTCTCTTACTACCAAATTAAATTTTGAAATACCATGGGATTAGACAAAGTTTCTATTCTACAAAAAGAGCATATATATATATATATATATATATATATATATATATGTATAAGTATATATACTGTTTCGAATATAGTCATCTAACCTAATGCCAAGAACTCAAAAATAATTATAGTATTGAAAAATTATTTAGTTTGCTAAAGTTTATAATCCAAAAATCAATTAATATATACAATTTCATCTACTGATATTGTAACCCTTCAACTATTCTTAATCATATTCCTACATGAGCATATGATGGATTTATTTTTATTTTCCAAGCTCTAAATAATAATTTATCCTAAAAGATAAATTATAAGAAGGTTTAATATAAAATAACATGTAACAAATAATTTAAATTACAAAGAGTTATGGAAGTCTATAAAACATATCTCAAAGATATATTTTATCATACTCACATTCATGATTGCTAATTGTACAATTATGTACCTAGTATGTCTATCTAAAATTAGATAGTTGAAGTTTCCTTACCCAAACTCTGTAAAGCCAAGACCATGCTCCAATACTAATTTTGTTACAACCCTCCTTGATTGTGACACCATGTAACCCATTAATTAATTGCACTAGCCTAAGTTACTAATTATGCAAAACAAATCAATAGAAATACTTTTATTTTTGTATGAATCTAAATTTTGACATAAACTTTGAAAAACTATACAAATAGATTTTTTATATTCATCAATATTTTAGTAAGGCTACTAGCCCTAAAAAATAGATGTGTGACTCAATGGAGATTAATCTATATATATAATGGAATAAATGAATATAGGCAGACCTTATACATGCCTTATCACTCCTATCTATAACAACTTATACTTTAACTATTAAATTCTTTTGGTAGGCACATTAGACTTCTATAAACTCTACATAACTCAAGGCATTTAGATCAATTCTTACAATTTGTTTAAATAAATAAATAGTAAGTTACATGAACTTAATGAATGTATATTTATCAATAATAGCAAGGTTAAGAATTAATTAGATGTAGTACAAAATTAAATGTAAACATAATTTCACTAAATTCTTACTTGAATTCTTAAGTACTTAATAACACAATGAACTTGTTTCTTTAGCCTATACATATACACATCATTATTTTCACAATCATAAGCAAAATAGCACTCATAAGAGACTTTATAATCTAGCAATTGAAAATCTTATACACTATGAGTAAAAGGAATAGTAAAATGTTTGGGATATAATAACATCCTTAATAATCCTAATTGTGAGGAAACAATTAGTAATAATCTCTACACATTAATTCATAAATCCAACCAACATTCCAAGATATTGTCAATTTAACATCATAATCATAATCCCATAACAAAATAAAAATAATTATAATAAAGCATTTTAAATCTCCTTATGACTTTTAGTTAACCTTATCCCTTCACAAACCTATTATTATCCTTCTAAGGTTTACCTTATCATTTCATAAATAGCTTCTTGGACCCGGTACTAATAATCATATGCTCACATTCACCTTATCTTATTATAACAATCATGGTTAATAATGTTTTCATATCATATAATAACTCACAAACATTTTGCCAATACAATTTCAATTTATGTGTAAGAATAATAATAAGCAATAACTCCATGCTTTTCAAGCATGGCCACACATCCTTCACAAACATTAACTTTATTTTTCACACACATACATATACACATACACATAACTATTACTATAATATACCATAACTCAACAATGACAACTATGTTGTGTTTTCATAACATAACCTTAAGAAACAAATTAGATAATGATTCATGAGAGATAATTTTCAATTTATAGGAAATACTATTAAATCTTATAAAAACTTAACTTACAATAAACTATTCCTAATTATAATGGAAAATTTAGCTACATCAATAAAACATTGCAATAATATAGTATATGTTACTTATGAAGGTAAATAACAAGAAACATGAAAATTTAATTGAGAAAGTATTGTTAGATAAGTATATACTCACCTCGGTATATTAACTCCTTTAAGAACATCAAAATTCCCTTGCTTTATTATCTCAATTATTCTTTTTTCCTATTTAACAATTTAATTAGGGTAAACAATAAATATAATGAGAATGATTGATCTCTTTTTAGAAATTCTTACTTTAAGTTCTAATTAAGCTATTCTATTAACCTAGATTTTCAATTCTTTATTTCAAAGATTTATTTAGGAAATTAAATTTGGGAAACTCCAATTAAGTTCCTAAAATAAGTTCTTTCAAGCACTAAAATTGGAATTTTATGATTTAGAATTGCCTACCTACATCTTGGGAGGTTACCAGCAACTTGTTACTGCTAGGGAAGGAGGATAAATGCTAGTAAAATAAAGTAAGGATGTTCCTTGCTACTCCTGTCATTTAGTGTGTAAAGGAACTCTTCAACTTTCTAAGGGCACTAAGATATGTGGAATGAAGTGCAGAAGACTAGCGGTGCATACCAATTACTTTGGTAGTTGGATAAAGCCACATGCAATGGCAACTAAGAGAGAAGAAACTAAAGATAAGGAGAGAAAAGTAGAGATTGTGTTTTTAGCATTCTAAAAGGGAAAAATGGATGAAATAAAGTCTAAATGGCCAATGGTTTTTAATTCTCTACTCCTTAAGTGCATAATAGTCTCTCTACAACCTAATCTCAACCTTTTTTTTTAATCAATGATCATATGTCATCTATTCCTAACAACATATCTCCTAAAAGCCATATTTTTTCATTAAAATAAATTTCTCCTTCTTTTCAAAATAGTATTATATTATCTTAATAAATTCATAAGCTCAAAGTAACATCTTGCTATTCTATAAATTTTTTGGTAGGTAATTTATTAAAACACATGCATAGATTTTCATAAATCGTTATAGTTTCAATTGCTAACTATTCTTAATTTTATGGAAAATACAATTTAAAAATTATTTAAATTTCTTTTAAATAAAACCTTAGTCAAGCTTGTACAACTGTAATATTACTAGGAAAAATTACATTTTTGAATTTTTTATAATGTAAAATAAATGTTATTTAAACATTAAAATCCTTAATTAATTATTTTATTTAAAATTTACTAAACAAGAGAAATTAAATTAAAATTTTTAAATATTAATTTGGGGTATTACATTATGAGCAAAGGACGCTACTTTTTCTTTTAATTTATATATGGATGCCTTGTATGTTTATTATAAATGAAAAGTCTTTCATTTGTTGTAAATAACACCTTTTTTCTTTGTATGCATTCATGTACTAATATAGAAACAAATAAAATGACATAATTAATTTTCGTAATAAATTGTCTCTTTCTTGATATATTTTAGTTACATTCATTCTATTATTGTTTGTATCTATTTAAGTGTACAAGAAAAATATCTTAACATAAAAAAAATTTAATACTACCAATTCACTTAAAGTAACTTAAATAAAAAATAAAAAAGACTAGTTCACAAAATGATGTTAGTGTTTTTTACAAGATTTAAATTTAAGACATATAATATTATTATGTACATATATGTAATATATATAAGTTATGTTTTTAGATTCTTGTTTGATATAAACTAAAAATTATGAATTCTATTACATATGATATGTCCAATTAAATTAGTTTTAGTCCAATATATTCATATTTGTTGTATCTGGCTATTCTTGAATGATTTGTGAAAGGTTTTGGGATTGTTCCAAAATAGTTATAAAAAAAGTTACCTAAAAGAAAAGAAAACTCTTTTTTATTAAAACATATTCATATATTATAATGTTAATTTTTGTGTAGTAATTTTAATGTTAAATATTATTTAATAGAACAATATCAATGTCTAAAAAATAACAATGTTTTCTTAAATGGAAACTTTGGCTACAGGTGCAAATTGAAAATAAAAAGGTTAAAACATAAAATGAGTTAAAAAAAAAGAATGAAACATAATGTTATTTGTAAATTTCATCTTGAAACCTTTTCAATCTCGAAATGGTTCTCTATTTAATGAGGTATGCTCTTATTTCAAATTTAAGATAATTCTCTTCAATTTTGTACTTTTGTTCACTAATTATTTTATAGGACTGATGCTTAGATAGCCTATGGCTAAATATATGAAATGTAGCACTCATTAAAAAAGTAAAAAATATAATTGCAAGGATTTTTTCCTATTATATTTGTTTTTATGATGTACTTTCTAGTTTTCTATTCGATCTTAATTTTGTTGTAACTTTTATATGTTTGCATAAGTAAGAAATTTAATCTTATTCATTTTTGTTAGCATTTTGTTATATTATCTATTGTGTTTTCTTATGAAAATATAGAATACACTGATTTTTCATAAATGCTCATTGCATCTGTAGGTATTATATTCAAAAGGCTTTTTTAGGGAATATAAACCTTACACATTAAGTTATGGATATCAAGATAGATTTAGTAAAACACTTATATTTGATTATGGTATTATATATAAGCTTTTGCCATTTTCAATTTTTTGTTATTCAATTTATTCTTTAAAGTTGTTTAAATTTGGATCCTCTAAAGTAATCAAAGATATTGACTTTCTATATCTTATTAGGAATACAAGGGAAATAAGGAGGATAAAGGTATGACAAATATAGGAATGAGGTTAGCATTTAGGATAAGTGAGTGAGGAATTAGGGGGATGAAAGGAGTGATGAACTTAAGGATGAGGTTAGGTTTTGAGACAAGGGAGTAAAAAATTAAGGGTTAGAGTTTAGTTAGGTAGGTTAGGTAGGCATAAAACATTGATTATTTAAATGAACCAACTTGATATTCTGGTTATTAGACGTTAATTTTTAGAAAATAAATAATATTTAATGTTATTTTCTAAGATTATAAAACTATAAATGACATCAATTTTCATGGAATACAAATCGATGTTATTATTCTATTTTGCAATAATTTAAAATCAATGTTAAAATCATATACACTACAACAATCAATTACACATCAGTCATTTCCTAGTGTGTAATCCTCTAAACACCCAATATTAATCAATTATTCTATAGTAATAAGCCTACAAAGGGTCATGACAATTTAGGAATCTAAAAGATAAATATCTTTATCATTTGAGATCATTAATCTTTCATTCTTGTTGAATTAGAAATGACAAAATGCCCTAATTTTACATTATCTTGCAAGAGTAGCTCCAATAAGGCTTTGGAGATAATATGATTTTTTGCCCTACAAGGCAAGGCTTGGGTCAAGTTTTTGTCTTGAGCAAAATGTTAAGGATATGGTAATAATACCTTATCTTGCCTCGTGGAGTTGCACCATTATGAAATTAATATATTTTTACTTTATTCAATATATACATACACATAGGGAGATTGCTAACTTTTACATTTATATGCGAAGGTTAGCATCCTCCACTCTTTTATTTGGACAAAAAAATTATCCGATTAATTTAATTTAATAAATTAATAATAAACCTTTAGGTAATTTTAATAGAGATATTAATTTAAAATATTTAAATTAACTCTGCTCATTATCTTTCTTCTCCATAATGAATATATTCATTAATTGAAATAGTTATTAGTGGTGACAAATTGACTCTAATACTATTTTTATTTTATTATATTTAAACTAGTAATATAGTTTTGTTTATTTTAATATTTAATCATTTAAAAAATTAAAAACATATTAAAATTTCACTAAAGATGATAAAAGTAGAGAAGAATAATATTTTATTAATTGTGTATGAATTTATTTTTTTTAATTTTGGAATTATTTAAATCAATTATATGTATGACTTTCAACTTATTATTATTACTTATATTGATTATGTCTAATTTACAATATTTTAATCTAAATTTTTTCATTCTTTCTTTTTTCTAATAGTATTTATGATTACTAAACTTTTGTGTCCATGTTTTGCATGATTTTATTTATTTATTAATATTGTTCTATAAGATGTTGACATCCTTAGTGGTACAATAGCACTCGATGATGTATTAAGGGCTTTATTCCTCTCACGTCATGGGTTTGGACCCTTAACCTTGTATGTGTGTATGTTAAGTAGATTACCACTTGAACAATTACTAAAAGAAATATTGTTCTATAAGATATATTATTATTATTACTTTCAATTTCTCTAAGAAATAAAAAATAAGTAAGTTACTATTAAAAATTTTAGCAAGCATAAAAATAAAAAATAAAACATATACAATATGAAATCTCATCTTAATTAATTAGAATAACTAATAATGAATTTCAAATACTAAAAAATAAGTAGTAACTAATTCCTCAATAAAAGATGTAGAGTCAACTCTATTAAATCATTAAGCATAGAAAATGTAAATCTTTTTTTTTAAAAAGGAAATTCCTTGTCATGTACTAATTATTTTAATCGTTGTGCATTTAAATAAGTAAAAAATTTAGAAATAATAATAACAAAAAATAATTATAAAACTGAAATTATTTGCCACCATTAATTATATTAATGGTTAATATTAGTACATATCAATATTTGTAAAATTAATGGTTAGCAATAATTATAATTAAAATAGGAAATTATGTAACAAAAATATGTAAGGAATTGATGAAAATTTATTGTAATGTATTAATAAATAGTAATTGTTGAAAGATATTTAAATAAAAATAGTAAAAATTATCTTTAAATATTTATGATATATAACTATTTCTTACCTTGTTCAACTGCCAAATGTATAAAAACAATCTCTTACTAAAAGATATCATTGTCAACTTAAATATTCAAAATAAAACATTAAAAAATCTTTAAAATATACTAATTATATTAATCAATATTTAAATAAGTAATAAATTTTGAAATATTAATGGTTGACTATAATCATAATTATGAAACTAATGCCCACTAATAATTATTATAATTGTCAGCATTTATTCTATCATGACCTAACCTTAGTTATGACCAACATAGAATTTCTTATTTGATTTTCACTAGCTTAACCTATCTTTTGCACTAATATATTAATGTGTATAATAGATTTAAAAAATCATTTTCATGCATTAGGAGAGATAGATAGACATTTTATTAAGCAAAAGTAATTAAACTTTAACAAGTTAGACCGATTGATAATTCCTTAAGTTTGAGAATAAGTTAGTCTAACTAGTCTTAAAGAAATAAACTTCTACTCTTCTACTTTTGACCTATACATGAAAAGGCCTATAACACTTGGCTACATCAAAATATCATATGCTATCCAAGCCATATTGAGTAGTCTTCTACGAGCTTAACTCAAAGGTGATGGTAAAGAAGACCCTTCTTAGGAATCTATAAAAGAAAATACATAAAGGAGTAAATTTAGGGCCTAGTGAGTGAACAATTTCGCATAAACAAATATAAATAAAAATTATAACATACTAACTAGATTTACCCTCCTATAAACCTAGACACATAAGCCATACATACCGCAATACAACATATAGTAGTACTAGCACATTCATTTATAACACTTGTACTTATTTGTGCTATCATTCATATGTATACAATCATCCATATCATATTTTTATCGTGCAATATAAAAGGTAAACAAAATAAAGAAAGTAAATAAACCTCTTTGTAACTCCTGATTAGTCTTATACCTTTACAAGCCCAACCTTATGCCTTCTAAGCTTGCTTTATACCATTCACAAATGGTTATCAGATTTGGTTTTTGAATATCCTACATATCATATTATCCTTGATACATTTCTCATGTCTCATCACATTTTCTTTTCTCATCAAGTTCACATTACTTATTTATAATTACCTTATACCTCTTTCATGGCCATATATATTAATTCATTTCATTAATAGCATAATAATTCAATTTACAACATGGTTTATATGTTACAACACCACTATGCCAACACCACTATGCCATTTCACATGACTACACATCATGTATTTAATCCTTAATTAGCATATACTATCTTAAATTAATATTAAATATCACTAAAACATACATTAACCCCTTGCATATTATGATATCATTGTCTTAACTAGGAATAATCTACTCATTTAACACATTAAGAGCTCTAATAAGAGTTTTATTTCTATCTAGTTTGTTGTCTAAGATTTTTTGAAAAATTTTCTAAGTTTAGAGCCTTCACATAGGGAGCTATATAATATATATAATTTGAAAAATAAAAATCTCATTATTAATTTGATATAACTTGTTTTAAACGTGATTTTTAGTAAATTTTTGAAAGCCTTTAATTAGCTCTTTAATGAGGTAGAAAATGACAATATTATGAAAATTTGTCATTTAGTAATAGAACCTAAAATCTAAATTTCTATTATTTTTGGTGTTTTTATTTTTTGATATTTTATTTGAATCCAAATAAGGGTATTTCCTTATATTTATGTCTTAAGAATATCTATTTACTTAGATGACATAAATAGAAATAAGGGAATAGAGCATGCTAGTTAGTCTTGATATCTCTTTAGAGCAATTCTATCGCCTAATGGGCCAATTGGAAGTGAAATTCACCATATTATTAGACCAATGTTCAATTATGGAGTCCTAATGGTCGATTGTTAGCTTAATGTTTTATAGAATTCCTAGTGCAATACATTATTCATCTTCCCATTTAAACCATTTCAATACTTTTAATTCTTTACCAATCTATATCAAATCATGAATACACATCCAAGATATCTTGTTCAAGTAATTTCTAACACCAAATACAATCAATCACTTCAAATCATCACACTTCCACAAGCATTCAAATGAAAACTTTAACTTTAACTTAAAATAATAAAATCATCTTAATCTTATAAGTAAAATTAAAATGTTCACTCATCTAGTATGATGGAAAATTCAAAGAATTTGTTTTGTTACTTTTTAGTCTTGATCAACAAAAAATTTCAAGTATTTCATATTAGGGTTCTGATTTCCCTTTTTTAAGCTTAAAGATTATGCTTCACCAAATGTCAAAGAGAATAAAAAAGAAGCTTGAGATTAATAATAATTTAGATATCCTTACACTGATTGTATGAAAAATTTAATAGAAATTTGCTCTTAAGTTGCTTGATTAAGGAAGAGAGTGAAAGAGGAGAAGACAAAGGAAGAAGAAGAGAGTAATGGAGAGTTAAGGTTAGAGATAGAGAAAAATGAGGAAGTTAGGCTAAAGTTTTGATTATAAAAAGCTGTAGGCATTTTTTGTCATTTCATCCTAAATACCCTCTATATCCACATACTTACCTCTAAACCTTTTCAAACCATTTATTTCAAGCCCGCTTAACAACTTATTTGCATTTTTTTCTAAGAATTTTATTCAGAACTCTTTTAATTAGTTAATTTTCTTTTTCCTCAATATCTCACTCACATTTTTCTTATTAATATTTATTCATTTTGTATAAAATTTTTATTGTCAAAAATTTATTAATTAATCCCTTTACAATTTAAAATTTTAAAATTCTAAAATTCTAAGGAGGATATAATAAATTCAAAATTACAAGTATTTATCAAACTAATAGTTAACAATAATTATAATGGTAATAATGAAATATGAAATGAAAATAGGTAAGAAATTAAGATATATTTAATTTAACTACTAAATAGTAATATTTGAACAAAAAATGCTAAAAATTGTCTTTTATAATTTCGATACTCAAAACATAAAATTCAAAAAAAAATAAAAATTAACATACTAATTATTCCTAAATAAGAATTTGAGGAATATTAATAACCAATAATAATCATAATTTTGTAATTAATAGCTAATAATAATTATGGATAACATTAATATAAAATTATGAGTATTTATGAAATTAATAACCAATAATAATAATTGAAATTGAAATTAGGGAATATATGACAAAAATAAGTAAGAAATTGAATATTTAATTTAATGGGTTAATTAATAGTTATCATTGAAAGATATTTGTGTATAAAATACTAAAAATTGATCTTAGACAAGCATGATATCGATAATAATTATATATGTAAAATTAATGATTAGTAATAATTATATTAATAATCATTATCACTATCAATAATTAATGAATAATTATAAGTATTTATGAAAGTAATACATATAAAATTACATGCACCTTTTTTGGTGAATTTTACGATGCCTATAGGTTTTAAAATTTAGGGTAATGTGGCAATTTTATAAACCATTAGATTGAAATTGTTTTATTGTATCCATTAAAAAATAGACAGTAACAAGTAAATGATTTCAATCTAACAATTCCTAGGCTTGCCATATCATTTTGGATTTTGAAACCTTTGAGATACTATAACTAACACCTTTCTTCCTATATTGCATCTACCATTCTATTAAATTCAATTTTTAAGTTTAATTTCTAATTTATGCTTACAAAGTTAAAACTTAAAAATCATAAAAAGGAAATATATAAAAATTTAAAGTGATTGAAATACAATTGAAAAATCATACAAATATCAAATATCATAAAAACTATTTGAGTGATACAAAATAGAAAAAAAGTAAATATCAAATATGCACTATAAAATAACAAATTATATAATTGTTAAAATATAACAAAGCCCACAAAATAATTGTAGATAAAGTAAATGATAGATGGTGGATAATCTAAACAAAATCCAATGCAAATATTCAATGTTTGAAAATAAAATTTAGAATTCATAAATATACAAATTAATCAATGAAAAATTCATCACTAAGATCTTATGCGAAGACAACTAACATGTCTACTTGAGTTTTGGGTGGGACAAAGAGAAATATTAAAAGAGCAAAAGGACAAAGAAAGAACGAGGACAAAGAGATAGGGTAGTGGTTTCAATGACTAGAGTTTAGATTTCAAATTTAAGAAAATATTGTATAATAAATATAAATAAATAAGTAAAAATAATGATGAATAAATAATAAATAAAAGAAAAAAAGGAAGATGAGGGATGAAAAGAAAGGGAAAAAAATTAACAAGAGGGTGATATGTGTATAGGAGAGGCACGGACTTTCATATATAATAAAAATAGATAAAGATAATAGATTTAGTAGTTAAATTTGTAACTCTTCATTTCAAAATTTATATTTTTATCTTAATTTATTTATTTTTTTAACATTTTGCAAAATATCAATGGAGATCTATCGCCCTTGCAAGATATGGAAATATAGCATTTTTTTTATTGATCATGTATTATTTAATTTTTCATAAGTTCAGATTGTTTGAAAAAGAAAATTTAGGTAAACTTCTACATGTGTTTGTCATGAAGTTGTCAATTATAATTAATTTTATATGTATATTACTTTTTTAACTCATCATTAATAATTAGAATTTGAAAAATATAATTATTAATTAATTACTAAGAATAGAATAATCATATGAAATTTTGATTAGAAATTTTACAATAAATACCTATGAAACTTCATATAAGTTTTCTCTTTGTCTAAATCAATTATGTGTGACTTTAGATCTCTTATTATCACTTATATTGATTATGCCTAATTTATAATAATTAAATTAATTTTTTATTAGTATTTAAAATTATTTAATAATTATGTATAAATTTACAATTCTTAATTTTTTATTTATTAGTATTTTTCAAAAATATCTATAAAGATCTATCATTCTATAGAATATATAGATATAAAAAATTTTATCCTTAAAAAATAGAGCAAGAGACAATATTTTGTCCCATGGGATATGTTCATCCTTTCACGTCTTGCTCCTTTACCATCCTTACTTGTTCATTCAAATAACATCAAATAATTTATCTTTCATTTTATTTTTTTAAAATTTTAGTTTCACTTAACCATAATTTTTTTAAAAAATAAGTCAATTTTAATTAAAAGAAAATATCTTTGTTTAATTGCTATAACTATATAAAATCTAATAATATGGGAGAAATTATACAATAAGGATTTATATTACATATAAAGATTTTAAATAAATTATATTATTTATTCAAAAATTTCTTTTAATATGATGTCACCTGTAAGGAGATAAAATTAATAAAATAATATTAAAATAAATTTTAAATTATTGAGACCGTAAAGATATTTAGGAATAATTTAGATAAAGATAGATCTATCAAATTGGTTAATTCAATTCTATTAGGCTAATCCAATGAATAAAATTTGTACATTAAGTTAGTTTTAAGCTGGAATACTTTTTATCAGGTTAGATTTAGATTGAGTTGTCATAGTAATAGTACCAATCCCATTTAATATTTACTAAGCGGGTTCAGATGAGTTTTTATAAATTATTATATTTTATTATTATTATTATTATTGATTTATATCATTATCTAATTAAAATATATTATTATTTATTAAATATAATTATATATTATTATGATTTAAAATTTTATTTATATATATATATATATATATATATATATATATATATATATATATATATATATATATATCTGTGAGTTATATATATTACATATGAAAATAAGTATATATTATTAAAATCTAGTAAATGGGTGAATTTGTATTTAATAATATATACATTTAATAAAATAATTTAAATTTTATATTGATCAAGAATTTGATATTATATATTTATTTTATTTAATAAAATAAATATATATTATTAAATATATAGTGATCAAGTCCAAAGTATTATATATAAAAATAAATATATTTAATAATTTATATATTATTAAATATATATAAATAAATAATTATATAAATAGTATATTAATAAAAATAATCATAAGAAATAATAATGTATTATATTATATATATGTATATAATATATTTAAAATTAATATCAAAATTATTTACTTAAATCTTTTAAATAATTCAAAATTTTAATATTAAAATACTAATTCAAATTTTAATATAATTATTTATTTTGATAAACTTGTATAATATATATTGAGAATATTAAATATATAAATTTATTAATTTTAATATTAAAAATATTTATATTACTCATATATATAATTTTAATATATCAAAATTATTATTTGATGGAATAATATTTATCAATCCCAATTTTTTATCATGTTAAGTTAATGAATCCCAATTTCTCATGAAATCAAATTATTGTTATTATTTTTTTGTAGAATTATTAGCTAAAATTATATCAGAACAAACCACTAAATCTAATCCATCTTAATACCTTTAAATAAAGATCTCGTTGAAGAAATAAATCAGATTTGCAGTTGGTCTCTGGCTACAAAGCTGTCGAGAGAAAACATGAACGCAAGCGGAGAAGGGCAACAAAGCAAGAGGAACAAACGACAAAAGTTGGAAGTAGAGGACAGGCTAGGCCAGCTTCCCGATGACATTCTTGTGCAGATCCTATCACTACTTGATGATACAAAACTTGCAGTTCAAACCAGTGTTTTATGCAAACGATGGAAGAATGTTTGGACTCTCCTTTCCACTCTCTACTTTGATGATTCTTTTACCTACAGATCCACCAAATCAGCTTTCGGTGAATTGTTAACTCATGTTTTGATGCATAGAAATCAGTCAATTAAGCTCTCCCACCTGACGTTGGGATGCTTTCGGGGATTTTGTGTTCCAGAGGAAGTAATCGATTACTTATCAATTCACTCTCATAATCGTCACATCGAATATCTAACTGTTTATGATTTTTATAGTCCTGAGAAATGGAAGCAATTCCTTCCTTGCCTTTTTACCTGGGAATCTTTGACAACTCTCAAGTTAAATCGCGTCCGGATTCCACCCGGAGCAACCTTTGATTTTGTGTCACTTGTTACTCTGGAACTTTTAGGTTGTAAGTTATGGCCAGAAAGTAGTGGTACTGTTTATGACCCTTTTAGAAGTTGTCTCAGGCTTGCAACTCTCCAGCTATTTGTTTCTTCAGATGTTAGTGTTAATCTAGAAATATCTGCTCCTCAGCTCACGCACTTGAAAATTTTAGGCTGTATATGGTGGAATTCTAAAATCATTATTTCGTCGCCAAATCTTTCATCTTTCTGTTTCAAACATCATGGTTATATGGAAATTGACATCTCATCTACAACGAGCACCTTTCCTTTTCTCCAGAAAGTTGATTTGGACATTTATCACCCCGTTCTCCGTGAGAAAAAGCCTGCATGGAAGATAGCCTATGATCGTGTCTTTAAATTAATTCACGCCATGGGTAAAGGAAAGATTGTCACTCTCACTTCTCGAACAATTTATGTAAGTACTACCTAATGCAATTTCTTTTTATAATGTCTTTTACATAGACTTAATTACATTTTACTTTATAGGCGGTGTGGATAAGAGATATGATGAGTAAAAGAGAAAAAAAGAGTCTAATTGTATGGGGCTGCCAATATAAAAGAACAATATTTTATTCAAAGGGTAATTAAAAAGGAATGGAAAGTGTAGTTAGCTCCCATGATATACATGTCACTCTCCCTCTCCCTCTTTACATATGTATATAATATATATTTAAAAATGATTCTAATTACACATGTATATTCCTCACATCTCACTTTCAAACTCTTCAACAAATCAGCACAACATTTGACAGGGTGAATTTAATTCAAATTATGTTGTGAATGACATGTATAATGTAAGTTTATCACGTACTTTCTGACAAGCAGTTCAAATTTATATCCTAGAAATTTTAACTACTTTTGATGTTGTTTCTCAGTTTATATTCAGGGCCATTGAAGATTCAGAACGTCATGCTTTGCCCTTTGTTGGAGTTGAGACTTTCAAAATTGAAGTACAAAGGACAAACATTGATCGCGATCCTTTTCCATATGTAGAAACTTGGCCCTATACAATACCGGACAATGTTCTCAATTACTTGCTAAGTGCTTCTCCTTCTGCCCAAGTTCTTGTGCAGGACATTTGTAGTGTTGAACTTTAAATTATAATTGTAAATTTTTTTTCTTAATTATGACTATCTTACTCCCAAATCCAGTTCCTCCAAAATTTAGAGTATTTATATTAAAGTCCTTAATAAATTATATTTTAGTTCCTCCAAAACTTTTCTTCTAGCTTTACTTTTGGGTTTTATGTCAAGTGTATTGTCTTATTGAATTCAGCAAATAAATTGGGTGTTCATATTATCTTAAGGGAATACGTATCTTTTGAAAGTATGGAGTGATTTATTTTACCCATGCAATTCATCATTCCTTCTATAATGCATAGTTGTGAGGATAAGTAAATGTGTTCATGAAGATGCCTTGTAGGGGAATATGATAAGCTAGAACTTTGCTATCTTTAAACAAGTGACTGGTTCTTAGTGTCATTGTCCATTAATCCAGTCATAAGAATAGTGTTTTTAGCAATAACATTGTGCTGCACATTCCTCTAGAACATTGCTGACCTTGCGAGAGTTGACCTGACTGGGAAGCCGACCAGGGTGATGTTTGAGCATCTTTACTTATTGGCAGTAAGAAAGCAATGTCACCTATTATCTAAGATGACACATTTGTGCAATGTTTGAAATCAGGCTCAAATTGAAGACAGGATAAAACCATAACTCCAAGACACATAAATGCTATCCAGCCGTTGATACTGATCCTTGACCACCCTCCACCCAGACTACCTGATTCCACCATAGCCTCCAAAAATATGAACTACCTGCAAAACAATCAGAGTAATACAACTCTGTGTCAGATGTGACCAGCAAAACAACCACCCTGCCGCTTGGAAGGTGAATTTTTGTGCATTGAGTCAGGTATTTGAATTTTCATTGGCTGGAAGTTTATTTCATTCAAATTTCCTCTCTTTTTTTATTGCCTGGCAACATAACCAATGTCAGGTTTGAGCCTCGAGTAATGTAGTATAGTATTCTTTCAAACACCTTAAATGCACCTTCAGTCAAAGTCTTTCTCAAAGATCATCCAGGTAAGTGCAAAATCAATATAACATAAGTAAACAATTATACTTAAAATATTGCTTTCCTCTTTTCTGGTTTGTTTTATAAATTACTAAACATGTAGATGATCCACTGCGTGCACAACATCATTAACTCACAACACTGCTTCCTGCTTATTATTTTAGGAAAGACACATGAAAAGCCTTTCACAGTCCATGAGAATTCCATCAATCTAGGCTCCACAATTTCTTTTTAGATCTGATAAATCTACAAGTTTGCCACCGCAGATGCTTGTTAATGATTCCATGTGCAAGGCTTTGCCCATTGCTTTGGAGGAAGGAGTCACTGTGAGGAGTTGGCCATAACAATCCATGTTAGTGGTAATGTAGAAGAACTGAATGTATGTGGCAGTGTGGACGAGGAATGAATAAGTCAAATCCTTGATGTGAATCTGCATTTTGAGACTTACAGTCCTCTTGCATTTGGTATTTTGGAAAATGCTGCACATTTGGTTTTCAGAGACTGTGGCAAAGATGTTGCAGCTGCAAAATATTCAGATTGAATGAGGTGAGTTTGTACCTTTATTAGAGTTTTTTCTTTTTTTTTAGTGATAGAAGCTCCTATGGCTTGCCCAAAGTCCAGAAAAAGGGTAAAATGAAAAGAGTATACTGCTGATTAATTGTATACATAATACTGAAGTCTGAGTGGTGAGTACTCTTTTTATGTTCAATTGCTAAAATTCAGACTTTTTCCCCCCTCACTCTCTCTCTTCTGAAATTGACTTTCAGCAACCAGTGCCCAGCAATCTGATAGCAGTGTTCTTTTTTGTTGTTTCATGCTGTGCTGGTATTGCTGGAAATTGCTGGTCGAATATTTGGTGTCATTGCAGGATTAGAAGGAATTGAGAAAAAGCTCAGGCCTTCTTTAGTGACAGAACTATTGCTGTCAAGTGATGGTGACCAGTTGCTTGATGGATGTGTGACAATTTTTTTTTTCTTCCTTGCTTGTTGCAAGGTGAATAAATTTGAATCTATCCTATTGTTTATGACTTTGTCATTTACAAAAATCATCTATGCACTATTTCTTATTAAGATCTCTTCGCATATTGAACCTACTTTTTAGGTTGCTAATCTTGGATGGATTATAGCAATGTAAAACTCTATACGAACTCCTTAATTTGAGTTGTCTGTGTTAAGATTATATCCATATAAGGAAGTTATTCTAGAGTATTTTAGATTGAAAGTTATTTCCTTTCTAACTTGATTAGGAATTTAGTATCTCTAATTTGATTGTAATATCTTTGGTTGATTATATCTTTTGTATAGAAATAGATTTCCTAGCTGTAGCAATCATACAAGCCATTCCAAAGTGTCTGTGTAATTGAAATTAATGCTGTATAGGCTTACTTTTCTTTGTTTTTATTTTAGAAAAATGACTTTTTAAAAAAGGATGAAGAATACTTGGTTGATAGTAATTAAAAAGGTATATGATTTAATGATTATATGACTTAATAATGACTTTTTAGCTCATATTGAGTTCATTTCCATGGTGATTTCCTCAAATTTTTTAATACTCATATCTGTTCTTAAATGTTTTCTGTGGGTACAGTGTTTGTTTTCATATTTTTCATTCATGATAACCCCCCTTTTTTATGCTTACAACTGTAGAAGTCATCATGATCCATGAGTTGTTTATATTAATTTTCTCTCCAGGGGATCCCGGTTATGCTTTGGAAAAAATACAGGAACATTCTTTTGCTTAATTGGGTTCACGTGTCTGATTCTTTTCCTATTTTCTTTTATAATTGATTAGGTCCAATGTTTGTGTAATTATAAGGACGCTGACAGAGTGAAGGTCCTGCAGAATTCTGAAAATAAATATCCTTTTCAGGTTCAAACAGCTCCCATCAGTGATGGATCATATGAAAATGGAATTTGGATTTCCCAATCTCACATGGAAATATGGTCCAAGCCACCGACACACTTGAGCGCAAATACTTTTCTCTCCTGATTTAAAACTTAGTATGTCACGTGCCTGTTTTCCATTTTTTGTTTTTTGCTTCTCTGTAAATCATATTTTACTGGATAATGTGAAAACTAGAGTCAATCTGAACTTGTTGAAATGGATATTTTCTGAGGGAGTCTCTCTGACTTTGGAGAGATCTCTTAGATTGACAAATATGCAGAGATATTGGAGTTGTCCCTTGTTTGTCTTTCTTTTGTTTTTGTTTGACTCTTGCAATGAGAGGATATCTCATGCTTCTTCTCTCTCTCTCTCTCTCTCTCTCTGTTCCTAATGATATCCTCATGAAAAAGCAAACAGTTTGTTCCTCATGAGCATATATCCCATCTTGAGAGGTTGTTCCATCATGATCAGAGCATGAAATCCGGGCGGAGGCATTCACCATCACAAGTAATATCTCTCATATTCCTTTATTTCATATGCTTTTACGGTGGATAGCATTCACCTGCAGCCTGCTTGATTGAGTATATTCTCTCTGTCTTTTCTTTCCGATTAGCTTGTCTAAAATCATTAAACTTGTGTTATTTGTAGCAGCTCTGGTTTTCAAGATAATATGAATGAAATTACTTGCTTAAATAGGAAGAATCGAAGTTAGTAATCTCTATTCCTTTAAAGCTAATTACTGTCCTAAATTTAAATTGTTGGCTTAGCCTGAACTCACTTTTTGTGTGTATAAAACATTTAATTACACTGTTGATCTCATTGCTTTCAAGCTTAAAATGATGATTGTGCAGTGGTTATATTAAACACACACACATATATCTTGGTTTTAGGGGGGCCAAGGGTTCCTCATGAGTCATGAAAGCTTCTTAGCTTGTAAAATTGCTTGAGAATTTTTGTAATGAGTCTCGATTTCCTATTGTTTATTTATAAATTTTGCTGCTAAATTGATCAGAATAGTTAATGGTTCAACTATAATTCAACCATTTACATTACACAATGGGTACGTAAAGTTTAACCCGCATTGTATTATAAACCTCTTTCACCTTAGGAGGCAACTGCCTTACGCTACATGCTAATTATACTGGTGGCACTGTTCTCAACTGGTCTGATCATGGGATGGTTACAAAGTTATGAATTCAGAGCATCTTACCATTCTTTACCAAATGCATCATAATCATGGAAATTCTGCTTTTAGATTGTTTGCTATCTATTGTTATATAATATTTTAGAGCCTGTTCACTTCACTCCCGCGTTCAATCATTTAATTCAGACAAATGGTATTGCAGATAGCTTGAGGCTTTTGCAGCACTTGAGTACTGTCAAGGTTCCTCTAGAATGGCAATTAGGCCATTGTAAGAATTTCTGGAAGTGCTGCAATTTTTTTATACTTTAGGAGGATGTTTTCTTTAGTTACATCACTGCAGGGTGGACTTTTTTGATATTTAAACACAGACAAGCAATGGGAAGCCATAATACACCTGATGCTACACTTTGCCTCACTTTTGTTTAAGTCAAGCAAAGATGGAATCCACTGTAAAATTGCCCTTGTTTTTATTGTATCAGTCAGAGTCAGAGGCTAAGATGTCACTCTTCTCATGGATTAAGTGCCTTGTCTTGCAATTGGGATCACATGTCTGATTCATTTCCTTTTTTTTTTTAATAAATGGCTTAACCTTATTAAGCTAACCCAATAAGTAAAAATTTCATATTGGATTGGTTCTGAATTGGGTTATTTCCTATCGAATTAGGTTAGACTAAGTTTCTTTAGTTTTAGTTCCATATCAACTTTTATAAGGTGGTTTCACGTGAATTTTACAAAATATTATACTTTATTATTATTATTATTATTACTACATTACTTATTTATTTATTATTAATTTTATATTATTAGTTAGTTAAAATTAGTTATTATTACTATTGTGATTACTATTATTATTATTATTATTATTATTATTATATTTTATTATTATTATTTAAAAATTTATTATTATTGAATATAACTAAAATACTGAAAATATACATCATTATTTTACTGTATTGATAATAATTTATTAATCTAATTAATATATTTACTTAGTTATAATAATTACTTTGTGCAATAATTTTTTATTAATTTTTAATTTTATAATGATAAATTTAATTTCTCACATAATTTATATATTTTTTTATTTTTATTATAATTATTTATCTTTGATAACTTTGTGTAATATATATTGATAATATTAAATATATAAATTTATTAATTTTAATATAAGATATTTTTTATTTTTTATATAATTATTTATTTTGATAAACTTATATAATATATGTTGATAATATATAAATTTATTAATTTTAATATTAAAAATTATATAATATTATTCATGTATATAATTTCAATATTATATATATTAAAGTATAATTTTAATAAATTAAAATTATAATTATAATTTTAATATATATAAACATATATATAATAATAAATTAATCATTTATTATTTGCTAATATTATTAAACTAATAAGTTAACTCAATAATCTAATAGGCTATCATTTATCAGTCCCAATTTTTTATTATGTTGGGATAATTATTCTCAGTCTTTTATAAGTTAACTTATTGTTATCTTTTTTTTTTTTTTTTGTACCTATCTTAGTTCTAAGCTAGAAAAAATTATACAAGTACTAGACTAATTCATTAGAATTAACCTATTTTAACAACTCTATATAAACCCTTTAAAGTGCCGTGACTCAAAATAATGTGGGATTTTGAGAAATATAAGTATAGAAACCTTTTAAATATCTCTTCCTTTTTTACAACAACTCTTTTTTGTTTTGATGTGGGAATAGTTTACGTAGAAGGCAAATACAAAATGGCACCCAATAAGTAGCTTCTGAGGTGTGATGATTCCACTCCTCACTGCTGTATTTCAGGACTTGATATCTATGGCCTTAATTACCGAGTAGATGACCACAATGTGATCTCTTGGAAGCATTTTATATATATTTTTTTTCATTTTTTGTAATTAAAATATTGATCAAATAGGATAACTACTTAAAAAATTAGAGTATTAAAAAATATCTCATCTCTTAACAAGAGCTATCTCCAAAAAGCATTTTATATGTTGATTTCCTGACTTGTAATCTTAGGTGGTATCTGGCTTATGAAATCACGCATTTTATATGTTGAATGTTGCGGGGCTAATGCTTTTGTTCACTTTGTAGTTTGTTCTATGGGCATTTGCCCAGAGTTATGGGAGAGGTCACAGCTGGAGTTACCAGTAGCTAAAAGGGTTTTTTTTTTGTGAGGAATGGCTGAATTTTGTGCAAGACGCTTTGCTTAATGGTTTTCATTCTGTTGCAGAGAAGGTACAACCTATGTGTGTGTGCTGTATATTATCCCAAGCATATCTAACTGATCTTCTCAGTGAATATTCTATCTTTTTTATTTTATTTTCTTTAATATTGACTCTTGAGAGGTTGGAGTGAATTGTCACTCATTTGTTAGATAGCATAGAGATATTTCACTTATTAGCTAGGTTCGCAAATTCACATCTATAATCAAGAATGAGGAGACTAGGAATGCACTCAAAATGCCATTCGTTCAATTTTTGGTTGGAAAAGACTTAAATTACAGCGACCTTGGTAGCAGTGATTCACTGGTCATATATGGTTGGCTTTCAATGATATTTTTTGCTAATTTAGTGGTATTATGTTAATTAAATTGTTTTAATTGAATTAGAAAGTTTTCACATGCTTAAAGCTCTGCGTCCAAGGTGTTGTTTAAATATGGCTTCCATCTGTAAGTCAAAGAACATTCTCATTGCAGGAGCTGCTGGTTTCATTGCTTCCCATGCATTTCGTAATTTGCATCTACAAGTAGCCTCATCTCCAAGTGCATTGTCTAATTCATTTTCCAATTTTATACGCAGACCTTCAAATCATTCTTGGGTTTTGAGAAAGCTAATTTTATATGGCTTTTACCTCTTTTTCTTGGGTCTTTTTTGTCAGAAGCAAAAGCGGGCGTTAGCTAGGAAGAGAACAAGAGGCTACAAAAGGAGTTTTAGAGGCTCAAATCAATGAAAATAGTAGCTGGGGGGCATTTTATACGCAGCTTACAGCATCCACCCTCATCATATGTCATAACAACAAAGCCAGGGATGAGGATATTTCCTATTGGGTTCCCACTGCTAAATGGAACTCTCGGGACAGAAGAAAGTGTCAACGCAGTTGGAGTTACTTGTTAAAACTACTAGTGGGGACAACGGAGTAGCAATGACCTGGCAGGCTATCTTCTCGCTGGGAGTCGTCCTTGTTTGTTTTCTAATTTTAGGAAGGTTGAAATGCAATGCAGAGTATTTGTAATGGTTAGGCTGGTTTTAGATTTTGTTTGGTTTCTGGTTTTGTGCAGGTTGTATTCAAACATTTGTTACGAATGAAATGGCTGTCTAAGTAATAAATTGTGCCATCCCTATGTTTAGCTATTTCCCAGATCCCATTGCTTCAATTTTGAATGGTTTTTTTCATGTATAAATGGATAGCACATGTATGACAGAGAGAGTTGCAATTAGATTTTACCCGAGTGTACGAAAAGGACATAAACTAGGTTGTTAAGAAAATAAAAGAGTCTTATCTAAACTTTGTACTGCGTTGTTGGTTAAAATTAGAACTGATCAGGAGAGCAGCAATACCAAGTGGAGTTTTTCTGAAATTTAAGAAATGCGGGACTCTTATACATTGCATTTGAATATATAGTGTATTCTCTGAAATTTAAAAAATGCAGTGCTTTCTTGAGCTTGTGGCAAGATCCAGTATCCCACAAGATGATTCTTTTCCCTTGCCAATAGCTACAAAAACATGATGAAATGCAGAAACACCAGTTATTGGTGAGGAACTTCTATTTTCAGCAGTCTAAAATACATGGCGCTTTCTCTGGTCTTGACCTAAATCTGTTGTAATCAAGACAAAGTCAAGATGCTGCTTATATACTGCACATCTTAAAATTGTCTTCCATATACTTCCCGAAAACAAAATACTCTGCTGAAAAGGGTTTCCAACTTAACAACATAAACCCAATTTGCGAAAAAGGCTTGACCCTACCAATGCGAACCTTGTACAGATAGCAACACATCAACCCAAATCCGTTGTGCGAAGGCTAACGTTCCTTATAACTACATCCCAATGGAAGAGTGACAGAAACAACAAATACAGAGACATAATATGTGTTTGATAATGAGCATGGTACGTGTTTGATAAGGAGCCAAGCCATTTAATTGCAGGCTTCTTTTACTGGACCCTGGTTGTAGTTGAATATCAATTTTTTAAACTTCTAGTTAGCGTACAGTCTTTGCCAAGGCTAAAGATTTAGTTGTGTTTACCGTTTGGTAATTGTGTCTTTCCTTTATAATTCTGTTTTTTAGTTTCAAGTTTGTGCTTGATTCTTTATAATCAAATGGATCAAGAAATTATCAAATACAATTAGCTGAATCAAGAAATACACTCATATCATGTCATTTTTCTTACGTAACTGCGGAGGAATCAGAAAGAAGTGATATTCCTGAAATTGACCAGGAAGAGTAGGCACTTGGTTCCCCTTTGACAAGTTATGTGCTCTCACAGAAGATTAGGAAATTTTTTTGTTTCTTGGGGAGGTATTTAGTTTTTAATTATCTCTCTTTCTATTGATTTCATTTTCCTTTTAATTAGAAGTTTTCAGTACATCAACACATAAGAAATAGAAGAGTTTTTCTCGGTAGTTTGATGTTGCTTTGTTGCTATTCTATAATTTTCATTCCAGAGTCAATTGTCTATAGCAAATAAGAATCGATTCATTTTAAATGTGGGGTGACTTTCGGTTTTATGGATGTGTCTTAATTTGAAATTAGTTGTTGCGAACTAGATAAGCTTTTGGCTGAGATCATACGTAGCATACTAATCAATAAAATTGAAGGATCCCTCCCTTTTTTTTTCCCCCTAGTTTTGCTTTGTTGTAGATGTAAAGAAAGACAACAAAGCTAGATTTGCTTTATGTTGAAATGGTCCACTTCTTTCATCTTTTTTGGTTTTGTTCACATTGCATCCTTTTATTCTTTTTTCTAATTTTTCCCTAGTTTAGCCGCAACCTACACATGCATAGGCCCAAAACATAGCGGCCTTACGCACCCACAGACACCGTTACACTAGGGTGCAAACAAACAATCCAGCAAAAAGATTATCACAGCTCCACCCAAATTCAAAGGCTTTCAATACCACAACAACATACATTTTTTGCTTAAAAAGAAAAAAAAAAAAAGTTGCTTGGAATATATAAGACATTCACCCTGTTAGCCATTGCTTATATAACATGTTTGAACATTGTATCTTAATTTTGGTCTAGCGCAAGAGTAAATGCTTCCACTTGTAATGTTATACTTTAAATTATGTGAAATGTGATTGTAATTACATGACTTATCATGTTATGCATTCAGATTGCACTACCAAAATTTCCCCCGTAATTACTAATGTTGAAAAGCTGCAGATAACATGCTTTGAAATTTGTTATAAAAAAGGTGCACTATACAATATTGACTGAGATACTTTTATTAGCGTCACAAATCTACAATAATGGCTTTTAGGACTTGGGAATTTTATTAGTACTATGTAGTGTAGTATGTAGTTATCAAACATAGGGATATGCAACTATTCTTTATTATGGGTGTTTGTCGGTTTGACCGCTGCTGGTATACATCCTTCTTAATTGCTGGTTGCATAAAAGGATTCTTTTGTATATTTTTTCTACTGTATTTAGATGTACTGCGGGGGAAATTCGAAGTTTAATTCTTACAAATACATGATATGTGCCCTTGAAGATGATTTTAAGCAAGTTGTTGGTGCAAGGTATGAGTTATTCTATATAATGACTTTGTATGTGTAATAAAGTTTTTGTTCTTTTCATACACATTCAATTATTCATTTGTTAGATTGCCGTAACTTTCTTGTTGTTACTTCTTATTGCATGAAGTTACTTCAAATTTTGTGTGCTTACCCTGACATCTTCATTGTTGCATTGGTTTCTGTGAGTCTTTGTAATCATCATTTTGTCGCTTAATATCAATGCTATGCTATATAACTTATGATTTGCATTTTGTATACTTTCATATATAGTGGCTGAGGTACTCTCGTGGTCATGGCGGGGTTTAGGAGTTTATTATTTTATTATCTATATGAATGGTGAGAATTAAAATAAAAAAAAATGCTTTGTTGCTTCAATCTCATGTCACATACTCACACAAAACAAAATTATAAATATATTAGATATTTTCAAATTTCCAGTTTTAGCAACATGGTCAGGTAGCTGGACGTTAGTGCTAGTTCAATGTTTAACACAATTTTTAATTTTTTTATAGGTTTATTATCTTACCTTTAGTTGTAAAGGAAAATATGAGTTGCTTTGTTATGCTTAATCTTTTATTTTAATTTTAAAAAAATAAAATGATAATTTTTTTATTAAGTTTATACCATTTTAAATATAGTGTTGTGTAACAATCAGTCTTGATTAACAATATACAACTCTTTTATTTCAAAAATGAAAAAAAAATTCAAAGAAGGCATGGAGGTGGTTTGAACTGCCCCAAATGCTTTGAATTTCATTTTTTTCAAAAATGAAAGGTACCAGCCGCAATGGCATAAGCCATTTTTTTTTTTTTCAAATTGTAATGATGGTTTAAACCATGCAAATGACAATTTATTATTTCTAGTGGTTCATGGAAACTGCCATTATTATCACCATGGGACTTAATTTTCTAACGGTTTAGTGAATTGCCACCAAGTCCACCAGAGGTGGTCTAAACCGTTGCCAATGTAAAGATGGAACCGCTGGTATTTATTCTTTCTTTGAAGTGTTTAATTGAATTTAGATCTGTCTAATTGAAATATATTACTTTACGAAGTATTTCCTTTTGAAAATTTTGCAGACTTTATCAATCTATTTTTATAGGAGTATTATAATTTCATCGTCAATTGTCCTCATGTTCTAAAATATCTAGCGTTGCATTAGTCTCGTCATTCAAATTCTGTACTTAATGATGGCAAGACCGGAAATAAGCAATCAACAGAAGTTGTCAATTAAGGAGTTCCCACAAAGTTCACGGAGATAATTGTCACAAGCAAGAAGATGATGATGGCCTTAAAAAAAAAAAATATGATGATGGCCTTTTTAACTTAATAGAAATTGGACAAGACTATGGTACCCTAGATCTATCTAGGGTCTAATAACTCTGGTCACGTGGCAAAAATAAAAAGTAATTGTGTAAATTAAAATTAAGATGTAAATGGTATATAATCAATCTCTCTCCTTTCTTTATAAAGGATAAAAATTTAGCTAGTAGGCATATACAATAAACGATAAAAGTATAGATGCAATATAGACACAGATAAAGTACGAACTTCATGAGTCATAATATATGTGTAATTTATATAATTAATAATTAATAATAATTATTAATACACAAATAATAAAAATAATAATAATTATTAGATTATTATATAAATATTATTTAAACAATTTAGATATTATAATATTTTAACTTAATATTTATTTTAATTACAATTAATGTGTCAATTTTTAGTGATAACTAATTTGTTACCAAGTTAAAAGTTTATTTTAATTCTTATAAAAATGAGTTTCTATCGATTTCACCACTACTAAAACTTTATATTAATTTAATTTTTATAAGATTAATTCCACTTGATCTTGTTAATAATTCTTCAACATAAATTTTAAAATAATTTTGTTAATAGCTCTTCAATATAAATTACAAAATAACTTTCTATAAACTATTATCATTTAATTGCAGGTGATGAGATAATTATTTATTAAATAATTAATTCTTGATATATTTAAGTGTGTATTTTAATTTTATATTTGATGCATCTTTAAGTGATAATTGATTTTTTTTAAAAGTGGGATAATGTTAAAATTTTTAGTGAAACAAAAAGTGATTATTGAGAATAAGTTAAATATAATTTATTATTTAATTATTAATTTTCTCTTACTCTAAAAGTTTTTAAGTTAACTTTCTCTAAAAAGGATTAAGAGTAAATTACTTAATTGATGTTTGAAAGGTTATGAAGATATCAGATTATTATCGAAAAATAATTTTAATATCAATTTAATATTAATTTCACATTACATCGATTTGGTATTATCATTATTTCATTTATTGAAATTATGTATATGATATGCGTTTAAAAAGCTTTTAGTTGGTGTAAGAGTTAAATTTCTATCTACATTTGTTATTTTACAAGAGTTATAGATAGCAAATTCTTATTTAAATTAAATTTGTAAAATATAAACTCTTAATTCTTTACATTTTTCATGAACTTTCAAATTAGCTTATGTTATCATTTTAATGATTTAAAATAGAGCAAAGCCTAAATTTTAAGTAAAAATAATTCTTCATATAAAATTTAGTGATAATGGTATTAAATTGATATAAAATTGATACTAAAATGATATTAAAATATATTTTAAAATCAATTTGAGGTCTTTTTAATCTTTTAAATCCTACTTTAATAGTTTTCTAAAAATTAAGTATTATTAAAAATTGTGATAAACATAAATCAATTTATA
Source organism: Sindora glabra (assembly GCA_020226215.1). Classification (NCBI taxonomy): domain Eukaryota; kingdom Viridiplantae; phylum Streptophyta; class Magnoliopsida; order Fabales; family Fabaceae; genus Sindora; species Sindora glabra. Next base: position 23,660,435 of record CM035231.1, on the reverse strand, counting down.
CAAGCAATTGTTAAACAATCAACAATAAGCAAACACTATATCAAATACACCCTTCATATTATAGGTACTATAAACTAATTAGTTATTTTTATATTGACAAAAATAATTTTTACAAAATTATTTTGAAACTTATGTTACAGAATTATTAGCAAGATTAGGTTGAATTAATCTTATAAAAATTAAATTAATATAAAGCTTTAGTAGTGTTGAAATTGATAGAAACTCAATTTTATAAGAATTAAAATGAATTTTAAATTTATTAACAATTTAATTATCACTAAAAATTGAAACATTAATTATAATTAAAATGAGTATTAAGTTAAAATATTATAATATCTAAATTGTTTAAATAATATTTACCTAATAATCTAATAATAATTATTATTTATATGATTTATCTATTAAATAATTATTATTAATTATTAATTATTAATTATATAAATTATACACATATTATGACTTATGAGGTCCGTATTTTATTTTTCTCTATGTTGCATCTATATTGTTGTCGTTTATTATGTGTCTACTAGTTGAATTTTTATCTTTTATGAAGAGAGAAGAGAGATTGGTTGTATATCGTCCACATCTTAATTTTAATTTGCACCATCACTTTTTTTTGCCATGTGTTTGGGGTTATTAGACCTCAAATCCATCTAGGATATTATAGTCCTGCCCTTAGAAGTTTATATTTAACTATAGTCCACCTCACCTTTCATTTTAGTTAAAAATATGTGTACCCTAAATGTTTTGAGCAATACATTAAACCGAGATTTTGCTAGCTTTAAAACATTATTTATGTTTTTCTTTTCTAACCAAGTTACTTCTAATTGGTGAAAATGTATAATTTTGACATATGGATGTTTACCTGTAGACTCATTTTACTTAATATCCTTATTTTTCATCGATGTAAATTTATTCATTTTTTGAAATGAAAATTCTCACTTCTAGATAGCATAAAATTCAAACTAGTATGTTTCGAATGCATTCATAAGTCCTAATATGTCTTTTATTGAAATCATAGGTTAAGGTAAAAAGATGAAAGTGGTATGAAAAGGAAGTTCTATTATCCCTAAGGTGATGGTGATATGAGGATCTATTGCCAGTTATAAAGAAACTAATTCACATATGCTTCTACTTGATATCTTTAGCTTAGAATACCTATTTATTCTTGCTTTTCAGGTAGATGATGTTTGATTTTTTTTTTTACTAATACAAAGAGGTTACAGCTTATTTTGATCAATAAAAAATTATTGCTTTGTTAGTGGATCATTCAAATATTCAAGAATCAATACACTAGTTTGAATTTGCTTGATTTATGTTAAAAGTTTAAAAGCATATCTTAACAAAGTTGTACTTGATGATAATCTAATTATTAACATCATGTGATATATTGGAATATTGGAATGTTATCAAATTAATTAAAAGTTTGTATCAAATAGTTATTGTCATTATTACTCCTAAAGCATGTTAGGTTACATGCTTAATAATTTGGTTCAACTAGGATTTTTAAATCAAGGTTTTGAAATTGTGAATCAAATTATGAATTAAAAAAAATCACAAATCATAAGATTTATGATCAAGACTTAAAATAACTTAATATTATATGTATACAAAAGTAATTAAATAATTAAGAAGTAAGAAAATTGACTTCAAAATGGATATTTAAATAATATTGGAATAATAAACCAAAATAGTTAAATATTACTTTCTAATCTTATTAATAATATTATTATAACAAAAATAAAGGAAAAAAATAAGGTTTCTAAAATTAGATTTTGTAATATTTGAATTGATCATGTTACAATATGACTAGAAATTCAAGAGTTGGAATAGTCAAATCGCATGAATTGTAGGATTCGAATCATAAGTTATAAGATCCACACCATTCTAATTAAGATTTTATTACACGATTTATATGGATGAATCAAATTGTTAGGTATCTAAATCAAATCAAATTGCATGAATTGAATTGTGAATCATAAGATTTTGATTACTATGTTTAAAATGCAAAACTATACATGTGAAAAACTAGTAAGATCCCATAAACCCTCTAGTTATAAGTAACAACATTATAGCATAATTGTAAACCATTATGATGTTTCTTGGGTGATTTAAAATTTAATTTGTTATCTTTTTTTTGTAGCTAAAATGGCAAAAGAGAGGCCAAACTCATTGTGTGAATTCTTTCTCAAGGGTCCACTTTTCGCCAGAATGATTACAAGATATGACTTTAATGGAGAAAAAGGAAGATTGAAGATTGTAAACCATCCATTGTGTTCTTTTATAGGAGGTTTAAGTCACAATATGCATTTTTTTAATACTGTTTGAAAGGATCATATGAGAAAGATACATAGGAGTTTTACGTAATAAGCTTTTATGAGTTAATAGATAGATTCCTAATAGACAATCTTCTATAGTAAGGAACAATTTATTGTTTGAACTTGCTTTCACTTATTTAGAATCTTGTTTGGCCTACCTAATCTTAACTCTACCATCTAGCAGAAGAAATAACTCTTAGGTTACTTCCACAATACAAAGCATTGTTTAAGCATTTCAAATAAAATCCAAAATAAGCACAAATTGGTGTTGCATATCCATGGAACTGGGTGTTATTATTTACTTAACGAGGGAAAGTAGTCATTGGTTATTGTAATAAGTTATTTAATTCATTAAATGACACCATAAACTTTTAAAGAGATGTAAAAGGTTGGTATTTTTAAATTGTAGTACAAGAAGAGCTTGGACACTTATCCTAATATGGTTATGTACCTACAAAGCATAAATACTATACGGGTATCAAATACGATATGATATAAGTGCGGAGATACAATAATTTTGAAAATATTAGGATACAAATATAGGTAGATACATACCAAAAAAATATTTATTTTATATAGAAACATGCATTTGTCATTAATTTGTAGAAAAATAACAGAAGAAATAAAACTTTTATTAACAACTAACCTTTAACTAATTTTTAATATTATGTCTAGAAAAGAATAATCAAACTAGTAACTATTATTTAAAAATATGCAAGATTATCATAAAAAATGAATTATCTACATTCCCAATTGCCATGGTTACTACTATCTATTCTTCACCAATAGTAATCATATTGATTTCTTTTCCTCTTTCTCCATCATCTGTAAAAAAACCATAGCTTCCATATTAGGTTATTAAGAGATAGATTTGTAACACCAAGATAGCTAATAGTATCATTAAGTGTGGACCATGCATCCATGCTAATGTCTTAATTTTTTGTCTCCTTTTATGTATAAGCTTCACTCTTTTGAGATAATAGATGAAGATTAGATTGAACATAGACTAAATCTTTAGCTCTTTTATGATGCATTTTGTTTCTCTTAATAGAATGAATAAATAAGTAAGTACTTTAATTTCTTTACAGCATGATGAAGAACAAGGTTGAATAAGAAGTTTCAATGCTAATCTTTGAAATAAAGGGTAAGAAAACCCATATATCACCCACCAAGATTTTGGATCCAATTGCCACCTATCCTTAACTAAATCAAAAGATCTAAACTCATTCGCATAAGAAAAGTTTGTAAATTCTAAAAACCTTTTTCTTACTTTCTTGGGAATTTGGAAAATATTTTGTTAAATGCTTATTTCTTTGCCTTGAAATTTCCTCATTTTGGTAAGGAGGAACTCTATTCGGAGCCTTAAGCCATTCATTGCTATAATACTTATATTAATTATGGAAGTAAATTATAAATTAACTACTTTAAACATTAGTAAAAAGCTTTGAAGTGGAAGATCAAATTTATCCTGGATTTAATAAGTGAGTTATATGAGGAGGTGTAACTTTGGGTCCATCTTTCCACCGTTTCAAAGAAAATTAATTTTTTATCTCTTTCTTCTTTTCCATGCTTATAGATGGTTGTTTTCACTCTCTCAATCACAATATCCTATATGTCATATTCTAATGTAAAATAAGATGATCAGAGCCACAAATTTAAGCATATCATAGATTAGTTCTTTAAATGCAAGAACATATTTAATTTATTCCATCATAGATCACTTAAAATAAACTCTTTCACAGCTTGTGCCTTCTTTACGTCATTGTCACAATCCAATCCGATCATGATTAGTGTAGATCCTAATTCCAATTTTCATAAGTCTTAACAATATTTACTCTAATTTATCTAATGAAAATCTTTATATTTTTTAGGGGGAGTTAAAATTCACTTTAAATTTTCTAAAAAAAATGGACATAGTTTGCCTTATTTTTGGATACTTCCTAAGGGGTAAACACCCTAAAATGCAAAATTTGTGTTATTTCTAGATACGATAACATTAACATACACACAATATCATACAATTTTAAATTTATACATAGATAAACAATTTATCACATCCAATGCTAAAATAATAACATTTCCATGTCAAATCCTAGTGCTGATCCAAATGAAATGAAACTGTTTAATCCCTCAATTAGGCGATCTTTGATCCTCCATGCATGAGATATAGCTTAAATAACTTTCTTAACTTAAAAATAGTGAAAATGAATGGAATGAGTTATAGGAACTTAGTGACCATATATCTATTACTACCTTGTAATAGATCAATTTTATAAATAATAATTGTAGGTTAATCATGTACTAAATTAGAAAATATTAACAAACCTATTTTTAGGATTTTTGAAATATACAAAACCATGCCCCAAAATGGGAGGTCACTCGCACATGACTTAAACTCTATATCTTACGTCATAATTTATAAAATCTCAACTATTTGTTAATACACAACATCTTCATCATTTCATATACTATCCATTCTGGGTAGACATCACAATCACAAATAGCCATAAGGTTTAAATACAAATAAATCATTTTAATCAAACCAATGGTAATATCTAATACAGGAAATTTCTAATAGCACATCATATTATACATACAATTATAGTAAAGACACATATGACTACTTTTTTATTTCAGGATCAATTCTATACTTTCTTAACTATTTGTCAAGAATTTTTTATTTGACTCTCAAATTAATCTTATATCCTTCATAGTTGCTTACTAGAAATTTCCTATTCGATTTTTAGAGCATCACTCTAATGTAGTTCACAATTTCCATTATCATTACTCTAGCATAATTCATTATTTCCAATGCCATCTTTGGTAGGATTCACAGATAATATACATATAAGAGCTTAATTCTCATATCATAATTGTTTACAAAATTTTATTGCTAAGTAATTAAATTCATTTTTGAACAATATCAAGCACACAATAGTATATGCATGAGTATACAGCAATATCGTTATGTACCTCTATATAGCCATAACATACAAATATCATTAAACTCAAGTACAATCTATCAATAGTTAGAAACACTATTATTATACTTCCATTACATACTCGGATATAATAATATTCCCTTAAATAACTAATTGTGCTTATGCCATGAAACTAAGTTTATGCATGAGTATAAATATATATATGTACATGAATATAGAGTTAATACTATTAATAAGAAAATACAATTTACAACATTTAAGTCATATTTTATTAAAATAAAAATTCTATAATGAGATATATATTTATCTAATAATGTTGACCCACCTTTGGAGATTCTGAATCATTTATAATCATCTTTTTACATTTTCCTCCTTTTATAGGACCACAAGTTGCTTGTCGGTGTCGGAATCAAGCTACATTGCCAGCGAATCAAGGAGTGTTGTGGGTCTAGCTTATGCTTCATGGCTTCCTCACACATCACTAGTAATGGTAACAACTAGCCATGGATGGAGAAGAATAATGGTGACTAGTGGTAATAGCATGTAGAAGAAGATTGATAGAGCTACTTTGATCCACTACATAGCTATTGTTCATAACTTCATTTTTATAGTTGAGAATTGATGTTGAATGAAAGCTACAATAGCTCGTGCTGATGGCCAAGGCAGTAACGGTGATATGGCATTAAGGACATTAGAGAGGGAGGCCAACTTAAGAAAAGGGAAGAATAGCAGCATGAAGAAGGAAAAGAAGAAAGAAAAGAAAGGGATAGAGAGAAGAGAGATTGAACCTAGGGATGAGAAAGAGGGGGCTAGCTAGGTTTAAAAAAAAAGAAAAGGGGGAGAAAGCACTGACTTACAAAAAAGAAAGGAGAAAAAGTGTGTATAAAAAATATATAAAAATGGAGGAAAAGGAAAAATTGTTAAACTAAGTTATAGGTAATAATTATGTTTCTCACCCAATATAAGCTTATTTCCTTTTTTTAAAATCTTAGCCCTCTAATGTATTTAATTCAATCTCAGCCCTTCATTTATTAAAACTTAACTTTTTTTGTTTATAAAGCTTATTTTATTAAAAATTTTGTCTCATGTATTTTTAAACTTCCCCTCAAATATGCATGTGTATATATATATATATATATATATACTTTGATAAAGTTGAAAATCCTGAAATAAAATTTTCAATTTCCAAGATTAATTTATTAAATTCCAATAATTCATTTATAAAATTTTTATACCTATAATTACCATTTCCAACTTATAAGAAATCTTCATAAAAATATTTAAACAAATCTTAAATTAATAATAGTCATATATAAAAATAAATAAATTTCAAATATTATCATAGGTATCATTTTTAATATTTAAAAATATTTAATACAAAAAGTAAATTTAAAATCAAATATTAACTAAATAAATAAATAATTATCCATAAACATCAAAATTTATAAAACTTTAAATTTTAACTTAGGATATTACAGTTACCTTCTCTATAAGAGTCTATTAGTCACTAATTACCATAGTTTGCATAGAACGTTTTATCGAACCTTTTTAGCATTACTAGTATTGATGTAAAACTTGTATCTACTAAAATAGCAAGTTTAATAGTACAAATTCATTAAATTTAGCCAATCTTAATGAGTGACTTGTGATGGAATTTCAAATAAAAGAGATATCATCAACTACTTAAGTGATCTAATGGCTTTTCATATGATGTACAAAATATTATTTATAGAATTGGCCTTATTATGTGATTGGGTGATGGTTTTTTAATATTTTGAAATTGTTTAATTAATATTAGATTTTTATACTATTTTAAGTTTTCAGTTATAATTTGAATTATAAATGCCTAAGTTAGGTTATCTTTTTATCATTAGAAAGCTTATAAAAAGGTATAAGACTTTTTTGTTTTGATTAAAACCCAATTTAGACATTTAAAAGGTCAAAAGTAGTTATGAAGTTCATGCTCTATTTCTATCTAAGATAAACTAGTATTAGTTTTAGGCCATATTTAGAGTTTTAGAGGTCCAATTAAGGTGATACTAAGGCTTAAAGCTGCCTAAGACCTAGCCTAATAACTTTTATATTTAGGTTTAGTAAAATTATATCATTTTGATAGTCATACATGGGTTAGAAGCTAATTTATGAAAATTACTAAAGTAAGACACTATTAGTAGATTGAATAGTAAATTAAGTTATGAACTTTTAAAATTAGCAAGGCCCTTCTTTCTAACCTTCAGGAGCATATTTACTTGACCTAGTAGGTTTTGTAGCTTAGGAGATTAGATTTAAGGGTTTTATTCCTCTAAAAGCTAAATAACATAACTTTAAACAATAACCACTCTCTTTTTTAGTTTTCTTTGTATTTCACCATGAATGGCTAATCTTTCTACATTAGTTCAAAGGTTTAAGCACTCCAACTTTAGTTTAGTTTAGAGAACTTGATTTAATTCATATTACTCTTAATCTATCTATCTCTTGCTTCTTTATTTTAGTTTTGTTTGTTTTGAATGATTAGTTAATTAGACTTGTTAGTTTGTTACTCTTTATAATTTGTAACTATATGATTAATTGCACTTAATTCTTGTGTATAGATTTTTTTAAGTCATAATTAGTAGCAATTAGGTGTTTAATTTTTACATGTAAAATTATAATCACCTAGGAAAATTGAGAGTTAAATTAGTAATTTCTCACATGTAGGATTGTTTTAATGTTGTGGCATCTTTGACATTATATGAAAACTTACGATAAAGGATAAAAACATAACCAACATCTAATCCTTGCATAGCAACTCTAAACATTGATCTTATACTTAACCATTGTCTAAAATGAAATTCAAAAAACTCATTAGAAATTGCAAAATTAAAGTTTTCTTTGTATTCCACCATGAATAGCTAATTCTTCTACATTAGTTCAAAGGTTTAAGCACTTAAAACTTAGTTTGGTTTGTAGACCTTGATTTAATTCATATTATCGTTAATTTATCTATCTCTTGCTTCTTTATTCTATTTTTTTTGTTTTGAGTGATTAGTTAATCACACTTATTAGTCTATTACTCTTTATAATTTGTAACTATATGATTAATTACACTTAATTCTTGTGTATAGGTTTTTTTTTAGTTATAATTAGTAGTAATTAAGTGTTTAGTTTTTGCATGTAAAATTATAATCATCTAGGAGAATTGGAGGATAAATTGGTAATTTTTCATGTATAGGATTGTTTTAATCATACTTTTTAAAATTAGACCAAATCAACTGGTCGGATCGGTAAATTGGTCCAGTTACCCTCATTGGATCAGAAATACATACAAACCGGTATGAATCGGCCAAAACTGGTTAAAATAAGCCAAAACTAGTGTGACTTAATCAAAAACAATCAGAACGGGCCAGTGGACCAATTTTTCATTAAATTTTATATATTCTTTGTAAAAAATAAAAAATTTATAATTTTATAATAATGAAAATGTAATACCATTATAATTTCTTATTAATTAAATTTATATTTTTCTATAAAAATATTTTTAGTGTAAATTATCGGTATATCTATTATATTTTATTACTTCTGTATTTATATCATTAGTTTATATTGTATTTTTTTAATCTTAGTATAATTTTTTATTATAAATATTTACAATGTTAATGTAAATTATATATAATATATATAAAATTTATATTCTTAATTAAAAATCAGTTCAAGGTTGAACCATTAAACTAGTGAATCACTGACTTATCCAGTTGAATGACCGATCTGGTTTTAAAAACTATGGTTTTAATGTCATGGCATTTTTATATTATATGAAAACTAAAGATAAATGACAAAAACATAATCGACATCTAAGCCTTCCACAATAACTTTGAACATTGATTTTATACTCAACTATTGTCTGAAATGCAATTCAAAAGACCCACTAAAAATTATGAAATCATGAAATGTTAATTTTAGTCAACAATCATAATTTAAAAAGCACTTCAAAAGTCTTATTGGCAATTAATTAAAGTATAGAATTTTAGTTTTTGCTAATAATCATCATCTTAAAGCCATTTAGGAAGTCTCATTGGAAACTATAAAAGCATACGACATTAGTTTTATTTAATAACTAACATCTATAATTTTCATATAAATTTTTACTCTAACTCAATCTTTCCATATAAACTCTTTTGATATCTCTCTAATGTGCTCTTGAGTAAAATAAATTTTATATATGATGTTATTATTGATCTTGTACTCCACTTTTATTGAGAGAGTGTAAAATGGAAGAACCTTAACCTTCATTTCTCTCCTATTATATACTATCTCATTTCTCATGGAGTAAAAATGGAATAAAAATGTTAGTGAATGATAAATACTACTAATTTCTCACTTTACTTTTATTGAAAGAGTGTATAATAGGAGATCTTTACCTTTCAATTCCTTTTTTCCTATATACTTTCATATTTTACATGGAGTATACAAACTAGAGAAGTTTAGGTAAAAATATTAGAATTTACATCGACAATAAAGAATTTGATACATAGTAATTTTTTTCATTATTTTTATATATTTATATGTAGACATATAGTTTTTGTTTATTGATGATTTAGTGTTGTTATTTATATAAATTTATAGAGATATTGTTTCTCTTTATTTATCTATTAGTACCTTAATTACAAATAGGGCAATGATAATGAATTTTTTTTAAATATGTAGAAATGTTTCTCTTCTCTCATTTATATGTTATTTTTACTTAAAATTCTATAACAAACATTTAGATTACACAAATTAACAAAGATAAGATATATTGAAACCAATATAACTTTTTATGTTAAATTGGTTCGAAAATAACTTTTCTTTCATATTTAGTTGTTTATGTATAAAAAATAATGCTGAGGAAATAGCATACATAAAACATCAATTTTAGGTTTAACTGACATCTAATTTAATGATATTTTCTTAAAAATTATGAGGATGATAAATTCCATTTGTAAAGAAGTTTAAATGAACAAGACTAAATACTTCTAAATGAATCAATTTATGAAGATGTGTGGATGAAATAAATGAAAATTCTAAACAGTGAACTTATCATGAAGTTTAAATGAATGAAACAAAAGATAACTTCATCAATGACATTTAATGAATAACATACAACATTATGTTTTTATGGTGAATGTCATGTAAGTTTATATCAATCATTATGATAGTTAAAGAACAGAAAATTACATGTAAATTTTTTTTTTATTATCATGTAAGTTTATTTCAATCATCGTGACTATTTATCAACAATTTATATGTCATTTTAGTACTTCATTGACGTCTTAAGTTTTTACAGCTGTACATATGGTCAAACAAATGACGTTCGTTTTTAATTAATGACTAATGTCTAGTGGGTTTTCTCTTAACCTTTATATAAGGCTCCTTACTAACAAACATATGATCTTTTAAGATAATTTTTCTTTTATAAAAATATGGCTTCTAACTTAAGGGTGTGTATCTTAGTATTTGATATTACTATGACTATTTGGAAGGTCTAAGGAACTTTCAAAGTTTCTTATAAGGACTTGTATCTACCTTTGTACAAAATCCTAAAAGATTCTTAGATTTTCTATATAGTTCAAGTAATGTTAATACTATAGTTTACACTATTCATCTAAAGAGTTTTTGATAAATTCTGAAAACTAGTGCTTTTAGAAAGTTCTAGAATTGATTTAAGTTCCTTCCAAGAACTTGTATCCATACTTTAGCATAAACATAAGAATTCTACAAAGCATTTATAAGGACTTTAGATAAGAATCCTTTTAAATTCTTTGTAAAGGTTTGTGTTAATTACTAAAGTGTGGATACAAGTCTTCTAATTAAATTCCTATTCCTTCTAAATGTTGAATACTATGATATACACCCTTCATTTTAATACTAAAAGCCATCTCTTATGGTTATAGATATCGCATCAAATCACAATTATATTTTGCACCCAAATAGATGGCTATAAGCATATACATAATCTTATGCAATTCCTATGATCATAAGATTTAGTCATTTCTAATTATACAACATTGATGGCATGTGTTATCCTTTTATTGATGTTTAGGTGCTTGCTTTCCCTATTTCTATGAGCCTCTGACATTTCTTATATTTCAATATGAAAATTGACATGTTGTTTCCTTTCTTTGTTGAGTTAAACTTTGATACATATAGAGCAAGCATACTTATTTTCACATTGAAACACAGGAACCTTTAGAGATTGCCTTAAGGTTAATGATACAAAATTGATAAAATCAAGCATCTCAAAAGTCATTAAGCAATATGAATGAATTATAAGCAGAGGATAACCATTTTTCCTTTTAATTTATGTACAGATACTATGTATGTTTATTGTAGATGAAATTTTTCGTTATATATATGTTCATATACTAATATGGAAGTAAATAAAATAGAAGAATATATATTCATAATATATTACCTTTTTTCTCATTTTGTTTTATTTGTATCACTTTTTTGTTGTCCTCTTTATATTTATAATAAAAAGAAAAGAAAGTTATTTTATTAAAAAAAGACATTTGTCCTTTCTTACTAATATGGAAATAAGTAAAATGAAAGAATATATGTTTGTAACATATTATCTCCTTTCTCATTTTTATTTCATTTACATTTAATTTATTACTATTCTATTTAATTTTATAATAATAAGAAAAAAAATTAGGAGAAAAAAATTTGCCTATTATGATGTCAATTTTCTTGTTATAATGAACGTAAAAAATTACTTAACGAGATCACATCGTTGTATTGAAGATGAACATATGTTCTCCAAACCAACATGTAATATAAATTTTACATGTCCATTGTTTTATAATAACCAATGTAGAATATTAGGCCACAAGTACGAATTGAAAATGAAAAGGATAAAGCATAGGGAAACTTCATTTGTAAATTTCTTCCTAAAAATTTCTAACTTTAAAATGATTCTTTATCTAACGAAGTATGCTTTCTTTTCAACTTTAGGATAATTTTCCTTGATTATATTTTTGCTCACTAATTATTTTGTAAGATTGAAAGCTTAGTTAGCTGGTAGCTAACTATACAAGGTTTAGCACTCCCTAAAATGACACAAAATATAAATGTGAAGTTTTTTTTTGTGTTTGTTCTTGCAATTTAATTTTTAATTTTTTCAGTTGATCTTGTTTTGTTATGTATTATTTTGATGCAATTTTGAGAGATTTGCATGCATAAGAAATTTAATCCTATTCATCTTCTTTAGCATTCTTTTTTATTATTTACTATTTATTCATTGAAAATATGAAATATACTAATTTTTTATGAATGTTTGTTCTATCTATAGGTATTATATTTAAATGGCTACTCCGAAAGTGCAAACCTTATATAGCAAGTAATAAGTTTTGAGATAGATTTAATGAAGTATGAAATATACTAATTTTTTATGAATGCTTTTTCCATCTATACGTATTATATTTAAAAAGTTACTCTGGAAGTGCAAACCCCACATAGTAAGCAATAAGTATTGAGATAGATTTAATAAAATACCTATATTTGATTGTGATATTATATACAAACTTTAATCATTTACAATTTTTTATTATTCAACTTATTCTTTATAATTATTTAAATTATGGATCTTTAGAGTAACAAGAAATATTAACTTTTTAAATCTAGTTAGAAAAATAGGGGAAATATAAAAAGTAGGGGAGTGAAGAATATAGAAGTGAGATTAGAGTTTAGGACAAAAAAGTAAGAAACTAAGGGCATAGATTTAGGTGGGTAGGGTGGATGGACATATAACGTCAGTTATTTAGACGAACTGATGTGGCATTATAAGTATTAAACATAAGTTTTTAAAAAGTAAAAAACATTTGATGTTATTTCTTAAAATGGTAAAAACATAAATGATATTGATTTTTTAAAAATAAAATTGATGTTATGTTTAATTTTATGACAATTGATGTCATAACTCACTTTTGATTGTGATCGGCATAGATCTCATTATCAATTTCTATAAGCTTTATCAATTTTTCACACTTTCTACCTAATAGGAGTTTCCAAATTGTAGGAAAATTTAAAATTTTAGAATTTTTGCTGAAAAACGAACAAAGCCTTCCCTATTTTTTAACATTTCCCAAGGGCCACACACTCTAGAATACAAAACTTGTATTATCCAGATACGACAAAATCAACATACATATAAAGCAGTATAATTTCACACTTATACATATACAATCAATTCATTACATCATTTAATTCATGAAAACTCTATTTGACTACTGATTCTAATCCTAATCGTTCAATCATATAGTAAGGAGGTCGTGGATCTCCATAAAAGTAACAAAGCTTAAAGGCATTTAACTTAACTTGAAAACATTGAGAATAAAGAAAAAGTGAGTTTCATGAACTCAGTAAATATATATCTACCAATATTTGGCTAGACATTCGTAAGTTAAACATATATTAAATTAAAATATTAACAAACCCATATTTTCCTAGATTTCTAAAACATGCCAAACTATGCCTATAATAAAGTTCTTCTACATATAACTCGATACTATAAACTACCTATTCTAGGTAGATATCACAAACATAAATAGCCATTAAGGATAAATAGAAACAATTCATCTCATTCACATCAAGCTATTGCAATCATGTCAAACAAGGACATCCATCCACAAATAGAAACTCCAATATCATAAAACATCATGTAATAACTACAGTGGCCATATATGTAGCTACTATCTCATTTCAAGGTTATTTCTATGCTCTTTAACTATTCATCAAGAATTTACCATTCGACTCTCACATTAATTCTATATCCTTCAAATGTTTTATTGGGAATCCTCCGTCCAACTTTTACACTTTCAATCACCATTCATAGTTTCTATTACCACTACTGGCATAATTCTCATATAATATCCATAAGAAAACTCATTTGGCATATCAAATTAATCCATAAGACTTTTAATGCAAGTTCATTAATTTACATTGAACAATATCAAACATAGTGCAACACACAATTCATTATTAGGTAAAATCACTATAACCACACTTTTGTTGTGCATTCTGAACTATTAACCTCCATTTAAATAGCCAAATACTATTATTATATGAAATTGAGTTCACCTATGAATGCAAGTATATATATATACATTTAGATACAAACAAGGACTTAGAGTTAGTAATAATAACAAGATGATTATAATTCATAATATTTAAATCATATTATCTAAATAAAAACATAGTGATGAGATATATACTCATTTAGTAGTATATTCCTGTAGAAACTTGGGGTGTTTCATATCATTCTTTTACCATTCTCCTAATATTACAATTCACAAAAATTATTTGTAAATACCTAAAATTATTTCCTTTCTTCTCAAATGACTATTATGGGATCTCATCTCAGTAGCTTAACTCGTGTAATATATCATAATGTATAATTAAATACTAATCAAAAGGTGTTTCACTATAAAAAAGAATGCATTCCACAAAATTATCCCATTATTGATAATAAAATTATCCATCCTAGAAAAAGACTTAAAAATCAAACTTTCATGTCACGTTATATGGTATTCACGAACTCAGCATCTTAATGCCATTATGTAAGAACCAAATATAAGCTCACCTCTTTCTATAAAAATTTTGGCATAACTAGTGGTGGCTCCCTTAGATAATGAAAACTTGGAAGCTCTACTGGTTCACAATGAGATTATGCAACTCAACACCTTTACTAGCAGAGACGAACCAAAGCAAAACAGGGGAGGAAAGTGACGACACTAGCAAAACTTCATCAACCAATCGATGGTTAAGCAGAAGGGGAACTCGTTGAAAAATAAAGAAACTATGACACCTAAGTGTGCTGCTCCTTGTCACGGTGCAGTTCAAGAATAGTATAGCAATAACAATGTGCTGCTGCTTGAGCTTCCTATGAAGGAAGTGCTAGTCCGATGAAGAAAGAGATTGATCAGAGATGGAAGCTAGCAGAAGGAGAGGAAGATGCTTTGGTCCTATTCAGCTCTTATTCACAATATCCCTAAGCTACTAAAGGTTGGCGATAACTAGAAAACTAACGCCAAGCATCATCGGAAGTAATAGGAGGAGGAAAAAGGAGAACACAATAGAGAGCGGCGATTGTTACAAGTGAAATGGTTTGGCAATTAGTGGAAGTATGCACTATCGTAAATAAGTAATAAAGTGATAAGTTAATATCATTCCTACGAGGATTATTTCACTAAGTACTAAAATTTATAATCTTAACACTATTTGGTGAATTGATTAGTTAGAAATGGAGTAATTAAATAAAGATTTATACAAAAATATTTAAAATAAATATATCTAACATGAATACAATTGGAGTAAAAAAAATATGAATAAAAGTCCTAAGGATTAGACTTCACTTAACAATTTTGGATCGAATCTTCTATTTACTCTAATCCAATTTCAACCCCTTGAATTAATAGTTGAGTTTCCATAAATTAATTACTAGCCTCTTCCAAGGTCAAGTAATTCTATCATTAATTACTAATTCATTATATTCCTATGTGAATTAAAATAATTAATCACGTATTAAGATTTATGGAACTTATTAAGACTACACAAACTATATGAATATATTCCTATTTCATATGAAGTTTATAATTTTAATTATAGTGTCCTATCTCCTTCCGGTCTCAACATGCATATTGAGGTCATTCAAAAGGTGGTCAATTAATTAAAAGTATTAAGAACAATAATTAAAACTTAATCAAGATGAAGAAAATTGAAATTAGTTTCAATAGATTAGGATTCAATCTGTCATTATTAAGCTACATCATCACCTTAGGAAGATGAAAATTTAGAACATAATGAAATTAAGAACAAACTCAAAATAAAATGAAAACATCATAACATTCATGATTAAAATACTAAGATATAATTACAAATGCATAACAACACAAATACTATCCATCCATATAGGAGGTAAAACCATCCATATAGGAGGACTACCTAGCCTTCCATGTAGGAGGCATATAAGAAAAACTAAAAATGCATGAACTAAACTACTTTCTAAGATGATGATGCTACAAATGACCTATACTCCTTGCTATTTATAGGTGAATGGATAAACTAAAAGTCATAAATTTTGACCATTAGTTACCAATCTTGGTCTTTAGCTACCATTCTTAGTTCTCACATTAGCCATTCTTCTATATTGTTAGTAACTTTTGACCACCAAAATGGTAGATGCATGTTTTCCAGTCAACATGAAAGTTGTAAGGCTGAATGTTAGCTTTAAAATGCATTAAAGAAATCCCATTTTTGACATTTATAGCTCTAATTATGGTCAAATTAGTGAGCAAAGGTCAGATTCAGATAGAACCACCATTTTAGATTCTAAGTAAATTTTAACCTCTTTAGAGGCTGAATTAGACTTTGCTTTCAACATGAAAGTTGAAAGGATTTCTCTTAGATTTTTATCCATATAAAGAACACCCTAATACAATGTCCAAAGCTCCAGATATGCCTTAAAACTTGAAATAAGGTCAAAATGCAGCATTATCCGAAAAATCTAATTTTATTTCAAACACAAGACCTATTCATAAAATGAAACTAAAATTTATTAAATTAAACAAGATAACATACAAAAATGCATCTCATAAGGGAAAACAAATATGTAAATATTTTTCTTATCAACGATGAAGAATATGGTTTGGAGAAATGAGAGGAGAGAGAGAAAGCAAAACCTTAGAAAAGTAGTAAGGCTCTATTCAGAAAATAAGAAAGAAACTGAGAAGAGTATAGGAAATGTTAAACTGGTGCTACTGTACTGTGCCAAGAAGAAGAAATAAAAATAATACATAAAACTTTTAAAGAAAGAAAGGCGATGGGAAACAATAAAGAAAAGAACTAAGAAACAGCTGGAAAATAAGGTTGTTTAGAAATTTCATAGAGTGGTGGTGAAACCCAAAAAAAAAAAAAGGAAAAAGGATTGATGATGTTTGAAAAGAAAAGAGAACAGATTTGTCTTTTAAAAGAAAAGAACACTGACTAATAAGAGAGCAGCATCGACTTTCTCTTTATTTATTTATTTATTTATTATCTTTTTTTTCCAAATAAGTCATGGGTTTTAATCTATAGTATGGGAGTAGATTAAGCTCACTTGAAATCTAATCCTAGCCGCACGATTTGCATAAAAACAATCTAAGGAGAAAATAGTTAAATTTGACACTAACAAAATTTAATTATGTAACTTAATCCTAATCACTTTTGTTTCCTACTTATTTTACTTTCCCTAAATAATTCTAATAGATTTTTTTAAAATTCTAAAAAAATAATTATTCTACACTTCTCACAATTATCGAAATTAAATATCAAATATACATAAATCATTCCATAAATCCTTCTATCTATTTTTTTATTAAAGTTATTTTCTATTAATGAAAGCTTCCTTATAAAATCATTTAAACTAATATCAAGTTATTTTCAATTTGTGAAATTTTTTTGGAAAATGGCCATAAAAGCATAAATATAGTTTGGGTATTATTTTCAATTTAAAATCAATTATTACCAAATAAACAAATACTTATCCATAAGTGTTGAAATTTATAAAAGCCAAATTTAAACTTGGAATATTACAGTTGACTAACTAATGTTAAAACTATATATACTATAATACTTAATTACACATTAACCATTTTTTTACATGTAATCCTTTAAAAGCCTAACTTCAATTAACTATTTTGTAGTAGTGCTTATATGGAATAGATATCAATATTTTAATCTTTCTCAATTTGGCATCATCTTTAGACTTATGACCTTTAAACATAGTTTCATGGTTTGTTGTTATTTTTTTTGGTAAGCTAAATTTATATATTAATTTATTTTCAATAAAATCAATAACATTTAATTGCTTGATCTCCTTAAATATAACTACCTTAACCTATTTAATAAAGTAGTTATAGAGAATTAAAATGAAATAGGGAGGGACCCTTAGTTAATAGAGGGTATATTTTTCCTATTATATCTATGGCCCAATCTCTAAATGGCTAAGGTGTGATTATATATTTTAGTTCAATGGCCAGTACTATTTGAATCACCCTATGTTCTTGACATTCTTTATAGCTTTTGGCAAAATTTATACAATCTTTAATTATTTGTGGCCAATAAAATCCTTGCCTAATTAATACCTATTTTATTTTTATTCTAGCTTAAAGAGCTTCGCATATTCCTTCATGGACTCCCATTATGGTTGAACTAGCTTCAACTTTGTTCAAACACTTATGTACTTGACCCTTAAAGCCTCTTTTGTATAAATCATCATTTATAAATGTAAACTTCAGCACTATCATTCTAATGGTTTAACTTACACCATTAGATGGATTATTAAGATATTTGATCAATGGTGTTCTTCTATCTACTAAAATATCATTAACATATATGCATACTACTTTTTTTGCCTTTATTAGTTTAAAGTATGCTTGATTTGTAATTAATTTGACTAACTTTGAATTGCTAATCATGTATCCTAAAGTTATATGAGCCAAAGCATTGCACTTTTCATTTTTCTGCTTGAAGAATATGTTTAATGACCACATCATCAAATTCATATAGTAGTCTAGCTAAAATGGCCAAATACCTAGCCATATTAAGATTCACATATTAATATTCCAGTGAAATCTATTTAATAATTAATTGTAAATCCCTATAAATCTTAATGTTACTTATCCTTTATTCTAACAATAATTGTAAGCTAATAATTAATGCCTAATATTTAGCCTTATTATTTATGCATGTTGCATTTAATGAAAAATATTGACTAGTTAATCTTGCAATATTATAATTAATATCCTAATGGCAACACCATTTTTATGACAAGAATATGTTGAAATGTAATTTTCAATATATTTTAAACTAACAAAATTAACATTCAACTATAAAATCAGCTATAACTTGGCTTATTATTATTTTTAAAGAGCAATATTGCAAAGCAAGTTTTGTCAGACTTAAATCCCACTTTCCAATTTAGCTATGAATTAATGGTTATCCTAATATGTATTTTAAAATGTCAGTTTAGGCTAACAATAAAATAGTAGTCGATAATAAATAATATCTTAGTACATGAAAAATACAAAGCAAGGCTAAGTTTTCAGTTGCTAAATATATCTATTTGGTTATACTCAGCATTCTAGATAAATAATAAATTATTCTGTCTTTTCGTCCATCACTTTATTGGGCCAAAAAATAGCCCAGTACATCACCTAAAACTAAAATATATGATTTCAAAGTTTGGACTGGGGTAAATGAAGTTATTACTAGTTAAGTAGTTAGACATTTCTTTTTGTCTTCAAATGTAGCTTGATATTCATCATGCTAGACAAATTGTTCTTCATTGTTCAACTTCAGCAAAAGGTGAGAACATTTTATTTCAACCAAAAAGGTTTGAAATGAACCTTATTAAGAATTTGACTTTTCTTAGGAAACATTGCAATTCCTTTTTGTTAACTAATGTTGAAGTTTCTATTATAACCTTGGTTTTGTTTTTATCCACCTTAACTTCTTTTTGAAGAACCAAAAAAACCTAAGAAATTTCCTATTGAAATGTCAAATGCTCACTTAAGTAGATTCTTCATTAGATTATTATTGCATATTTAGTTGAAAGCTTGTTTTAAATTTTCCAAATATTTTTCATAAAAATTTTGTTTAATCACTATGTCATTGATATATACTTTGATTGATTTTCTTATCATGTCACATAAATCATATTCATGGCATGCTAGTATATAGCTTTAAGATTCTTGAGTCCAAAAGGCATCACAACCTATTCAAAGGTATCAATTGCACTTAGTTATTTTTATCACATTTTCTTTAGCAATGTATACCTTGTTATAACAAACATTGCCATCCATTAAGCTTAACACCACATGTCTTGAAGCTAAATCAATTAACATGTTCGCAATGGGCAAAGGATACTCATCTTTAGGTGTCATATTTTTTAAGTCTTTAAAGTTTATGCAAATTCATAATTTGCTATTTTTTTATAACATACACCACATTCAAAATTACCTTTGCATATCTTATAGACCTAATGACTTTAGCCTTTAGTAGTTTTTCAATCTTTCTCCTTGATTTTCAATACAACCTAAGGTACAAAGCATTTGGTAGTTGTTTATATGGCCAAAACCCATCTTTAATTGGTAATTTATGTTCTAACTAATTCTCTACTCAATCTTGACATTTCATTATAATTCTAAGAAAAATAATCTTTATACTCCTTTAAATGTTGACCATTTACCCTTTTATATCCTCTAGTAAGGTAGCATTAATGAAAGTTAGCCTTTTATCATTTTCAATCCCTAAATTAACTTTTCGAATGGATCTTGAACTTTAATTTTCTTCACATCCTTTTTGATTGGTGATTTATGAAATCTAAAAGGACTATCATCATATCTACAATTAGGGACTTTTAATTTAGGCTTTCTTAGCAACATAAGCTAACGATTTAGCAAGTGTTTATCGATATTCACTTATTAAGGTCATAAGCCAATCCTATTATTTTGGCCTTTGGAATTATTCTAAAATGTAATATGCTAGGATACATATCACAATTGTTGCAAGGTTAATGCAATCACTAATATGAAAGGTTAGATATTAGGATTATAAACTTTGAAGTCAACATTACATAATTGCAAGTGGCGCAGTTATCATTGGTCTTCATGCATTCAATTATCCTATCCTATTTGCTAGTGAGCATTCTTTGGTACAAAGTGGAAAGAATTTCCCTAATTACATGTATCCAAACTCTTCTCATTAATATATTGTAATTGACCTTTGATGGCACTACAACAAATATCATAGGCCTTATCACCGAACTAACCTTTAAGTTAACTAGTATCATTCTTTTGAAGGTTGATATCCTTTTATTAAAATCCATCATTACAATATTGGATGGCATAAGATATTTTGATTATATTGCTAGCAACCTAGGTTAATCTTAGCATGAGATTTACAGTTGCTTTACCATTAATTAATATCCTATTTAATAATCATCCACTTACATGAGCTTGGAACGTGTAAAAGTCTTAAATGACTTCTTATCTATTTGGTTAGCATCTCAAATTCTCTAATTTCTTCTTCATTAGATTCAATCATTGCAAGTACTAACTCATTATTAAAATATTCTTCACTTTTATATGTTTTGGTAAAAGCAAAAAATGATGATAGAACTATAATCATATCCACATCAAGGTCTATTTTTTCACCTTAAGTCTTAAACTAGGCAAAGATACATTTTTCATCTCTTTTTTTCCTAATACTACTTGATTTCTTTGGATTGGAAGGTATTCTTTATTGGTGGCCATCCTTCTATCTTTTTCTATAAGTGGCTTGTCTTTACATCTATCTCTTTTAGCTCCTTGTAGGTGAAGGTCTCTCATATTAAAGGTTATACCACTTATTCGTTCTTTGAAGTTTGGTTTAGTTCTATCACTAATCTTTAAGATGGTCTTCTCTTAACCCTTTTCAAGGCATCCTTTTGTTCATTAGCTAATTTTTGAACTTCAAGGTTAATTTGATCTTTTGACCTTTTACCTATATTATCATCCTTAATTCATTATAATACTTTTCACATTAAAGACACATTTTCAAACTCGACCTTCACACTATATTCTCTTAGTGAAGTCAGTGTTCGACTCTTCTTCATATGATTATGCCTTAAAAAAAAGAATAATACATTTAATAGGTTATCATACTCATAATAAGCCACCATATTAATTTTTATGTCGTACAAGTAAAAGTCATCATACCTATAGTAAGCCACTACATTGACTTTCATGTCAAATAAGTCCAAGTTATCATTTAGCTCCACATAATCTAACCTAATTGAGAAGAGGTCTTTGTCAATTATCATCCTTTTGTCTTTGTCAACAAATCTCAATCTTCTATACTTGATAATTTTTTCAATCATTTCCTTAAAACAAACACAATTTTTAGTAATATGATTAAACATATCATGATATTTGTTATACTTTTTGTCTCTTATTTCTTCTTTTAATAGAATTCTATTACTTTTTGATAATTTTATTTACTAATTTTTTAATACAAGGTCAAATATCTAATCAATCTTATTTATATCAAAAGAATAAACCTTTTTGTTAACATGGTCAATTTTATCTTTCTTTTCAACATTTTTAAATAAAGAGTAAGTGTAAAAAAAGTTAGGTTTAAGTTTAGTCACATAGACCATGCTTTCACTATCTTCATCTGTTTCATCTTTTTTGACATAAGCTACTTTTTCTTTTTCTAAAATGAAAATTGAGCAACATTTGCAATATTTTAATTAATTAGCCTCATAAGAATAACATAATTGAACTTTGCCACCATTATTTTAGCCATTTTACTCTTAACAATTTGGTGAAGCATTGGTTTCAAGCCTACCAAAATCAAAATAGATATTCCTTAGCTAATTCCATTGAATCTTACATAAACTCATTAGGTCAAATAAATCCATTCTAATGTCTTCTTGGTAGAATTGATCATGGAACATCCTCTATGTTTAGGCTAATGTGTGAACAAAATTAGATTAAATTCTCGAGTGCTAAGAGAACATATAAGAAAGTGTTTTAATTTTAAAAATTCATTTCTATTTAACTCTTTATACTCGATTATGAACCGGGCTACATATTCAATGGTTGATTGATTATCTTTGCTAGAAAATATTGTGAACTTTGACATTTTCAATCTTCTAGGCATTTTATTTTGGTATATCCATTGTGGAAATGCTTTTCAATAATTTGGATTTGTACCTTGATTGTTTAACTAATTTAATAGTTTTTTGACTAAGAATTATATGTTTTGATCTTGACCTTTATAAGGGTGGACATTTTTATAATTCTATACATTTTGGTTTGGCTATTGTGCATTATCTTATGTACCTTGGTTTCAGGATCTGTTCAACTAAACCTATCTTATTTGCTTACTACCTTATAAGTCTCACATGGCCATACTCTGGCCTTTTAACCTAATCATGTTCAACTTTGGGTTCAATCTTAATCTTTTCCATTTTTAACTTTAGCTTATCATCTTATTGCAAATAGAGATGTTTTGCTACTCTTTTTCAAGTTTAATTTATTCAAACCTAGTTAGTGATTGCATTCTTAATGATTAGGTTTAATATAGTAGGCATTTTTTGGGAGAGCATATGTACCATATCATGATTACTCTCATCCATTTGTTATATAAGCATGACTAAATTTTAAGGAGTAAGCCCATGACTATTATTATCTTCAGTAACTTCCATGGGCTGTGCATTTACTTTTTCAAGCTAAATGTTTTAATTGTTATAGGGAATAACCTTATTATTTTTATTAATTTGTGGCATGCCATAAGGCATTCCAATGAGTAACCCATTAGGCCCCTAACATTATTTTTTTAACCATTATTTGGTCTATTATTATTTATAGGAGCATTTCAAGTATTTTGATTATGTGCAGCCTATCTATTATTCTAGTGGTTATTTCTTTTATTTTGATTTTCAATATGTTGACTTTACCCATTGTTTAGCACATTATTATTTTAATTATTTGCATTTTAGGCTACATTAACAATAAGTTCCGTGTTTTTTACTATTACCTTTTGTGGCTTAAGCTCATCGATATTTTCAACAACCTTTTCTTGAAATAAAGGGTTATTATAAGCATTAGTAGTGAGAGTCATATTTGTATTTATGGTAATAGGTGATAAGATTGTATCACTTCTTAATCATATAAATTAAAAAATATTAGAACTTTATATCTTAATTGGGTCTTACCAGGCATGCTAATTTATTTATAGTTGAAAATGCAATATGTTAATTTGACTCTTTTTTCAATAGTAAGCTCTATTCTAATATACTAGTGGAGTTTTGAACATAATTAATGCAAGTACAAACAAAAATAATAGATAAATAAAAGGGCATAAATAAGCAAGTACCAAAAGTAAATGCATACAAGTGCACAAAATGAAGCAATCCAAATGTAATTTGCACTATAATCTTTATAGAATCCTTACTTAGGAACAACACATCTATAGAAGCAATGAATGACATGGTTGGAAATTAAACCTTTGCTCACACTCAAAGATTAATGTTTGGATTATAGAAAGTTACAAATATGTAAACACAATGGCAACATAGTGCTACAATGAATTGATTGGTAGAGTTTTGGTGATTGGACATAGAGTGCATATTGGTTCTTCTATAACAAATTTATCAAAATAAATCCTTTTCCCTTCATACTCATCTTATTTGTAATATAAAAGGTAGAGCAATTACATGTAAAGCAGTTTTTGGTGATGTTTTATTGTCCACATGTAAAGTAGTTTTTATCCTTTATCCATGTTTACATATTACCTTGTTGTAATCATTATAAGGGTTATATGACACTAGTATTACTAGCTTCAACCAAGATCATCCTTTTAAGGCATATGTTTGATCACCTTATTAAAGATATTCCATCATGGATGGTTTCCTTGAAAGCTTGGCTTGCTAATATGAAGATACAAGTTCTTTCTACTTAAGGACAGATTCAGTTGAATGAACCCAACTTTGTTTCAACTAACGTAGCTCCTTGCATCCATGGTTGAAAATTTTTAAACAAAGGCTAACACTACATTAACTTGATGTGGAGTGGAATTTATGGAAGAGTTTTTCATTTGATACTATTGATAGGACTTTAATTACAGGCCTTCAACAATGAAGTTAAAGTTTTTTATAAAAAAATTATACTAGTAAATATTTGTTGTGTAATATTATTTAAAAAAATGGCATTTTCTTTTGCTCCCAACATTTCACTTGAGCTAGTTCTTTCCCTTTTTTTGGGGGGTATATAGCTAACTTTTATAAGTTTTTCTTGTTGTTCTAATGTTGTTAGCATCTAGAATTATTGTTAAGCCAATTTTCCTTCCATTTTTTAAACTAGATGATAATGTGCATAAGAGGCTAAATTGAATTGCATATAAATCATAAAAAATGCCTATATATAAATGTTTAAAATTAGTAAATTCTACGATATTCATAAGGTTTCAAAATGTGAGATAATATAATTGTCTTAAAAATTTAGATCGATATTATTTGATCATATTCATTAAAAAATAGATAGTTATAATTAAATAATTTTAATATAACAATTCCTAAACTTACCATGTCATCTTGAATTTTGAACCCCCTAGAAATACTATATCAAGCACCTTCAAGATTCCAACAATTATTCATGAATTGTCACAATATTCATAATTATCATTAAGTAATAATGTATTGAGGTATTTAGAGAGCAGCAAGATTATTGAAAAATAATCAATGGGCAATTGACAATAATAATTAACTAATTATAAATGCTTAAAAAATGTGTCTTGGAAAATAATAATTGCAAACTCTTGGAAAAATGTGTCTAAAAAGTATGGTGTCTGCTATCTAATTTTTACTCTATTTATTTTATTTTTTTAGAATACATTTTTCATTGAAAAAATATCATTTTATTCGATATAAATGAAAAAGTGACATATTGACTTTACACTTTTTTATTAATAAAAAAATATCTAGAACCATGTAATGAAAGATGTTTTATAACTATATATAACATTCAGCATGTAAAATATTTTTCATCATTTTATTAATATATAATTATATTTTTATAGAGAATATTTTTCACTAAAATAAATAAGATCTTAATAATTAGTGATTTCACTTCTAGATCCAAGACGAACAAGGAATATTACCAAGCTGATCTCAAAGCTAATGCCATGTAATTTTTAATGCGTCCACAAAATTTTTATATAACATAATCAAGTGAATGGACAAAGCAATTCTATAGCGTCCAAAGTAAGTATGTACTAAAAATATGATGATATGATCTTACAAAGATGACAAATTTTCTTTTTGTGTGTGTGTGTTTCCCAATTAAACAGTACCTGAAAAACCATATCCCTACCCAAAAATCGAATCCTAAACAACAAATAAACATACCAAACTACCCTATTCTTCCCAAAAGCACTCAACTAAAGGACACCTGCGTGAGTCCTGGAGCCTCTTCCACTTTCCTTGACTTATCTTCAATGCCTGCGCCGAATCTACGAGCTCCTTCCATAGATAATTGTGCAAATGCTTCCATTTCAGTCTCCACATCCGCCGCTATTGCATGCATATGTATGTCTGATTTCACTAGATTCATGATGGCTTTCAGAACTTGCTTGGATGGCAGCGCAATCATTATCAAAGGCCCTACTAAGATTGTCTGACTGTGTGAGAGTCTCTGATTCAAATAAAATTAAATTACCATACTTCGACCTACCCATAAAATCATATATCGCCATCAGACACTTGTTTAGTTCGACTGCTTAAACTTTTCACCTGCAACCAAACTTGGATATGCTATTCAGGTCTATTCATCTTCGATAACATCTAGGTTCCTCCTCCGTTTGGTTATGCCATCGATGTTATCCTAAGTAATCTATATTCCTTAGAAATCTTGCTGAACTCCTTTAAAACTTCACACAGGTGCACTCGCTTTCTCTGAAATACTTGTTGATTTCTTGCCATCCAGATTCTACACAATATAACTGCGATGGGCATTGTAAGTTGTTCATGAAACCCTAGATGTTTTGCTCCTTCATGAAGACCCGTCTTCAACCACCCCACTATATCCTGAGGCTCTAAAAATTACACTCTAATTGATAATGGATGACCAAATTAGCAAATTCACACTGGAAAAAACATAGTTAATTGACTCATCGACCTAACCGTACATCTGACACACTACAAACTTGAATATTTCTTTGTATTAGCAAATCTACTGCGGGAAAAATCTAACAACACAACTTCCACAAGAATATAACAACTCTATACAGAACCGACAACTTCCAGATCTCTTGCTAGTTGCCGAGGAAAGTTTCATTCTGCCCTTGCGTCTGGATTTTGTTTAGCATGATCCTTACACAATCTTGTGATGGACATCTGAAAGACTAGTATTTCCTGGAGCACGCTGCTGCATAAGGTAAGTCTGCTGCTTCTGACAAAAGTTTTGCCTACTATTTCATTTTAATATTTTGTACAACATCAATTTATCCGACCCTTGTCCTCCGGACCGTCCACGTATGATCCAAGATATTTCTCTAATTTATTTGAAACTTAGACCCCCAAACTACTGCTCAAAAACCCTTTAAATTGTCTTGGAGTATTTGAGCTAAAAACCATAACTGATCTCTAATCATTCATCTTTAATCCTGACATATATACAAACTTATCTAGAATTACTCTTAAAGTCTGACAAGTTTCTGCATTAATCGGAAAAAACACAATTAAATCATCTGCATATAATTACAGATGTGAAATTCTCAGTGCATGCCGAGACGCTCTAACACCCTGAATCTTCTTTTCTGGCTCTACTTCCATGTACATAACTGATAACACATTCATACACATTATAGACAAGCATGGGGTCAGGGGGTCGCCTTGCCTTACCCCACATCTCGAAATGAACAGTTTAGTTGTTTCCCTATTGACCTGAACTCTATGTAAGACACCTTAGTGATATATTTTTCAATGATTTGAATCCAATTATTTGGAAATTGCATCTTCTCTAGCACTTTCCTAATGAAAGCCCTCAATAAACTATCATATGCTTCTTATAAATCCAGCTTCAAAGCAGCCCTGTATGCAGATTTACTCTTGCATTTGCGAATATAATTCATCCGTTACATAGCTAACATCATATTATCGGATGTAAGCCTTCCTTTAATGAACGCATTTTCAAAAGGAAACATTACCTTTCCTATCACTTGAAGCATTTTGACTAAAATTTTTGTGATGAATTCACAGAGAATATTACAAAAACTGATTGATTGGTCTACAAGTCATATAAGTCTCCGACATGTCTCCTTTAGATGTTAGCAACATAAACTTTTGGTAATAGCTCTCAACAGATGACCACGTTTTAAAAAGGAGAGAACCATTCTAGTCACATTCCTACCCACAATATGCTAGAATTGCAGATGGAACCTTGCATTAAATCCATCACGACTTGGTACCTTATCAAGATGTGTGCTAACAGCTGCCTCCTTAACTTTTTCCTTCGTGATTTGCTCCATTAATCTCTAAACATTATGTGTCTCTATCCGCGGTGTAGCCACTTCAATGTCACAATCATTTCTATCACATTGAAGATGTGCTATTGAGAAGAGCCTTTGAAAATGTGAGAATGTTAATTGTTTAATTGACAGACTGCCATCTACCCATAAGGCCTGCTCATTTTTAATTTTCAAAATTCTCATCTTTACCCTTCTTTTATTGATTACTACATGAAAATAAGGTGTATTCCGGTCACTGTTAGGAGGCTTTTTGCCGGCCGGATGTGAGAAAAAGAAATATTATTTTAAAATAATGTTGAAATCAAAATATTTTTCAAAATAATGTTTGACCATGGATGCAAAAGTTTATTAAGGTTTGTGTTGTGTAACAAATAAGTTAACTTATAATTTATTGATTTAATCAATAAATTATAAACTAATTTCTAAAAATATTTTTTTACACTAACTTATCAAGAAAAAATAAACTTTAATTTAATAAATTGCCTAGAGTCGGTTATAGTTTATAACTTATAAAATATTATATTTTCAAATTCTTTTCAAATTCATCTTTATTTTTTTATTAATTTACAACCTATGCCCTTTGTAATATAAATCTAAATATTTTTTTATAAAATATAGTTAATTTAATTTTAATATAATTATTTCCTATTTTTAAATTATAAATATATAAAAATATATATATAAATAAATAATATCATAAAATATAATCAATTATATTTTAAGTAATTATAATTTTATAATAAATAATAAAAAATTATGTAAGTAAATAAATATATAGATTTATAAAATGTAATTAATTAAATATTAAATATATGCAATATAATTTAATTTTTAGATAAACATAAATTATTTTAATTATATATCTATTTATATTAATATATTTTTATATTATTTTACAATTTCAACAACTTTAATAACTAATTTTGTAAAATACTTTAATTAGTTTATCAACTATTAACTATCAGTTATAAGTTATTAGGTATCAGTTATTAATTAACTTATGAACTACTAATTACTTATTAATTATCAATTAACTTATGAATTATTTATACGAAACAAAGCCTAATTACACTGAAAGGAAGCAGTTGCCCAAAGCAATATCTTCCTGCAAAGTCATGTTGCTTTAGGCAACTTCTTCCCTCAAGCAACTTTGATCTATATTTTTACTTATTTTTTATTTTGTATTTTTCAATTTCATCTTTAAGTGTAGTAAAAAAATTTCAACCTTTTTTTCTATTTCAATTTACTCATGCTGCAAAAAAAGTGTATATGTTTTTTCTATCATATATAATAAGTTGTTTCCCCTTCAAATTTTCTCTCTTCCTTATTAAATTTACTCTTTCTTTCTTTCTCATTACATATAAAAGGAAGCCTGAAAGAATCTCATTTGTTTCACTTTTGTCTTTCTTCTCCCTTCTATTTAGCATATGTTTTATTTTTTATTTTTTACTTTTCTTCCTTTATTCAAGTGCAATATGTTTATTTTTTATAGCCATAAATTAAAAACTATTGACTAACTATTTCTTGTATTTATATTTCTTATTATTTAAATTATTTGAAAATAGTTATCTGTGGTTAAAATTTTATTTTGCATAATTATTAAAACTTTATTTTCATTAATTAACATGCATTAGTTTAAGGATTTAATAATTGTTATATAACTATTTTTATTTAGTAAGTAGTAAGAAAATTATTCAATAACTTTGAGGATTTAGTGTTTGATAATGTTAAAATTATTATGTTAGTATTAAATATTATTCAAAAAATTATTTTTTATAGATGCAATTAATATGTAGTTTTGATAATTATTTATATGTGGTAATCAATTTGCTTAAACCTTTCTCTAGACAAAATATATAGTTAAATATTTCATTATATATAATGAAAATATATTTAATATTATTAAAAATAAATTAAATATACAATTGTAGAATATGATAATTTTTCTTGTTACATGTTTATAATTTAAATAAATAATAATTTTATTTTATATTTTAATATTTATATAATAATTTTTCTTATTATATGTTTATAATATTTTCTTATTTATGATTTTTTAATTATTAATACATTAAAATGAATATTATTTAGGTTATAACTTACCTTTAAATCCATACACCTAGCAATTTTA
Source organism: Sindora glabra (assembly GCA_020226215.1). Lineage (NCBI taxonomy): Eukaryota > Viridiplantae > Streptophyta > Magnoliopsida > Fabales > Fabaceae > Sindora > Sindora glabra. The sequence continues at coordinate 23,629,980 of CM035231.1, read as the reverse complement.
TTTTGTAAATGATTTTTGTGTGATCTAAAGGTTAATGCTACACTAACATCTAAACTGATACATCCATATTTAAAGGTTATAAAATTTAACAAGTTTAAACTTGATGCTCAACATATCAAATAGATGTACTCATATACTTAACCCTAGTCTAAGAAAAGGCTCGGTGTTTCAATTACAACACCAACAGATTTCAAAAGTAACATGGTATAGAGACAATGTTAATAATATAAAAGAGCATTAATTCATTCAATAAATTTTTCAAATGTTTATTACATAAAATAGCTTACTTAAGATAGTTTTTTACATGCAGGCTAACTATGTGCTCTATGTTAGAGGCTTAGGTTATATTCCACCCTCAGACTTGTGTATAGATCCCTATCTTCAATCATTAAGATTTTATGACATTTTAAAAATCAGACATATAAACATCAATTGGCCCCTCATTAGCACACTTATGAAGAGATGGCACCAAAGATGCTTATGTTCCATGTGTTAAAAAGGGAAATGGTAATTACAATGCAAGATGTTAAAGTTCAATTAAGATTCCCATTAGATGGTAGAGTGGTGATTAGTGTGACTTAAATGCCATGGTGCCAAGTATGAAAGATCTTGTTAGGAAATGTTCCACCAAATGAACATCATTTCTTACATAGCCAAAATGTTAAGTCATTATTCATTCTAATTCCTTTGAAAAATTTTAAAAGCCTTTACTAGTTCTATATTCCGAAAATATTCCTTGTCTATTTTACAAAAATACCAAACAAACAAGTTATGTGATAATGTACATCCTATATTACATTAAAATAATTAAACATATTTAGTTAGTTATTTAGAACAAATAGTTCCTAGGTTATATTCTTAATAAAATTATATATAGATATTTGCAAAAGGAGGTTAGAGTAGAGAATCAAGAAAAAATTGGTTAATTAACTTCTAAACTTTACCCTATATAAACAACTCTTCATTAGGGTCATAGTCACCTAGATTTTTAGAAAGAGGGATATAAGATAATGAAAGGCTATTGAGGTTACTAAAGAGCAAGTTGTATAAAGATATAGCACTAGAACGACTAACTAATAGTGTAAAGATGCTGCTAGTGGTGGCATTATAGGTAAGACAACTAATGGAACTAAAGCTGAAGAAGTGTATGGTACATGATCATGCTTTAGCATTATTGTATCTCTTGCTTCAATGATAAGATCATCAGGAATGGAATCATTTATAGCTACTATAAATTTGTCACCAAATTAAAGGCTCTCCAAGTAGCATCGAGTAGGATCAAATGGCAAGGCTACAAGTCGTATAATCCATATCCTGACCCAATGATGAATATTGATTCTATCTACCACTATGATAAAATGGAACTCTAATCTAAATAAGCCAACTCGTGTATGATATATCTTCCATCACACATGAGTAATTTTAATGAGATATGTGCCAAAAGTATTTAAGAAAGATATCCATAAGTAGAGTGAGTAATAAAATTACTCTATGAGATAGGTATTACACTAATTTTCCAACTAGTTTTAATCAAGAAAATTACTTTATCAAACATTTCCTTACCAAAAATGTATTTTCTAGTTTATCCTACATGTTAATTTATTTATATCACATAAAAGAATCACATAATTAATTTTTTACATAGCATTAATATTTAAGATAATTTTCGAATGGCATGAAAGAATAGAGTTCTTCCTTATTTCTCCCAGTTAGTCTTATCCCAAGCATATGTCATCCTTGTTCCTCCAAGGTTAACATTGTCTCATACATCCTCCTATTATGACTTGGAAATCATAGTGTCGGACCAATCCTAAAACTCTCCACAAGATTTCATAATCATATAATCATATCATATATTACATATGGAATTTAAGTCTATAATATCATATACAACATTAAAACCCAAATTTGGCATATAGCCATAGTTTCACATATGGCACGAAACCAATTTCACATGAGCTTTCACTAGTTCATCACATATAATAGGATAAGATCAAAATGCTAAAAGCATAACTATACATTACGAGAATAAGGAGAAACAACGATGATATTTTTAGCGGCGACAAAAATTTGGTCATCGCTAAAAGCATTTTTAACGATAATGTCGTTGGTAAAAATGACGTGAATTTTTAGAGGGAATCAAAAAGTTAGGCGAGAAGAAATTAGGCTTTTAGCGATGACTTTTGTCGTCGCTAAAAGCCTAAAAATTTTTGGCGAAAAAATTTATCCTTTAGGGACAACAAATGTTGTTGCTGAAAATGCAAGACTTTCAACGACGACAGTATCGTCACTGAAGGCCCCCCTTTAGCGACGACACTGTCGTCGTTGAAAGTTTCCACTTTCACCGACGACACTATCGTTGCTAAAGAACTCGACCGGGAAACTTGGCCCGCCCTTTAACGACGACACTATCGTCGCTAAAAGGCTTACCCTTCAATGATGCCAAATGTCGTCGCTAAAAGCCTAGTCCAAATTTCAAGACAAGGCTTTAGCGATAACATTGTCGTCGGTGAAGGTGGGGACCTTTTAGCGATGATAATGTCATCGCTGAAGCCTTCACCGATGATCGAAATTTTTTAGTCATCAATGAAAGTTTTGGGTATTTATTCGCGGCGCCTCCTCCCTCCTCATTTACGTGCTTAAAAATCCTGGACTTGAGGTAAGTTCCTGAACTTTCTCTTTCTTTTAAATTTTTTTTATTTTAGTATATTTATTTTTTATATATGTTGATATGTATTAATTTTGTATGTTGTATCTTTTAATTTGTTAGTTATTATTAGCACTTATCTTAGTTCGTGGAGAGTGTTCAGAGTTGATCAGTAGATTTTTGTCATTGAGGTACTTGAATAAAAAGTTATAATATTTTAATTGTGTAATAATATATTTAATTTACTCAATTAGTTTACAATGAATTAATAGAATTGATAGTATGTTTAATTTAATATGAAATTTCATTTTATTTAATTTTGTATGTTATAAATTTTAAATTTATTTATGTAAATTTAACTTAGTATAAAATTTGTAAATATAAATTTTATTATTATTATGTATCCCTCAAATTATAATTTTGAAGTATACAATATATGTGTAGATTATTCAGTTAAACTAATGTAAGATAAAATAGTTATGATATTTTATTCACAAAATCTAAAATTTGTGATGCAATCTAGGAAACTTCAAACTTACTAGATTCGTTGAAATAATGTAAGATAAAAAATTAGAATAAATATATAAATTTATCTTAAAAAATAAGAGATTACAATAATATAATCTCTTTTTTAATTGAGATTGAAACTTAATAATTCAAATTATATTATTTATACCGCATACTAAGAAAAATTCAATTAAACTAGAGATCACATGAAAATAAAACTCTAATAACCCAAATTATGATATCTACATTACATAAAAATAAAAACTTCAAAAAACTAGGAAGTCCACATGAAAATCACCCCCTTCTTGGATAAAACTATATTTACTTAAATAAAGAAGCTGAATTGTGTATCTTATAAATAATATACACCTTATAAAACTAAACTTACTTAAATTTATAACTAGGAAGTCCATATTCATAATATATACCTCTCTATAAAGAAGCTGAATTATGCACCTTATAAATATAGTAGAGTAGGTTATACGTTTGAATTCCTACAAGCTTATTATGAAATATAATAGTTGTTATAATATTTAGAAAAATCAATAATCTACATAATAAGTTACTTAAATAACAGTACTGACACTTAAACAATAATACTCATAAATTGTTGTATCATTAATTTTAATTATTGTAAATATATTTTTATAATAATTTTAAATAGAACTGCATTTGCATTTAAATTATAAGCTTAGACCCGTTCAAGGGTTAGTTGTTCTCTGAGCATCAATCAACCCTTGAATTATCCTGAAAAGTTAGACAGTTTGGGATATTATCATGTAGTTATTATTAATAATTTGTCTGGCTCTTGTTTGATATTGTGGGAATATCTTAGCATCCTAACTATTCTCCGGGTATAAACTATATAGGTGTATAGTTTAGGCACTTGGAGAACCATAGGGAGATGTTGCTGAAATTTCTGCACGAATCAAACAATGAGCATGGATAAATTGGAGAAAATAATAACTATAGAAATATCTTGAATAGGATAGGACCCTACCCTTCAAAGTTAGAGTAACACGATGCATTTAGGGTGACTATCAAATATTAATCAACATACTTTATTTCACCTAAAGTAATTTTCTTCCTGTTCAGTGATACAATGTCTGTTGATAAAAGTTGGATACATTTACTAAATCGATTATCGGATGAGTATTGGAATGGTGCAGTAAGATTTGTTCAAAGAGCCAAAAACTTTGCTGATGAAAAGGGTTTGGTAAAATGCCTATGCAAAAAGTGTGTGAATTTAATATTCCAGACATTACCAACATTGAAGGCACATATTATAGATAATGAATTTTATCCATTATACATTAATTAGGTACACCATGGTGAAACATATGTTTCGACTTCTAGAAAAACTCAAGGGATATCTCCCAACAATAAAGATGAGCTGGCGGATATTATACATGATTTCATTGGCCCTGAGGTACCTGAAGTTGATTTTCACAATGACAAGTACAAGGGTGAGAATGCGGCTGATGGAGACATTGAAACAAATTATAGTAATTGTGATAACATGTTCGAACAAGTAAAAATAGAATTGTATCCAGGCTGCACAGCATTTTCAACCTTGAACTTCTTGGTGAAACTTAAGCATTTAAAGGTTCTGCATAAGTGGACAAATAAGTCATTTGATGCTCTTCTTCAGTTGTTAAAAGAGGCACTTCTAAATGACAATAAATTGCCTAAATTATACTATGGTGCAAGGAAATGGCTTAACAAGTTGGGATTGGCGTATGAATCAATCCATGTGTGCAAACATGATTGCGCACTTTTTTAGAAAGATCATACTTCTACAGATAATTGTCCAATTTGTGGGGAGAGCCGATGGGTAAATAAAACTACAAAAGGAAAGAAGGTATCCTAAAAAGTGGTTCAATATTTTTCATTAACTCCTTGATTACAGCGTTCGTATCGATTGAGATATACTGCAAAGAATATGATATGACATCACATTGAAAAATCAAAAGAAGAGAGGGTAATGCGACATCCCGTGGATGGAAAAGCCTAGCAGGAGTTCGATAAGAGGTATCCTAATTTTTTCGTTGACCCACGAAACGTTAGGTTAGGTTTAAGTGCAGATGGATTTAATCCTTTTGGTGATAAGAACCTATCCTACAGTATGTGGCCAGTGGTTATGACTACTTATAACTTGCCACCATGGGTATGCATGAATTAATCTTTTTTCATGTTGATCCCATTAATCCTAAGGTCCCAATCACCAAGTAAGGACATCAATGTCTTCTTATAGCCGATCGTAGAAGAGTTGAGGGATCTCTAGGAGAGAGGAGTTGAAACTCGAGATGCAAATACAAATACGGTGTTCAATATGCGGGCAGCATTGCTTTGGACTATAAATGATTTTCTTGCTCGAAGTAGTCTATCCAGGTGAAGCGGGCAAGGATACAAAGCATGTCCTACATATAATTTGGATACTCCATCAATTCGAGTTAGAGGAAAAGTAGCTTACATTGGTCATCGTCGTTGGCTTCCAAGAAGTGTCACATGGAGAAATAGGAAAGAATTCAATAGGAGGTTGGAGATGAGAGCCCCTCATCAACCTCTTACTAATAATATTATCATGGAACAGTTGGGTAAGGTGTCACAAAGACTTCCAGGAAAACATGCTCAATTTAGTAGTGTAAAGTGAAAGAGGGGTGCCGACGAACTTAATTGGAGCAAGAGAAGTATATTTTTTAATCTCCTTTATTGGCTAACAATGAACTTAAGACGTAACATTGATATGATGCATGTTAAGAAAAATGTATATGATAGCATCTTGGGTACATTATTGGAGATTGAACACAAAATAAAAGATATAAACAATGCAAGATGAGATCTGGCAGACATGAAGATAAGGCCTAACTTGCATCTGTATAAGCAGAGGGGTTAACTTTTCAAGCCACATACTGGATATACGCTTAACCAGGAAGAGCGAAAACGATTTTGCCCATATATAAAGAATGTAAAATTTTCAGATGGGTTTGCTGGAAGTCTTTGTAAGAATGTCACAGATCGTGACCTGAAGTTAAAGGGGTTGAAATCACATAATTGTCATGTTATTATACAAAGACTATTAGGACCAGGAATTCTGGCTTTCTTGCTAAAGGAATTATCATATCCACTTGTTGAGTTATGCAACTTCTTTAGTTAAATATGTGCTAGAACTCTCAATAGGAAGGATATTCTACAAGCCAAGCAAGACATTATCATTATTTTGTACAAGCTTGAGAGGATATACCCCCCAGCATTTTTTGACATAATGGTTCACTTAGTGATACATTTGCCAGATAAAGCATTGGAAGGAGGACCCCTTCATTTTCGGTGGATGTATCCATATGAGAGATATAGAAAAAAGTTAAAGGATTATGTCCGAAATCATGCTCGACCAAAGGGTTCAATTGCAGAAGAAAATATTGTTGATGAGGTATTAACATTTTCCTTTATGTATTTGGAAGGAGTGAAAACTAAATTCAACCGACCTGATAGAAATCAAGATGTAACACCTAGTCAAACAAGAAGAACATTGTCGGTGTTCCGATCCTAATATCGATCAATAGGGAAGAAAATTATTTCTCATTTCAATAAGAAGGATCGAGATGTTGCAGTATGGTACATCTTAAATTATTGTACTGAGATTGAAAAATATCTCCAGTAAGTAACTTAAATTTCAATTGTGTTCTTCTCCTTTATATGATTATAATAGACTAAGATTGTTATGTTCTATAGTGAGCATCGATTGGAACTCGAACGAAGTGGTGCTAAAAATATTGACAACTTACAGAGAACCAAATTCCCCTTGTGGTTTTACTCAAAGGTAAGGGTTTTTTTCTTCCTAAATTCATTAAACGAATATCCTAAATATTGTTCATTTCTCTTACTGATCTTTCAATTTAATTCTTGAAATAATTGTTACTTTTTTAGATGTACTATTTACATAGGAACGGTTCCCCAGAGGCCACCGAAGAGTTACTATCATTAGCCTCCGATTTTAGTTTCACTAACATGATATACTCTGTGTGTATTGTGAAGAGAGTTTTGTAAAATAGTGGCATTTGCATATTTTAGTCAAAACTCAAGATGAGAAGCATAAAATGTAAAATAGTGGCATTTCTGCTCCGGGGACTGATGGTAATATATTCTATGGTGTACTGGAGGAAATAATTAAGTTGACTTATTTAAATAAGTACAGTGTGACTTTATTTAAATGCAAGTGATATGACACTGATCCTATAAAGAAGAAATTTTATATTGACAAGAATATCACAAGCATCTCCATTAATGGACAATAGTACAAGGATGATCCTTATATACTTGCTACTCAAGTAAAACAAGTGTTTTACACTGAGGATCTCCTTAATGGACCAAATTGGAGGCTCGTCTATATTGCGATATATAGGATCTACCCAGTGATGGAGATAATGCACAAGACCTGTTATTTCTGCAGGATAGTAACTCATCTAACTTCAACCTCATAGTTAGTTTAGGAGATTTCGATCTAGTACATCTAGGTAATGAAAAAAATAGTCCTTCAATCATTCCAACGTACAGGAATGTTGGATCTGGTGCTCATGGAGAAGACGGCTTCATCGATAATGACGAGAGCCTTGAAGATGAAACAATTGATGATTATATGGATGAGGAGCCCACACAATCTGATAATGAAGGAGAAACCGATGACCATGAGTCTGTTAGGTTCACCGACACTGATTCTGACTAAGGATAAAATAATATATTCGAACTACAACTTATAATTATGTAAGCATGATTGTTAAAATAATCAATATAATTGTAAAAAGTTGAACCACTTGATCATTCAATTTGACATTGAATTTTTTTTAATTACTTGTATAATGTGTATTATTTTAGTTATGGCGGATGTCGAGACACAATACCATGAAGGTGACGCTGGAGGTGACCCACCCATATTCCATCACAGTGCGAGGGATCAGGTATTTGTTATTAATTGTGCATACCTAAGCTTAATTAAATATTATGTTTATTGTATTGATATTTTTCTTTATTAATTGAAGTAGCAGCTGCGAGAAAGAGGGGATCGAATAGGTCTTTAAGACTACACGAGAAGATAGGCAGGGGTGGAGGCAGATTGGTGCTTGTACAGTTTGATATGACTGGTACATGGCATGCGGTTGGTGAGAATGCCAGCCATCTCCCTCATGATATTGGCAGCATGATCCGCATCCACGTGCCGCCCTATTATAAGTCATAGCGAGTTGTACCTCAGCAGATCCGAGATAAAGTTGTGTAGGAGGTTTGTGTAAGTATCCATTTCCTCCAACTGTTGAATTAATGTCTTTGAGATTGAAATTTCTAAATATATGACTCATAAATTTATTAAATGTCTTTTAATGCAGTCCCACTTCAAGTTCCAGGGCATCTCTGAGGGTGATCGGGATAGAGCGCTCTCTGGTTTGATGCGGACTGCTATTGGCCTGTACAGAGATTGGAAGTACAGGTTAAATAAGCATTTCTTAGAGCATGGAGGCGATCGATACTAGGAGTATGACTTAGATCGAGCTCGACGTTCTGTGCCTCGATCTATCTCACCGCAAACATGGCAGAGGTGTGTGAACTTCTTTAATAGTGACGAGTACAGGATAAGTATGATATTTTATGGTATTATGTTAGTATTTCATATATTTAAATTGTAAACATAAAAATTTAAATTTTTCTTCTTAATTTGCAAGAGTTGTCTAGTAGAAATACAAATAATAGAGCATAGAAGATCGTGAATGACCGACATGGGTCAAAAAATATTGCTGCACATCGCTTTGATAAGGTAATTTATATTTTTTATATCTTTTTTAAATGTATCCATTTGTTAAATAGCATTACTATCCTTCATCCATTTTTTTGTTATAAAAGTTAAACAGAGAAACAGAGATACTGGTGAGCTACAGTCGGTTCCCGATAACTTTAAGGATCGACATATATATAGGTCGGGGGAATGGGTGCATCCGATCCTTCAGGGGTAACATGTAAGTTATTTGAATTTTATATTTTAAATGAAATTTTATGAATATATCTTATAAGATAGATTTCTTATTAATTTTTTTTTAATAATTTAAGGCGAGGATGACTGAGCTCATGACTCAGCATGTACAGTCTAATGTATCATCCACTAGCTTGCTTACGACTCCTGTACAGTTAGATGAAGCTGCCATCGCCAATGAGGTGCTTGGCACTCGTCGAGGGTACAGGAAGGCTGTTGGGCGTGTACTTGCTGGTCAGTCTTATCATTCGGTAGGGACTTCTAGCACGGGGACGAGCTCACAAACCATGTTTCAGGTTGGTGAGTTGTAGGAGCAGTTACAACAGAGTCGGGAGCAATTCGAGCAGAGCTAGCAGTTGATTCAGGAGCAGCAGCAGCAACTTGATCAACAGCAGCAGCTTGGGACTTATCTTATTAAGATAAGCTTGATCCTTAGAAAGCAGGATATCGTCCTACTGCTGCCTCCATTTGTTGCTGCTACACCGCCTGAGCCAAGTAGATTTGTGCCTGCACCTGCCGCTCAGTCACCACGTCTATCTCAGCCGCCACCGTCATTTTATCATTCTCATTGCCAGGATAATGATGATGATGACGATGATGGTGTACCGTAATATTTACACCTCTCTGCTTCCCCATAGTATATTTTGTATATGTATCTTTATATTTTTTATGTGTACACATTTACATAGATGATGTATATATAATTTATTCATATAAATATTATTTTTACCATTGCTTTATGAGTATTAATTTTTTTATGTTGGATCAAATTGTTAGACATTATTAATAATACTACTGATATATTATAATTGTATAATTTATATTAAATTAAATTTAAAAAAATATTGAACAATTCAAGTTAATTAAAATAAAGAATATTTTAGATAATATATTATTTGAAATATACAACAATTTGAATTTAAATTTTTTTTTAAAAATTTAGAAAAACCTTTAGTGGCGATACTTATTGTCACTATAGGGCAAAACGTCATCGCTGAAAATCAAACTTTTAGTGACAATTTTTTACTTTTAGCGATGACTTTATCGTCGCTGAAAGTCAGACCTTCAATAATGACTTTTTTACTTATAGTGACGACAAATGTTGCCGTTGAAAATCAAATTTCAAAATTTTTTGAATTTTGAAATTATTTTCTGCGACGATATTGTCATCGCAAAAGGTTGTACTTTTAGTGACGACAAATTGTCGTCGCTAATGACCTTTTCAAGCACAGAGCTATACCGACGACATTTTTAGTGATGACTTTTTCTTTAGCGACGACCGAATACTTTTTCGCAGTAACAAATGTTGCCGTTAAAAGTTTTTTTTGCTGTAGTGATGGCATAACATAAAGTAATTTAGCAAAAGAATTTATAATTATTACATCACCAATGCTAATGATCACAAGTAATATTGGAGCTTCTACTTCCTATGCTAGATTATTATTTCATTTTCTTAGAAGTTCAATGACCTCTAGTTATTCTTATAAGCTTTAATCATAAGTATTCTTTCCATATAAATACAATAATGCATATACAAATCACAAAATAACTCAAACATAATTTCAAGCACTAACTTTTTAAATATGCTCATGGTTTTATTATGAAACCCTTAAAGCAATATCAATTTTTTTCACAATATTTCCTTCAGCCTTCAAGTACATATTTAAGTCATCATCATCACATATCAATCACATAATTATTAGAGTGAAAACATCACATCCTTCATGATTTTAATAGCAAAACCTTGTAGAGCATAACTTGGTATTGTTTCCAAGTTTCATAGCAACTATTTCTAAGCAATTTCAAACTTACACTTTTATGTATTCCCTAATAAGTAAGAAAATTATTTTTCCTTACTTATTGAAGCATTTAAATACATTGCCCAATAGTAATAAAACTACTTAATTGCATTAAACTTTAACATCAAAGGTTAAAGAGACAATCATAAACTTCTACTGAGTTCTATTAATCATTATAAATTCTACAAAAAATAGAAAATATTATTCAAATTTAATTAAAACTTCCAAACTAAATATTTAGGCATTTAATAACACCATCAAGCTTTTTCCATTTCCAAAATAATTCATAAAAGGCGTCTTTATACCTAATCATCAAAATACAACTAAAAAAGGCAGTTTTAAATTGAAAATTCCATTTTAAATATAAAATTTTAATAAAATTTTGTTGAAAATTTACAAAATAAATGATAATTTATAAAATAAAATTTTTGAATCATTTTCATACTTAAAACTCCAACTCAAAGTAATATATACAATAAAAGGGCTTTTTTAGCTTTCAAAAACTCTTTTCATATGCAATATGAAATTTTCTAAAAATTTCTAAGATTAAACTAAATACCTTAGATAAAATTTCCAACTTATTTTTATGCCCAAAATATATTATATCACTTACCATATTAGCTTACTAAAAATTAAAAACAAGAATGACAAGATCTTGTTTAGTAAAATATCATCTTTTTATGTAACTCTTTGCTAAAATTTTCAATTTTTTTTCCAACCATGCATTAGAGACATAAATCATCATTAATCAGTCATTTTTCAACCATAAAAAATGTTATATAAATAATTAAAATATTTTAATAGAAAGATTAGTTTAAAAGAAACTATTTTTTACTTGAAAGCACTAGTTTTGAAAATAATTTTTTAGCATCAAATATCAAACTTTCAAACATGTTTTTACCACAAAAACCTTAACACAAATGTTAATAAATATTTCTAAAATAATTTAGAATTTCATGTAAGAATTTTTTCTCACAAAAATAAAATCTTTCTTTTCTAAATAACAACTTACCCAGGAGCATCCTAAGTGCTTTCCAAAATGATTTTATTTGAAAACTTTAATATGTGCTTTCCAAAATGATTTTATTTGAAAACTTTAATATAATCATTTTAAAACATTCATATTAGTGGGTGGTTGGTATTTACTTGATTTTCAAGTTAGATTTTATTTCCTTAACCATAAGAGAATCTGTGAATCCTCTTGAAACAAAATCATCCCAATTTGATATCAAAGTGTAATAATCAACCATTCTAACCTTTTGTTCCCAAATGGATCATGATGTAACATTTTTTGATGAATAAAATAGAATTTTTGCCTTCCTTGGGCACAAGAAAATTGTGAATCTCGTCAAGCTCTTTCACAAAGGTTTTCCATGAAAACACACTTTTTCCAAACTTTACTAATTTTAAAGAAATCATTTTCACAATAGTTCTTCTTTCTTTTCAAATTCCTTTTTCACTTTCCTTGAAAATCCTTATTTAGGAAAAAAAATGTAGAAATCAAGGAGCTTTTACAAAAGAACACTCCAACCTTCATCAAAACCTTTCTTTAAAAAAAAAAGAAGAAGAAAGAAAGAAACTTTTTAGTAAGCTACCATGAAACATATGATATCATTACCCACCATACACCTCATATACAACATTCTTCTTAAAAAAAACTAGAAAGAAAAGTAGTGGATCTTTACTTATTTCAAATAGCTAGTAAAGCTTGCTTCCTTCACCTATTATTCAAGATGTTTCCACTACAAATAACATAGAGTTAGTACAAAACTTATAGAAAAACTATGAATAGAAATGAATTTATGAAAGTTTATTAGCTTTTACTTTCACTAATGGACTCAAATGCTTCCTCCTTCAACCAACTCAAAAGAACTCTCAAAGATTTCACAAAGCCCTATTGGAATCAGCAAAAACTCCCAAAAACTCACCCTTTTTTCTCTCAATTCCTTCTCTAGCCATGGGTTAGTGTTTGTGGGCATCAAATGGAGTTAAACTTGGTTATTTATAAAAGAAGAAATAAAGTAGGTTATAAGGAACTAAATTGCATAATTTCTCCTTGGAAAAAGATGATTAGAATTTTTTCTAAGTCTTAATAATTATTTCCTAATCTTAGTCTTTGTGTCTTATTTTTATTCTTTGTTATTGTGTCATTGCATATATTATTAGTTTGTTGCATCATGGTAGATGTCATTTTCTTAACTAACTTTGTAGAAAAATTCCTACCATCTTTCTAATCTTAATTAATCACTAATTAATCATTCCTTAATCCAATTATCTTCACTAAGACTTTATTAAAGGTTTTTCCTAATCTTTCCACCAATACCCTTGAAAATTTTCATATTCCCCTTTCTTTCCCTAAAACCATGTATACCCCTATTGTTGTGTCCAAAATTTTGGTTTTGACAACTTAGGGCTTCCACATGATGCTCTTAAGTACAAATACCAAGTTACTCCAAAATTGTATCACCCTTAAATCCTAAATTCTTCTATTTTCCCATATTTTCCTAGATAATTTCTAAAAAATTCCTCTATCCACTAATTCCAATAAATTCCTCTATTAATATTAGTGAGTATTTTCATAAATTATCCATTAATAAATATTATCTAGTTTAACTCTGTTAGTCTTTAATTATTTGATTTTTACTAGGTGTTGCATATATGAACTTTTATAATAAAAAACACATAAAAATAAAAAACATGAAATTTAATCTTAGGAGCCTATATTGTAATGTTAATGTCATTAATGTAATGTTAATCGTCAAAGTCTACATTGCACAAGTACTAGTACAAATATCATACCCAATATGCTACAAGTATATTGGTAGAACTTTTTTAAGAAAAAAAAAAGATATAGATAAGATAAAATGTGTTATAGAATAAAAATAATTTTACTTATATGTGTAACTAAATATTATGAAGAAAGTTGAAGTGGCTACACATCCTAACTAGTAATTTGACAAAATTAATATATTATAAAGAATGGGAAAGATTACGATATCCTATCACTATTACCAAGATAACCCACCCTACTTTCAGTAACAAATGAAATGGTAACACTTGTTATACCAAATTTAATTGCCAATTGATTTTATGGTTTTGAATAATTTAGCTAAATAATCCTTCAATATTTTTAACTTTGATTTGTTGGGTAAATTCTTTTTAACTAGGAAGACCAATCACTTAACTCATAGCTTAAAATATCAGCTATATTATTTTGTTATTCGTCATAGTTTAACTCAAATTTTAATTAGGTCCCTATAGATTAAAAGTTTTCAATTGAATATGTATATTTTTTCTATTTCTAATTAGATATTTCCTATCATTTTTCTACTAAATTAACCATTAGCTCACATAAACAACAATCTATCAATGGTTCATGAAATGGAAGGATAAATAACTCGTTAACCACATTATAAAACTTTGACTAAATAATTTTTAACTAAATAAGTATATTCAACTTTATATTTTTAATTAAGGTGATTGTATCAATAGTTAACAAATTAGAATTTGGTTTGGCTAAGAAAGTTAATGCATAAAGCAATCACAATATACAATAATTGGTGACTATAGTTAGTTTTTTTTACTAGATGGTTAGTTTTAGTTGAAGAATCTCAATTTGGAGCTATTTTTCAAAGATTTCAGTTAAATATATTTCACCAAAATCCAATCCATTGGTTTCAAGCTAAAAGGATTTGATATAAATGTGGTCATTGATAATTTAGTGTTAGCATGTTTTTCTCAAATTTTGACTAATAATGTTATTTCAATCAAGAAATACTTCATTTAAAGGGATTATGACTGACAATTTGATGTTAACCAATTTTCTTAAATTTTAACTAATGATATTATTTTTATTAAGAAAGACTTCATTCATTTGGTAAAGGCATGTGATTGATAATTTGGTGTTAGTTTATTTTATCAAGTTTTGACTAATGATGTTATTTCAACTGAGAAAGACTCCATTTATTCGATAGAGGGGTTATGATTAACAATTTGGTATTACCCTATTTTCTCAAATTTTGACCATATGATGAATCCTAGGTAATGAGATACTTTTTACAAAAGTTATGATCATGGACAATTAAGGTGGTTATCAGCACATACCTTCAAAGGTGCACAAATCACCATATGTCAAATACATGGAAGACATGTTAACAAGTAAACAAGAAATCAAGTTATTTTCAAAAACTAGAGTAGTAACTATCCAACCTGTGTAATATAAATATGATCATTATGAAAAAGAAGATATTTATTTGCCTCTTTAATATCTCAAATATGCATTTTACATTTATCATAACACTTTACTAGCCTTTTTTTTAGCACTCTACTATTCCTTTTTTTCTACAATTAATTGCAATTTAATGTTATTAGTGAGTGTGAGTGATTGACCTTGATTATCAAATTATGTCCTATTTCATTTTTTTTATGTATTACAGGTTATGGTCTTTATATTAATAGCAAAAGTTACATTTAATTACCTTATATTTCTTCATTTTATGCATTTCTATTTATTGTGAGTTTTGGAGTCTATTTGGAAATGGTTTTTAAAAATAGTTTTCAATTTTTAAAAATAAGAAAACAAAAGACTATTTATTTAAGTGTTTTATTTTTTTAAATTATTTTAAAAATATGTGTTTTAAAAATAAAAAAAAAGAACAACTTTAAGTTATTTTTGTTTTTCTATTTTCAAAACACACTTCATTAATGATATTATTATAATTCAAGATTGTTTTTAGAATAACTTGCCAAACACTTTCTTTTTCTCATTGTTTTAAAAATTATTTTTGAAACTTATTTTATAAAACTGTTTTAAAAAAAATAGAAACCACAAACAAACAAATCCTTAAACACCTCCTTCTTTATTGTAAGTCCCTTATTGAAGTCCTTGTGCCTTTGCACCTTTCTTTGTACTTCACCTTGATAAGTAACA
This sequence comes from Sindora glabra, assembly GCA_020226215.1. Classification (NCBI taxonomy): domain Eukaryota; kingdom Viridiplantae; phylum Streptophyta; class Magnoliopsida; order Fabales; family Fabaceae; genus Sindora; species Sindora glabra. The sequence goes on along the minus strand of CM035231.1, from coordinate 23,614,081 downwards.
AAAATTTGCAATTCATTTACTTGCAATTTATATTCTTTATATTATATTACTATTTCTTTAGGATTAAAAAGGGTCAACTTTGCCTATTTGCTGTGACGATCCATTTTGTAAGGGTCAAATCAATTGATGTAATTTTTTACTGCAAACATATTGAATATCTTAATTTATTTTGAGTTATTTTTAACTTAAATACATTAGAAATTACATAAAATCTTTATATTAACAATTATTAACGTACATCAAATAATTATTGTCCATGTAAGTGAATTCGTAAGAAAATAAAAAAATGACATGAAATATTCAAAAATGAAAATAAAAAATAAATGTAAGGATTTAATTCAAAATTTTTAATTATAAAAAATTAATTCAAATTGAGTAAAATTATAAGTAAAAATTAAGGTAATTTAACTTAAAATATACTACTTATCAAACAACCTTATGACTTGAAAGTTAGACACACAAAAAAAGGGAAAATTAATATTGCTCTTTGACACCAAAATAGAACATAGTTTGAAAAGGCATTTACTATATATGAATAAGAAACTCTAGAGTGCTAGCAAAATATAGCAAACATAGTTGATAATAAATCAGCTTAGGAAAGGAAGAGATGAAAAAATAGTGCCCTTTTGACATACATCAATTTTTAGGACATTCTTGCTTGCTACCTCAAGTTGAGATAGTATGTATATAACTGATAGCAAATTTTATGAGATTTTCTCACAAATTTTGCAATATTTGACATAAAATGTATCATTTTTTTCATAGTGACATATGTTTTGAAAATGCGACTATTCATATAAAATTTGCTACTTTTTAATAAATTTTTGCAATTTTAGTCATATATCTTGCAACATGAAACAATGATAGTTATAGCATGAAATGCTTAGGAACTATTGCAAGATCTTATGAAAAATATAAATTTTATGTAAAATGTTGTGAGTTTTTATGAAAAGGCCTCATAAAACTTGTATATATATATTATTTCAACTTGAGATAGCATGGAAGAATGACCCTAACTTTTATTATATTTGTTAATTAACATATATTATATATTTTTTATTAAATTGCATAAAATGCAAATTAATTTGATAGCGTAAATTAAGAAAAAATACCCACACCTTCAAATATATGATCGCATTAAGTTCAAATAGGTAAAATTTGATTAATGGAATTATTATATATATTTAATTTGGTGTAAGTGATTGTTTATATTTAACTAAAGCATACCTTGACTCAAAATATTTAGAATGTCAAATGTTAATTAATATGAATTATACAGTAATCTTTTCTTAATTTTCGTTTCATCAATTTAAAAATCAAGTTTAAAGTAACATTTTTTTATATTTCATACAAAGTCCAAGTGTGTATTTCAAAACATAAACGCAGTATTTATATGAATAAATTCAAACTTAAATTACACTTTATTTGTTTAATTTATTCATATCGGATATCAAATTAAGTGAAAATTCACTTAAGGTGCCTTTAATGATATTGAAAGTTTTAATATTTTAGAATTTAATTATCAAATCATCAATTAAATTCATAACTTAAAATATGAAATTATTCAAATATTATAAATCTAATACTTAATTTTTTTTAACCAAACGGGGCAAAGCCCAAACAAAAAGAATTATAGAGTAATAATTTTAGGGGTATTTACCTCAATTACATTACCTCAACGTTTGAAGATCATGGGAAATTCTCATAAGGAGAATTGGATCAAAGTTGAGATAAGAGTTATATGTAACTAGCAAATATGCATACTTATTGCCTTCTGTAGATGTATGGTAGATAGATACTTATCAATTTACGGCTATGATTTATTAGAAGAAAACAATACCTTATGTTGACATTGCTAACTCTTTTAAGAAAATTCACAAGAACCATTGAATCTAACTGTAAAATTCTCAAACAATACCCTATCTCCCGAACTAAAGTGAGACCCTCAATAGTACTCCAAATCTTAACCTCCTCAAGAGAGTTATACCAGTTTAATCTTAAGTGGGTTCATCAATGTCAAGAAAAGTTCACATAATTTTTTTAAATCTCAAAGGATGTTAAAGTATTTTTATCATAACTTTTAATTATTTACTTTTGTTAATAACTTTTATATAAATTAAATTTAATATATTATCAAATATAATTTAAGATTTCAAGTTCAAATCAAATAAATTAAAATATATTAATTAAATTATGTTTATTACATTATATTTATTTTTTCACTATGATAATTAAATATTTTAAATTAAAATTTGATGAAAGAAGATTCACTAACAACCCAAATCAAATGCAATTTTTTGAATATCAAGTTAAAAAGTGTTGAATTACTTCTAAACTAACTAGTCGGTGGCTACATGTCATCGTATCCAAATCGTTAATTGCACTCCACCATGTTTCCTTTTCCGCTTCATCATGCAGTTGACAAACAACCATCTATGTAAGATGCGACGTCCGGGTTCATACCGGGGCATTGAAGTCTACCTATAAAGAAATAATAACATTATCAAATAAAAATGAATCATAATTAAATTAACATAAAAATTAGCATAATTCATAAATCATCTGCTTAATTTGATGCACCTCAAATCATCTGCTTAATCCTATTCTTTTTTAGGGCACGAGCTTTTTGCAAGAAATTCCTCATAAATTCATATATCATATTTTCAGAAAGTCAACCATTGGGCCGATACTTTGGCTAGAAAAGGAAGAATAAACCAATCTCCTCTTACTTTGTGTAGCTATTCTCCTTTGGATATTTCCTAACTTTTGGGGGATGATATAGCTTGTATTATGTATTCCCATTGTGTAAGGCATAATAGCCCTAATGGCTAGAGATTGGTTGTTTGTCTTTTACTTCCATGCTTTGTTTTAGAGGAGCTCCTTATGAAATAAAAAAAATATGATTATTATTATAAATATCATCTTTAACTTTCATTTATTATACAAATATATACTTAATTAATAAAAACCTTCTAAGTAATTATTTTTTATTTTATATATTTTTAAACTAAATAAATATGTAATATGTATCTAGTATAGATTACTTAAAATTTTAAAGGAGAAATATAAAATATTTCTTTCAACTTTAAGGTGGTTAGATTTCATCTCATTCTATTTTAAAATTTTGAAAATCACTCCTTGAACTTCACAATATTTAAGATTAACACTCACTATTAATTTAATTTACCATTTTATTAAATTATATATTTTTTATATTCTTTTCAAATAAGAATTGCAATATTATATATGTTAATTATCTTTTTTTTCATAAATAATTTCTTTGTTATATAATTAAGAGAAATTAAATTAGATATATGGAATTTTAATTAAATAATAAAAAATAAATTGTAAAATTATATATGAAAAAATTATAAAATAAGCTAATATATTATAATATTGTAATTCTTATTTAAAAAGTTTATTTAAAAATCACAATGTATATTAATTTCAATTTTTTTTAGTTTAAGTGAGTGATTTCTAATTTTGATAGTAGATGCGTGAATTTGTATTTAATAATATATGCATTTAATAAAATAATTTAAATTTTATATTAATCAAGAATTTGATATTATATATTTATTTTATTTAATAAAATAAATATATATTATTAAATATATAGTGATCAAGTCTAAAGTATTATATATAAAAATAAATATATTTAATAATTTATATATTATTAAATATATATAAATAAATAATTATATAAACAATATATTAATAAAAATAATCATAATAAATAATAATATATTATATTATATATGTAAATAATATATTTAAAATTAATATCAAAATTATTTATTTAAAATTTTTAAATAATTCAAAATTTTAATATCAAAATACTAATTCAAATTTTAATATAATTATTTATTTTGATAAACTTGTATGATATATATTGAAAATATTAAATATATAAATTTATTAATTTTAATATTAAAAATATTTATATTACTTATATATATAATTTTAATATATCAAAATTATTATTTTAATATTTATATAAAAATTAAATATATAATAATAAATTAATTATTTATTATTTATTATTTATTACTGTTATTATACTAATGAACTAATCTAATAATTTGATAGATTAATATTTGTGAATCCTGAATTTTTTATCATGTTAAGTTAATCTCAATTTCTCACCAAATCAAATTATTGTTATTATTTTTAGTAATAATTCTAATATTAGGTAAAATTATATCAGAACAAACCACTAAATTTAACCCATCTTAATACCTTTAAATAAAGATCTCGTTGAAGAAATAAATCAGATTTGCACTGGGACTCTGGCTGCAAAGCTGTCGAGAGAAAACATGAACGCAAGCGGAGGAGAAGGGCAACAAAGCAAGAGGAACAAACGACAAAAGTTGGAAGTAGAGGACAGGCTAGGCCAGCTTCCCGATGACATTCTTGTGCAGATCCTATCACTACTTGATGATACAAAACTTGCAGTTCAAACCAGTGTTTTATGCAAACGATGGAAGAATGTTTGGACTCTCCTTTCCACTCTCTACTTTGATGATTTTTTTACCTACAGATCCACCAAATCAGCTTTCGGTGAATTGTTAACTCATGTTTTGATGCATAGAAATCAGTCAATTAAGCTCTCCCACCTGACTTTGGGATGCTTTCGGGGATTTTGTGTTCCAGAGGAAGTAATCGATTACTTATCAATTCCCTCTCATAATCGTCACATCGAATATCTAACTGTTTATGATTTTTATAGTCCTGAGAAATGGAAGCAATTCCTTCCTTGCCTTTTTACCTGGGAATCTTTGACAACTCTCAAGTTAGATCGCGTCCGGATTCCACCCGGAGCAACCTTTGATTTTGTGTCACTTGTTACTCTGAAACTTTTAGATTGTAAGTTATGGCCAGAAAGCAGTGGTACTGTTCATGGTACTGTTTATGACCCTTTTAGAAGTTGTCTCAGGCTTGCAACTCTCCAGCTATTTGTTTCTTCTGATGTTAGTGTTAATCTAGAAATATCTGCTCCTCAGCTCACGCACTTGAAAATTTTAGGCTGTATATGGTGGAATTCTAAAATCATTATTTCGTCGCCAAATCTTTCATCTTTCTGTTTCAAATATCATGGTTATATGGAATTTGACATCTCATCTACAACGAGCACCTTTCCTTTTCTCCAGAAAGTTGATTTGGACATTTATCACCCCGTTCTCCGTGAGAAAAAGCCTGCATGGAAGATAGCCTATGATCGTGTCTTTAAATTAATTCACGCCATGGGTAAAGGAAAGATTGTCACTCTCACTTCTCGAACAATTTATGTAAGTACTACCTAATGCAATTTCTTTTTATAATGTCTTTTACATAGACTTAATTACATTTTACTTTATAGGCGGTGTGGATAGGAGATATGATGAGTAAAAGAGAAAAAAAGAGTCTAATTGTTTGGGGCTGCCAATATAAAAGAACAATATTTTATTCAAAGGGTAATTAAAAAAGAATGGAAAGTGTAGTTAGCTCCCATGATATATATGTCACTCTCCCTCTCCCTCTTTACATATGTATATAATATATATTTAAAAATGATTCTAATTACACATGTATATTCCTCACATCTCACTTTCAAACTCTTCAACAAATCAGCACAACATTTGACAGGGTGAATTTAATTCAAATTATGTTGTGAATGACATGTATAATGTAAGTTTATCACATACTTTCTGACAAGCAGTTCAAATTTATATCCTAGAAATTTTAACTACTTTTGATGTTGTTTCTCAGTTTATATTCAAGGCCATTGAAGATTCAGAACGTCATGCTTTGCCCTTTGTTGGAGTTGAGACTTTCAAAATTGAAGTACAAAGGACAAACATTGATCGCGATCCTTTTCCATATGTAGAAACTTGGCCCTATACAATACCGGACAATGTTCTCAATTACTTGCTAAGTGCTTCTCCTTCTGCCCAAGTTCTTGTGCAGGACATTTGTAGTGTTGAACTTTAAATTATAATTGTAAATTTTTTTCTTAATTATGACTATCTTACTCCCAAATCCAGTTCCTCCAAAATTTAGAGTATTTATATTAAAGTCCTTAATAAATTATATTTTAGTTTCTCCAAAACTTTTCTTCTAGCTTTACTTTTGGGTTTTATGTCAAGTGTATTGTCTTATTGAATTCAGCAAATAAATTGGGTGTTCATATTATCTTAAGGGAACACGTATCTTTTGAAAGTATGGAGTGATTTATTTTACCCATGCAATTTATCATTCCTTCTATAATGCATAGTTGTGAGGATAAGTAAATGTGTTCATGAAGATGCCTTGTAGGGGAATATGATAAGCTAGAACTTTGCTATCTTTAAACAAGTGACTGGTTCTTAGTGTCATTGTCCATTAATCCAGTCATGAGAATAGTGTTTTTAGCAATAACATTGTGCTGCACATTCCTCTAGAACATTGCTGACCTTGCGAGAGTTGACCTGACTGGGAAGCCGACCAGGGTGATGTTTGAGCATCTTTACTTATTGGCAGTAAGAAAGCAATGTCACCTATTATCTAAGATGACAAATTTGTGCAATGTTTGAAATCAGGCTCAAATTGAAGACAGGATAAAACCATAACTCCAAGACACATAAATGCTATCCAGCCATTGATACTGATCCTTGACCACCCTCCACCCAGACTACCTGATTCCACCATAGCCTCCAAAAATATGAACTACCTGCAAAACAATCAGAGTAATACAACTCTGTGTCAGATGTGACCAGCAAAACAACCATCCTGCCGCTTGGAAGGTGAATATTTGTGCATTGAGTCAGGTATTTGAATTTTCATTGGCTGGAAGTTTATTTCATTCAAATTTTCCTCTCTTTTTTTATTGCCTGGCAACATAACCAATGTCAGGTTTGAGCCTCGAGTAATGTAGTATAGTATTCTTTCAAACACCTTAAATGCACCTTCAGTCAAAGTCTTTCTCAAAGATCATCCAGGTAAGTGCAAAATCAATATAACATAAGTAAACAATTATACTTAAAATATTGCTTTCCTCTTTTCTGGTTTGTTTTATAAATTACTTAATATGTAGATGATCCACTGCGTGCACAACATCATTAACTCACAACACTGCTTCCTGCTTATTATTTTAGGAATGACACATGAAAAGCCTTTCACAGTCCATGAGAATTCCATCAATCTAGGCTCCACAATTTCTTTTTAGATCTGATAAGTCTACAAGTTTGCCACCGCAGATGCTTGTTAATGATTCCATGTGCAAGGCTTTGCCCATTGCTTTGGAGGAAGGAGTCACTGTGAGGAGTTGGCCATTGCAATCCATGTTAGTGCTAATGTAGAAGAACTGAATGTATGTGGCAGTGTGGATGAGGAATGAATAAGTCAAATCCTTGATGTGAATCTGTATTTTGAGACTTACAGTCCTCTTGCATTTGGTATTTTGGAAAATGCTGCACATTTGGTTTTCAGAGACTGTGGCAAAGATGTTGCAGCTGCAAAATATTCAGATTGAATGAGGTCAGTCTGTACCTTTATTAGAGTTTTTTCTTTTTTTTTAGTGATAGAAGCTCCTATGGCTTGCCCAAAAGTCCAGAAAAAGGGTAAAATGAAAAGAGTATACTGCTAATTAATTGTATACATAATACTGAAGTCTGAGTGGTGAGTACTCTTTTTATGTTCAATTGCTAAAATTCAGACTTTTCCCCCCTCACTCTCTCTCTCTCTTCTGAAATTGACTTTCAGCAACCAGTGTCCAGCAATCTGATAGCAGTGCTCTTTTTTGTTGTTTCATGCTGTGCTAGTATTGCTGGAAATTGCTAGTCAAATATTTGGTGTCATTGCAGGATTAGAAGGAATTGAGAAAAAGCTCAGGCCTTCTTTAGTGACAGAACTATTGCTGTCAAGTGATGGTGACCAGTTGCTTGATGGTTGTGTGACAATTTTTTTTTTTCTTCCTTGCTTGTTGCAAGGTGAATAAATTTGAATCTATCCTATTGTTTATGACTTTCATTTACAAAAATCATCTATGCACTATTTCTTATTAAGATCTCTTCGCATATTGAACCTACTTTTTAGGTTGCTAATCTTGGATGGATTATAGCAATGTAAAACTCTATACGAACTCCTTAATTTGAGTTGTCTGTGTTAAGATTGTATCCATATAAGGAAGTTATTCTAGAGTATTTTAGATTGAAAGTTATTTCCTTTCTAACTTGATTAGGAATTTAGTATCTCTAATTTGATTGTAATATCTTTGGTTGATTATATCTTTTATATAGAAATAGATTTCCTAGCTGTAGCAATCATACAAGCCATTCCAAAGTGTCTGTGTAATTGAAATTAATGCTGTATAGGCTTACTTTTCTTTGTTTTTATTTTAGAAAAATGACTTTTTAAAAAAGGATGAAGAATACTTGGTTGATAGTAATTAAAAAGGTATATGATTTAATGATTATATGACTTAATAATGACTTTTTAGCTCATATTGAGTTCATTTCCATGGTGATTTCCTCAAATTTTTTAATACTCATATCTGTTCTTAAATGTTTTCTATGGGCACAGTGCTTGTTTTCATATTTTTCATTCATGATAACCCCCTTTTTTATGCTTACAACTGTAGAAGTCATCATGATCCATGAGTTGTTTATATTAATTTTCTCTCCAGGGGAACCCGGTTATGCTTTGGAAAAATTACAGGAACATTCTTTTGCTTAATTGGGTTCACGTGTCTGATTCTTTTCCTATTTTCTTTTATAATTGATTAGGTCCAATGTTTGTGTAATTATAAGGACGCTGACAGAATGAAGGTCCTGCAGAATTCTGAAAATAAATATCCTTTTCAGGTTCAAACAGCTCCCATCAGTGATGGATCATATGAAAATGGAATTTGGATTTCCCAATCTCACATGGAAATATGGTCCAAGCCACCGTCACACTTGAGCGCAAATACTTTTCTCTCCTGATTTAAAACTTAGTATGTCACATGCCTGTTTTCCATTTTTTGTTGTTTGCTTCTCTGTAAATCATATTTTACTGGATTATGTGAAAACTAGAGTCAATCTGAACTTGTTAAAATGGATATTTTCTGAGGGAGTCTCTCTGACTTTGGAGAGATCTCTTAGATTGACAAATATGCAGAGATATTGGAGTTGTCCCTTGTTTGTCTTTCTTTTGTTTTTGTTTGACTCTTTTGCAATGAGAGGATATCTCATGCTTCTTCTTCTCTCTCTCTCTCTCTCTCTTCCTAATGATATCCTCATGAAAAAGCAAACAGTTTGTTCCTCATGAGCATATATCCCATCTTGAGAGGTTGTTCCATCACGATCAGAGCATGAAATCTGGGCGGAGGCATTCACCATCACAAGTAATATCTCTCATATTCCTTTATTCCATATGCTTTTACGGTGGATGGCATTCACCTGCAGCCTGCTTGATTGAGTATATTCTCTGTCTTTTCTTTCTGATTAGCTTGTCTAAAATCATTAAACTTGTGTTACTTGTAGCAGCTCTGGTTTTGAAGATAATATGAATGAAATTACTTGCTTGAATAGGAAGAATCGAAGTTAGTAATCTCTATTCCTTTAAAGCTAATTACTGTCCTAAATTTAAATTGTTGGCTTAGCCTGAACTCACTTTTTGTGTGTATAAAACATTAAATTACAGTGTTGATCTCATTGCTTTCAAGCTTAAAATGATGATTGTGCAGTGGTTATATTAAACACACACACACACACACATATATCTTGGTTTTGGGGGGGCCAAGGGTTCCTCATGAGTCATGAAAGCTTCTTAGCTTGTAAAATTGCTTGAGAATTTTTGTAATGAGTCTTGATTTCCTATTGTTTATTTATAAATTTTGCTGCTAAATTGATCAGAATAGTTAATGGTTGAACTATAATTCAACAATTTACATTACACAATGGGTATGTAAAGTTTATCCCGCATTGTATTATAAACTTCTTTCACCTTAGGAGGAAACTGCCTTACGCTACATGCTAATTATACTGGTGGCACTGTTCTCAACTGGTTTGATCATGGGATGGTTACAAAGTTATGAATTCAGAGCATCTTACCATTCTTTACCAAATGCATCATAATCATGGAAATTCTGCTTTTAGATTGTTTGCTATCTATTGTTATATAATATTTTAGAGCCTGTTCACTTCACTCCCGCGTTCAATCATTTAATTCAGACAAATGGTATTGCAGATAGCTTGAGGCTTTTGCAGCACTTGAGTACTGTTCAGGTTCCTCTAGATTGGCAATTAGGCCATTGTAAGAATTTCTGGAAGTGCTGCAATTTTGTTATACTTTAGGAGGATGTTTTCTTTAGTTACATCACTGCTGGGTGGACTTTTTTTATATTTAAACACAGACAAGCAATGGGAAGCCATAATACACCTGATGCTACACTTTGCCTCACTTTTGTTTAAGTCAAGCAAAGATGGAATCCACTGTAAAATTGCCCTTGTTTTTATTGTATCGGTCAGAGTCAGAGGCTAAGATATCACTCTTCTCAAGGATTAAGCGCCTCGCCTTGCAATTGGGATCACGTGTCTGATTCATTTCCTATTTTTTTTTTTAATAAATGGCTTAACCTTATTAAGCTAACCCAATAAGTAAAAATTTCATATCGTTGGGTTATTTCCTATCAAATTAGGTTAGACTAAGTTTCTTTAGTTTTAGTTCCATATCAATTTTTATAAGGTGGTTTCATGTGAATTTTACAACATATTATACTTTATTATTATTATTATTACTACTACTGCATTACTTATTTATTTATTATTAATTTTATATTATTAGTTAGTTAAAATTAGTTATTATTACTATTGTGATTACTATTATTATTATTAATATAATTATATTTTATTATTATTATTTAAAAATTTATTATTATTGAATATAACTAAAATACTAAAAATATACATCATTATTTTACTGTATTGATAATAATTTATTAATCTAATTAATATATTTACTTAGTTATAATAATTACTTTGTGCAATAATTTTTTATTAATTTTTAATTTTATAATGATAAATTTAATTTCTCACATAATTTATATTTTTTTTTTACTTTTATTATAATTATTTATCTTTGATAACTTTGTGTAATATATATTGATAATATTAAATATATAAATTTATTAATTTTAATATAAGATATTTTTTAATTTTTATATAATTATTTATTTTGATAAACTTATATATATATGTTGATAATATATAAATTTATTAATTTTAATATTAAAAATTATATAATATTATTCATATATATAATTTCAATATTATATATATTAAAGTATAATTTTAATATATATAAACATATATATAATAATAAATTAATCATTTATTATTTGCTAATATTATTAAACTAATAAGTTAACTCAATAATCTAATAGGCTATCATTTATCAGTCCCAATTTTTTATTATGTTGGGATAATTATTCTCAGTCTTTTATAAGTTAAGTTATTGTTATCTTTTTTTTTTTTTTTGTACCTATCTTAGTTCTAAGCTAGCAAAAATTATACAAGTACTAGACTAATTCATTAGAATTAACCTATTTTAACAACTCTATATAAACCCTTTAAAGTGCCGTGACTCAAAATAATGTGGGATTTTGAGAAATATAAGTATAGAAACCTTTTAAATATCTCTTCCTTTTTTACAACAACTCTTTTTTGTTTTGATGTGGGAATAGTTTACGGAGAAGGCAAATACAAAATGGCACCCAATAAGTAGCTTCTGAGGTGTGATTATTCCACTCCTCACTGCTGTATTTCAGGACTTGATATCTATGGCCTTAATTACCGAGTAGATGACCACAATGTGATCTCTTGGAAGCATTTTATATTTTTTTTTTCATTTTTTGTAATTAAAATATTGATCAAATAGGATAACTACTTAAAAAATTAGAGTATTAAAAAATATCTCATCTCTTAACAAGAGCTATCTCCAAAAGGCATTTTATATGTTGATTTCCTGACTTGTAATCTTAGGTGGTATCTGGCTTATGAAATCACGCATTTTATATGTTGAATGTTGCGGGGCTAATGCTTTTGTTCACTTTGTAGTTTGTTCTATGGGCATTTGCCCAGAGTTATGGGAGAGGTCACAGCTGGAGTTACCAGTAGCTAAAAGGGTTTTTTTTTTTTGTGAGGAATGGCTGAATTTTGTGCAAGACGCTTTGCTTAATGGTTTTCATTCTGTTGCAGAGAAGGTACAACCTATGTGTGTGTGCTGTATATTATCCCAAGCATATCTAACTGATCTTCTCAGTGAATATTCTATCTTTTTTATTTTATTTTCTTTAATATTGACTCTTGAGAGGTTGGAGTGAATTGTCACTCATTTGTTAGATAGCATAGAGATATTTCACTTATTAGCTAGGTTCGCAAATTCACATCTATAATCAAGAATGAGGAGACTAGGAATGCACTCAAAATGCCATTCGTTCAATTTTTGGTTGGAAAAGACTTAAATTACAGCGACCTTGGTAGCAGTGATTCACTGGTCATATATGGTTGGCTTTCAATGATATTTTTTGCTAATTTAGTGGTATTATGTTAATTAAATTGTTTTAATTGAATTAGAAAGTTTTCACATGCTTAAAGCTCTGCGTCCAAGGTGTTGTTTAAATATGGCTTCCATCTGTAAGTCAAAGAACATTCTCATTGCAGGAGCTGCTGGTTTCATTGCTTCCCATGCATTTCGTAATTTGCATCTACAAGTAGCCTCATCTCCAAGTGCATTGTCTAATTCATTTTCCAATTTTATACGCAGACCTTCAAATCATTCTTGGGTTTTGAGAAAGCTAATTTTATATGGCTTTTACCTCTTTTTCTTGGGTCTTTTTTGTCAGAAGCAAAAGCGGGCGTTAGCTAGGAAGAGAACAAGAGGCTACAAAAGGAGTTTTAGAGGCTCAAATCAATGAAAATAGTAGCTGGGGGGCATTTTATACGCAGCTTACAGCATCCACCCTCATCATATGTCATAACAACAAAGCCAGGGATGAGGATATTTCCTATTGGGTTCCCACTGCTAAATGGAACTCTCGGGACAGAAGAAAGTGTCAACGCAGTTGGAGTTACTTGTTAAAACTACTAGTGGGGACAACGGAGTAGCAATGACCTGGCAGGCTATCTTCTCGCTGGGAGTCGTCCTTGTTTGTTTTCTAATTTTAGGAAGGTTGAAATGCAATGCAGAGTATTTGTAATGGTTAGGCTGGTTTTAGATTTTGTTTGGTTTCTGGTTTTGTGCAGGTTGTATTCAAACATTTGTTACGAATGAAATGGCTGTCTAAGTAATAAATTGTGCCATCCCTATGTTTAGCTATTTCCCAGATCCCATTGCTTCAATTTTGAATGGTTTTTTTCATGTATAAATGGATAGCACATGTATGACAGAGAGAGTTGCAATTAGATTTTACCCGAGTGTACGAAAAGGACATAAACTAGGTTGTTAAGAAAATAAAAGAGTCTTATCTAAACTTTGTACTGCGTTGTTGGTTAAAATTAGAACTGATCAGGAGAGCAGCAATACCAAGTGGAGTTTTTCTGAAATTTAAGAAATGCGGGACTCTTATACATTGCATTTGAATATATAGTGTATTCTCTGAAATTTAAAAAATGCAGTGCTTTCTTGAGCTTGTGGCAAGATCCAGTATCCCACAAGATGATTCTTTTCCCTTGCCAATAGCTACAAAAACATGATGAAATGCAGAAACACCAGTTATTGGTGAGGAACTTCTATTTTCAGCAGTCTAAAATACATGGCGCTTTCTCTGGTCTTGACCTAAATCTGTTGTAATCAAGACAAAGTCAAGATGCTGCTTATATACTGCACATCTTAAAATTGTCTTCCATATACTTCCCGAAAACAAAATACTCTGCTGAAAAGGGTTTCCAACTTAACAACATAAACCCAATTTGCGAAAAAGGCTTGACCCTACCAATGCGAACCTTGTACAGATAGCAACACATCAACCCAAATCCGTTGTGCGAAGGCTAACGTTCCTTATAACTACATCCCAATGGAAGAGTGACAGAAACAACAAATACAGAGACATAATATGTGTTTGATAATGAGCATGGTACGTGTTTGATAAGGAGCCAAGCCATTTAATTGCAGGCTTCTTTTACTGGACCCTGGTTGTAGTTGAATATCAATTTTTTAAACTTCTAGTTAGCGTACAGTCTTTGCCAAGGCTAAAGATTTAGTTGTGTTTACCGTTTGGTAATTGTGTCTTTCCTTTATAATTCTGTTTTTTAGTTTCAAGTTTGTGCTTGATTCTTTATAATCAAATGGATCAAGAAATTATCAAATACAATTAGCTGAATCAAGAAATACACTCATATCATGTCATTTTTCTTACGTAACTGCGGAGGAATCAGAAAGAAGTGATATTCCTGAAATTGACCAGGAAGAGTAGGCACTTGGTTCCCCTTTGACAAGTTATGTGCTCTCACAGAAGATTAGGAAATTTTTTTGTTTCTTGGGGAGGTATTTAGTTTTTAATTATCTCTCTTTCTATTGATTTCATTTTCCTTTTAATTAGAAGTTTTCAGTACATCAACACATAAGAAATAGAAGAGTTTTTCTCGGTAGTTTGATGTTGCTTTGTTGCTATTCTATAATTTTCATTCCAGAGTCAATTGTCTATAGCAAATAAGAATCGATTCATTTTAAATGTGGGGTGACTTTCGGTTTTATGGATGTGTCTTAATTTGAAATTAGTTGTTGCGAACTAGATAAGCTTTTGGCTGAGATCATACGTAGCATACTAATCAATAAAATTGAAGGATCCCTCCCTTTTTTTTTCCCCCTAGTTTTGCTTTGTTGTAGATGTAAAGAAAGACAACAAAGCTAGATTTGCTTTATGTTGAAATGGTCCACTTCTTTCATCTTTTTTGGTTTTGTTCACATTGCATCCTTTTATTCTTTTTTCTAATTTTTCCCTAGTTTAGCCGCAACCTACACATGCATAGGCCCAAAACATAGCGGCCTTACGCACCCACAGACACCGTTACACTAGGGTGCAAACAAACAATCCAGCAAAAAGATTATCACAGCTCCACCCAAATTCAAAGGCTTTCAATACCACAACAACATACATTTTTTGCTTAAAAAGAAAAAAAAAAAAAGTTGCTTGGAATATATAAGACATTCACCCTGTTAGCCATTGCTTATATAACATGTTTGAACATTGTATCTTAATTTTGGTCTAGCGCAAGAGTAAATGCTTCCACTTGTAATGTTATACTTTAAATTATGTGAAATGTGATTGTAATTACATGACTTATCATGTTATGCATTCAGATTGCACTACCAAAATTTCCCCCGTAATTACTAATGTTGAAAAGCTGCAGATAACATGCTTTGAAATTTGTTATAAAAAAGGTGCACTATACAATATTGACTGAGATACTTTTATTAGCGTCACAAATCTACAATAATGGCTTTTAGGACTTGGGAATTTTATTAGTACTATGTAGTGTAGTATGTAGTTATCAAACATAGGGATATGCAACTATTCTTTATTATGGGTGTTTGTCGGTTTGACCGCTGCTGGTATACATCCTTCTTAATTGCTGGTTGCATAAAAGGATTCTTTTGTATATTTTTTCTACTGTATTTAGATGTACTGCGGGGGAAATTCGAAGTTTAATTCTTACAAATACATGATATGTGCCCTTGAAGATGATTTTAAGCAAGTTGTTGGTGCAAGGTATGAGTTATTCTATATAATGACTTTGTATGTGTAATAAAGTTTTTGTTCTTTTCATACACATTCAATTATTCATTTGTTAGATTGCCGTAACTTTCTTGTTGTTACTTCTTATTGCATGAAGTTACTTCAAATTTTGTGTGCTTACCCTGACATCTTCATTGTTGCATTGGTTTCTGTGAGTCTTTGTAATCATCATTTTGTCGCTTAATATCAATGCTATGCTATATAACTTATGATTTGCATTTTGTATACTTTCATATATAGTGGCTGAGGTACTCTCGTGGTCATGGCGGGGTTTAGGAGTTTATTATTTTATTATCTATATGAATGGTGAGAATTAAAATAAAAAAAAATGCTTTGTTGCTTCAATCTCATGTCACATACTCACACAAAACAAAATTATAAATATATTAGATATTTTCAAATTTCCAGTTTTAGCAACATGGTCAGGTAGCTGGACGTTAGTGCTAGTTCAATGTTTAACACAATTTTTAATTTTTTTATAGGTTTATTATCTTACCTTTAGTTGTAAAGGAAAATATGAGTTGCTTTGTTATGCTTAATCTTTTATTTTAATTTTAAAAAAATAAAATGATAATTTTTTTATTAAGTTTATACCATTTTAAATATAGTGTTGTGTAACAATCAGTCTTGATTAACAATATACAACTCTTTTATTTCAAAAATGAAAAAAAAATTCAAAGAAAGCATGGAGGTGGTTTGAACTGCCCCAAATGCTTTGAATTTCATTTTTTTCAAAAATGAAAGGTACTAGCCGCAATGGCATAAGCCATTTTTTTTTTTCAAATTGTAATGATGGTTTAAACCATGCAAATGACAATTTATTACTTCTAGTGGTTTATGGAAACTGCCATTATTATCAACATGGGACTTAATTTTCTAGCGGTTTAGTGAATTGCCACCAAGTCCACTAGAGGTGGTCTAAACCGTTGCCAATGTAAAGATGGAACTGCTGGTATTTATTCTTTCTTTGAAGTGTTTAATTGAATTTAGATCTGTCTAATTGAAATATATTACTTTAAGAAGTATTTCTTTTTGAATATTTTACAAACTTTATCAATCTATTTTTATAAGAGTATTATAATTTCATTGTAAATTGTCCTCATGTTCTAAAATATCTAGCATTCATTAGTCTCTTGTCATTCAAATTCTGTACTTAATGACAGCAAGACTGGAAATAAGCAATCAACAGAAGTTGTCAATTAAGGAGTTCCCACAAAGTTCACGGAGATAATTGTCACAAGTAAGAAGATGATGATGGCCTTAAAAAAAAAAAAAGATATGATGATGGCCTTTTTAACTTATTAGAAGTTGGACAAGACTATGGTACCCTAGATCTATCTAGGGTCTAATAACCCCGGTCACGTGGCAAAAATAAAAAGTAATTGTGTAAATTAAAATTAAGATGTAAACGGTGTATAATTAATCTCTCTCCTCTCTTTATAAAGGATAAAAATTCAGCTAGTAGGCATATACAATAAATGATAAAAGTACAGATGCAATATAGACACAGATAAAGTACGAACTTCATGAGTCATAATATGTGTGTAATTTATATAATTAGTAATTAATAATAATTATTAATACACAAATCATAGAAATAATAATTATTATTAGATTATTATAAAAATAATATTTAAACAATTTAGATATTATAATATTTTAACTTAATATTTATTTTAATTACAATTAATGTGTCAATTTTTAGTGATAACTAATTTGTTACCAAGTTAAAAATTCATTTTAATTCTTATAAAATTAAGTTTATATCAATTTCACCACTACTAAAACTTTATATTAATTTAATTTTTATAAGATTAATTCCACCTGATCTTGTTAATAATTCTTCAACATAAATTTTAAAATAATTTTGTTAATAGCTCTTCAATATGAATTACAAAATAACTTTCTATAAACTATTATCATTTAATTGCAAGTGATGAGATAATTATTTATTAAATAGTTAATTCTTGATATATTTAAGTGTGTATTTTAATTTTATATTTGATGCATCTTTTAGTGATAATTGATTTTTTTTAAAAGTGGGATAATGTTAAAATTTTTAGTGAAACAAAAAGTGATTATTGAGAATAAGTTAAATATAATTTATTATTTAATTATCAATTTTCTATTACTCTAAAAGTTTTTAAGTTAACTTTCTCTAAAAAAGATTAAGAGTAAATTACTTAATTGATGTTTGAAAGGTTACAAAGATATCAGATTAGTATCAAAAAATAATTTTAATATCAATTTAATATTAATTTCACATTACATCGATTTGGTATTATCATTATTTCATTTATTGAAATTGTGTATATGATATGTGTTTAAAAAGCTTTTAGTTGGTGTAAGAGTTAAATTTCTATCTACATTTGTTATTTTACGAGAGTTATAGATAGCAAATTCTTATTCAAATTAAATTTGTAAAATATAAACTCTTAATTCTTTACATTTTTCATGAACTTTCAAATTAGCTTATGTTATCATTTTAATGAATTAAAATAGAGCAAAGCCCAAATTTTAAGTAAAAATAATTCTTCATGTAAAATTTAGTGATAATGGTATTAAATTGATATAAAATTGATACTAAAATGATATTAAAATATATTTTAAAATCAATTTGAGGTCTTTCTAATCTTTTAAATCCTACTTTAATAGTTTACTAAAAATTAAGTATTATTAAAAATTATGATAAACATAAAATCAATTTATACAAGCAATTGTTAAACAATCAACAATAAGCAAACGCTATATCAAATATACCCTTCATATTACAGGTACTATAAATTAATTAGTTGTTTTTATATTGACAAAAATAATTTTTACAAAATTATTTTGAAACTTATGTTAAAGAATTATTAACAAGATTAGGTGGAATTAATCTTATGAAAATTAAATTAATATAAAGCTTTAGTAGTGTTAAAATTGATAGAAACTCAATTTTATAAGAATTAAAATGAATTTTTAACTTATTAAAAATTTAATTATCACTAAAAATTGAAACATTAATTATAATTAAAATGAGTATTAAGTTAAAATGGTATAATATATAAATTGTTTAAATAATATTTACCTAATAATCTAATAATAATTATTATTTATATGATTTGTCTATTAAATAATTATTATTAATTATTAATTATTAATTATATAAATTCTACACATATTATGACTTATGAGGTTCGTATTTTATTTTTGTCTATGTTGCATCCGTATTGTTGTCGTTTATTATGTGTCTACTAGTTGAATTTTTGTCTTTTATGAAGAGAGAAGAGAGATTGATTGTATATCGTCCACATCTTAATTTTAATTTGCACCATCACTTTTTTTTGCCACGTGTTTAGGGTTATTAGACCTCAGATCCATCTAGGGTATTATAGTCCTGCCTTTAGAAGTTTATATTTAAATATAGTCCACCTCACCTTTCATTTTAATTAAAAATATGTGTACCCTAAATGTTTTGAGCAATACATTAAAACGAGATTTTGCTAGCTTTAAAACATTATTTGTGTTTTTCTTTTCTAACCAAGTTACTTCTAATTGGTGAAAATGTACAATTTTGACATATGGATGTTTACCCGTAGACTCAAATTTTACTTAATATCCTTATTTTTCATCGATGTAAATTTATTCACTTTTTGAAATGAAAATTCTCACTTCTAGATAGCATAAAATTCAAACTAGTGTGTTTCGAATGCATTCGTAGGTCTTAATATGTCATTTATTGAAATCATGGGTTAAGGTTAAAAGATGAAAGTGGTATGAAAAGGAAGTTCTATCATCCCTAAGGTGATGGTGATATGAGGATCTATTGCCAGTTATAAGGAAACTAATTCACATATGGTTCTACTTGATATCTTTAGCTTAGAATACCTATTTATTCTTGCTTTTCAGGTAAATGATGTTTGATTTTTTTACTAATACAAAGAGGTTACAACTTATTTTGATCAATAAAAAATTATTTCTTTGTTAGTGGATCATTCAAATATTCAAGAATCAATACACTAGTTTGAATTTGCTTGATTTATGTGAAAAGTTTAAAAGCATATCTTGATAAAGCTGTACTTAATGATAATCTAATTATTAACATCATGTCATATATTGGAATATTGGAATGTTATCAAATTAATTAAAAGTTTGTATCAAATAGTTGATGTCATTATTACTCCTAAAGCATGTTAGGTTACATGCTTAATAATTTGGTTCAACTAGGATTTTTAAATCAAGGTTTTGAAATTGTGAATCAAATTATGAATTAAAAAAAATCACAAATCATAAGATTCATGATCAAGACTTAAAATAACTTAATATTATATGTATACAAAAGTAATTAAATAATTAAGAAGTAAGAAAATTGACTTCAAAATGGATATTTAAATAATATTGTAATAATAAACCAAAATAGTTAAATATTACTTTCTAATCTTATTAATAATATTATTATAACAAAAATAAAGGACAAAAAATAAGGTTTCTAAAACTAGATTTTGTAATATTTGAATTGATCATGTTACAATATGACTAGAAATTCAAGAGTTGGAATAGTCAAATCACATGAATTATAGGATTCGAATCATAAGTCATAAGATCCACACCATTCTAATTAAGATTTTATTACACGATTTATATGGATGAATCAAATTGTTAGGTATTTAACTCAAATCAAATTGCATGAATTGAATCATGAATCATAAGATTTTGATTACTATGTTTAAAATGCAAAACTATACATGTGAAAAACTAGTAAGATCCCATAAACCCTCTAGTTATAAGTAACAACATTATAGCATAATTGTAAACCATTATGATGTTTCTCGGGTGATCTGACATTTGATTTGTTATCTTTTTTTTTGTAGCTAAAATGGCAAAAGAGAGGCCAAATTCATTGTGTGAATTCTTTCTCAAGGATCCACTTTTTGCCAAAATGATTACAATATTTGACTTTAATGGAGAAAAAGAAAGATTGAAGATTGTAAACCATCCATTGTGTTCCTTTATAGGAAGTTTAAGTCACAATATGCATTTTTTTAATACAGGTTAAAAGGATCATATGAGAAAGATACGTAGGAGTTTCACATAATAAGCTTTTATGAGTTAATAGATAGATTCCTAACAAACAATCTTCTATAATAGGGAACAATTTATTGTTTGAATTTGCTTTCACTTGTTTAGAATCTTGTTTGGCTTACCTAATCTTAACTCTACCATTTAGCAGAAGAAATAACTCTTAGGTTACTTCCACAATACAAAGCATTGTTTAAGCATTTCAAATAAAATCCAAAATAAGCACAAACCGGTGTTGCATATCCATGGAAATGGGTGTTATTATTTACTTAACAAGGGAAAGTAGTCATTGGTTATTGTAATAAGTTATTTAATTCATTAAATGACACCATAAACTTTTAAAGAGATGTAAAAGGTTAGTATTTTTAAATTGTAGTACAAGAAGAGCTTGGACACTTATCCCAATATGGTTATGTACCTACAAAGCATAAATACTAAACGGGTATCGAATATGATACGATATAAGTGCAGAGATACAATAATTTTGAAAAAATTAGGATACAAATATAGGTAGATACATACCAAAAAATATTTATTTTATATAGAAACATGCATTTGTTATTAATTTCTAGAAAAATAACAAAAGAAATAAAACTTTTATTAACAACTAACCTTTAACTAATTTTTAATATTATGTCTAGAAAAGAATAATCAAACTAGTAACTATTATTTAAAAATATGGCAAGATTATCATAAAAATGAACTATCTACATTCCCAATTGCCATGGTTACTACTATCTATTCTTCACCAATAGTAATCATATTGATTTCTTTTCCTCTTTCTCCATCATTTGTAAAAAATCATAGCTTCCATATTAGGTTCATTAAGAGATAGATTTGTAACACTAAGATAGCTAATAGTATCATTAAGTGTGGACCATGCATCCATTTAAAAATCAATTTAAAGTAACATTTTTTTATATTTCATACGAAGTCCAAGTGTGTGTTTCAAAACACAAATGCGATATTTATATGAATAAATTCAAACTTAAAATTACACTTTATTTGTTTAATTTATTCATATCGAATAACAAATTAAGTGAAAATTCACTTAAGGTGCGTTTAATGATATTGAAAGTTTTAATATTTTAGAATTTAATTATCAAATCATCAATTAAATTCATAACTTAAAATATGAAATTATTCAAATATTATAAATCTATAGTTAATTTTTTTTAACTAAACAGGGCAAAGCCCAAACAAAAAGAATTATATAGTAATAATTTTAGGGGTATTTACCTCAATTACATTACCTCAACGTTTGAAGATCATGGGAAATTCTCATAAGGAGAATTGGATCAAAGTTGAGAAAACAGTTATATGTAACTAGCAAATATGCATACTTATTACCTTCTGTAGATGTATGGTAGATAGATACTTATCAATTTACAGCCATGATTTATGAGAAGAGAACAATACCTTATGTTGACATTGCTGACTCTCTTAAGAAAATTCACAAGAACCGTTGAATCTAACTGTAAAATTCTCAAACAATACCCCATCTCCCGAACTAAAGTGAGACCCTCAATAGTATTCCAAATCTTAAACTTCTTAAAAGAGTTACACCAGTTTAATCTTAAGTGGGTTCATCAATGTCAAGAAAAGTTCACATAATTTTTTTAAATCTCAAAGGATGTTAAAGTATTTTTATCATAACTTTTAATTATTTACTTTTGTTAATAATTTTTATATAAATTAAATTTAATATATTATCAAATATAATTTAAAATTTCAAGTTCAAATCAAATAAATTAAAATATATTAATTAAATTATGTTTATTACATTATATCTATTTTTTCACTATGATAATTAAATATTATAAATTAAAATTTGATGAAAAAAGATTTGCCAACAACCCAAATCAAATGCAATTTTTTGAATATCAAGTTACAAAGTGTCGAATTACTTCTAAACTAACTAGTCGGTGGCTACATGTCATCGGATCCAAACTGTTAATTGCGCTCCACCATGTTTCCTTTTCTGCTTCATCATGCGGTTGACAAACAACCATCTATGTAGGATGCGACGTCCGAGTTCATACCGAGGCATCGGAGTCTACCTATAAAGAAATAATAACATTATCAAATAAAAATGAATCATAATTAAATTAACATAAAAATTGGCATAATTCATAAAATACTATTAAATTTTAAATTTAAATTTTATGAGTATTAATTTGATGCACCTCAAATCACCTGCTTAATCATATTCTTTTTTAGGGAAGGAGCTTTTTTGCAAGAAATTCCTCATAAATTCATATATCATATTTTCAGGAAGCCAACCATTGGGCCAATACTTTGGCTAGAAAAGGAAGGATAGACCAATCTCCTCTTACTTTGTGTAACGATTCTCCTTTGGATATTTCCTAGCTTTCGGGGGCGATATAGCTTGTATTATGTATTCCCATTATGTAAGATATAATAGCCCTAATGGCTAGAGTTTGGTTGTTTGTCTTCTGCTTCCATGCTCTGTTTTAGAGGAGCTCCTTATGAAATAAAAAAAATGATTATTATTATAAATATTGTTTCTAACTTTCATTTATTGTACAAATATATACTTAATTAATAGAAACCTTTTAAGTAATTGTTTTTTATTTTGTATATTTTTAAAACTAAATAAATATGTAATACATATCTAGTACAGATTACTTAAAATTTTAAGGGAGAAATATAAAATATTTCTTTCAATTTTAGGGTAGTTAGATTTTATCTCATTCTATTTTGAAATTTTGAAAATCAGTCCTTGAACTTCACAAAATTTAAGATTAACACTCACTATTAATTTAATTTACCATTTTATTAAATTATATATTTTTTATATTCTTTTTAATAAGAATTACAATATTATAATATGTTAATTATCTTGTTATTTTTTCATAAATAATTTCTTTGTTATATAATTAAGAGAAATTAAATTAGATATATGGAATTTTAATTAAATAATAAAAAATAAATTGTAAAATTATATATGAAAAAATTATAAAATAAACTAATATACTATAATATTGTAATTCTTATTTAAAAAGTTCATTTAAAAATCACAATGTGTATTAATTTCAAATTTTTTTTAGTTTAAGTGAGTGATTTCTCAATTTTTATAGTAGAAGTGGGTAAAATTTAATCACCCTAAATTAAAAGAAAGTAAACATGATACCATACAATAGCCACCACACAATATCATATCAACAATTAGATTTAATAGTATATTGTAGAATAATTTTTTCCTCTTTTTTCATATATTGCTTTGTTAGGATTTTTTTTTTCAAATTATAGAACTCTAAATCTAATATTTAAGAGGTGTCTAGTAGCCATACAAATCCAAAGTAACATAAACAAAAATGGAAATGGAAGATAGGCTAAGTGAGTTTCCTGATGACATTCTTGTACAAATTGTATTACTGCTTGACAATACAAACTTCTTGTTCAAACTAATTATTTTATGCAAATAATGGTCGAAGAATGTTCGGACTCTCCTTTCTTCTCTCTATTTGGATTTTTTTTAATAACTTTAAAAAATTAGCTAAATATATTAATGAAATGGTGCACGCATTCTAATGGATAGGAATCAATCAACAAATCTCTCCCACTTGACCTTCAGATGTTCTCAAAAATTCTATGTTCAATACAAAGTAACCAATTACTTATTATTTCTTTCTCATAGATATGTTTTTGTCCTGATAACTGGAAGCAACTCTTCCATGCCCTGTTACATGGGAGTCTCTAACAACTCAAGTTAGAGCATGTCATGCAGACCACCTTTTTATTTTGGCAATAATGGGACTACCAGACATACATGTGGGTAGTAAAAATTGAATTTAAGATATAGAGAAAAATATGAAACCTTTAAAAGATATCAAATTTTATTTTAGTTAAAGGCTTCTAGCCACTATAGATAACCTGTGATTTTATGTCGTTGGAAACTTTGGAACTTTTAGATTGCCTTTTAAGCCCAAGCCATAGTTGCATTACTATTTTTTACTCTTGTCTCAAGCTTACAATTTTGTTGCTATTTGTTGCTTCTTTGTATGTGCTTCTACTCACTATCTTGAAAATTTTAGAGGTATATATTGTTAGTGTTTGTTTAGAAAAGTAATAAATCATTGTTGTTAGTGTTAAGAGCTTTTAGCTCAAGTGGCACCCTATATCCCTTGAAGATATGTGCCTTCCGTTACATCCAAGGTTTGATCCCTAATCCTCACATGTGTGCATCTAATAGTTTAACAATTCCTATGATTACCCAAAAAAATTAAACTAGAAATTATGTTTGTTTAAATAAAAATTTAATATGTAATTGTTAGTACATTTATATCTTTTGAAATGAAAATTTGTTACTTTTGAAATAAAAAAGATGTGTCCTTTGAAAATGTAAAATTATACCTTCTTAATTGAAAAGTTGTAACTTTTGTAAATGAAGCTTTGTATCTTTTTGAATCAATAGTTTATGTCCCTTAGATGAAAACTTTGTATTTTTCTAAATACAAAAGTTATGTTTATTGGATGAAACATTTCAACTTTTATAAATAATTCAAAGTTTCAAAATTCTCAAAGTAAACAAAACATTTTGAAACATACTTTTCTCATCTATTTATTTTTATTTTGTCTTTCAAACACTTATAACCATTACAAGTCTATTTCATAAAGAAATATAGGGAAAAAAAACTTCAATTTTATTTTTTGCAATTTTTCAACTTCTATTGCATTGTGCAAGGTTAATCCGTATATAATTTTCCTAAAGTAAACTTAATTTAAATGGGGCTGAATATTACATTAAAAAAATTGTATTTCATATCTTAAAAATTCTAACTCCTACTTCACAATTTTCCTAACATGTCTAAACTTTTTATTTCTTCACCAATTCTCTCATCTTTTTTCTCTCACATATAGCGATTGGATGGCATTTGATATCTCATCTACGATGAGAAAATTTTCTTCTCTCCAAATAGTTTATTTCATATTTCTCATCCTTTCCTATATAATAGTGAATTAGTCTTCAAATTGTTTCATGACATGGTAAAGCAAAGATTGTGACTTTCTTTATTCAAACAATTTATGTAAGTACTTTTAAAAAAAATTAATTGTGTTCTAGGTAGATTGAATTTCTTTTTATCTTGTCCTTTTCATAAATGCATATAATTTTATAATCTTAATTACATTTTACTTTTATCCAAAGTCAATCTGGGACCAATGTAAACTACAATTGATTGAAAATTTTCACTCCTAATTTAAAATGAACTTATTTGGCCACGTAGCTTACACTTAGAATCAATTTGTTTTAATTTAATTCATTTCAATTTACTTTTAAATAAACTTTTTAAATGGATTCTAATGATTAAAATAATGTTAAAATAATGATTTCAATCTATTTGCAAATTAATTATTTTTATTGAAATATGTTGAAATATTTGTAAAATTCTATCAAAAGATAATTTTGATGGTTTCATAGTAAATATATGTTAGAATGGGGATAAAATTTTTAATATTTCACATGTGTTTCATGCCATATTAAATAAATTATAGTGAAATTTCTAATAAATAGATTTCATAATATCAAATGAAATTATAAATAAAATAGAATAATTATTTAAATTTAAATTTAAATATAATTTTTAAAAAATTATTTAAAAATAAAATAAGACATAGTTATTTCAAACAGTGGAGCTTCATGTTATCTTTGTCTCAATAAAGCACGTGATAATAGGAAAGGAGTTTTAACTAAGCAAAATGACGTCATTTTGGCATCAATCTCAATCAAGTTCAATTCAAGTTGGATAAGACTAATTTGAACCACTACCATCTAAATTTTCACACCCTTAATTTAAGATGAGCTCATTTGGCTTTGTAACTTACACTTAGAATCAATTTCTTCTTTTAAATTTAATTCTTTCCAATTCAGAAGAAATAATTTCAATTTACTTTTAAATGAACTTGTTAAATGGATTCTAATGATTAAAATAATATTTTAATCCTTTAGGAAATTAATTTTTCATTGAAATATATGTAAAATTCAATTAAAAGATAATTTTGATGGTTTCATAGCAAATAAATGTTAGAATGTGGACAAAATTATTAATATTTCACATATGTTTCATGCCAAATTAAATAAATTATAGTGAAGTTTTTAATAAGATAGATTCCATAATGGACAAATGAAATTAAAATAAAAATTATAAATAAAGTAGAATAATTTTTTAAAGTTAAATTCAAATATAATTTTAAAAATGAAATAAAACATAGTTATTTCAAATCATGGAGCTTCATGATCCCTAGGATTATATGAGATAGTTGATAGTGAAATCAAATTACAAAAACTTATAAATTGCTAAATTATTATGATATTTTCCCTTGTTTATGAGTAGATATAGAATCTTGATCAATGTGTTGTTTTGCCTTAATTCAACATTATAAATTGCTTTCAAGATTATTTTAAGCATACTAAAATACATTTTTAATTTCTTAACTTTCAAATAAGTTCTATGAATTATTAATTAATTGTTTTCTAATTTTTAAAAAGTATACAATGCCCCCTCACAAGCATTCAGTTTATTGACAAAAATTCTTATATGACTCACAATGTAGCATTCTAACTAGTATAAAATAAATTTTGAAATGCAAGAAAATATGATTTTTCCATTAAAAATAAATAAATTTTGAATGCAAGAAAATATGGTTTTCTCATTAAATTTCTTTATACAAGAAAATATGGTTTTTCCATTAAAAATAAATAAAATTAAATTTCCACTAAGACCTCATTTATCAACAAATCCACCACCTAATGATCCAAATGATTTCTTATAACTCACTTAAAGCATTCCTAGCCTTACCATCCTTATAAGCTCCACAGTATTAATTTGATATCATCCCTCTCATAGAGCTTACCAACTACATAAATGGATTGTTGTTGTATCAATCTTGCTTCCTTAAGCAAATTTCTACCAATATTAAACTAATGCACCCTCTTAAAGATTTCAAAAACCATTTCACCTCTTCCTTTTACATTAGTAAAAATAATTTTATTTTAATTCTGTTAAAAAAATAACAAGCAATATTGAAAGTCAAATGCTAGTTTGCTTGCTTCTACCTAAGGAGATCCTCATTAAAATTTAATTAACACCAATTTGTCTGTGTGCACTTAAAAAAACCCAAACTAATGAGTGGATGTATTAACCTCTGCCAGTTATTAGATATCACTGGACAATCGATAACCGTATATGGTGCGATCTTAACACCTTTCCTACACTATTAACATATATTATTGTCTATCATTTCTCTAACTACTCTCTGAGCATTAGTAAGCAACTTGTTATGGATTAATAGTTACAGATATGTTTTCACTCTTTTCGGTCCCTATCACCTCCATACATCCTTCCAATTGAACACATTGTTTCTTTTTATTCCACTAGTCAATATGTTGTGTGCTAATTTAATAGAAAATTCTCTATCAGGTGTTAAGTCCCAACCAATCCTTTCTCACCATCAATACTAGTTAACACCATTACAACGTTAACTTTTAGCTAGATTTTTCTAATCCTTTTGTATAAATTAGAAGCTTACTTTTTTTCCTTAATTTCTAAAATCGTATTCTCCCTACAATCATATTTGGTTTTAACCACTTTTATCCATAAAGAATATTTTTATTTCATTAGATTGAACATTGTCATTATTAAGAAAGCCTTATTATTATCCATGTTCCTTAAACCAAGGCTTTTTTCTTGCTTTCCAATATAAATTTAATCCTAATTTACCAAATAATATTTTTTTATTAGCCTAGTAAGAGCCCTAAAGAAAATTCCAAATGAGCTCACCCATCTCTTTATGTGTGGCAATTGGTAATATAGTTGTTTGCATTAAATAAATAGGGATACAAGCAAGAATTGATTTTGACAAAGTCATCTTCCTAGCAAAAGAGAGTGTTTGAGCATTCTAAGAAGATATACATCTTTAGATCTTCTTAGTCATATCTTTAAACATGGCCTTTGATACTATTTGGTGCTAAAAAGGAACCCTAAGATATTGTCCAAGATCATCTATGAATTGAAAACCTAATTCATTATTTAATTATTACGTTCTCTTATGATTAACATTTCTAAAAAAATAAACACAAGTTTTTTTTATTACTCACTTTTTTGCCTAGATGAATAGCAAAATATGTCCAAACAACACTTTACTCTATTGATTTGATCTAAGTCTGCTTTTTTAAATAAAATTAAATTATCTATAAAGAAAAAATGAGAAATATTTAGACCCTATCTATATAATTTCACTAGTCTCCATTCTCAAGCATGAATAACATAGTTAATATAATAAGCCAATCTTTCTGTACATAAAATGATCAAGTATAAACATAATGGATCACCTTGCCTTATTCGTCTCTAAAGAGAGAAACACCTATTGTCTCCCTATTCCAAAGGATTTGCATAGAACATTCCAAAACACATGCCAAAATAAAAGAAATAATATTATCAGAAAGACGAATTTTTCTCAAAGTATCTTCTAAGAGCTTCAAATCAATCTTGTCATAAGCATTCTCCAAATTAACTTTAATAGCCCTCCAACCTTCTTTACACTTTTTCTTCTTTATAGAATGAATTATTTCCTATGATACAATAATATTATATGAACTATGCCTTTTTGAAATAAAATTGCACTAATTTAGAGAAATCAAAAACCTCAAATGAAACTGCACTAAAAAAGAGTGTTCTTTTTTACCTTTTTAGTTTATAATTTAATTTAAAAGGAGGCAAGCATAAAACCAAAGCTGATTAGAAAGTCATTTTCCATGCCACTTTACATAAACTTCTATCCGATCACTCTTTAACCTTTTTCCTTTCCTATATATATTTAGGCCTCTTATATCCCATTTCAATTGAGCCACAATTTGATATTTTCTTATCAAATTGCTTTATGGAACTCCAATTTAGTTAACCTCTTCCCCATTTCCCATCCAAAGCTAAAATATGCATTAAAATCATGTAGAACAATCCAAGGCCTAGAAATGTGAATGGCAATCCAACCAAGGTCAGCCCAAAGATTTCTTTTTCCAATCTTCCTAGGACTTACGTATGCAAAGTTACAAAAAATTCATAACTATCATTAAGAGTTTCCACAAAGCAATGAATAAATGAGTTTAAGTACTCACAAATAAATACTTAAACCTTATTTGGATTCCATATTACCTAAATGCCCTTTAAATAGCCTTATAAATTAACTCTGACCAACGCTCTAAAGCCTAATCTCTTTATTCTTTTAGCCACCTTTTCCCTGCTAACTTATGCTTTAACAATAATCATTAACTGAATATTGTGTTTCTTCATGATATCTTTCACTAAACTTAATAAGTTGTTTGGACTAGTACCTTGATAGTTCCATGAAATAAAATTCATAAAAAAAAGTTTATTAAAAAGTAGGCCTCACCTTAGAGATTATAAGAAATGGATCTAACACTTGCCATACATTTCCATCTTTTGTCTTATGTGCCAAATATATCATTTCCTCCTATTTCCTCATCATTTACTTAATAAACTTGTTGTTCAAAAGCTTGCTTTTTAAACTGTTAGAATCCTTCCCCCTATCAATTATAACTATATTAAACATGAACTTTTGGGAAGCATTAAAAAAAAGTTCAAAAGGCACTGCTAGATTTGGGGAACTAATTTATTGCTACTTTAAAGATAAACTATTTCAAGTACTCATAAATAAATACCTAGACCTTCTCTAGATTCCACATCACCCAAATGCCCCTTAAATAACCTTATGAATCATCCTTAATCGAGGCTTTAAAGTCCAATCTCTTTATTCTTCTAGTTATGTTTTCCTTACTAACCTATGATTAAACAATAGTCATTAGCTAAATATCATGTTTCTTCACCATATCCTTCACCAAACTTAATGATTCCTCTACATTAATACCTTGACAATTCCATGAAATAAAATTCATAAAAAAAATAAATTTCACTTTAAATACTATAAGAAGCACTTCTAACATTTTCCATAAATTTCCTATCTTTTGCTTTATGAACTAAATAAAGTCTTTCCTCTTTTTTCCTCATGATTTGTTTAATAAGCCTTTTGTTATAAAGCTTGCTTTTAAACTACCAAAATCCTTCCTCTCATTAACCATAGCTATATTAGACATGGACTCTTAGGAAGCATTAAGATAAGGTTCAAAAGGTAACATTGGATTTAGGGAGCTTATTTATTACTTCTTTAAGAATATGCCTTTCCTCATGCTAATGACTTCAAGGTTAAGACTTACATGAGTTTTGTTAGCTAGAGATACATTATCTTTAGTATCGGAACTTCCTTCTAGCAATATATGGTTTTATTGCTTCTTCTCTTTCTTTTAATGCAAATTCTCAGCACCACAAGCTATGCTATTAGAGCTTGAAGACCTTCTTTATTTCCCACTATCATCTTGATAGCACATGCCTCATTCACTTTGATGTTATCCATTAGTCTTTATTTTATTTACTACAATATGCTTATCTTGCCTAATATCGGTATCCTCTAAGTTAAATCTTTACTCTATCATTAAACTATCTTTATTGCTTCTTTTTTTACCCTCCTTATCATTAAAAGTTACTATAGCCTAAAAGCATGACTTGTTGTGTATATTTTTCATTGTCTTTGGCTCCAAAACCTTGCCTTTCAAATTCACTTCTCTACCCATATCCTTATTTTTTCACCTTGGCATAGATCTTTTGTTCTTTTATACAATCATCCAAGGCCAAAATTATCTTCCTTAGCCTAAATTCTATTCTTTTATCCATAATTCTTTACCATAGAGGTTTCCTCCACTTTTACACCATTTATATCTTATTCCACATTAAGTGACCTTAGGTATATTTCTTTTTTTATGCCATATTTTCCATAATAGAAGAAGATAAAGTGAAGGCTTTTGTACTCTACACAATAACTTTTATTCAATAACATAAATTTGGATTAGAACTTCTTGCAAAGATCTATTTCAACACATATACAGGCAAAGTTTGCCCATTCAACTAGATCTCCATCTTCATTCTCCTTCCTCATTAGTTTATTCCCATCCATTTTAATCATATGGCTAATTCTATTAGCTATCTCTGCAAGAAATATTAGTTATAGAATTCAATTAGGAGACTAAGTACTCAAGCTTTTATAGTTATTTTTTGGAAATCATTCTCATAGGGATTAAAATTTTCTCTCTATCTTTTAATGATTAAATAATGATATGCAATCAACCGCAAACCTTCTTGAATCACATGATTGTAATTTTCATATCAAAAAACTAGATGAGATAGTAATCATTGTCCATATCTATAAATTTGAAGGCTCTATATAACACTTATATCTTTTGTAGTCTTGTATTGAGGAACCTCATACCTAACCTCTTCCCTAATAATTTGACAATAAAAGACATCTTCCATGTTTAACAAAACTTTTTCCTTTCCTTTCTAAAGATATAGATGATAGAGCATGCAGGATCATCTACCTTAACCTTTCTAACTTTGATCACATCAGTCTCATCTCCTTTATCTTCTTCGACATCCATCTTTACATCAATCTCCTTTTTATTATTCCTCTAGCTTTGTTCACTATTAAAGCTTAACAGCTTATCCTAGTAAGAGATAACCTACCTCTTCTTTGTTATTCCTAGTTTAATATGCATAATGTAGACCCATGCTACATTGTTGTTGTGTCATTCAATATTACGATCCATATTCTCTTTCTCTCCTTCCTTATTCTTATCTAATATAAAATCATCCATCAAAGCCTCCACACAATCATCCCCTTTCATACTTTTTTTTACTACATGGCATCAAGTCCTCCTCTTCAATAGAAGGCTCCCACATACTAGTATCTAGCATTAAGAAACTCTAATGGACTACAATATGTGATTTTGACTATGTATACTATATTATCTTTCAATATGTTTTGATACTTTATCAAACATCCAATTTATTTTATGTAAGTTATAATATTAGGTTAAAAACTATCAATACATTTTAGCCTTGAAAGTAAATTGATAGTTTCACAAGTCTATGATCCTACTGGCTTCAACAAGTTTCCTACTTCACTTTACAAGTCCATAGAGTAATTTTCCTTTCAATGCCTCTTCCCCTTTTAGTAAGCTTAAAACTTAACTCATGTTTGACTTGAATTTGAGAAGATTTAATTAAATAAAAATAACTATATATTTTTAAAAAAAATTATGTTATTTAATATGGTTATAAATATAATTATATTATTACATTTAAAATTATAAAAATAAATCACAATTTTAACTAAATGTATTATATTATATTCATAAATAAATAATAAAAAACAAATAAATAATAAAAAACATAATCAAATTATACATAAACTAAATGATCCAAGTAAAAAAAATATTTTACATGACTCACTTAATTAAACCAATTAATTTTTTTTGTTTGAATTCAATAAACAAATTAAGAATCAAATCCAATCGAGCAATTTTTGAGTTGAATTCATGTCACCTAATAATATCTAGATTTATCATAAAATTAAAAATGTTATAGCTATTTAAAATTAAATTTTAAATTTTTATATTTATTAAATTAAATTTTATAAATTAATTTTACTATTTTATATTTCATGACAATATTTAATTTGTATTCAAAATTAAAATTTTATTTTTAATATATATAATATTATTATCATAATATGCATACCAAATTTGAAGGTACACCTTTATTCGTTAGTGATACGTCCCAAGCACTACACTCTCCGTAGGGTGCAGAGGAATGCGAAGTAAAATTAAAATGGAGGCACATGCCAATGGCGAAAAGTCTCCTCTTTGTTTTGTTAAGTACAGACTTTTTCCGTTTTTACCAAAAAAAAAGTACAGACTTTTTCGGATTAAAACAACAAAAAGCCCCAGGAACTCTGCCAACTTTTGTGTCTACCCTCGGTAACACGATGGTTTAGTTTATGGTGAGTTCTTCCATGCTTTCTTAAAAATCCAAGGCATGGATACCTGCTTTAGAAGATCAGATATAAATATGTGGCAAAAATTTACTTATCGTATAAGTGCATTCATTCTTTTTTAAAGGGAAATAATATTTACGAAATAGCCCCGAAACTTTTTTAATTGATTGGATTTGTGATAATCCAAAAGAAAATAGATGGATTGGCCAAAATTATTAGACATGTAGATTTTTAATTTAGTTTATGGTGAGGTCTTCCATGCTTTGGTAAAAATCCAAGGCATGGATACTTGTTTTAGAAGACGAATAAGATATAAATATGTGGCAAAAATTTACTTATTGTATAAGTGCATTCATTCTTTTTTAAGGGAAATAATATTTACAAAATAGCCCTAAAACTTTTTTAATTGATTGGATTTGTGATAATCCAAAAAGAAAATAGATGTATTGGCCAAAATTATTAGACATGTAGAATTTTAATTTATTGTAAAATGATCCAATTATTTACTTTATAAAAAATTAGTATTCATGCCTAAAAATATAACAAAATCTATGTTAATTTAAAATTTTTTCTGTTGTTAGATAATAATTATGATAATCATATATTTTTATGTGATTTTCATTATATATTTTTAATTTTTATATCTTTATATTTCACAATAATTTTATTACTAAAAGTTACAAAATTTTTATGTTGTAATTTCAACTAATGAAATTGTATTTTTTTTTTTTTTGCATTTCTAACATACAAATTTCAGATAAAATATAATTTTCTTAAAAATTAAAAAAAGCATAAGAATTTTGTTGGGAATTATAGATTTATTGAAGCATGTTAAATAAGGAGAGTGCCCGGGAATTGGTTCAGCAATTCCCATGCTAACCGTGCACATTGGGGCTCAAGTGCCCCCACTACAGAAATATTAAAGGTTGAGTAACATGGTCTGTTTGCCTTTTTTTTTTTCTTGCAAATTATTAGTGTTTAGCTAAATATATAATTTAAATTTGAATGGTTTTAGTCATGTGTATTTTTTCTTATGTGCATTGATTAATAATTTTATGGAATATTAAATATAATGAATATTTTTCTTAATTAGTTCTATTTCCTTGCCTCATCTGTATTTTTTGTTTTACCCAGAAACAAATGACCTTTGAGAAAATGGTTTAATGTAAAATAAATGTCACTTAGGTATGTAAACAGAATACTTCCATTCTTATATTATTTAATTTTGGCTAAAAGTCTATTTAAATTGCTATAAATTTGAATTTTTATTAAAATAGATTTTTTATCAATTTTATCTCTAATTAAAATTTTATATCAATTTAATTCCTATAAAATTAAAAATATTTAAATTTTAATTATTCTATATATGACATAGAACACTAAATTACTATAAGAAAAAAATTAAAATTTTAGCATTTTTAATTTTATAGGAATCAAAATTGATACAAATTTTTATAGTATTAGTCATGATCTTATGTGGGGTATAAAATAAAATATTTTAAATCTTAATTTTAAATATTTTATAGTATAAAATATTATACATTGACAATAAATCATAGTTAAACTCTCCATAAGTAATGATTTTTCAATTATAACATATAAATTTGAGTTTAAATTTAATTTGGTATAACATTTTGTATACTATTAGTGAATAAAAAGATAGTGCATAATCAAAAAAATATTATTTTATAACTATATTTTATAAAAATACTTTTCATAGAAATAAACAATCTCAATTATAATATCAAAGTATCTTCTTTATTAAAATACAACAGATATAACAATTTACCAAAGAATAATAATAATAATAATAATAATGTCACACTAGGATTAAAAATAAGAAAATATTTGCTAACTTCCCACAGAGTTCAATGATTTTGCCCTAGGTGAAAATTTTAAGTGTAAATGAAACGAACATCATCTTTAGGTCTTCCAACAACATCAAGTAATATTTTATTTTTTTGATAGAAAGTTTATCATTTGAAAAAAAAAATTATTTTAAGAAATTTGTTTGGAAATCTAAATGAACCAAAAAAATATAATTGTGATTAAATGCACATTAATTAAATTTTTCTGAAAAAAACCCTCCATTATTATGTTAAATGATTTTATTTTTATTTATTTTCATTAACAATATTTCTTAATATCATTAATCTAGTTGTTAAAAATTATTATGTAAACATTTTTTGTTAAAAAGGAACATATATACTAAGGGGCCGTTTGATTCAAACTAAGGAAAGGAAATAAAATCAAGAAAGGAAATTAGGGGAAAAAGAAAGAAATGACTCCTAATTATCCAATTTGTTTAGTTTAAATAAGAAAGGGAATCAAATATTTTTAATTTATTTTATTAATAATTATTACACTAAAAATAATTTATTTATAATTATTACTAAAATAATTATTATAATTATATTCTTATTATTTTTATTTTATTTACTAATATAATAATTTTTATAATTATTTAATATTAATTATTAATATCTTATTAATATTATTTTTATTATTATTCAATTTATTTCAATTATTATTAATATCTTAACAATAATTAATATTATCATAATAATATTAATAATATTAAAAATAATTATTAATAATATGATAATATTATTAATTTAATTAAATAATATTATAATATTTATTATTTATTTAATATTTAAAAATATTATTTATTTATTAAGTAAATATTATATAATATTATTAATATATAATAATTATTATCTATTTATTATTTAAATATTATTTAATTATATTATAATTACTATTAAAAATAAAATTATTATTTATTTTTTATCAATATTTTATTAATTTTATTATTTCTAATATTTATTATTATTTTATTAACATTATTAATTATTAATAAATTAAAAATATTATAATATTAAAAATACTAATTATTAAAAATATTCTAATGTTATTAATATAATTAAATAATATTATAATATTTATCATTTATTTAATATTTAAGAATATTATTTATTTAATAAATAAATATTAATAATATTATTAATATATAATTATTATTTATTTATTAATTAAGTATTATTTAATTATATTATATTTATCATTAAAAATAAATTTATTATTAATTATTAATTATTAATATTTTATTAATATTATTATTTCTAATATTTATTATTATTTTATTAATATTATTAATTATTAATAACTTAGAAATATTATAATATTCAAAATAATAATTATTAAAAATATTATAATATTATTAATATAATTAAATAATATTATAATATTTATTATTTATTTAATATTTAAAAATATTATTTATTTATTAAATAAATATTAATAATATTATTAATATATAATTATTATTTATTTATTATTTAATTATATTATAATTATATTTATTATTTATTATTATTTAATTATTATTATTTTGTCAATATTATTAAATATTTTATTATATTTATTGTATTAATTATCATATTTAAGATGGAGAAAGGGAATGAGATTCCCTAAGCGAGGGGGGGAATCACCATTCTCTTAATTAGAATAGTCCCATTAAGAAAAAATAGTAAAAGGATATAAATTTTTTCTGAACCAAACAAAAATAAAAGGAATGAAATCTTGCAATTCTCTTTCCCTTTTCTAATTACCCTCAACCAAATGGCTTCAAAAATTTATAAAAATAAAAATATTATAATATAATAAAAAAGTGTTATTACCAAAAAGATTATAAATCAAATATAATATTAAGTCTTAAATAGTGGGACAATATTAAAAAATTGACGATCCATTTACTATATTATTAACTCACTAATT
The DNA here is from genome assembly GCA_020226215.1 of Sindora glabra. Lineage (NCBI taxonomy): Eukaryota > Viridiplantae > Streptophyta > Magnoliopsida > Fabales > Fabaceae > Sindora > Sindora glabra. The sequence continues at coordinate 23,576,583 of CM035231.1, read as the reverse complement.
AAGGATGGCCATTAATTATATATTATATACAATTTGATGATTATATTTCAACATAAAATTAAGACATCCATACTTTGAATTCTCACTTCAGGCATGGTAGAATTGGCCTTGGTTTATTGATATTGACTTCAACCTACGACATCAATCCTTGTCCACCTAAATCAAGAAATACAAAATTATAGATATGTTTGGATGTATTTTTTATTTTTAAAAAACATTTTTGAATTTAAATAAATAATATTTAGTAACATAGATAAATACAAATTTTATTTAATTATTAAATTATTATCAAGAAATAATAAATTCAAAAAAATTTAAAATTTATTCCCTTTTTTAAATAAGAATTTTAAAAATGATTTTTGAAAATAATTTATTAAATAAAAAATTTTATTCTTTAAAATTAAAGATAAAAATTATTTTTAAAAATAATAAACAAACTCCAAATATTTATCTGTGTGTGTCGTGTCAAAGAAAGATAATGTGAAATTGTAATTTTCTATAAAGCATAGAGACAGTGAAGAAAATAGGAGTAACGGAGGGCGCAGCGAGGAGGAAAAAGTGAAGTCACTCGCATGGCCAAAGGAAAAAAAAAAGGAGGAAAGTTGGTGAATTCTAATTTAAAAGTTGGTTATTATGTGCTACAATTAGGCTTTAAATGTATACCTTTTATCATCTAGCTTAAAATAATGTATTTTAATTCTAAATATTTAATAAATATAATGATCATCTTTTTATTTGATTTTCAATAACATCTATCTATTTCTATCGATTCATGTTCAATTTTTAAATATCGTTTTATTATTTTTTAAATAAATTGCATTTAATAAAATTTATAAGATAATGTACTCTAAAATTAAATTTTTTATACATAACTTATTAATTTTATTCATAATTTTCAATTCCTAATTAAATATTTTCTTTGTGTTCATGTAAGAGTCATTTCTAACTAATTTAAAATATCGTTGCGTGGATATGATCTTGTAACATTAAAAAAATTGACAGAAATAAATAGGAGGATTAAAATGTGTATCAATTAGATATTTAGATTTAGATGAACCAAAATTAGTTATTTAAAATTAAGGAATTAAAATTGCATAATTAATATTTTAGAAAAATAAAAATTGCATTTGAACCTTTCAATTATAATAACGCTTCCTTGTTTCATGAAATAAAAGAAAGTCAATTAACAGGATTTGCAATTTCTAATATTTTAAAAATTAAAAATTCAAATTTTTAATGCATGATGAATTTTATAAATCTAATAAATAAATAGTAATATATTGCACAAGGTTAAAGATAAATATTATAATCGAAGTATTTAAGTATTTAAAAAAAAAACCCAAAATTTTCATTTTAAACAGATCGACGTACACTCATTTCTTTGGATTTTTTTTTTGGTTTAATGAAAGATAATTCTCACTTTCATCCGCTAATCGAACTAAGAAGTAGTCCCCCCCCCCCCCCCCAAAAAAAAAAAATATATATATATATATCAAGACTTCGGGAACTCCTTTTCTCCATCTGCAAAGTTCCATTTACCAGAAATCATCATCTCTTTTAACTCCAAGAGCTGAAATATACAGAAAAAATGCTCCAGCAAAAAGAATTTTGCCACCTCAAAGTCCATCTTCTACCCTTAATCTTCTGCACAAAAAGATCAAATTTTCTTTATTTTGCAAATTGACAGCTTTAGAGTTTGCTGTTAGATTGAATATTAATTGAGGAATAGAGAAATGACACTTTTTTCTCTATTGCTATATGATGAAAAAAAAAAAAACATACCTTCTGGTTTCTTCACTAAACTCCTAGCAAATAGCAAGCATATAACAAAAAATGCCACACCAGCCAAGCCTCCTAATATTATAGCCACAGTTTTGCCTGTATTTTTCCCTGTCGTTGCATCAATTGCCCAGAGAAACTTCAATTTAAAATATAAGAAATAAAGAAAAAATTGAAACTTCTTGAGTGCACAAAATCTTATTCTACTTCCTGTTTAGATTTCTGAGTCCTACCTGAAGGAGATGAAGAGGAAAAAGAAGATGCTGCAGATGAAGATGATCTCCTTGGAACCCCATTTGCGAAATAATTATAACTAATGAAGCATTTATCTAAATAGATTTGGCCAGAGCTAGACCTCCCACATTCAACTTCAGCTCTCTGAACAGCATTTTTCACACATTCTCCACAATCTGAATCCCCAACATCACCCTCACATTGCCCCAACACATGCACAGATTGATAGCTTGTTGTGTAGAATCCGTGGCCACTAATAGCCCCATTTTCCATCATTGAGAAAGCTGTGTCTCTTCCCTCTTCAAACCCAGTTCCAGCCACATTATTGGACCCACAAGCCTTGTGCAGCATTTGCATTCCTGAGATTTGAGAAAACCCAGAAACCTCATAAAGCATATAGCACCCTAGAGTTTGAACTCTTGCAGCCATGGTTTTCCCACAAAGTTTGTCAGAAAGAACTGGCAGTCTGCTCACACAGTTGTAGCAATCAGAGTTGGTAAGATCCCCTCTGCATTGAAACAAGCCAGTTACGCTGGTTTGGCCATTACCTGATGTGGTCTTAAAAAACTTGGCTTTTGTGGATTGAGAAACCAAGGACCCAAATAGGGCTGAAAGAGCTTGTGAATATGCCCCATTGGGATCTGAAAATGTATCCTTTGAGCAGCCCTTGTAAATCAAAGTGGTATAATCAAAAGCAAATTCTGCAAGATGGAATGGCTCAAGATTTGTAGAGAAAACCAGGAATAAAAGAAGAAAGAGGGGTTTTCTAAGAAGATCCATATTGGAATTTGGTGTGTTGAGAAATCAAATCATAGGTATCCTTGGGCAAAAAGTTTTAAACTTGGGGGCCTTTTGGTTTCGAGTGATTTCAGAGAGAGTCCTTGATCAGAGGCAAAAGCATATAAACGGCTATGGATGATGCTTCAATTAATCTGCTTGCTTTTTTGCTGAATCAGGAGCTAAAAGAAAAACAGGGTCAGTGACTGAGTGGCAATCTCTTTATGGTTTGGCTTTGCTTTTGTGCTCCCTTGGATTTACTTTTCTTTGCAGATTAGCCTGCCTCAGTAGATGTGCAGATAGGAGAGCGCTACTGCTGCCATCTATGATCTACTATCTCCATATATCTGTAACAATGCACAGATGTTAGGGGCTCAAGATCGTGGAGACATGGGAGAGTAATTTTGTAAGAACACCATTTATTTACATAAATTTGGATTAATATTTTAATTTTTCTAAAATTTTATATTAATTTTTTAAAATATTATTTAAAAATAATTAATAATTAAATTTAATAAATAATTTTATAATATAAATTTTATTTAAATGAATTAATTTCCTTCGATACCTTTAATATATAAGTTAATTTGAACATGATTACAGGCAACTGTATTCACGCTTTTTATTCCCAACACACTTTCTCATAAATTAATTGAATTAATTGTAAATTATACTTAGCTCCTCTCATGTTCAATTGTTTATATATATATATATATATATATATATATATATATATATATATATACACCTTCTGTTTTATTTTTAGTTTATACTTATGTGTTCTACATTTTTAACTTTTAAAAAATAAAAAAGTAAATATATATTTTTAAAAATAAAAGGAATATAAATATAATTAAATTAAATTAAAAAAAAGTAATATTTGCCCCATAAACAAAAGTAAGTTTCACTCCGAATCTTATACCTTCCGCTGTAAAGTGGGAAACCACGTTGAACTTAAATATGAATTGAGGTTTGTTTATTTTTCTGAAAGATATTTTTAATAAAAGTTCTCATTTTATTATGTATAAATTAAAAAGTCATATATTTTGATATTTTGTGAGAAAAATAATATTAAAAATATGATAATAAAAAATAATTTCCTATTTAATAAAAGGAAGTTATCTTCTATTTATTTTTTACATTAAATGCATAAATTATTTTTTATTATTTTAATATTTTATAATTATATTTTATTAAATATATTTTCTGACCAAACGAACTTAGATATTTTTTATATATATCTCACTCTCTCCGAGATAAGTAATGAATGTACATTTGTTGCCAATAAGGAGGGAAAAAATTTTAATATGCCATAAATGTAATAATGCACAGTGTATAATTAAATTTAATTACATATTAAATTTATTATTTTAAAATCAGATTTTATATATCATATAAAAATACATGAATAATTAAATTTAATAATATATTAATACATTACTATATTAATAATATTCTAAAATCACTTCCTCCTTCTGATATAAAGAATGGTGAGAAGTGTAAAAAGAAAGCTATACTGAAAATAGTTAGGTGTATTTTTAATGTTTGAAGAGAATGAGAACAAAAGTGCTCAGTTTAAAAAATGGTTGAAAGGTAGCGCATGAAGAGGAGGTTTTTGGAGGGCATGTCGAGACGGGAATCTGACTTTTTGGGAGAGAGGGATTTCCAGTTTGACTGACGTACGTAACGCTCCTCCACCATATTTTTTTAAAGGAAAATGTGCATAAATTTATTGTTGTTAGTAAATTACTTCATTAACGTTCCGCCCAAAAACAATTATTTCATTGACACACAAATTGTGAATTCAAACTCATGTCATGCAATTAAAAAATAACGGTTATAATTCGATATGTATTACTCTTTTTGTTACTTTTTATCCATCACATTTAAAAAAAAAACTGTTAATTTTTATTTATCATTTTAAAATTTTAATAAAGTATATATTTTTTAATTTTATCCTTTTTTAATAAATATTTCATTATTTTACACTCTCAATTCATTTGTGTTTATTCCATCATATTTTTTTTTATTTTCAACTTATTGAACTTTGTACATAGATGATACTTTTAAAAAATTCATTAAAAATAAATAAATTAAATTATTTTTTAATATCTATGAAATATGTTAACTGTAATAAATAAATAAAAATAGAGAGAGTAAAAAAAAGAAATAAAAGTAGAACTCCTTCTGATTATTTATGATAGGAAAATATTTAAATTACCCTTTTGGTGGTTCAATATTACGTCCTTCAATTTTGAAAATCCGGAAATTAATCTATTAAATTTTACAAAACTTGAAATTAATGTCCATCATTCATTTAATCAACTGTTTTATCAAATAGTATGTTTTTATAAAGTTTTTAAATGATAATCAAAATATTATAATATGTTAATTTTTTTTATTTTTATATGTAATTTTTATGTTATATAATTAATAAAAATTAAATTATATATAAAAATTTTAATTAAATATTTGTATATAGGGTGTGAAATTACTATTCAAAAATAATAAAATAAATTAATATTTTACAATTTTTTTATTCTTGGTTAAAAACTTCATAAAAAATTATATCATTTGATAAAATAATTAATTAAGTAGAAAATGAATATAATTTTCAAGTTTTATATAATTGAAAATTGAAAAGGATAATTTCTAAGTTTCTAGAATTGAATGCTATAAAATCTAACCACCCAAAATCAAAGGAGTAATTTGCATCTTCCCTTTGTGATATGCACATAATCCCCCAAATTATGAAAATGTATAAATACTCCCTTTAAACTTGATAAGTTATTTATTTAATCCCTTTTCGTTATTAAATTTAATGAAGTAAGTTACTACCATATTGCACGGTAAAATATGTTTCTATCTTTCAAATTCATCATATTTGAACTTTGAAAATTTAGTCCAACACATTTTCATCTTCAAATTTTGCTATTTTTTTATGTTTAAGATTCAATTCTTTAAGTTGAAGATGCCTTTGTCATTACCAATACCAAATTTTTCATTGCATTTGATCTCTTGGAAGATGAATATCTATTTTATAATATTTAGTCATATTAACAGCAAATAGGTGTTTTTTTTTTAGTTTAGTAAGAGGGGTTAGGTGCACAATTTATAAAGTTTAGGTAAATCATTTACACATTTCTATAGTTTAGGAGTTTATATGCATATTACAAATAATTGAAAGGAGTTTTGTGTAATTTACCCTTAAAAAGGTTTGTAAGTTTGTCAACATCTTTAGTTTAAGTGGCATTTAATGATCATTAAAAAAAAATTATCTTCTTACTTGTAAGACTATAAAGGTATTTATAGGAGAGCCCTCAACTCTTGAATACCACTAGTCACAGTAAGCTATGTTCAATTCTTGAGCAATTATCCTTATCCAAATTTCATACCCATATTCATAGCCATAATTTTTATTAAGGACAATAAAATAAAACATAAATTTCATTTAGGAAATTAAATCAAAACATAAATTTCATTAAGGATATTAAAACCATTTATGATATGAATAAAAATTCCTCTTTCATTAAGGATATTAAAACCATTTATGATATGAATAAAAATTCCTCTTGAATTTTTATCATTAAGTGAATTAAAATTTTTTTTAAATTAATCCATACCATTACTTAAATTAATTCTTTTAAGATAAATAATTAATTCTTTCAAACTATTATAATTTTTACATTATTTTGGTTAATATAAAAGAAGGCCTCATTTTATTATATAGCTTTAAGAGACTATATGTATTGAGCTACTTTACATATGAAAAATAAAAAAATAAGAAATAAAAAGGAATTAGTAATGTTTCAGTTTTATAAATTATTTGTTTGCAATTTGCTAAGGTTTGTTGTGGATGGCTAAACAACACCACTCATGTTGAACTCTTCTATAAAGGAAATTGACCTTTTAAAGAGAAGTACAAGGACGATTAAATAATACGAAGGTTCTTTTATTAAAGAAAGGAAAGGACTTGTGATTTATGATAATGATGATTTAAATGATCACATGATAAGGAAGGAAGACAAAGAAAAATAGTACAAGGAAATCTTAATAGGTGGAAATGGGTTAGATTCTAAGGATAAAAAGATGAATGTTGTAAGAGAATAGGATGATGAAGATCTTAGTGGGTTTGAGATTAAGGAAAATCTAAATGGTGATCATCTCTACTTAATTTTCTTATTTTTCAAAAGAAATAGGAGAGGATGAATAAACCATAAAGGAAAACTTTAATAATTAAGCTATTGGGAAAGAAGATTGGCTATTGAATGTTAGAATTGAAATTACATCAACTACAGGTTAGGGATAGTATTCTGGAAATTATTGACTTATTTGATGACTATTAACTAGTGAAATTCACAACCTTCACAGACTATGAATATGCTTTCATAAAAGGTCTCTGTTCTATTACCTGACAATACAATCATAGGGTCTTGATTTTAACCTTGTAGAAGTAATTATTGAGAAAATTGTGGTTTGGATATATATATTATTGATTTGCCTATCCATTTCTTTGATAAGAAGTTTCTCATTTTCTTTAGGAATAAGGTAGGTAAAACTTTGAAGGTTGATTCTATGATAATGAACTAGATAAGGGGAAAATATGCATGTATTTATGTGAAAATAGACTTTTTTAAGGAGTTATTATATAAATGTACAATCTAGAAGAAAAGATATTTCACATAATGTGAAAGTCTACACATGATATGTTTTAACTATGGGAAATATGGTCATTATACTGAGCATTATCTAGATATAACAAAAAAGGAAAAGGAAGCTAGAAAGGAGAATCTAGTAAGTGAAATTCATCAAGGAAAGCATCTAGGTTGTGGGAAATAAACTAAAATAAGAAGGATGGATGATTGTCTAGAAAAATAAGAGTTGGCATAGAAAAATCGAAACCAAGACTTCTAAAGTAGGTTTAGGAGTGAAAAATACCAGACACAATAAAATGAGGTCTAGGTTTGATGTGTCTAATAATTTAATTTTTGAAAGGGATTATGTTGATGGGAAGGAACAAAAAAATATGGATAGGTTAGATGATGCTATGTTGATAAGCCCTAGAGTTAAAGCATATGAACAGTACTATAATGGTGCCAACAATTCAAGAATAAATAAATAAGCTACTAGTGCCCAAAATTCTAGCATTATTATAAAGGACACATAAACATCAAATGCAACTAGGTTGTTAAAAAAATAAACTTTAAGTGTGTTGCCATATATATGTAGTCTTGAGTTAGTTAACATGGAGAAAAAATAGGGTTGTTCTTACAAAAGCTAACACTTGGGCTTAAGTGTGTCAAGTGTCCAAAATATAACTAACAAAAGAAACCTTAATAGTTCAAAGACAAGTGATAGGCTTTTTAATAAAGAAAAATATTCCCTTAGAGATAGACATGTACATACTAGATAAGACATATCCAAATATTAGATTTAATTATGATCCTACTATAGAGATGTTAGCCAATCAATGGTGTCAATAAGCATCCTAATTAACAATTGCATGCTATAGACCTTGCTTGATTTTTGTTTTAAGGGTGCAATCACTCTATCTCGTAATTTTTCCATGATTAAAAAAATAACTCTATAGAATTGTTAAGGTATGGGCAAGAAAGATTTTATATCTAGAAATAATACATTGTTAGATGGTAAATTTTCAAAAGTGCTAGTTTAAGTTGAAACCAAGATCACTAGTTCTAGTCCTGGGAAAATTTTTACTGAGCTAAGTTTTAATAAGTTGTCAAAAAGTGATGCTAATCTAAATCTTCAAATGAAGGAAAGGATTTTCAAAGATATGTTAGATGTATATCACTGTATTTGGCTCCTTATTTGGTTTTAGGGGATTTCAATGATATTCAAGATCCTTTAAAGGAAAAAAAATGGTGCTCCTTTCAATTGGCATTAAACTATTAAATTTAATAATCATATTAACAAATGTAATTTGTTAAAAGTTGAAATGTAGGGAAGGAGATTCATTTAGAAAGGTACAAAGCTTTCTAATTAGCCATAGTTATTTGAGAAATTTGATTAAGTTTTAAGCTTAGTGGAATAAAGAATTAAGTTCAATAAGGCATTTGTTAAAATCCTTCCTATAATTGAACTTGATCATTATTTTATTTGGCTTCATTTGTATAGCACAATAGGTGATAATATTGATCACCTTTTTAAATTTGATTTCAAATTTGAATCTACATGGTTTACTCATAATAATTTTATGCCTTTTCTAGAAAATGAATAGAAAAGTAATTCTAATATTCTTGATGCTTTATAATCTTTAGTTTTGACTGTTAAAATTTGGAATAAGTAGGTTTTCTATCATATTCGGAAAAGGGAAAAGAGGTTGTTAGTTAGAATAACAAGATTCAATTCTTTTAAGAATTGAATTTTATTTTTTTTATAGAACATGGAGCATGACCTCCAGGAGGAATTGGCCTAAACTCTTTTTCATGAAGAAGTTCTCTAGCATCAAAAAGTTTAAATAACATGGTTGAATTAATGTGATAGAAATACAAAGTATTATCATTATAAAATTATTATTCATCAAAATAGGAATAAAATCAAGACATTTCAAAATCAAGATGGTCATTAAGTGGAGGATAAAAAGTTCAAATGTAGTTTCTATAAAAATCTTTTTAAGTAGGATCTCTTTGATCGCCTGTCTTTTCAAATGATAATATCTTACCTTTGTTTATTAAAAGATCAAAATTTTACTCCAATGCAAGATATTAAGTTCAAGGAAGTTAGAAGATTCCTCTTTTCTATTAGAGAAATGAAGGCTTTAAGAGATGATGTCTTCCCAACCATTTTTTATCAAACAAATTGGCAAGTAGTGGGAGAAGAAATGCATAGATTTGTAAAGGAAGCCTTTCAAGGAGAGGATCTATATGAGGTTAATAAAAACACTTATTTATCTCATCCCTAAAATTAATAAATTATGTCACAATTTTGTCTTATTTTGCTTTGTAACATGGTGTATAAATGTATCATAGAAGTTATTGCTAATTATTTCAATAGAATGCTTCAATAGTTAAGGATAATATAATTATTGCTTAGAAAATGTTTCATTTTATAAGAAAGATACAAGGTAAAGATGGATTTTTTTCTCTAAAATTAGATCTTGAAAAAGGCTTATGATCATTTAAATTAGAACTTTATCAGTTTATTATTTGTTTTCATCTATGCATAGAAAACAATCACAAACTTAATTTTTGGATTTTTAGCTTTAAGCACCAAATCTCTAGGTGATATATTCATCTATGCATAGCTCAAGTTTTCTATTTCATATCACAATTCATAAAAAGTCTTGATCATCTAATTTACACAATATCATTACCATCGCATATGTAACTCATTTCGAGTAGTCATCAAACTTTCAAGTAGCCAACAGCACTTAATTACAAACAAATTATCATAATCATATCAAATAAAAGTATTGAAATAATTGGATACCAATATCACAACACAATACATAACAATTCATAATAAATATACATGTATCCATATTTTAACTCTTAAGTAAACCTTATAACTTTCACAACCTTTCCATCCTTATCTTTCTAGGGCTTGCCTTATATCCTTTATAAGCTTTTTACTAATAAGTTTCCATATGGTATTCACAACATTACCTACATCACATTTCTTAATTTTAATTCCACTTATGGCATAGTTCATAATATGATTTATATGCTGAAGCTTAAGCTCTATGCAACACAATCTCAATTTATTCATAAATAAAATGAATAAATTATAATTACAAGTCATTCTCATTTAGCCAACAATAAATAATAATGTCATCATGCTCTCTTATATGGTCACAACATTCACTTAATATATATACACATTCATAATTTATTATTCCATTGAAGATAAATACCACCAAGCAATACTAACTAACAATGGTACCTTGCCTTCATCTCAAGATTTCAAAATAGAAATAATAACATCTTATGAGATAACCATATTAATAAACTAATTTTCTCAATGATAAATTAATCATATAATAATCATAATTATTGAGATTAAAGCTCTTTAATTATAAATAAATTCAATCCTTATGTGAATGTATTTGTGATCCATAAAGTTAATAAGGAAATTATAAATTATAAAATATAATATTCAATCAATATAAGTAATATACATATAAATTTTGGGGTAAGATATATCCTCACCTAGGAATACCCATTCACTTAGAGGATTCTTAAATATTTCGCTTTCATTTTTCCTTTCTTGCTACACCACAATTTATAACAATAACTTATGAATATATGGTTACCATATATTTTCTTCTTGTACATTACAAATCTAAATTCAAATCATGATATAATAGCACTCAATATTATTTGCTTCTTATATTTCCTAATATTAACTTTAAATTAAAATATGCCATTATTTAGGGATTTCCAAATTAGAATTATACAAATAGAAACATTAGAGTTTGAAGCTCTAAAAAAGTTCATTTTATATCATTTAATCATCTTAAATTATTACTTTCTTTATTTTCAAATTTATCATTGAAAATCAAATATTCTCATAAATGATGAGTTTTTTTAATCAAAGTATAAAACGATCAAGATATTAGAATCTTAAGCTCTAAAGAGGCTTTACTTACATGTATGAAGTTATACACTTATTTCTTTATATTTTAACTCTTCTTTAAAGAATAAGAAAATCACATTTATTGGGAATTTTCTAAATCAAAATCCAAATATTATAAATATTAGATTTTGATGATATAAATATACTATAAGTGTACTAATTTAACACCTTTAAGCATAAAATCCTTATTTTATTAATGTTATATCAAATATCCAAAATAACATGATAAAATGGGGTCTTTTTAAAATAATCTCAAATTAATTTAAGTATTAAAACATAGTACCATAGAAATACTCTAATCATATCATACTAGCATTCATAATATAAAATTTTATTTTCAAGAGCTATCATCATGTATTTAAAATTAATTACAACATGTTTTTTCTAGAATATATAGCCACTACTGAAAATATTATAATATAATACTTTAAAATGATCCTACTCATGTAATTTGAATATTTTATAGCATATATGTATTCATTTTCATGAGTATCATCATATGTTTTCAAACATGCACACATGGATTTTTTTTAATTAGATTAGGTTATCACAAATCTTAGGAGATTTTTATATAAAACTACTTATCTTTGCTGAGGAAAATCACCAATGAGTCACCATCATAAAAAAGGTGCAAAGATTGCCAAAAAAACATAAGAAATCCAAAAGCTTCACTACTACTTGCAGTTCTTCCTCACACTTACTACTTGTAATGGTCGAAAGCAAAAGATAAGGACCAAAAAACCCATTAGAAGCTTGCTAGAAAGGTTCCTCATAAAGCTTGCTGTCATCTTGAGCTGCAACATGGAAAACCCAATACATAGTCACTCCTCATGCAACTTTTGTGCACCATTAGTACTGGCACCTGGTTGTAAATAGAAAGGAGCCAGTCATGGCATATGAATAGCAAAAAGGCTTAGCAAAAGAGAAAGGAAAGTCACCAATGAAGGAAAAGGAAAAGGGAGAAAAAAAGAAAGAAAGAGAGGGACAGAGAGCTAGAATTGAGATAGAGAAAAAAGATTTCCAAAGGAAAAAAAAAAGAGGTAACCAAGGTGTGTGATCCCATGCTCCTTATGTATATGAGCTCATTTCACTTTAAATCTTAACTATTAGATATTTGACTTTTAAAAAAAGGACTAAAGGAAGGATTTGACACATTAAAGTTTAAATAACCATAGAATATAATCAATTTTTGTTAACCCTTATTCATACCAAAAATAATTCTAATAAATTCAAGACCATTCCTATCATACTCATCGCTATAAAATATTCTTAACTCCATGAAAGAATTACTATAATTATTTGAATGCATTTTGAAACAAAATATTGGCTAAATAAATATAATTTAATTATTATCATTAGCTTAAACAAATATTTTAAGGTATTATAAGATAATAAAATTTTAAATATTACTTTATGATATTATAAATATCTTCTAACAAATTCAAATAGATCCATTAGGTATTGATTTAATTATAAGATATGCCACCTCAACTTTATTTAATGTTCTTTATAATGGTACTAAAATAACCAATTTCTTACCATCATGGGGTATGCATTAAGGGGATCCTTTCTTTTTTTACTTATTTATCTTATGCATCGATAAGTTATTTTATATTATATGTGAAGTGGTTAATAATAAACAATGGATGCCATTGAAGGTAGGTCAGAATGGTTTATTTATCTCTCACTTTATGTTTGTTATTGATTTGCTTTTGTTTGGTGAGGTTTCTAGTCATTAAATTGAGGTGATTATGTCTTATTTGGATAAATTTTCAAAAATGTCTAGCCAGTCAGTTAATTAAACAAAAATTAGTATCTTCTTCTTTAAGAATATGAAACAAAATGTGATAGATAAGATTATTAGTAAATATGGCTTCAATATTTGATGGATTTGGGTCTCTATCTCAAAGTTCCTTTGATCACAAAAAGGTTATGAAGAATAATTATTCCTTTCTTGTTAGGAAAATTTAGAATAAGCTAGCAAGTTGGAAGATGAATTATTTATCTATAGTTAAACATGTTATTCTTGCTCTGATAGTTATTAGAGTTATCCTTACATGTATGATGCAATTTACTACTATCCCTAAATTAAAAAGATCTAGAAATCCTTTTTTTAGGTTCATAAGTCTTATGAAAGGAAGCTTCAAACCATTTCTAGGGATATTATGTGCTCCTAAAAATATCTAAGTGGATTGTGCTTTTAGAATCTCAAGTTATTGAATGATGCTTGTTTTATGAAATTTTTCTGGAGGTTATTAGTAGGAGATTTAGCTTTTTAGACCTGAATTTTATCCGATAAGTATCATCAAGATGAAAACTTAAATTAGTTTCTTTGGAAGAATTTAGCAAAAGTTTGGCTTGAAGCTTTTAAAGGTGTGTTGAAAAATCTCTATGACGAAAAATCTATTTCCTTTTAGAATACACTTAGGTTAATGATTCTTGCCTTTAAGAGAAAGCTAGTATCTCCATTCCTTCTAATAGTAGCTAAATTTCTATAGCAAACTTTGCTATTATAAATGAGAGGTGGGACTTGGATAAAGTAATACAGTGGTTGTTTAATAAAGTAGTTCTACATATCACTACTTTACCTCCTTCAAATGATCTTTTTAGGTTCTAACAATATAGCTTGGAAGTACATATACGATGGATCTTTTAGTGTCAAACTACTTATAATTCCTTATAACCTTTTGCCACAACTAGTGCAAGTTCTATCTAGCAGAAAATATCACATTGGCATGGCCTTAAATGCAAACGATTTTTTCTCTAAAGATGCTCTCATGGCATATTTTTAACTAATGAGGTAAGACAATGATGAGGATTAGGCTTTGTAACATACTTTTGAAATTATTCTTCATGTTATCCGTGATTGTCCAAATATGAAGATAGTATGGTTAACTCTTGTTCATATTAAGTATAGGGTACTATTTTTTAGCTTGGACATTAAAGACTAGGGCTTTTTGAATTGTACTCAGCAATCAAGCATTAATTAAAATATGGAATAGACTATAGTTTAGGGTATTATTAATTAGTATCAATGGAAGTAGGAAAATAGAAAGTTATTTAATATTGATTTTAAATTGCCCAGTAAGCCTACCAAGTACATTCTTGCATGTTTCTCTAGCTAACTCTATGTAAGGCAAACTACTATTGTAGTTAAAAAGGATTGTGGATGTATAATGACTACCTCTTAAAGGTGGCTAGGTGAAGGTTAATATCAATGGAGCCTTTAAACTTAATCCTAAGCTTGTAGGATATGGTGGGATTATTTGAGATAAAGGAAGGTAAATAATTAAGCAATTTTATTTGTAATCTAGGCATTAATTCCTCCTTTATTGTGGAATTATTGAGTGTTATCCATGGGCTTTACTTAACTTGGAATTTAAGTTTTAGGATAATTATATTAGAATAAGAATCCAAAGTTCTTATTTCCATACTTGTTAGTAGGATGCAAACTTCTCTATGGTGTAATTCTCTATTTTATCAATGTCAAAAGCTTATACAACAAGGTTGGTAACTTTTAATATGGCACACTGTTAGGGAAGGCAATCAATGTATGGATCGTTTATCATCTCACAATTTGGAAATGATTTAGGATTACATCTTTTGGATGATCCTCCTACTAGCTTAAGTAGTTTATTGTTTAGTGATATGGTTAGGGTTATTACTTCTCATGTAGTTAAGGTGTAATTTTTCCTTTTTTAAACTTAGGCCCCATTTTGTAACCTAAAAAAGATGGAATAAGTAAGGAAATATGTCATAAACCAACTTGATTGTAACCAGCATGAATCCTGATATATAATTTCCATAAGCTTTAACATTAATTTCACAAATCTATCTAAAGGAAGTTTCTATAAATCCATGGGAGTTCAAAATTCACTTTAAAATTTCATGAAAAGACAGACAAAATCTCCCCTATTTTTAAATATTTCCCAAGAGCCACATGCCTAAAACTACAAGAATTATTTTATTTCTAGATATGACAGCATCAAACATACATATAATACTATATAAATTCAAATTTATACAATCAATTCAACATATTATATACAAATCTCTATCAAAATATTGATTCTACTCCTAATTATCAAATCCTTTTAGTAAGACAGTCTTCAATCTTCACAAATGTAACAAGATTCAAAGGCATTTATCTTAACCTAAAAATATTGAAAATAAAGCAGAACAAGTTATGTGAACTTAATGAGTATATATCTACCACTAACTTATAGGAGATCAATTTTTCAATTAATATTCGTAAGTTAATCATGTATTAATATTAAAATATTAACAAATCCATAATTTCTAGACTCTTGAAATATATGAAACCATGCTCTAAAATGGGAATTCTCCTGCATATACTTAACTCTATGCCTCACATCACAATTTATAGAAATCACAACTATCTATTAATATACAACATCATTATCATATAACATATTACCCATTTCGGATAGATATTACAAACACAAATAACCATTAAGGCTTAAATACAAATAAATCATCACAGTCACATCAAGTCTTTAAAAATATATCAAATAGTGGTTACCAATCGCAAATAATTTCTAGCATCACATCATATCACACCTCTAGTTACAGTAAACATACATATAGTCACTTTTTTATTTCCAAAGCAATACTATAATTTTCCTCATCTGTTCACTAGGAATTTCCTATCTAGATTTCAAATTAATCTTATATCTTTGATAATTATTTGCTAGAAAATTTCCATCCAGCTTCCACATTATAGCTCTACTTTTGTTCATAATTCCCAATGTCATTCATGGTACATTTCATAGGAAAGCTCAGCTTTCTTATCATATTGTTTGTAAGACCTTTAGTGTAAGACACCTAATTCATCATGGAGCAATATCAAGCATACATCTATATATGTAATGATGTTGTCATATCCACCCACACGACTATATCTGCTATGCACTTTGATCAATTTACAATCACTCAATAGCTAATTACACTTATACCATAAAGCTAAGTTTACATATGAAGATATATACATATATGTGAATATAAAATCTGTACTTACCAATAAAAAGAATATGATTCACAACATTAAAACTATCTTTTATTAAGATAATATTTGTGGTAAGATATATACTCATATAGTGATGCTGATTCACTTTTAGAAGTTTTAAAACATCTATTTTCATCTTTTTGTTCTTCCTTCCTATTTCATAATTTATACAAGTAAATTCATTTATCAAAAAGCAATCCCAATTTTCTTTTCTTATATTACAAATCCTCATTCAAATCATAATATGATGACATTCCTTATTATCCGCTTCTCATATTTCCTAATATTAATTGGTAATCCAAGTATGCTACTTATTCATCTTAAATTGTAGCTTTTTTTTACATTTTTGAGGTTAACTTACAAAATTAACATAGATTTATATAATTAATACCATATTTAAATGATTTACTTAGATTAATTTCAAGTACCAAAATATTGACTTTTATGATATAAATATATTCTAAATACAGTAGCCTAGTATTCTAGAATTTCGAATCATTATTTTATCAATGCTATGTCAATTATCCCATTGAGATAATAAAAATAAATTTTCTAAATCAAATATGAATACTCAAAATATTAAAACTTGATGCTACAACAATGCTATTTTCACTGATGCTATATTCACTTCATTTTAGCATTTTATGATATAAAATCATATTTTTCTCTTCTATCATCATAATTACTAAGTGATCATTTTACTCTATTTCATTCCATTATATCAAAGCAACATTAGTGTTTGTTAGATCAGTGCAATATTTTAATGTTGAAGTCCAAAATAATTAGGAAAAATTATACTTTATGCACATTTATTTAACTCACTTGTATTTTCAAGCATTGAAATTTAGCTTTCATTCTTTTTATTGTTGACATTTTGCTCACATAAATTTTTTTTCATCTATTTTTTAACAAAATATTCTATAACAATTAATTAAGTGAATTCGAATGAAATTGTAGATGAGTAAAATGTTATTTTTTATATTTATATGGATTGATGTTAAGAATTCTTAATATGAACTAAAAAATATATTAGCCTTGTTTCATTGTTCTAAATAGACAAACTACATGTTATTTTTATGTAATTTACAAAATTATTAGTAATGTTGCATATGAATTTTATTATTTACAAATATTAGGAGTTTTAGTTGATTTTTTTTTCTTACATTGTGTATTGAATTAGATATTTTTCTATATTTATGTGAATTAATGTCACATAAATATGTGAATTTCTTACATAAGTTAAGCTAGTTGACTCAGCTCTAGTAAATTTAGCTTAACTCAAGACTCAATTTGTAATTAAATGAAAATTTTGAGCTCAAATTTGGCTCAAGTTAAGTTCATGAACTATTCAACTTGACTCCACTTGATAGCCTATTTAATTTAAACAAATGAATCATAATCTTAAATTTATAAACTTAAATAAAAATGAATTAAGTTAACTCATATTAGTGGTTCATTAGGTTAGCTTATTCGATTCATTCAATCTAAAATCATTTAAAAATTTGATATTGAAATTCCTTTAAATATATCATATTATATTATAATTTATTTCATATATATTATTAAGATATATTTATATATATATAAACCATAAATTGAGTTTAGTTTGTTTAGCAATTGAGCTAGTTTTTTATAGTTAGATTCAATTCATTTGGTTCCTAAACTTGACTCATTAAATTAGTTTTTGAATTGAATTATGAATGATTCATAAGTTGGCTTGGTTCATTTCCAATTCCCAGTATGAAATTTTTCTTCAAAAATGGAATGGAATAAAGTTTATAATGAGTAAAGTGTAAACAATTGAGATAATAAATGGTTGAATTTAACACTTAAAAATATAAATAAGTTAAATAAAAATTGATAAAATTATAATTGAATAAAATATAATTTTTACAAAAGATTAATAATTTTTAACTAGTTTTATTTAAACAAAAATAATTACATTTAATTTCAATAAAAATATTTATCACTTTACTATTATTACTTAAATTTAAAAAAATATACAAGCAAAGTTTACCGATTGTGGAAGCCAAATTTAAATCATTTATTAATTCGGTGTTCATAAGTAGATTTAACTAAGGTGATATTTAGTTTGTAAAATTTTACATTTTTAAGAAAATGTACATTTTTAAGAAAATGTACATTTTTAGAAATATAATTTTTGAGAATTTTATTAATAAGAATATAATATTCTTATATTTGGTTCATTGTAAATTTTCTTAAAAATATTTTTGCTAAATTCCTAGATATATTATATTCATATATTTAGTTCATATTTAATATTATCAAGAATTTTAAGATTGTTTCAGAAATACCTTTATTAATATTTGTATTATAAAATATAATATAATAAACCATATTTTTATTTAAAACTACGTAAATAATTAAAAAAATTTTAACATCTAATAAATTAAATTATTTGATTTTTATGTGGTATATTTATCATTAGTCGGATCATTTTATAATAATAATAATAATAAAATTATCTTTAAATTAGATCAATTTTGAAAAATGAAATAAGTGTAATTTATTTAAGTTATTATCATAATATTAAATATACTTAACATTTTTTGTTTTATAAAATTATAAATTTTTACCACTAAATTACTTTCACAATTATGTTTCATACTAGTTTTAATTTTTAAATTGTAATTTCTTCTTTAATATAAAAGGTTTATTATTTTATATTTTTATGTATAAATATGCCTTTTTAAAGAAATCTCAAGCCTATTGTATTATTCTTCAATGAAAGAAATCATATATGCATATAAATATATCAACATAATCTTTCAAATATTACAAATAACATTAAAAAAAATTGTAATTTAAAAATTAGTATCATTATATTTTATAATAATAAAAATATTTTAAAAGATAGAAGTGTATAATTTTAAAAATTCAAAAGTTTCAAGGGTAATTCAATAAATAAGTAAAAAAATGCTGATGTAAGTGACTCAAAAAATTAAATGAAAAGTGTATTATTATTGAATAATTGACTAATGTTAAATGTATCTTATAAACTAGCTAAAGACCCATGTGTTCACACAGATATATATTATTTTACTACAATTAATACATAAAAATATGTGTAATAAAAAAATAATTTGAAATAGGTATTAGCACTTTCAATGAATACAACTTGAGATAAATGTTCTCTATTAGCAGCTGCCCTCACCACCCAAAATTTGTATTGCATTTATGCAATTAACAAGATTTAACAACATTTCCTCAAATTATCTATTCGGATAGCAAAAGCATAATTAAGTAATTGTAAGACTTATATGATAATGAGTTCATATTAGCAGTTAGCAATGGATCCATGCAAATCAAAATAGCCTGATGACATTGATAAAGTGGAAAAGTGAGTACTTATTTTTCTTTAACTTGTTAATAAAATTAATAAAAAATAACTTCAAGCATAGATGCTTATATTTGATCAATGGAAGATAAGGTATGATTATCTTCATCATTGTGTGTTTTTCCTTCATCACTGCAATATTTCTTACCTATGATATTCTTTTTACACTTGGAATATAAGTATGGAACTCCAAATCTTGTAATAAAATGATATGATCTCCAATATAGCATAGCAGTAAGGAGTATTGAGTATTCTACATTACAAACCTTAGCAAATGAATGATAAATTTTCTTGCATCATATTTTTATATATGGTTGCTCCTAGCATTAATTTGAACTATGCTATAGCATGCTTATTCTCAAGCATCGTGTGCTAACTTTCTCCTAATAGCTAAGTACATGACATTCATGTTTCAGGTCTATACCACTATACTAGATTTAGTTGAGGGAGCGTTATGTTAGAGGGAGATATCTTGGTCAAGGAGATCGATCCAGCTAAAGCTTGGTGATATCTCCACTGTTCTCGAAGTCTTTGCCGATTATGTTAACAATTTATGTAGTACACCATATCCAATTGACTATGATATATGGCTAAAAAGGTTGAGGACAAATATTCATGTTAGAGATCACAGAAAGGAAATTGATGCAACAGGTTAGGTTTTAACCATGTTGAATTCCTAAAATGAACTTTAAATCATCTATGAGAGGTATCTTATTGCAATGCTTAGATTTTCTGAAGGTAAATAAAACTTGGAAGTTATATGGAAGAAAATACATTAACTATTGAACACACATGATCACTCATTCATTTTCAACTCCTAAGCACATCTCCTACAAGAATATACATTAGCTAAAAACTTATTCATTTTCAACTCAAACTAGAAGAAAATAATAAGTCCTTCAATAATACATGATCACTTATTCACTAGTGAACATACCTGCTTGATGGGAACACTTGAAATTTGGGAAAGGCATTTTAGCATTTCATATATAACTATATAGGATTACCAATGTCTGTTACTTTATATATTAAAAATAAACATCTTAGAAAGCTTATTGTTAGGAATTCTAAACTAAAGTAACTACATTTCACTTACTATTTAGTGCATAATACACCCTAATACAAATACATAAAAGTATATTTCATACAATATGCCACATTCACAACAAAAGCTCACAAATTTCAAAAGTGTTGCACCTTAGTTATAGTACGATTGCCCTTGAATTAATAAAGAGAAATATTTTTAACTAATAAATAAGCATCATATATAGTAAGCAAAGTAATAAAACACATAGAAGTTCAAAGCAATATCTAATTCAAGTGTTGGAACACTTCTTTATAAACAATATTGGTTGTTTGATCCAAACATCGATTCTCTTTGTCATAGATTGAAATTTTCAATCCATACTTGTTTGTTACCTTTGAAACAACAACATATAATTGTCCATGACTAAAAACTGGATTGCGTAAGTATAAACCAACATATAAGAAGGATTGCCCTTGGCTTTTGTTAATAGTCATAGCATATGACACAATTATAGGGTATTGTCTCCTCTATAATTTGAATGGCCATTTTGATTTTGATGGTGAAAGATTCATCTTAGGGATGAAAACCTTTTCACCAAAATGAGTTCCAGTCAAAATTTTTGCTCTAATCATATGATTACCTAATTCAGTCATAATCAATCTAGTTCTATTGCATAATCCTGCAGATTGATCAATATTCCAAAGCAACACTATTAGAATTCTAACTTTTAAAATGATCTTATGATAGGGCAAACCTGAGCAATTCAAAGTATTCAAAATTTCTAGGGTATACAAATTTTCTTTAACATTTGTGTCAAAACTTACTTTATAAATTGAGTCAAAACTCAAATAAGTTTTTTCTTCTCTAAGAATTTTTTACATCATAAACTAATTTAGTTTGTGCATAATGTCAAGTGTGGGTGCTAATATGGCTCTATCCTTCAAGAATTGAGGATCCTTATAATTTTGTTCAACCAATGGATATATGGTATTCATATTTGCTTCAAAAAAGTCTCCAAATTAGTTATTATAAGATTTTTAGGAATAGTGATTTCAACTTCCATATCATTTAGCTTTGCAAGCTTTCCATTCCTAACCTTTAAAATTCACTTAATAAAGTCTCTTAATTCATCTTTAACTGATGATGATGGATTTGATCACAATCTCATATTTTTTTTGTTAATGTTAAGACCTTACAATACTTTTATAAATAAGATGAACTAATAGTTGTATGCATTATGTCTAATCGATGACCATCTGAAATCACTGGTAATATTTACCTAAAGTCTCCACCAAACATAATAGATTTTCCACTAAATGGCAACTCAAAACTCCATGGAACATCTAAGTGCAAAATATCTCTTAAAGTTCTATCAAGAGCTTTAAAGCAAAGCTTATGAACTATCAATGCTTTATCCCATATAATGAGTTTACACTTCTGTAATAATTTTGTAACTTCAATTGCTTTTTTGATATTGCAAGTGGAATCTTTAGTTATGTTCAATGGAATACAAAAATGAGAATGTTTGTTTGACCATTAAGAAGAAGTAATGATGCAATTCCACTTAAAGCAACTATTAAAATAATTTGATCTTTAGATTTTAATGGAGAAGTAAGAGTTTTCCATAAGAAAGTCTATTCTTATTAACAGAGTCGATGATTTTATGGAATACTATTTTTTGTTCTTGAGTTAGCATGTGAAGTAATTTTGTAAACTCAACTTTTAATTTATCTTAATTATACTATAACTCTTTTAACAATCAATCTATTTTGTTGATCAGGAATTGGCATTAGAGAGTAATCTTTCAATGATTTGCCATCAATTCTTAGCAATTTCTCAATTTCATATATTGCATACTTTTTCAATTCTTCCTCAAGTAGGACCAAATCTAAAAAGAAGTTAACAAATTCTCATTAGCAAGATGAAACAACCAAACATTATTATTACTAATAAAATTAGCAATACACAAAAAAAAATTATTTGAAACATATATGGTATATTAATTTTTTGCTTAATTTTAATAAAAATATAGCAATTAATTAAAAAATGTTCATATTTATAAATAATAAAGATAAATATCTAGTATTATCATATCAAAGCAAGTTATCCAATATAAGGAATAGTTAAAAAGATATAAAGAAACCTTCATTTTGCAATTTCCTTCATAGTAGATATTGAATGTCTTTAGAAAGAATTTTCTAAGTTTCTTGCTAGACATATTTAGGATGGGAGATGCTGCTCGATAAGAGTATTCTAACAAATAATTTCCTTGAGCATTCTCTAGTACCCTAAACAGATACCTCTTTAATTACTTTTACAAACTCTTTATCATCTTTAAGAAGTCCCAAAGAGTAGTATACTTCCTGAAAGTTTTTATGGATAACATTATTTACTGTAAGTATATCTTTGTATGAAGTTGGACCCCTAACTTTAGTGAGCAACATCCTTAAATAATGCCTTTCATCACTACATGGTGGCATAAGATGCAATCTACTAATTGTAAATCCATATTTTCGCAAGTACCACTTATGATCTTCATGAACATTCATAAATTTTGATGGAAATTCAACATAAATGAGTTCTTTTGCTTTAACATGGATGTTATTTGCCTCCATCCATGCAAGAAATATGTTTTATGCAATTGAGGCCTTTTCTATCATAACTTCTATGTCAATACTATCTTTATAGTATACGTATTACTTATTTGGAAGATGAAAGTGTAATCTCTTAATAGGAGGCCATTTATAATGAATATCACAACTAAATATGCACCAAGTAGTTTCACAAGAAGAGATGTAATGGCAAACAAGATAAGTTTTGATCTCATCCATTTGTTCATTATTATCACCATTCTTACTTGATTTATAAATAGTTGCAGTGGTTTGATCATGACCCTTGTTAATATATTTGATAGATCTTGATTGGTTGCATGCTTTAATATTAATATAAGCTTGATATTTCATTAGCAAATGAGCATTGCAAGGAACCACAAATTGATTGTCATGAGAAATCCCATTCTTTATGATTGTTCTACATCAACTCTTCTTCAATAATTTGGATACCCTTCTTCATCTATGGTAGCAAAAGGAACAAACTTTTTTGGGAAGAATTTTATACACTTTTTATCTTTCATGCATGGAGATTTCATATTAGCATAACCACATGGATCATGCATCATGAAATTCATGACTGTATTATACAAATGAGGTTTTTCTTCTTCATCAGGTGTTTCTAGACAAATAACTCTTTTAACATCAGTAAGAGACACAAATTTATGTTTTAGCTTTAAGAATATAAGTATGTAGACATATGGTAACCCTTGCTTTTGGAACTCAACAATTCGAATAGCTACAATCATAAAATTTAGCAAAATTAGTACATTTTCTGACGAGAACACACTTAAATAAGAAAGTAAATTCAATCATTATAAAGGTATAAATAAATAAATTGAAGAAGATTCTATTTCAATTATACCAGCTTTATATTCTCCAATGAAAATATCATCTTTCAAATCTTTCATAAGATACATGAGTTTAATGTTGAAAACTCTATAAAGCATTTGAGGACAATCTTATGGTTGTAGTCCAAGCTTCTTAGTAAGTCTAGTAATTTCTGGCCACTTGGGATTGCATATGAAAGTTATGAATAAATCGTGGAATCTTGTCTAATTACAAATTGCTATAGCATTTTAATAGTTCTACATCATATGTCTTGGACCTCTTATGAAGATAGAAGGTAAGATTACATATTTTTCATATGAATATCCTTCATGCTCACCCTTGAGCAATGTATCTTCTAAATTGCAGTACAAATAAACTCTTAAATCTTTCTGATTGTATCTTATAAAAGATAATCATTCAGATTCAATCATGGTATAAGTATCAACAATATACTGTTGCAATAAATGTCTTGATAATAAAACAATGGAAGATTGATTACATTTGAATTGTAACATGTATGTAAAGTATTCTCTGATAGTGGCTTTATATTTTCTCTTTGTTTGCATTCTATGAATTCGAATATGATCAATTTTACAATAACCATCTTGTCCTATAGCAAACAATAATGAATATTGCAATGGTAGATATAGAAGATAAAGTTCAGCAATACGCTATAAAAACCCATCTTTTGTTTCAACTATGATATCCCTATCTTTCTTTAAATCTTCAACGTCACCAATAATTAACATTGCCACCTCTGATGAAAATGGTAAGTTGTATGTTCGTGAATTTGATTCTTTCTTTCTTACTAACCTTAACCTTAATTCTGTGAGTTATTCCTTTTCAATGTGATCTCTAGCTATCCTAAATTTCTTAGCAAGTGGGTTATAAGTCTCCAACATTTCCTTCAATTTTTTAATAATTTCAGGATTAATAAACTTATCATTGTCATTAAACTTAAAACATAAGTCAAAATCATAATTATTCAAAATATAATATAATTTCCAAAGCACCATTACATAAGATGGAATCTAATTTGTTAATAAGATATTAAAATATCTAACAACATTCATCCTATTCTAATTTTCATTATTTATGTCATACACATAGAGTTGTGCAAATCTAGGTGATGCTCCATCCAGGGGTAAAAGGCTTCCAATCAAATGGCAATTTTATCCATTCATTCAAAATACGTAAGGTGAACCACTATAATTAATTGACCGATCAATTTTCCCTCCCATTGAAGTGAAAGAAAATATCATATTACATGTATGAATGTTATCCCTAAACCTTCTTCCTGGTGGAGAATCATTAAACATCAATGATTTCAAATACATAAGTGGTCCATCTAACTTTTCTGACTTGATTTTCCCTCTTAAGCAACATAAAGAGAAGTAAGGATTTGAAATGTTCGTAAATCTCTTAAATTGTTCATCAAACCATATGAGAGCACCACAATGCATGCAAACATGTTCAGGATCACCAATATCTAAGTAAGCTAAAAAAATAAAGAATTTTATATTAGTTTATTAACTTATTGCAAGTGGTTTGAAACATTTATGTTAAAATAAAGCATAATGATACCTCTAGTACTTAATGATGAAAGGAATTCATATTGGCTAATCTCTTTGACATCATCATCAGAGTCATTATTATCATGCCTTGTTTTATAATGAGAGTTAACAATTTTTTAATTAGAAATAATCTGGCGTTATGGCTACATAGTATTCAATGGAGTATAAACTTATGTACTAGTAGAATTTGCATCAAAACTTCTTTGTGATGAACATGTTCCCTTTGAAAGATTGTGTTCATAGGTATTGGTTTTAATACTCACATCAACATTAACAAAGTTAAGCTTTTTGCATAAATTTTAAGCTAATTGACATCTATCATGGAATAGTGTTTGTTGAACAAAATCACAATAGAATGGAGAAGCAAGATTGTGCAAGGGATCACTATGCAATAAATTCTGGGGAGTTTGAATAGCATTGGTGACATGGTGTAATTCTATCGTAAAAATATAATATTTTAGTAAAATATAGACGTAACTATATAAAAAAATAATTATTAAGTAAGTAGAAGGAAAACCTTTTGCAATCTACAAATTCAAGCAAGATGTGTGTTTTTGCACATTCTCATCACCATACTTTCTCTTTTTACCTATTGAAACAGATATACTTGAAGAAAATTATGTATCAGAAACTACAAATTAAGACCATGTGATATTGATAGTAAGAAAATTATAAACTTTTTTCATACAAATAA
The DNA here is from genome assembly GCA_020226215.1 of Sindora glabra. Lineage (NCBI taxonomy): Eukaryota > Viridiplantae > Streptophyta > Magnoliopsida > Fabales > Fabaceae > Sindora > Sindora glabra. The sequence goes on along the minus strand of CM035231.1, from coordinate 23,550,079 downwards.
AGTGAAGCATTTATGACCTATAAGTAATAATATCTTTCTTACGAGTTTGAGGGAATGCTAGAGACGAATTTTAACATGTGTTTGTTTATTCTAAAAAAGGTGGCTTTAAAGATTAGATGGAGATCTTCTGAGAATAACAAGCCTCAACTTCACATAAATTTCTTTGCTCTCTTACAAAATCATATGTCATTGTAATGGCATATTAAGTATGAAGTTCAAAGGGTAACATAAATCAATATTAATAATTTTTTAGTTTAAGTTCAAATTATCAAAAATAATAACAGACCTTCCTTTAACCTTTGTACAACATATCATAAAGAACTAACATTTTCAATCTATAGTACTCCCATTAATTCTATAATTTTTAAGCTATTATTGAAATAAGAAAATCCAAACCTTCTTAATTTTGCATGAAGTGATACAATAATGATGGTTGTTTAATGTAGATATATCTAACCTTTAGGTTGCTTTTTGGACTTGATGATGAAATTTCTTTAAATCCTTGCTTCTTTGTATTTTTTCTTTACAATTGGTGCTCATAGTTGGTTTTTTCTCTTATTTTTACAAATCTAACACCTATAAGTTCAAGATAAAACCAAGAAAAAATAATAAAATAAGGAAAATGTGATCTTAAATTTGTAAATTCCAATTTGTATCATGAATAACATTCATTCAAGTATTAATTGGATGATAAGTTGTATTTGTCATGCTGGACATGTGGTTAACACTTGATACGTTCCTAATTTATCAAAAAAATTCATATAACATAATGAAAAGGTACAAAATTGAGAAATACCATTTTTAAACCTATGAAAATGAATTGAAAAGCATTGGGTAAGTAAAGGACCAAGGATTAAGGGGAAAGGGAAATGTACTGAGCTGTTGAAAGAAAAAGATTAAGTATTGAAGATAACCACCAGTTTCACTAATAATTGGAACTTGTAGATGTATTGCAAATCTTATACAAAGAGCTAGTAGTCTGAAGATAATGGTTGGAATTAATGATTTCAATGAATGAAATATGTATAAACAATTAATTATAAGATACTTAGAAAAACACATATCCTAAGACAAAGGTGATAACTAACAATCTAAGATATGTCTTGACTCATATAGCAAATTCTTTCTTCAAAAAGGATAATAAAGTACAATCTATGGCATGCAACTTAAAATTATAAAGGAAACCTTGTCATTTGAACCTATTGCAGTCACCTTATTTGAAACCTTGTTAAAATTATAAAAAAGCATGACTGGTGTTGGTTACTAAAGAAATGATTCTATACTATGATTATATATAGGATTAACACCTAATACAAATCAATTTAAGCTACTTCATTCATGAATCAGAGTGCATCAGGAATTTATCATACTTATATGCATGCTTTGAAAGAACACATGATTCAAAAGTAATATCATATAGTTTCCTATTCCAAGTTTCATATTCATACAAAGGTAAAAAAACATGATTGGTGTTAGTTACTAAAGAAATAATTTAGAAAATGGAAATTTGTTTTAAGTTTAAATAGTTTATAATGAGAATTTTTAATCTATCATAGCCAACAAATACATCTTTATTATTTTCCATATTATTTGCATAACCCTAGTTTGCTAACATAAAATAATAGAAGATCAAATCAATGTATTATCACTTGTCAATTAAATTAAACAGAGCATAAAAGTCCTAAGAATATAATAGAGAGCTATAAGAATGGAATTAAAAAGAATATTTTCCTTTAAAGGAATATATAAAGTCATAACCTAAGACTTTAAATTTTCCTTTAAAGAGTACACTAGCAACACTAATGAGTACATAGTGTACATGATCACTTGTCATTCACTCTATCTTAACAATTTAACAATTACACTCATGTAAGACCAAGTTTGGTGTTTCTGATAATATGAATCTTCTAAGTTAGCATTTCAAACAAAAATAAAAATAAAGAAATATATAATATAACTTGATGTCATGTAATCTCCTAATAAAACATAATTTGGCTGGAACTCAAGGCCTCCAAAACATAATATTGTGGGGACCAATCTCATCTTGTTAGGCAGATTAAACAAAAACAAAAAAATAATGTACAATATACCTTGATATCACATAATCTCCTAATATTACAAAATTTGCTAGAGCTTGAGGCCTCTAAAATGGAATATTGTTATGGAGACCAATCTTTGCACAATACAAAGGATCAAGTTGTCCATTAAGGAACATAAAATAATATATAACAATTATGCATGATGATGAGATTGAATAAAGGAAGAGAAATATAACAAAAATATTGCATTCAAGTATCCTATTTAATCATAAAGAACTAATGCTTTCAACCTACAATATAGAAAACCAATCTCTGCACAGTATAAAGGAGCAAGTTATCCATTAAGGAACATAAAATAGTGTATGGCAATTATGCATGATGACAAGATTGAATAAAAAAAAAAGAAATATCATAAAAATGTTGCATTCAGGTATCCTACTTAATTAAATAGAAACCTTTTTTAGACATTCAAATTCAGTCAATGTTGGTATAGGGAACCAGGGGTGTTGCATTTCTAAACTTTAATACTGTAAATGCTTGAATTTGTAGGTTGAATATAAGAGAAACTACACTAAGTGAAAGATGGATATATATGTCTGTTAACAGTAAGGAAATATTTATTTTGTCCTTCACAGAAGTATATCCCTCTGAAATATCCACTGAATCCAAAATGATAAGACGAGAACCCGCCTCAATAGTAAAATTCAGATTTTACTAGGACTTTAATCCAAGTGTCTTTCTCCTTGGAGGCATACTTGCATATTTAAGGAAAAGAAAGTTACAAGTCAAGGTTCTTTACTACATTCTTTTGATTAAGAAACAATACTTTTGAAGTGTTGGAGATGGAAAGGAAGATAGGCACAATAACAATCAAGAACAAAGGAATAAGGTATTTTGCTAACTATTCCTAAAAGTTATGTTTGTTAGGAGAAGGCTTAGGAATAGTATTGGTAGAACTTTAATGAAAACCCTTATCCTCCAAAACCCATTCCTAAACTTTTACTCTAAGAGGCATTGATACTGTGTCATGCTAGCTATTCCTAAAAGTTTAAATTGATAGAAGCATGTACATGAATAATTTTATTTTTTTAATAAACAAAGAAATAACATTAACTAATAATTTAAAAAAAAGAGGGGGGAAGAAATCCTCAAATGGAATAAGGAAAACTAATAGATAAATTAAAAAATCAAGAAAACAATTCTATCAAAGATCTAAGATAGACTTCCATTTCTTTTCCAAATCTTTCAAACTAATGCTTTGGAAAAAAACCATAAGCTTTAAGATGAAGTGAGGTGACAAACAAAATTTTATACCACATTAAACACCATTTACTGATATATCAATTTAAAAATTCTAGCCTTTCTTTCTAACTATAAACATCATAAAATAACTAGTCCAATAGCTCCCCACAGTGCTCTTTTTTCTTTATTCTTCTCAAAATCATGATATCTAGTAGTTAAGAAACTGTCCAAAGTGACTACTAAAGGTTAAAAAGTAATATCATATAGTTTTTTATTCCAAGTTTCATATTCATATAGAGGTATAAAAAGTAAAGAATGAAAGTTAAAGAAAGATAATGAACAAATTACCATGTTGCAGTTACCAGCTTAGCAGTTTACCATTCTCCACTTATTGCTATATTATTTTTTAATATGCATTTTAATTGCACTTATAATTACAATTCTTATTTTTTGTTTCACTATTTTACAATAATAAAAAAGAAGGAGATAAACTATTAATTAACATCAAATAAAATGTTACAAAGTCAGCTAGCTAAACTATGTTATGGTACATGATGATAAAGAAAAAATTTAAATATATTATAGCTTAATAGCAATCTTGGAAATTGGAGAGGGAGTATACTTGAATGATAAACTATCAAATCAATAAAAGTCATACTACCTTGGTTTGTGTCCTAGTATTATTGTACCCTATTTGCTACTAAACATTTTTATTCTTAAAATTAGCTCCTTATAATTTTATTTCCTTGTTTTTTTGTAATTACAACTGAGGCAATTATCACTTACTCCAATTATGTTCAACCAATTTTGAAGGAAATTAAAATACCAATTACTAAATAATAAATAGTAAAAATATATTAAAATATACAACATAATCTTATACATAAATCATGTAGCACCTAACTTTAATTATTATAATAATGTTTGACATTTCCAATAATGAAAATAATAACCTTTTCATACACACTATAAATATTATCAATATTTAATATTTAATATAAATTTATTTAGAAAATTATTTGTATCACTATCGGTATTGCTGTAATAAGCTTTAACATAAAATTGTAAGACTTTACTTGCCAATTAAACATTGTAAACCATAACCTATTATGTCGTTGCTATTTAAGAGTCCTTGGAGACATTGGTCATTTCGAAACCAAACCACAAGAATTAGTTGTTGAGAAAAAAATAAAGCAAGGATACTCTTGTATAGATTTTTATAGCAAGCTAAATCATATCCAACTCTGGCATAATTTCACTCCGTGCAATAAGCATCAAATCATTTATGAAACTTGTTTAGGTTTCTTGAAAAATACAATTCCATGCATTATATTTTTGTAGAAGTTTTAAGAGTAGAATTTTTATAACTTACTTGCACAATTAGTCCTTCTCCAATGTAGATATAACGTGTCTTATCTACTTACCATTCCATGTTATAATTTTTTTTAATTTTTAATATATATATATATATATAAAGAAGTTTGACTAAATACCTATCATTTACATTTGACGCTATATGTAGCTACTTGCATTAGCTTCCAACATTTTTTTCATTTTTTTATAGATATATAACTAATAAGTAATACATTTTCATACATCTATTAGTGTCAACATTTTGCACACAACCACACCACCAACCAGCAGGAGGCAACGTGACTTTCCTATTTAAAAAGCATTGTTTTCCGAGCTTGCTTAAATAATTGATCTATTTGCATAAGATCTATCATCTTTTTAATCATTTCTCAAATAATTTAACCATTTCCAATATTCATAGGTCCATTTCACTTACAAGAGGCTAATATATAGGGAATATGACTTTCGTAATCTATATGTACAATGACGAACCATATCTTTTATATATAATATATAATTAAAGTCAAAATAACATCTGTTAAAAGATCAAAAGATTAGGTGATTCTACTAATTATTAACACTTCAATCTAAAAGTATTAGACTTTAAATATTATAATTTATTTTCTTTTCTATTTCAAAAATTATATGAAGGACATATATAAAATAATACTCAATTATTATGAGAGGGAAATCCTCTGTAGACCCATCCATACATTCAAATCAAGCCTACGTAAAAGCTATCACATATTATGACAATCAAATATTAAATCAAACCTATACCACTCATTAAATATATGCTCATATCTAATCTTTGCATTAGGTAGCCTTACATAACCTATGAACAAATTAAATATCTCCTTCTAATTGCTACTCTTATGGAAATTCAATTGAAAATTGGGTGAAAAACTCACATGTATATCAACAAACTTCTCCATAGGTAAGGCTAATCCGAAACATACATTGACCATTAAGATCACAGAACAACTACTAGTGAATCTATTCCTAACTTAAGTAAAAGTTCAACAATGCTATAAGTTTCTCAACAAAATTATCTTTTCTTTCTAAGAGAAATTGCAAAAAGTTAAGTATAATACACCTCACACTATTATAATTGAGATTATTGCATTCAATATTATCATATGCAAATTACCAAAATCATTAGTTATAGTTACTTTTTGAATGCTAAGTGGCATTATAGAGGAATATACATCAAGTAACTCTTAGCTACCATAATAATGATTCAAAAAACAAAAGTATTACGAGTCATGCTTTATCATATTTGAACTGCTCACTTACCTTCAACATGGAAATCATAACCCCCAAAAAACATAATTATCATTACTACATTACTAATTCTATCACACTACTATATCTTGAGCTTCTTTGAGGTCTTCATGTGCGACATTTAAAGGGTTAGCGTGTCACTTATTGCAATAGTTTCGTCCTCCTTTGCTACATCATCCTTTTTTGTTTGTGTTAAGTTATTAGAAGATATTTAGACTTCACTTAATGAAGTAATTAAAGCATCATCCTGAAATTATGAAAAAAACACATATAAGAGTAATAATTTTTATAATCTAAGTAAACAATATGAGATGAGTGAAATATTACATTTTAAGTTCTAACCAATAACAAATTTTGAGAATCAATAAAGGAGCTTGAACATACTTCAATTGAAAAAACCTAAAGTAAAACTAAATAACATGTAAAAATCGTTCCACAGATGATTATTGTTCTATGATTTAGAACTATAGTTTTTTAAATTACGATTCATCTTACCTAACTAGCATTAACATAGTTTAGACTTTCTTGCTCAACCTTAATTATACCTTCACTTATAAGAATAACTTTGTAAGGATTTTCTTCCTAGCAATGGTTGAAGTTTTTAATATCCCAATTAGTTATTTCAACATTGAAAAGTAATTTTTTCCCTTTCAGCAAACTTAATGCCTTTTGAAACCTAAATTCATCATCTTATTACAATAAGTAAAATTTCATTTACATATAAAGGTAATTTACTTTGATCAAATCCTCCTTCAATTAAGCTACATCTTTCTTAATGAATTGAATGACCTCACAATCAAATAAAACAAATGATGCTAATCCACTTTCATCCACAACCACTACTTGGACCCTAAACCTTTAAATGAGAGCGAGGAAATTTCCTTTTTTTAGCAAACACATAAGAAACATAACAAAAAATTTTTAGGTATCATATAATTTACTCTATAAAATATTAATCACATATTTCATTACCCTGGAATAGTAGATGCAGTGACCTTGTTGCAATGGTAGCAAAAAAATTAATCACTAACATGCTTTACCGCTGTCTTGCAAGAGTTAGAAGCATCATAAAACCAATTGTAATTACTTTGTATCTTGTGGATTGTTGCTATAGTTGAATAATTGCAAGGCTACATTGATAATATATATCGTCAGAAAACTAGTAACTTAAATAGCCATCATATTCTAGCATTTTAATATGTTTATCATTGAATCAAATGAAATGAAATTATTATAATGCCATCCTTACATTGTCATAATTTTTAATTTCAATGAGATTTTTCCTATTTCCAAATAAAATGGATTCACTTGTAGATGAGCTTGCTTAACTAAAAGTAGATTAGCTAAACTTTTGTGAAAGGCTAATATTAGTTAACCTTAGCCTGCAAACAAAAAGCATATTATTTAGAGACCAACCAAACCTTAGATTATAACTTTCATAATTAAAATAAAGTTGCAACAAGTATCAATTTCAATTTATCGAACAACCTTTTTGACAAACCTTGTTTAAATTGGTCAATTTTAAGAATAGATGGGTTAAACATGATCTTAGTAGCATTCAAAGAATTAGTCAAGATAACACCATCTGTATTGAAAAGCAATAAAAAAAAGCTTTATTAACCACTAATAAAATAATAATTTTGGAACCCATTATATTAGTAAGGTAATAAAAAAAAATAGAGTTTTGACTTGTCAATAATGTTCCTCTAGCTAGATGAATGATAACAACTATGTTGGTGTCAATCATGGTGGTTAACTCAATTATTGTTATATTAGTCAAGTCACCCCACAAAGCATAATTTAGTTATCTCCTACTATCAAGTTAAAATATTAAAGCAATATATATTCATATAAAGTGTTAATCTCACACGTATGCCCATACCTATCATTCTATAATAGCATTTGCATTTTTCTCCTATTATTATTTTTTCAACACTTTTTTGAATAAGCTGGAAGTTCACCATTTCACCAATAATGTTTGTGATGCAAAATGTCATTGCATAATTCAATATATATATATTAATAATAACTTGTACTAAATAACTTATAAACACATAACATATATCAAAATTTAAACTCACCAAATACATAATGCTTTGGAATGCTCTCTAAGCAGATATCTATAAATACAATAAACTCAAAGCCAAAGAGATTAATTTGAGCTTCACATGGTTTTACATTTGTGCTCTAATTAAAATTAATTTTATACTGATACCGAGTTGCTCTATATAGCCCATCATTTAATATAAAATGAAAATTTTGAATCATATAATATTGCCCTTTAACCAAGATGGATTTATGTTGGCTAACCAAACCTCTTCCAAACATAGATGTAATAGCCCCATTGTTAATAAGTAACATAAGATCGTTATAGTGTAAAATACAACTAGATAGTTTTGATATGAACATGGGATTATCTCAAATGGACTTAAACTATTTCTTTTTCCAACTTATTGAAAGAATTTAATTTGATTTATACTATTGTTAGCTTAATTCCACAAACAGAATTGAGTCTATCAAAATCTAGAAAAAAAATTCCAAGTCTAGGGTACCTCTCTTGGAGAATTATATGAAATATGCATTATTTGAAAATAAAAAATTTTAATAATGGTTTCTCTTGTAATTTTACATCAAAGAGTAATTTTTAATAAATTTTTTAAAACTTAAAATGACCATTTTGAAAAAATGTTGTTTTTAAAATTTTTCAAGATTCGACATTTTGGACTAGAATCCAAAATCTAGAATCCAAAATCTAGATTTTTATTCTTTGGAGTTTTGATTTTTTTGATATTTTTTTGAATAAAAATAGAGGTATTTCCTTATTTACATTTATGTCTTAAGTAAACTTAAATGGTAAAAATGTAAATAAAGTGCTAAAATTGTGAACTAGACTTAGTAACACGTGACTCAGTGACCTAAAAAAACCTTATTTACCCGAAACAAAACCATTGCCAAAAACAGAACAAAATGGCATAGACACACACAGAAAACCCTCTCCTCTCAACTCTTTTTTTTTTCCTCTTCCACATCTAACCATGCGAGACAACTCTTCTTTTATGCATTTCCATGCATTTTCTTCCACTTTCTCCATGTTTCTTGTTGCTGTATCTGTCATTTTGTGATTTCCTTGTCGGTTCTGATTTTTAGGGATTTTAGGCAGCAAGCTTTGAAAACTCTTTTCTTTTGCTTAATAAGGTAATTCCTAAGCTTCATTCTCTTATTTAGGAGTTAGATTAGCTTAAATTAGTTTGTAGATAGCAAAGATTAGTTTATTCTTAGGTTATACTTAGAATGTAAAATTTAGGGTTTTCTAATAGAAAGTTTGATGTTGTATTTTGGTGTTGATTTGTGTTTGAATTATTGTTTAATTGCTTGCACAAAGTCAAGAAACACTTCCTAGTGGCATCAGTGGTTCATGAAATAGGAAAAAATTAAAGTCGAGCATATTGGCCATTTTGTGAGTAAATAATGTGTATTTCCATATTTTTATATATTTTCCAAACTTCTCTATGCTTTGAATTATTAATTTATTAATTGTCATTATTTCTTATACATTTTAATTTCATATAAGTGTAGAGCTCTAGGCACTCTTGGGACAAACATATTAAAAATTTTCTTGAGTTATAGTAATTAAGAATGGTACTAAAATGACTTTATGATGAGGAAATTGATTTATATAACTTATTTGAAATTGTGTATTATTGGAACCTTATTGCATAATCTTCTTTGAAAGGTTATTATGGATGAAGGATAATGTATCGAAGTTTCATGTATGCTTGTAAAATTAATTTTTTATGAGTTTGGAATGATTTGATATTGGAGATATTGATTTCCATGGTTGAAAGCCTTGATAAGCTACTCATAGTTGAAGGAGTATGGATTGAGATTATTTTAAATTATTGATATATAAAATTTCTTATTTCCAATAATTTTCTTATATAACTGTTATTTATATATCTACATAGTGTTTTGTTATTTCTTTTTATAAATTTATTTTGGGAGAAGATTAGTTAGAAACTGTGGCTAATGACATTGATGACGTTAGCCTTGGTGCACCTTAGTTCAAATCCCAGTTAGCAAGGGAGTTGCTAACCCCGTGTGTCAACTAACACATGTGGATTGATTTATGGTAGCTTGATGAGTTGCCTTAGAGCTAAAAGTTCTCTTGAGATTATTATTTCATGAGTGGAATGCTCATATTTATTAATCAAAACTAGAAATCTCCCACCCCAAATTGTAACTTTGATGGTTTATGTATTTTAAAATTTATTAGCTTTGATTTTAATTACTTATCTATCATGAATGTATATTGTATTGAAATTTTTTACCATGAATCTATGTTAATAATGATTTCTTATACTATGATTAAGATCCTACTATCTACTTTTTGGTTTGGAACTTATGTTTTAGTATTCTACTTCTAATAAACATTCCAATTGCTATTTATCAAATATGATTATATAACTCTTATGATATCTTCTTGTATTGAAAAGCTATTTAATTTTTTCAAAAAAAAAAATCGTGCCATAACTTGTCTCATTTCCATTAGAAATTCATATTATTTATTCACTAAGTTAATGACTCGCTATTTTTATTGTAATATTTTTCAGATAGAGATTTAGCTTCGGGCCCATTATCTACAACTCATTAAAAAGAGAGAGGAGTATTCTTTTATGGTGAGCCATACTTTATTCGTGTGGGGCTTGATGTAGAACTTTTACATAATTTTTTTAAAAGTTGTAAAATTTAAATATTCTTAGATGTGCTCCATTAAAATCACAAGAAAGGCATGCTTCTATTAATATATGTGTATGTGTTTGTTATAAATTGTGAAGGATTGTCTAGTTATCAAATGATATGAATCTTATGTTAATACATGAATTAACATATGCATGTTGAAAAAATGAGAAAGTCCATGTGGGACTATATGCATGTGAAAACTAGTGATTGTGTAATGGCTATATACCCTCTTGAATTTGAAATAAGTTATAAGTTATCTTATAATGTTTTAGGCTAGCGTGGCTTATATAGTTGTGTTTTCCTTTAAGGTCATGCACTAGTCATGGCCTCTAATTTTCGATCGTGACAATAAAAGCTTCAATTTTTTTTATGATGCACATATCATTGTGTTAAGTTATTTATGTGCAAACATATTCTAAATTAACTTATATACACACCATTCAATAAAATACTACAATAAATTATTATTAAGTACTTTTTAATCTATCCAAAATGATACTGTAAAACCACAATAATGCTAATATGAAGACATAATTCAATGATTCAAGAATAAACTTATATACCCATTATTTAGAACTTTAATAGAAATAGCATATCCTAATAGAGATTTTTATATGCAATTGTCATTTCATGGTTGATCAATGTTTTCATTACTTACTCATCCAAGAAAACCATATTAATGCAAGAAACTTCATTTGAGTACTTTGACATTAGTGTATGCTACATGCAAATAACTCTTACTCTAATCCTTAAAGTCTCATCACTGTCAGGTGAGAGTTTGCTTATGAAAGTGCAGTTTTCATCTTTTCTAGCATAACTGCAAGAAATCAACCATAACAATTTTTAGATACAACTAGCACCAATACACGTCTTAATAGGTATATAAGACACATCCTCCCACTATATAAAAATCTATGCTACATAAAAATAGAGTAGCAACATGAAAAATTCCATGTTATAAATTATATAAAAACCATATCAATGATTGAAACTTATATTATTGGTGGAAATAATTTATATTCAATTGAAAAATCTTATAAAGTTCATTGTCCCTGTCAAGATGGACAACAATTTTGAAATGCAGACATTCCAAAATATCTTATAAAGTTCATCCTCAATTAGTCACTCCATAGGTTTATATGGCTTCCTTAATTAGTTTGGAAGATCAAAGCTACAGAAGTGCAAATACCTATTCATTAAATAACTAAATACTCTATACTAAGTGTAACATGTTTTGCTTTTTTTTAGAAAAAAAGCAAAGTTCTAAACCACACATGGGTAAATATCAAAAGAACTGAAGCAACACCTTTAGCAAAAGCTAACAATATGGAGCTTATCATTCATGATCGTTTAACAATAAAGTTCCAAAACACACAACACACCTATACAATACCAAAAATAACCAAAAAAAGGTGATTTTTAGCAAAATAAGAAGAAAGAAAGCTTCAAAACTAAGAATAACTCACCTTAAAGCCATTTCTAGGAAAGAAGTACAAAAAAGGCAAACCAAGTACAACTTTTAAGCAAGACAATAATACCCACACAACCAAAGCCTTCCCTCCAACTCCTGCACAAGAGAAACAAAAGCAAGATAAAACACTCAAATATGAAAAACAAAGGAAAAATTTCCTTTAAAAAGAGTTCAGTCACAAGAAAGCAAAATGTATCAAATCAATAGCAAAAAAAAAATCAACTCAAGTACATAATAACATTTCGCAACATTGCATACATTGAACAAACTTCACTCTATAGCTGTAAAATATGGAAACATATTAATGCTAATATTAATTAAATTTACATTAAAAGGAGTAATTAAAGTTTATTATTCAACAAACCTTCTCGAACATAAATAAGTTAAATTAAATCTCATATTTTACATTTACATGTTTATATATTTATAATTATAATTATAATTTATATTTATATTACATTATATTGTATTATTATGCTATAATTTATAATTTATAATAAAGTTTTACCGAGTAAATTTAAAGTTTGAAATTTGAATTTCAATCAAACAAAAATTGTATCATTTACCCTATTATTTTTTATACATGCATTTTCATAGCTCTCCACCAATCTCTATAAAAGAGGAATTTTTAGTGCATCCTCCTTCTTCTCTACTAATACGTTTTCATCGCATTGCAATCCAAATAGCGCCAACATAAAATAGGCTTAATTTCCACCTCAAAGGACTTTATTCATAATAAAGAAAATAAAAACACATTAGTAAAGCACATCACTTACCTAAATCCATCTTCAAATTGTGATATTTACTAATACCCTTTCACTGGACTACAATTGAAGCACCCTCCAAGATAAAGATATCTTCTCTTTCAGCAAAAATTTTGCTCCTGCCTAAACCCACAATAGGGAGAAGAGAAGAAAAAAATGGTGAAGGAAAAGTGTTCATTTCTTTGAGCATAAAAAGTAAAGTTTCCTGCTTTGAATTGAAACTTGTTTAACTGTCTGAATGCGAGAAAAGAATGAGAAAAGAATTAAAGCTACCCATTTTAATAATAAAAAAATGATAATGCTTAATCAAAAAGAAAAGTGGCTAAAATTATCCCACAAGAATGGTGAAAGCATGCCACAGGAGTTAACAAAAAGAAGAAAGAAAAATTCAGTTCAACACCTAGAAAGTGAGTAACAATAATTAAATAAAAGAATTAAGCAAAAAGAAAGAGTAAAGTTTCTTGGTTCCAAACTTGTTCAGCTATCTGAACGTGAGAAGAGAATTAAAATTGTTCATTTTAATAATAAAAAAAGGATAATGCTTAGGCGATTAAAAAGTAAAAAAGAGACATAGCTAAAATTATCCCATAACAGTGCTAATTTTGTGCCATGAAAGTTAAAAAAAAGAAGAAAGAGAAACTCAATTCAACTTCTAGAAAGTAAGTAACAATAATTAAATAATAAAAGAATTAAATAAAAAGAATTAGAGTAAAAGAAGACAAAAAAATTGCAAGGTTCAAAAAAAGTTTTAGCAAGAAAATGTGAATTGTTATGCTAACATGTAATAGGGAGATCATAACATTTAAGTATATAAATAGATGGAAGAAGTGTATAAAAACTAATAAATAGCTAATTTATACGTAACATATTTCTAGGATAATTAAAATAAAAAATATAAAAAATGAGGGAATAAAGATGGGAAAATTAAAAATAAAATGATAAATAAACGATTAAATATAAAAATAATTTTATCCTTTTATTTTAATAATAATATTCTCGTTTCATGAAAATATAAACTTTTCAAATATCTTCCTTTTAAGTTTTGAACCAACATCGAAATATAATTTTTTTAAATATTCCTAGAAATATTAAAAAAAATTTCATGGACCAATGCAATTCCCCGCATAACATGCATGATATTCAACAAAGGCCAAAGACCAAAGTTAGCTACGTGTCTAAGGTTCTCGTTCCCTAGACACATATGAAGATGGAAGTCTTTACCTAATAATTTTCAACTTTCAGCTATAAGTTAACAATCAAGAAAATATTTAGAAAGGTAACTTGCCAGCTGTTGTAATGAATCAAATTAATTAAAAAAATTATATTTTATTCACTTATAATTTCATCAAATTTTACTTATTTCATTTATATTTTTAAGTGATAAAATTTGTTCATTTATATTTTTTATTGTAACACTTTATTCATTTAAATTTTTTTATTTAATTTTTAATGAAATATTTAACAGTAAATAAATTAAGTAAAATCGGGTAAAATGTAAAGTGTGATTTTTCTTATATTTATATGAATTAATGTTAGAATATTTTATAGTTATTAAAAAATATTAGACTGTTTTTCTAATAACCTTTCCCTATGTATATTTAATTTAAGCAACAAAAAATGAAAATTATTGCAATACATAGCATTGATTAGAATAATTAATTTAAACTTTTGAGGTTTGTAAATTATAACGTTCTTATATTTCGTTGCTGTTAATTTTGTAAAGAAGATAATAATAACGCATAGTTTGTGATTTAAAACCAGAAGATAGTGTCAATACTTCTTTTATTTATTAAAAAATTTTTATATCAATTCATATAAAAAATTATATTTTATTCAATTATAATTTCATTCCTGTTCACTTTATAAATTAAATGAAAAAAATTTAAGTAAGTAAAGTGTTAATAGTAGAAAATATTAACCAATAAATTTTAATGTTTAAAAATACATATAAATTAAATAAAAATCGCTTAAATCACAATTGGGTATCCCTTGCTTGAAAGCTCATGAAAACCTGTTTGCCAGATTAGGCATTTCGTTTTGCATCTCCTCGAAGTGTTGACACGTCCGGACTCATCAATGAATCTACGATTCTCGTTCTTTCGTTTTGACTATTGATGGCGCAAAATAGCGGGAGACAAACCGCACTCTTGATAGCTACGTATATTTTCCCACTGCTCTTTTGCTTTCTGACCCACCCCCCTCCCTAGCTTTCCTTCCTTGTCTTTTCGTCTCATTTTCAGACTCAAGCATTTGCCTTTCTGCAACCAAAATGCCCTAATTCAATAGCCAAAGCCAAAATCATTAATGGGTTAATCAAGCTTTTCACAATCAAATCTTCTCCTTTCACAATATGCATTCTTTCAAACAGAAAGTCTCTGGGACGCTTTCCCGTTTCTTCGCTGATTCTCCCAATGCTTCTTCTTCTCGGGTATTTTTCTTCTCTTCTTCAAAGAGAAGTGAAAATGGAATTCACCCTTTTTTTATCTGATGTGGATTATGGTTGTTTGTTTTTGTTTGTTATACCGATTAAAGTTGAGCTTGTTGGCACTGCTATTATCATGTTTAATGAGCTTAAATCACCTTTCACTGAAAAGTTAGATCTGGTTTTATCAAAATCTGAATCCGGGGTTTGATCGCTTGATTATTATACATGGAATTGTATATTCTACTGGAAGGAAATGAAGAAGTAAAGGGAAACAAGCTTCTCATTTGATATGAGTGGTATAAATATTTCTTTAGCTTTAATTTTCACTAAGTACTTAATTTGGGGGTCCATTACTGCTTTGAATTTTCATGAAGAGATGGTTTTTCATGGCGTTTCAATTGTATAATTCTGGCCTGTATTTTTACGCGGAGATAGGGATGTGAGTTTTTCCCTTTTTTCTTATTTATAAATTGTCTTGTCGATGTGTTTTTCTACCAGAGCTTAACTTTCTGCCTATGATGTTCAATTCCTGGGCTGTCGACAATTTTCTAAAATTTGTTGGCTGACTACATTAGTTGGATTTTTCACTTTTTGAGTTCTGCAAATTTTGTTTCGTTGCGAGAAGCACTATTTCAGACGGCGCAGACTCTATCTTCATTGTATCTAGTAAAATCTTCATTTCTTGGTTATTGTTTGATATACTAATTTGAAGTCTCTCTAATCTTTCAAGTACAATTTTGATAGTTTACTTTCTAATCCGTTATAGTTGTCTTTGATTTTGTTGATGTCATCATGGTCATTATGTTTTGATGGGAGCACTTTATAACTAGAGCAGATTGGCCTTTGCCTCGAGAACTTAATTTGTTCAATAGGCTTAGATAGACCTTTAGTTCTGGTATGCATACTAACATAAGAAACATGGCATGATTAAAGCTACTGTTAAGATTATCAATTGAGGACTTGTGATGGAGAAAAGGAAACTTAATCTGAACCTATTCCTTTCTCTAGGTTACCTGAGTTGGCACATGTTCCTTCTTGATGTGCCTGGAAAACCTGAGCTGACTCAAGTCCTATGTAGTCTTATTTGAATCATATTCTGCTTAATCAGATATATAGGGTTGCTTATGTTCAGTGTGAAGGTATGCTTTAATTATGCAGAATTTTGGAATGGGATGGAGATGGAGTTCAGTCCCTGTTGGGTCCCATAATCAGCCTACTGGTTCACTTTCTTGTGTGCCTTTTTTTTTAAAAAAAAAATGCTCTTGTTACCTCTTGTTACTTTTTGGAACTTATAGTCCTAGTTTTATTATCCAATGTGGCAGTCTTAGGAAAGTGAAAGAAAAAATTTACTAGTGGTCAACAAGCAGTCAAGTGCATCCCCAAAGTTTTATGTTTCTTCTTTTATTTCCCCTCATAAATATCTTGTTATTCTGCAGCTATTGCATCTGAATCTCGTAGTTACACTGCAAGGGGTAAATACACATGACTTGATCAGAACTTGTTTACACTAAATTGAAACAGAACAAGTTCAAAATGAATATAGCATCTCTGCATCATATGGATCCTGTTGTATATAGTTTTTCACTTTTTATTTATATTCCAAGGGGGGAAACAAACATATTAAAATTCAGTTATATTTCTCATTATCTTGTGAAATTTAGCCTTCTCTTTTACTAGTCTGATTTTGACATGATACTTTTATTCATGCAGGCCAGTCCGTATTCTAGACAGGGTAAACCTTTCTCTCGGTATTTTTCTGATATTATGCCCTCTGCTGGCATTGAAGGTTCTGAGACAAGCAAGGACGAGCTCGGTTACATGCCACTTCAATCAGTTTCTGCTACATATGATGATGAAAACTTCGAGCTTCAAGATGATACTTCTGATAAATTTGTAGATTTTAATCCAGTGCATAAAAAGAAGGATGCAATTAAAGATGAAAATCAGGCCTCTAGAGGGAGCAGTAGCAATCCTGAGGTTTTAGAAGAAGCAATTGTGCAGCATACTCCACATGCTCCGAAAAAGCCTCAAATGAGTCTTACTGATGAGTCGTTCTTTATTTCACCTGAGTTATATGAATTTTTGGATTCATCCCTCCCTAATATAGTGAAAGGTTGTCAGTGGGTCTTACTTTATAGGTAATTCCACACTCTAATTCATGGTTTATGCTTCAAACTATAATGCCTTGTTGCATTCAGATATTGATCAAATATCGATTCTTTCAAATGAAGGGCAGTACTTTGAAGCATGGAATATCACTTCGTACACTTATTCGTAGAAGTGCTGAACTTTCTGGTCCTGGTTTGCTGGTATGTCAACCTCGGAGCACTTAAGAAATCTCTCCTGTCATGGTTGTGTTTGAGATTTGCCAGTTGCAGATCAATGTTTTACTCATTTATTTATGATGGATTTACTGATTATTTTGCACAACATTTAGATTGTTGGAGACAAGCAAGGAGCTGTATTTGGGGGGTTGCTAGAATGCCCTTTGAAACCTACAGTGAAGCGAAAATATCAAGTATGCCTTCATTTTTTTTTTTGGGTTGATGATTCTTCTTCACAATCCTATTTTATTTTACTTCCACCTTTTGAAGTATGTCATCTTTTCTCTGCTTTTCTGATAGGGAACAAACCAAAGCTTTGTATTTACAACTGTGAATGGTGAACCAAGTCTTTTTCGTCCTACCGGTAAGTGATACTCAATGATCAAATGGTAAATGCATCTTTGTTGTAGGAAAATGTTGGAATTAAGGCATAACTTAGATATTGATGCATTTTCTGAGTTTTAAGATATTTAGGTGAGTTGAGAACTGCAAAAACAAGTTCTCTTTTGTCCTACCGGTAAGGGTTCTTGATGATTAATTGGTAAATGCATCTTTGCTGTCGGAGAATGTTGGATTTAAGACAGAACTTAGACATTGATGCATTTTCTACAGTTTGAGATAATTAAGTGGGTTGTGAACTGCAGAAGCAGCTTCTAGGACTAGGTATATTTGGGGTCAAATATCGTTCTATGGTTTAGGTTTGTCAGTTTTGAATATTAACTAGATGCTCATGGACCTGGACTTCTATATATAATGTAAGCATGTATCAGAAACATGGTTAGGATTTAGAGAGAGAAAGAATAGAGAGATGCTATATAATTAAGAGGAGAAATATAATATTATTGAATGAATGAGAAGACTAAATTAATACATTATACTCAACCCTAATGTTCTATTTGTATAGAGTTACCAAAAAACATAAAGACTCTTAATACCTTTGACTTTGGGTACTAGATAAGCAAGTCCATAATATAACTTAAGCTCAATATTTTAAACCTAATTACTTTCTAACAGTCATCCTCAAGATGAAGCTTACTCAGCTTAAGCTTGTTACATAAACTTGAACTCCCAAAAACAAAATGTAATAAAACATAACTAAATAAAACTTGATAAATTTTACAAACAGCTTGGGAACGCCCCCCCTCCCCCTAAATGGAAACATTCACAAACCTCAAATCCTTGGTAGAATTTCCTACAACTTTCAAAAGTCTTCTGTTAGATTCCCTTGAAAAACCTCAAATCCTTGGTAAATGCATCATATCCTTTTGAACTATGTTTTTGAAAAACCATAAATGTCTTTTTAAATGAAATGCCAATTAAAGTCATTATTCCCGATATTTATACTTTTAGGGTCATAAATTTCTGACACTAGGAAAAAAGAGCATACAAGATTTTGCAGTAAATTCCTCCCATATTGTTTGGAATGAGATTGCAATGATTGGGATAGTACTAGTTTAGCATGTTTGTTCTACAATAATGATTATTCAGGGTAAAAGCTCCTGATGCTTTATACAAAGCATGACCAGCTATTACTCTCTTTTTCTTCTTCTTCTTGCCACATTTTTTGTAATTTTTCCCCTTTTGTTTATTATGTTTTAACTTGTTGTATTCTGGCTTCTTGTATTGATTTGTAGGTGCAAACCGTTTCTACTTATTGTGTTTGGGTGACTTGCTTGCACTTGGTGGTGGTGGTAGCTTTGCTTTATCCTTGGATGGAGATCTGTAAGTACCTTAACAGTGCTATTAATTTCTCTCAAATCAAATGTTTCCGCATTCTAGCACTACTAACAATGCGTTCTGGTTGAAAAGATTATCCGGAACTAGTGGACCTTGTGACACATATGGAAACTCATGCTTGGCTCATAGTCAAGAGTTTGAGTTAAAGAATGTTGAGGTAATGTTCTTATTTCAAACTACATTATCTAGCTGATTACATATTAATCAGGCCTTTCATCCCCTGCTTCTCAATTTTATTTCCATTTTGGGTCTGTTCCCGTGTGCCAGAAACCCTTTGTATTCTTGCCTTGCCTTCATAACACAAATCACTAGTCAACTGTAGTTATCATCCTGGAGAACTATTTATTACTTTCTCTTGCATCACTTTGTTGAAGTTTGAGCTACTCAAGTACTAGTGTTTTACACTTAATGGGCTACTAACATGCAAAATCGGAAGATACTATACAATGAATTTCACTTTTTGTATATTAAGCTTTCAGTATTATATTTGTTACACTCATCTATTATCCAATTCACTATATGTAATTAATTTTGGTATGTGCAGTTGTGGGGTTTTACGCATGGTTCCCATACCTAATGCAGTAGTGAGGTTTTCTATGATCAAGTCTTGTTCGCTCAACCCAACCCAATTATTTACTCTTTGGGGTGGATGTATTTTATCCACCTGTTGTGGGTGATTTCTTGCTCTTTCAAGAGAGTTAGCTCATCCTGTAATGTATAATGTATAAACGTTTAGTTGGTAAATTATCCTATTTTGCTTGTAGTTTGCACCTTTTGGTTTTAAAAAATTGCATGGTGGGAATGGTGGTACCGTGTAAACTGGTTTTTCAGCAGATTCAAACCAGCCTTACACAAGATGTTTGTGTTAGGATGTCAACGTTTACGAGTGCTAGCATATAGACTTCTCAAGGGGGTTTTTTTTGTGAATTTGCAGAGGCTGGGTTAAATGTTTGTACTTTGTTTCATTGTTATTCTTTAGGAGGATTGCTTAATATTTTGATAAGTACTTCTTGCCCTTGTTTATGATAGTTTCTTATTCTATCAAGAATAAACATCTTTGTTCATTCGAAGTCTAAAGAAAATAAACACCAGAAGAGATTGCTTCACAGTTATGTTACTTCTTCAAGCGGATAAAGTTACTCGTGAGGATGACGAGCTTCATCTGTGCTAGTGGGGTGGAAGAGGCTTTTCGTCTATTGCGTTGGTAGCATCACTATGCAATGTAAAAGTACTGGACAATATAGTAAAGGGTACTTTTGGTTCCATAAATCTATACAATTTTTACTGGGTAAATTATTCCACTTCCTCGTGAGGTTGGGTATATGTATTCCCCTCCCTTTAGTTCGAAAAATGCATTAACCTTGTATACGTAGTTTGGTTATGGAGTTGAATTATGCCAGCACTCGTATCGTCTAACCATCTCCGTATCCATATCCGGCTAGTTGTAAATGTAATAAAGTATAATTTTCAAAAGTTGGTCGAAATGCGAACTAATAGTCATTGGTGTTCACATAATTTTTTTCACATTCAGGTGTTTGGCATGGTTATTTGTACTTTGACTGAAGAAATTACCTACATAATATAGGTGAAGTAAAAGTACAATAATTTTCCTCTAATTAATATGCTCATGTTCCTCCCATAATAATGATATAGATAGCAAGTCACCTGAACTTTTACAGCGATAATAGGAATAACTAGTTACTTTTAAACATGCAAAAAATTCTTCACTAGATGGGAAATATCCCAATAGGGCTGAAGCTACACTATTTGTCATTAGAATTGTCAATATTCAGTACAATTTATGTAGTTTACTTAAAATATACTTGATTTTAAATTTTCCGTATCTCTTGAAGATGTCAGAAAATTCAGATGTTTCAGTAGAATTGAAGTATGATCGCCACACAATCTAAATCATGTCAAGCAGATAACCAAAGGAGACAGATGTACCATCTTTGTAATATTTGACGAGACAGAACTCACTGTTCAAATTTTGATTAAATGATCTTACCTGGATGGAAACACACTACAAAACTATCTGCTAATAACAACACAGAAATATCTGCTAATAATAATACATTTGACAATATGCGTCAAAAGTTGTGATGACAACATAATATATCGCTGCAGAAATCCTGAAAGTATGCTTGCCTCCACCCCGCATCCCTTGGTATCTGAATTTACCAATATTGAACTATCAAAAGAAGCACTTGATTTCTTCACTCTCAATCCACAACAATAGACCTATCAGCATTAACAGCAATTGCAGCACCTGGCGCACGAAAAAGGTCAGTTTCTTCTCACATTAGCCTTGGGAAGCTCAAAGCACTTCATGACTCAGTCGGACCATCCTCGTCAGGGAGACCAAATATTCGAAGATTGCGATCCATTGATCCTACTGCTATGTATTTTGCATCTGGACCAAATTTTACACTGGTGGCTTTCCCTGAAATATTTGACAAGTAGAATTTTAATAACTGTAGAGACTAAGCAGGCTAATATCTTCAACACAAAATATAAGGGTAAAAGAAGGAATATTTACCTGTCCCAGATAAATCAGGGAAAGTTTTGATACAGTTCCATTCTGATTTGACATTAGCAACTTGGTAAATCCTGCAAAAATAATTTCCAGGTATCCTAAATCAGCTTCAAAACCAGAAAAAAGAAGTTGATAATTGAAGAATGAAGACACTCCACAGGGCAAGGCTCCGTGAGATGGCTTAGACTTGTCAAGTCTTGCAGTAATCATCAACCAAGTATAATACACACTGATGGGTTTCTATCGGTAACTTGGCACATAGTTGCCGAGTTGGAAAATACCAAATTTAACTTGGTGTGGAGCCAACATATCGCAAGTCATGGAGGAGTGAAATCACCTGTCTCTCTCTGCCAATGTAGGTCTATGGAGAAAGACAGATAAACAGAAAGACCACACCAAGCCCCCCAATCGATGAAAATGCCATGTCAAGAACTTGGAAGCAAATATTCTACACTTCTAAAAGTTAATAAACTTCCATAACTGAATTGCAATGAACTTTGAAATGACTCTTCCCTCTCATCCCCCGTGCAAGAATTTTAGGGTGTGCTCCCTTCATCTCAATTTATACCCCACCTTGAAAATTTTGATATGATCTGTCTTTGAACATGTGGTTTAGCAAGATCATACAGTCTGTACCCCACTCCAACAGAACAAATCCTCAACTTGTTCAGTGTTAAATAAACCAGAAATGTACATATATGCAAAGTTGGTAGATCTAACTTTAATAAATGCAACTGCATATCTACACAAGAAAAATATCTGACACCAATCCCAGTCCTTGACAGTACTGAATCACTCACCTTATGTCCGAGCCAGCAACTGCAAGGTAGGATCCACTGTGGTCGAACTCCACTGCAGGAATAAAAAAAATTCACAAACAATTATTATATGACCACATCTCAAGTTAAACAAGGTTTTTTTAATCTGAATATGCACATCAACAAGGTCAATGAATACCAGAGTTTGTTGGGGTTTCAGAGTCATATGGAGAGAAATTTCGGAAGTTTTTCAATTTACGGAGATCCCAGAGCTTTACACCGTCATGAGCAGCAGTCTGTCAAATTAGTATAATTTTTTAGGAAAGAAAGAAAATGTTGCTTATGTATAGAACACTTGAGAACCAAAGTATCAAACATCCAAAACTTATTTTTAACAGGTATGTTGTCACGTACCGCAAGGAAGTAACCATTCTCAGAAAAGGATATTGCAGTTACTGGACCAACATGTCCATCAAACCTAGCAACATTTGCCTGCAACAAATATAAAAAGCTACTGATCATCAGCCAGGAGCAAAATTGAAAATTTTTAAGGCTAAAATGTAGAGGAGCAAGGGAGATGATTGCATGCCTGACTTTTTACATCCCATATCTTAACAATAGCTTCTGTGGTGCCCGTTCCAAGAATTAGACCATCAGGATGAAAGGCAGCAGATGTGTAGCCTTCAGAAGAACCTGAAGAGTCTGTAACCTACAGAAGTTACATTCATTAACTGTCTGCTTCAATATTTGTCAGATAGACTAAAGACAAGCAGATAAAAATGTACAGCTTAGAAAATTCACAAATCAAGAAATTTAAGCTCTCATCTTCCCTCAGGAAACAAGTCTACCAAACTAATTCACACAACTTTATGTTGGCAGAAACACTAAACTATCTTCCTCACAGCATTAACTATTTTAATAAACTAGTACATGTGTTTTTCATTCTCGAGCAGATTTCTATTGGGGGGGGGGGGGGAGATAAGAATGATTCTATGCATATGCTTTTGCCTTAAATGTTCATGCTTATGGTTTTTCAGGGAAAGTAATAGATCATACCTGAGTCAGACAGGTTCCTGAAGAAAAATCATAGAAGCACCATGTGTGGTCAAGTGAAGCAGTCACAAAGTAGTTATTGGTGGCATGGACAGTGACAGCTTGCACCTAACAAGGCAGGTAATTTTTTCTTAGATTACATTAAGTGCACAAAAAATACCAATATAATCGTGCTAGGGGGAGATTGAAGTAAAAGATCTGAGAGAAACCTCAGAGACATATAACAGAACACAAATCACAAAATTTTAGAAATAGTAAACTAACCATAAGAAAAATTTACCAATGTTATGCTACACTATTTCGAGGTTAAAGGATAAATTGTATGCTATACAGCAGTCTTTCATAGTATTTGTTTGAATTTTTCACAGAATAATATTTATAAGACTAACCACTAACTGATTAAAATGTGAATGACCTCTATCTGCAAGTGTTCCCACAGTATGTTTTAAAGTGTAGAACATCCTCTATACAAGCAAAAGCATATGACTAATTGGGGAACACGATATGTGATTTCAGTGGAAAAATGGCATATTCACAAGAATCTGATCATGTTAGACTCACCTGAGAACCCCCCCCCCCCAAAAAAAAAAAAAAAAAAGAGAGGAAACTGACTACAAAACTAGCAGCAGCAACAATGCAACCCTGCCTAGTCACCAAAGGAAAGCATAGATCATAAGCCAGCATAGATACAGGATTTTTGGGTTAAACGGATTGTTTCCTCCACTGAGTCAAATGCTAGAAGGAAACTCATCTGAGGTCATTGAGAAGATAAAAAGTGTAACATAAACAGGAGGTCCTCTGCAAACTTCAAATGCTAAAATCTAGATACATAGTACATGAGATGGCAATATGGTTATGTAAACTAATTTCAGAAATATCCAGCTAAAATATTAAAATTATTTTTTTAATAATATCCACTCATATCAAACAAATATGAAAATATTCAACATCATATGAAAAACCAGTGCAATCTTATCCCAACAATCCAGCATGTCATACGAGGACTTTAAAACCAACATAACAAAATGAAGAATAAAATATTAAATTATTGAGAAACAAAACCGTTGACACTAACAAGGTAGTTGTGCCAAGGAAAGCAACGTTTATGCAAGAATGTAAAGCCAGTACAACAAATGAGCAACATAGTATGCCCTCATCCTTTCTTTCACAGTAACTTGACTTACAGGCTAAATAATGTACACACAATAGGGGCACCTTGATTACTTGATTAAATTCAGTGCATGCAAAACCAAACTCTGAAACATGTTAAATATTCAAACCTTCAAGGAAGCAAAGTAATAACAAAAACATAGTTAACCATTTCTACCAAAGAATTTGACAACTCCGGAACAGGAAAAAAGAGGATTGTTACAACTAAAAAGTAATTACTCAAGGACAGTAATTTAGTAACTTGAAATTCACTTACCTCAGCAGTATGATCCTTCAAGACATGTCTACAGTTATAGTTACCATCATCTGATGCTTGCCACAGTCGAACTGTCTGCAACATCAAGTAAAAAATACTCACTGTTGGCAAAACGCAAGATTGAAGCATCAAACTCGTTGTGAAAAAATGATAATTTTGTACTCCAATGCTTATCATTCTATTTAATCACTTGATTTCAGAAGTGCCCAAGTTTACAGAAACAGCAAGTTGTAAGGAGATACTGACTTCCCAAAGATATCCTAGGACAGTAACATAATAAGAAAAGTATGAAAAAGCCCAATGGGAACACAAGTGCAAAACCTCCAAGTCCAGCCAAAAACTGGACGAGGCTATTTCAGTATACATTCACATTTCAAAGCAATATGTAAGCAGCTTAGAACTCCAAGTTTCAGTTCATATATTTCTAGGTGTTTTTTACTTCACTTTAAGTCAAAAGCCCCACTGGTTGGGCAATTGAGAGAGCCAATTAAGGTGAGAATCAAATGCAAGACATGTAAAGTGCATATTTGTAAACAGTAGAAAAAAATTGGGGTAACTTCAGAAGTCACACAACCTTAATAGGCTTTTTTTGCAGCAAAAGTGGTGTGTGTGGAGCTAGCAGTCTCCAGGCATGGATCAATATGGGTGTTTTGGAAAGAGACTAATTCTGTTTTGTCCAGAGAGAAAATATACGAGTGTTATTCAACCCACTATGTTTGCTCTACAGGGTGGAGGGGAACAGAACCATTCTAAGCAGCTACAACTGAATACAATGAAGAAATAAAATCAATAGCATTTTACCTTATCTGCTGAACCCGTTAAGAACATATTGCCCTGACCCACAAATTTTACGCTGGTAACCTACAAAAAAATTAAAAAAAAAAAGGTCCAATCAACTTAAAAGACTTTGCACAAAATAGCATCAACAACGGAGATAAAAATAAAACCTTTTTTGAGTGACCACTGAGTGTGGATAATATTTGTCCTGATGGTCTGTCAAAAATCACAGCATTCATATCAACCCCTCCAGTTGCAATCATATCCTGTCAACCATGAAACGAGCTGGTTAATAATCAGCATCAATTAGTTTCCTAGGATGTTATCTAAAATAGTTTATAGCATGTATACCTTAGTTATCAACCCCAAAGACTGCACATTTACTTTATATAAAGATGTTTTCAAACTAGGTTTCTCAACTTAGATAATTATTGCATGCCAAGCACCTCAGTCTTTTTAAAGTTTTTTGAAAGCATTTGATTCACAGAGATTGAATGCTATACCTTTGCATAAAGGATATCAACAGATACAATGCCTGGTTTGCTTGTTTTGTGAAAAGGATGACTAGATATCTGGGTGTATCTCTCCAGAGCGTCAACTGGAGCCAAGGTAGCAGGAATCTGAAAGAAACCAAAGTAGAGCATACATATGTGCAAATGTAATTAAAAAAAAAAGAAAAAGAAAATCTTGAACTGCATAGGCAAAATTAAAAAGTACAGTGAAACGTCATCAGAAAGTCAAAAAGCTTAGAAAAAGGTGAGATCAGATAGGATGAAACTGACAAATGGGGAAGAATGGCAATGCATTGGTCAATGTAGTTCCAAGAAATCACACAGAATACCTGTCGCTTTTTCCTCTGCTGTGAGAGAGCTGCATTACAGTCAGTTAACTCAGAAATTACAGTAGACGTTATGCCGGGACGTATCTTCTTCCCATCAGGTGCAAGCTCATCATCCTCAGCAGCTATAATGCATAAAAGATCATTCCAAATTAGATAATTAAAAATTTGAGAAAATGAATCAAACCTGAGGAATGGATTATTAAGACAGCATCAAATCAATGCTTGTTATGAAGATTTCTGTTTTCCTCCGATATTAGGGCAACTGGCCATTATTTCTGATGCCGTTGCAGACTCAACCAAAAGAAAATTGAAAATGAACAATAAAATTCACACAAAAATCAAATATAAACCTCTTTTTCCATTGCTCAGGCCAAAAGCATTTGTAATAACATTTGGTGCAGAAAAGGAAATCTGCCTTTCTGCCTGTGCAAGTAGTGACCTTGCTTCATCTCTTTCCTTTTTTAGTCTAGCAATTACCCGACAAGCAGCATCATGCTATAAATTAAAAATAAATTGCATAAGTGCAAATCCAGCAGTGCAAGACTCAACAAAAGGATTAATTTGAACATTTTAAATTCAATATCTGGACACAGGTCAAGTAGAATGAAAAATAAATAATTATCTTTCTGACAAAATGAACAAATATAAACAATTAAAATTATCCTAAAGAATGGGATATGGATATTTTAGTAATTCACAACTTCCCTCAACCAGGGAAAAAAATTTCAGGATTTTATGAAAGAGTTTCTTTGAGATGCAGAATTTTCACTTCATAGACTACTACAAAAGTGCTAGCTCCCAAAATATAAACTCCCAGTCTGAAAGAAAAGATGATAAATCTCCAGGAATATTCTGTATATCACATTAATGACAAACTACAAAGACAACAAAAAAAAGACAAGATTTAGGAATCCACAATTGGACTAAGTTACAGATGTTGAAGCCCATGAGAATTTTTTTTCTTTTAGCTGATATAATCTCTTCAGAAACTTAATTATGACTAAAAAACTTCTGGCACCTAATGCTATGTTGGCAAACAGTTCAAGATTAAAAAAAAAAAAAAATACGCTCAGAAATCAGTTATAGATTGAAAATGAAGACTATCAATAGATTGCAACAACAAAGCTAACTTCTTTCAGGCTGTTAACTTCTACAAAACCCTAAACTGATAGAACACAAGAATTTTAGGAGTCTTGCTCTTACCTGATATAGAGCATGACTTAGTTCTTGCCTTGCTGTGTGTAATTGTTGCTCTAATGCAAAATTAGATAACATCAATCCATCCCATTCCTATAATTTACACAAACCAAACAACAATAAGGATAACATTTCAATACTTATTTCTAAAGATATACTGGTAAACCTGGAAGCATAAACCACAATATCAATATAACATACATATTCATATATATATATAGACATGCAGATATATGTATATACACACAAAGAGTAAGCAGGGAGGAAATGGATAATTCAGCGGAAGTGCACACTTGTAGTGTTTTATACTCAGCTCTAGTCTAATACTCTAATATTACAGAGGTTCTAGATATGGGCTTAAGGCTGACGGTAGATTGATTTCTTCCTTAGACAATTAGAAACTCACATAGATACACCCATTGGGTTTGAGAGCCAGCTAAGACCCTCTCAAAGTCTCCCTAGCTCTTAGGGGGAGATTTAGCAACTCTAATGACATTGAAGTCAGAAACCTTGGGCCAATCATAATAGTTAGCCCAATCCGAAGTTCCATTTAATTTTGTAAGGAGATCTGATCTCTTTGTCACCAAAACCCATCTTAAGCTCCTCTATAAAGCCTACCAATAATAAAAAATGTAAAATGCATTTCAGATGCCAAAAGAACATACATTTTGGAACATTCCTAGCATGCCAGGAATGCTTGCTGCCTGAACAGGTCTTGGCTTCACTATCTGCATAACAAATGATTCAATATAATCAACATATTGCGTGAATAGTCTTCAAAAGCAAAAGACAACAATCCACGACTGGCTCAGGTGGCAGGTGGCTTAGTCTACTACAAACCCCCCTCTCATTATGAGGTAATTATGAATACTACTACAATCATACCTTGCCTGTCTTGACTGGAACAATGTCATCCATGGTAAGTGGTTCTCCGGTAACTGGGCATTTCCCATAATCCTACTCATACATTATTCAAAATAAAATGAAGTATGAAAATACGATAAATAATAAGTATTGGAACTCTATAGGACAACAATTGGAAAAAAATTTCAATTGAGCGGAAAAACCAATCATTATCCATGGAAAAAACTAGCTTCCAAGTCGACTAAACTCAAACAAAGGGAAACAAACATAAAACCAAAGTCAAGTAGAATTTTAAGAATTACTAAGTGCAAGTCTCGAATAATTAAATAACTACAGGAGTTCTATAAACAAGTACAGATTTACACTTGCTGCTATGTTCCCCATTTATACTCCAGAACCTTTCAAGATTCAAAAAGCAGGAGAATTTACTAAAGAAGGTCTAATTCACAAGGTTGACTGTTGAAGTAACATCCACAATAGGCTTTTATCAAACTGTGTGTAATAAGAAAACAAAAATCAAAACAAAGGCCCCATCAAACACATAACGAAGGAACTAAAGATCTTCTTATATGAGCTAAGCGCATAAGCACAAGTGTCCAATCCCCCAAAGGCAATACAAAGAGAATTTGACCTGATATATTCCTCAAATTTATTACTGAACACTTTGAAGTACTTTAGATGGAAAATTTCACCCAACTAAAACCGCATTTCAGCATATTGAACGGAGAATAGTAAGAATTCAGGTAAAAGCCCTAGAGAGAGGGGGTACCGCTATATGTCTCTCAACCAACCGCTTCTCGAATAGCAACCCAGACTTAACAGATACAACAGGCTCTTCCGGCACCTCGCCGGAGACTGTGAAGACAGCAAAAACAGATCAGCAAAATTTCAGAATTGAACTAAATATGCAGCAATAAATCAACAGAAATGAGCTGAAAATGGCAGAAGAAGAAAGATTTACTCGCGCAGTTCATTGTAGCAGAGACGGAAGCGAACTAGGATTCTGGGTTTTAGAGCAGAGGTCGTGTGGAGGACTTCGAAGAGTGAAACAGAGTGGCTGCTTCAATGCTGGCTTCGTTACCCTACAAAGGACCGAAGAAGACAGCAAGAGAAGTGAGCGCGTTGTTATGTTCGGAGTATAATACAGTAGTAGCTAACAAATCCCCCTTAGCGATACCAGGTTATTTTGGGCCTCAGGCCTGGGAACTATACTGGATAAGGGGTCCAGAATCTTGGCTGTTATTGTACCAAATATTCGTAAGTTCATTTGTTGGGCCCAATTATCCGGAAGCCTTTTGTAGTTACGCGCAGGCCTTTTACTTAACTCGTGCTACTGGTGAGGAAAATTTTCAAAAATAAGATTGGATCATTAAAAAAAAAATTCAAATTTTAAGTGACATTTGATTTGTAGAATCAAGCATTCCCAAAAATTCTAATATTTTTTAGAATGATTGTGATTGTCAAGAATTTAATTATTAAGAATATGACATTACCATATTTAATTCAATTAAAAATATTTCTAAAAATATTATAAGTAAGAGTACGCATTTATAATCTACCTTGGTTTTTTACCTGAACCTAATCTGAAACAAATAGAGCTTAGTATGACAAGTTAGGCTCAAGGGTCAAATTTGTGCAAAATTTTATGCCATATTTTATTAGTGGGCTAACCTTTAGCATATATGTTTAAAATTAGGTTAGCCTAGATTTAACTCAATTTTATATCTATATATTAAACATTTTAATATATTATATATTTAACATATATTATGTGACATAAATCTCAATCATATGAAATTAGTATATGTATATAATAATTTTTATTATATGTATTAAATATAATTTATGCATAATTAAAAATATATTTTATATATTTATAAGATTTAACTATAATATATATATATATATATATATATATATATATATATATATATATATATATATATATACTGAAAATTCAAAATTCAGCATAAACCAAGCTAAGCTTAGGCATCCCTATTTCAAAAAACGCTAGGCTTGAACATAAAAAATATATAAAAAAAATTCGAACAAAATTGGGCTTAAATTAAGTGAAAATATAGTAAATATTTATATAAGCTCAGCTAGCCCAATTTTTACCCACTCTTAGTTGAAAATTTATTTTAAATTTTTTAAAAAATATTATTTAATTATCAAAAATTTCTTCCTTAAAAATTGAATGGATACCGATGGTAGGTTGAGATTGAAGGTAGTCATTAGCAATAAATGTAGAGAATGGTAGTCATTGATGACAAATGATGGGTGGTGATGGGAATGAGTAGTAGTTGATGGTGGTTAGTAATAATGAGTGGTGGTAGATAGTGATCACCAATAATAAATAATGATAAATAGTGGTTACTGATGATAAGTAATAACCAATAATAATTACTAATAATAGGTAATGGTTAGTAATAATCACTAATGATGGGTGGTGGATAGTGATCACTAGCGGTGAGTGATTATAAATAATGGTCATTATGTTATAGGTAGTGGTTAATAATGATCATCAATGATAGGTAATGGTGGACAGTGATTATCGATGATAGATGGTGATGAATAGTAATTGATTGTAATGAATAGTAGGGTGATTAAAATAGTTTATTTATATCAATTAAATATTTTTATATCATAAAATTATAGGATACCTACCTCCTTTATGGGAATATTTTAATGGAATATTATGTTAAAAACATTCATAAGAATATGAATATTCCTAAAAATATTTTTCTATAACTTAACTAAATATAAGAATCCCACATTCCTTTAAAACATTATTAGGGATGTAAGAAAGATTCCACAAATCAAACACTACCTTAATGCATATCAATTACCGATTAATGATCTTATTTGATGATAAAAACATTTTTTAATGAAAAAAGGAATTATTTTAATAAAAATGATATACTTATTTTTTTATTACATCAATGATACCATAGTTTGAACATTTTTTACTCTATTCTACATCTTTTTATTGAGCAAAATTACTCAGATATATTGGCAAATTAAAAGGGGAAAGGAAGAAAGAATAATAGGATAGACTAATGCTATATTCATCATTCTAAATTTATTTCCTATTTACTTTCTCCTCACATGTTGTTAGAAAGGAGTGAATAATCCTTCTATTATAAAAATTAGAGTCTAAAGTGTGTAAGTCCATTATATTCAAGAATCATTCCACCTCTACATATAGAGTTTTCCAACAAAGTAGAAATGTTTAAATTGAAAAAGTAGAATAGTAGATGGGGGGCTTTTTAATTTCATAGTCAAGAAATGAGAGGTAGACTACAGTATTTATAAGCAACCAAGAAATGTTCCAAAGAATGATGTTGGAAAAAAATTTAGTTTCAAAATAATGTTGGAGAAAATCAAAGAAAATGATGTTTGAGAAAATCTTGGAAGATAATGTTAGCAAAAATATGGGAAGATACAATTGTAGAAAATCTTAAGTTAGTTGCAGAGAAAAATAGGGTACACATTTTTAATTTTAACATACCAAAAAATCCTAATTTTCAAATAAGACTTAATTATTATAAAATATCAAAAAACTTATTTTTCAATTTTTTTAAAAATGGACTTGAGCTAAGGCTCTTTTGTTGTTCATGTGCTAATGATAAATCCACCAATTACACTTACTTTGGCATACTTTATGCATCCAAGCCCACCATATCCTTTGTTTATCAATTTATTTATATGATGAGCCTTATATTTAAACCTTTAGAAGAGATTTAATTTAGTCAATGTAGGACTAATCCTTTGAAATACTAGCCTATTTACAACACATTCCTTTTTTTCTCTTTTATTAATGGTAAGAGTGATCAAATCACTAAATGTATACATACATATAGACCAAGGATCAAATTCTAAATGCAATGGAAGGCATAAAGCCTTAAAAAAATATTAAATGTTATTTAAGTTAAAAGTTTTTGGTAATAATCATTCTTCTTTTAGGGTGTACAACAAGTATTTCCTAATGAAATAATATAAAAGAAGTACAGAGGAGAAGATGGATGGTTATCAGCCAAGGAGGACTTCTTTCCCTTTTGGATGTTTAAAAAATCTTCCAAAATCTCACAAATTGGAGGAACACAAAATAGTAAAGAAAGATAGGAAAAGGATCGGGTGCCTTCTAAGGTGCACAAATTAGGAGATTTTTTACCTTGTAGAAATAGGACCATTCGAAATTTTGGGGATAAGGAAAAATCTTAGTCTATGTTCTATCACATCTTGCCTTATTCTAAGATGTAAAAATTATTGTTTTATTTTTACTTTATAACTATATAATATATAATACATTCTAAATAAGAATAGTTAAGAATTTTTCCAATTACAAGGTTTTGAGTTTAATTATATTTTATATGCATCAAATTAAATATAATATATATAATTACATGATGGAGGAATATCTCAATTTGAGATAAAGAAACAAAATTTATTGTTGATTATATGTGAATTTAGATGATTATTTATTAGTGTTTAAGATTACTTAACAATTACATGTGAATTTGTAATCTCTATTTTTAATATTTTATATTTTGTAGTTTCTTTTACATTCTTATCAAGTTCCAAAAGGTTCTGTAGAGATTATTTTGCCCTTTAGGATATGGAAATAGAGTGAATTTTGTCCTTAATAATAAAGCATAAATAAGATAACATTTTGTTTTCAAAAATAAAATATAAAACAATAGAAAGTTAATGAGCTTCCAACTTATCCTATTGCCATTCATTCCTTTGTATTATGTAATAGAATGACTAAATTTATTAATAAATACTTATCTTTATCTTTAAATATGAATCAAATGAAGCTGACATTTTAGTAGTGTAGTAACACTTAATACTATTTTAGAAATTTTATTTCCCACTATGTTTGAGGTTCAATTTCAGGATCTTACATGTGCTAAGTAGATTGCCACTCTTATCATTACAAAAAAAAAATCAAATGAAATTTTTAATTTTTAGCATTTTTATTCCATCTAATTAAGTGTAATTTCAATTTTTATGGATCCAAAATTACACAAAAAAAGGCAGAACCAAAATTTTTAAATAAGTAAGCTACATAATGACATACTTTGTACCACTTTTTTTTTTGCTTTCATCTCTTGCAAAGTATAAATATATTTTTACTTCATAAATACTTTAAACATTTTTAGACATATACAACATGAATATTGCTATTACATGACATGTGATACGTTCACATAGGCATGTTAAATGGGATTATTTATCATTTATTAACTATTTAATTTATTTAATTAATTAATGACATTAATATAAAAGTTAAATCCTAAGTGGATCTATAATGGTTATTAGTTATTTATTTTTATTTTATGGACAAGTTATCTTCACATTTGTTTTGAAAATATTTATTTCATATAAAATAAAATAACTAGATTATCTCCATCTTTAAACTTTTTAAAAAGAGCAAAAATAAATTAAAGATGATAATTGTTTTTTGAAAGAGAATTATCGTACCTATAATTATTCACGAAATTAAATAATTGAAAGCTTTCATTAAATTAATCTCTTAGAGCTACCATAAAAAAAATCTAGGGATTTGAATTATAAAATTCTCGAGGAAAATTCTAGTAACCGCTTTGTAACCACCAAAAAATGTGTATTTGTAATTTGATTACTTGAAGTTGACTTAAAATTTTGAAGATTTGAAGTAAATTTGTGGATTAAGAGTAGAAAGGAGTTAAAATGCACATAAATCGTGATCTAAGTCAATATAATAGAACCTCTGCTGTAAGATTCAAGAAATTACATAAAATAATATTTAAATCTGTAATTTTTTTTTGGCAAAGTATACCAATAGTAGTACCAGAACCATAATTGGCTTTTTTTCCATCTTTTTATGCTATACATGAATTTTTGCACGTTATATTTTTTTTATTAATTTATATAGACAATATGTCGGCATATAACACATAAACATATAATTTTTTTTATTTTTTATGAATGTTTAAGATTTCACAAATTAATACCATTTGTTAATAATTTTCTTTTGTACAATGAAAAAATTTATAAACAGATTATGTAACAATGGAGATTGACTTTTTGGGCCATAAAAGAAATAAATTAAAAAAGAAGACAAAATATTATTTTTGTTACAAATTTGTTATTTCTATTCATGTGTTGGTCAACATATCAAATTTGAGATTGAAATTGTTTGTTGCTGCTAGACTTTATAAGAGTGGCAAAGCCTTTATCTTGTAAAATGGTTTTTACTTTTAAAACTTTTATCATTTAAGTGTTAATAGACCTTATTTATAGCATTAAGGTTTTTTTCTTAAAAGAAAATTTTATGTTCCATCGGTGATGAGATAATATTCGATATTATCACTGAATTATGCCTTTATTTGAAATTATTTTTCAAATAATTCATTTATTTGTTAAATTAAAACAATCTTAAAAAATATTTTTTCTAGGTCACTTTGAGAAATTAGGAAATCTATTTTTTTGGATAAATATACCTACTATACCTATTATTTAAAATTGATTTTCAAATATTTCATTAAAATGTTAAATGAATTTTTTATTAGTTTCTAGAAAATATATTTTTCTAGAAAGATAAATTTTATTGTGTATATCATATCTTTTATTTCAATTTTATTTTCAAATATTTCATTTATATGTTGAATGAAAATTAGTTTTTCTTATTTATTTATAAAAAAATATGTTTTTCTAGAAAGATGCATTTTAATTCATTAATTTGGTTGTATTATTTGTTATTGGAAATAAATTTTTCAATATTTTTATTCATTTATTTGTTAAATGATTTTTTAAATATATTTTTCTTGTTTATATGTACATTCATTGATATATATTATTGCATTTATTTGAAATTTATTTTTAAATATATCATTTATTTGTCAAATGAATTTTATTTTTTATTAGCAAAATATTTACTTTTAAAGAATTTTATATAAAAAATTATGCATATCTTATGATGTGTTTATTATTTGCATATTTATTTTTTGTATATGCTTTTAGAATGTTTATTATCAATTTTTGTCTATGTGAATTTTTTTTCTTAATACACAAATAATAAGATTAGAGGGAAAAGAGGTAATTTATAGATAAAACCCTAATCAACTTAAAATTTAAACTAACTTAAAGTAACGAATAAGATCTTGATTAATATCACATAAACAAAACACTAAGAGTTAAGGCTACATGATTTCCAAGGTTCCTTTCATCTTCAATAAACCCTCAAGTATAGAAACTCTTTACATTCTGGTTTTTCCTTCTTTAAAAATTCCTATATTAAGATCTATTTCAATTTGAAGAAGATTGACCAAATTTTTAGCTACTCCATATGTAATTGATAAGTTTGAATCTATGTTCCAATGATAGATTAGTGCAAATAAGATCTAGATTTTAGCTAGTTTTTATTCTTTTTCCTTAACAATCAAACATAGATCTCTGAGGCCTTGCAATAAAATTTAATTTTTATTTTGAAACTTTGTTAGATGGGACTAAGTTGTCTTCCATTTTACTTGCTTATGATAAATACCAATTGCATGACATTGAAAACCTTGAGTTTGAAGCTTTAATTTCTTTACCTATAGGTAAATTATGCAAAAATCACAAGAGTGATGTTGCATTGTAATTTTTATCCTTAAGTTTTTATCAAATGATTCTATTGACTTAGTTTCTTAAACTAATCTCTTTATCTAATATTCAAAAGTTAAATAATTTATCTTGTAGAACAATTCACTTGAATTTTCAGAAACTTTCTTAAAAATTTTGCTATTTCTAGCAATCTAAATTATATATGATAATGACTACTAGGATTGTTCATGCTTCATGAAATCCATGCTTATGTTTTCAAGCCAATAAACAAATAAATAACCAATGTCTAATGTGTTGTACTTGGATTATATTTTTTCTTATAGATAATGAATGACCAAACCATATGGCTCTTACAAATTCACAATTTAGAAATAAATAGTTCATGCTTTCTTCCTATAATTAACAAAAGGGACACAAATTTAGGACATGAACATATCTTTCATTAATGAATTGTGCAATAAAAAGTATTCCATGGCAGACTTTCCAAAGAGAGACTAATATTTTACTATGAATTGATAGTTTTTAGAGCTCTTTCTAGGGAAAGTGAGATTACATATAATTTTGCTAATTTGATATATTAACAAGGTACTGTAACCTTTCCTAAGTGAGTAAGATCCTTTTAGGGATTTAGTCTAAGATAACCAATGAGGAGACCTTAATTTAGAAACAAGATTTTAAATAATTTAATTAACAATCTCTAGAATATAATAAGCCTGCAACAAATCTCTCTTCCATTATTTTATGCCTTTATCAATAAGATCACTTACTTTTTTAATGTAATTCATGATTGTTTAACAGATGGACCACTCGTTTTTACTACAAATGTTAATATTTGATTTCATTCTTGGCTACCATTTCAAATTCTTAATGATGAATTTTTAATTTGAAACTATTTGCCTCCATTTCCAAGTACTAGTTGAATGTTTATTTATTATATTATCAATTTGGCCTTTTTCATATTTAGCTGTAATAGTTCTTGCCTATAAGGAGAAAGGATTTTCATATATTCTCCAACATTGTTTAGCTAACATTGCAATGTTGAAATAATATGGATTTCTTAAGCTGAGACCTCCATATTGAATTGGCATGAAAAGGTTATCTTGAGTAAAAGGATGCAAATCATTTTTAAGCTAATTTATGTTCCACCAAAAATTAATTATTAAGGATTGTAGCTTGTGAGTTAAATCTACTGACTATTTGGTAAAACCTATTTAAAAAATTGAAAGAGATTAAGAACATTCTTGCAAAGCATTAGCCTTCCTACTTATGATAATAATTTTTCCTTCCATCTTTGAAGTTTCCTTATTACTTTACCTAATAATTCAACTTTAATTCTTTTTTTTA
This sequence comes from Sindora glabra, assembly GCA_020226215.1. NCBI lineage: Eukaryota > Viridiplantae > Streptophyta > Magnoliopsida > Fabales > Fabaceae > Sindora > Sindora glabra. The sequence goes on along the minus strand of CM035231.1, from coordinate 23,512,314 downwards.
ATCAAAAGTGGAATCAATGTAAGTATAGAGATACTTACCTATTTTTTTTTTTTGGAAATATTTATGCCAAGATTTAATCCTAACAATTTTTTGAAGTGTTGAGGCATAGAAAGGCCAAACATTGAAATAGATTTCTTTGAATTCATCCTTAAGCTAGAAAAATTCTTAAATTTTTCCAAAATACTTTTCAAATTTAAGAAATTATTCATAGATGTTTTTATAGAGACAAACACATCATTTACATAAAAAAGTGGAAATCCTTAGAGTTCTTTTTGAAAATTTAATATTTTGAATCTTTCTTTATTTTTATGCTTTAATTAGTATAATTGATGGCATATTTGAAGCAATGATAAAAAGGTAAAGTGATAAAGCATCACCTTGCCTTGTACCTCATTTTGGATAAATGTTATCAGTTAAATCTCCATTGATCAAGATTTTATATGAAATTATAGAAATACACTGACTTATGATTTAGATCCAATGAGTAAGGAATCCCATCCAATGTATAACAAAAAGAATGAATCTCCAAGATATACTATCAAAAGCTTTATAAAGATCAAGTTTAATTATAGCCCAATAACTTCTTCTATTGTTTCTTTTCTTTAGGTACTGTGTTATGTCCAAAGCGAGTAGAATATTGTGAAAAATGAGTCTCATATCTATAAAAGCATTTGAAAGCATCTAAAAAGGGAAGATAATTTCATTTATTATCTTTTGTAGCCTGGTTACTAAAATTTTTGAAATAATCTTATAAGGTACATTACAGAGACTAATTAGCCTAAAATCTACAGAAGCCTGAACATAACCTGCTCTAAGAATTAAAGTAATAAAGGTTTGATTCAAACTTTTAAAAAATTACCTCAATTAAAAAAGAAATTTATTATAAAGGTTAAATATTTACTAGTTGAAAGCCAAAAATGTTGATAAAACCTTGCAAAAAATCCATCTGGCTTTAACATTTTGTTAGGATAACTTTAAGAAATAGCTACCTTAACCTTTTCTTCTATTAAAGGTTTATTAAGAATATACAAATGATAAGACTTCAATCTAGGAATGTCCAAATCAAAGGGTGAGTAAGGCTCTTCTTTTGATATATGATTGTCCATAAAAAGATTTTAAAAATAATCTTTGGCTAAATCTTGATGTTTTGAAAATCTTTTTCCTATTCCCTATTATTATTTTTAATTTTTGAAATTCTTCTTTTCATTCTTCTTGTATTATCAATAGAATAAAAATATAGTATATTTTGATCACCATTTAATAACCATATTTGCCTAACTTTTTGTGCCTAGCAAATTTCCTGACTATAAAGAAGGAATTCTAATTAATGCCTAATTTGAAATTCTTTTACCATATTCAAGTTACTTATGGATATCTATTGATTTAATAATTTACTTGCAAGCTTATTTATCCAATTTCATAGTGTACTAAAAGCTTTCTTATCCTAATTTGATAGTTTTCTTTCTATATTCTTAAGCTTATTTTGAACGATAAAAGTAATAGAAACTTTTTATGGGCTATTCCAAGCTTGCTAAACTAATTTGTTAAGAATGCCATATATTTTAAAATTTAAAATTATATTTGTTGAAGTCAATTTTTCTATCTGTAGAAATTAGAATAAGATTAAGATATAAAGTATATATAGGAAGAACATGAACATCAGTCTTGCAGAAATGATTTAGCTATTTATGATTACAGATACATTTATTAATTTTTTTCGATATAGCACTCTTTCCAAACCTATTATTGGTCCATGTATATTAAAAACCTTTAGGTTATATATCTATAAAATTACATTTTTGATAAATGTTTAGGAACTCTTGAGCTCCCCAAGTATTTTCATTCTAACTATTTTTTTTAGAATTTTATTAAAGTTATTAAAAAGTATCCATGGCTTACCATGAAAAAATTTGAATCATAATAGAAAAAAATAAAATTCCAAAGAAGATGTTTGTCTTTAAGCTTAGAAGAGCCATAAATACCAGTAAGAACGAAAGGATTTAAGTCTTTAGATTCAACTTGAACATGTATCCAATGTTGAAAGACCTTTAAAGTATTAACCTTCAAGATATTGATCTAAGCAAGAAGAAAGCCTCCTTAATATCCATTTATATCAATTCCCATTCCATCTACAAATCTATATTGTTTCAAGAAAAGCAATGTTTTTTAAATAAACTGAAATGTTTTAAAGATCAACAAAAAGCTAGGTTTATACCTCTAAATTAGCTACTTACACCTTTAAATTGTTAAGGGGCAATAAGAATACCATAGGTTATAAGAAGACTATTTTGGGATAGTTTCTTGGAACCCTAGATCACACAAAGCAAAGTTTGCAGATAAGTTTTCTATAGCTATATGTTCTTAAGGATTTTCTTATCTATTTGAAATTTTTGCTAACTTTGTGAAGTTTTCAATTTCAAGCTCCTTCCCAATAATTAAGAAATCTTCTTAATCATCTAATACTAATCTACTTTCATTGTCATTTATATTGGAATTGATTTGTTACTGAGATACTTGATAAGATCTAATGTCTTCTTTAGTAACTTTCCTAGATAGGGAATATTTGAAAGTTATGCCTTTTCTTTTTATACTTTTTTGCTCTTAAGTCATATATACTTTGTAGCTAATGGATATTTATAATTCATATTCTATTTTTCCATTTGTTGAAAAAGAGCCATAATATTATAAATAATAACTAGGTACAATAAATGGATATGATATTCTAATTGAAATCATTATGAATCTGTATGGGATTATGCGAGACATTTTGATCAAAAACCTAATTATTACTTTTAGTATTGGAATTAAAGCAAGACTATAACGAAGTTGCAAATAACTTCTGCTACTAAATTTAATCAACTTGTGTAAAATTCTTATGCTATTTCTTAAATGGATTCTCCTTCTAAAATCATTAACCATTGTGAAAGGCAAAGATTAAATTTTGTAAAGGTTTAAATCACAAGGAAATCTTGATCAGTAATAAACATAGCATGATTAACAGTAGGCAAGCTACTATTTATATTATTTAACAAAAGATATGTTAATTGCATATAATTAATTAGCTCTTGAGTTTTATGAGTTTGATTCTTCTAATTAGCTAATTCATGAGCTTCATTAAACTGATCATTTTAAGTATTAGGTTTTAATTCCATTTCTTCTACATGTAAATGATTTTGCTAACTAGACTCTTTAGCATGCTACAAATTATTGCCAAAGTTAGCAATATGATCTTAAAGATTATTAGTGTATGCTTGTCTAACATTAACTAGAAAATAATAGAACTCACTTTGTTCAAATCTCAATCTAACTTTAGTAGTTCACCTTTTTACAAACTCCTGCCAAAGATTCTTACATCAAAAATAAAATGAGATCTTTCTAACATTACTTTTATCTTAACTTGAAATCTATTTCTTATGCCATGCATTTGTCAATCAATACCTTCATTAAATTGATCAAAACTTCTTAAGCAAGAGGTAATAGAATGCCTAATTCTTCCATAAGCAAAACAAATATTAAATTTTTTTTTATACTTGCATTTAATCTAAATTAACATGAAAATCTATAAATAAGAGTTCATCAACATTAATGTAAATTCTCATTGTAATAAATCTTAAATTTCTTAAATATTTATAAAGCTAATCAATCCATTGGACTTCACCAATCATGAAACCCAAATATTTAACAAAATTAACTACTTAACATTTTAAGGGTAACCTCCAAACCTAAACCCATATAGGGAAGAAGGAAATATGGGCATATTCCAATTTAATGTTAGGTCTCCAAAGGTTTAAAATCAAAAGAGTTCCATTAACTAACCAAGGTTTAAAGAGAATATAGTCTCTATTTTCTATTAATTGGAATTGAATAGTATATACTCTTAACCTTACTAACTACTTGAAAAGCTCCCCTAAGCTGCCACATTTAATGTAAAATATTATTTAAAGAATTAGTCACATTTAATGCAAAATATTATTTAAAGAATCAGTAAAAGGATACCTGTCATCCAAGAGGTAATATATTAAACAAAGATTCCATATTTCTTTGTTTAAATAAACATTTTCTAGGATAAACTGAATAATAGGATTGCATATAGCTCTATGATGCATTTAGTATGATTAAAATCTTCATTGTTTGAGCCCAAAAAGCTTTCTAGCCAAATGATTTTCCTAAAACATTGCATTAAGATTTTTTGCTACAAAAGCCAAAGAATTGTAATAAAGAAGATTACAAAGCAACAAAAAGAAACCTAAAGTCAAAAAGATTTTCTTAATTTGAATAGATTAAAAAGAAAGGAAAGTATATCAAAATTTAAGAGAAAATTAGGAAATCTTAAGAGTTTTAAGGAAGTGTGTAGAAAAGTTGGATTTGCCTTAATTTATGTGATTAAATGATTGTTAATTATATTTATCTTTGTGATATATGTATATTTTAGAAGCATTGATATTTTGTTAAATGTCTATATTGTATGATGTTAGAATATTCAAAAATGATATAATATATATAGAAAAAATATGAGATCCTTATTTTATTATATAAATTGATTGATGTAGTAAGAATATTCAATTATATAAAAAATTTTAAGGTTATATTTACTTTGAAAGCTTTGTAAAAGGTTATATTTATATTTGGTTAGAAATTTTAAGTAGAAAGGTTAGTAGTTTTCTAGTCAAAATCATTCTATGCATGAGGCTAACTCAAAGATAACATGCCAACTTTCCTATAAAACTCTTGTGATACACTTGGAAAAGATAACAGAACATCAAAAATTTATCACCCATGCAATAAAAACCTATGTATAACATGTCAGTTTTCAGCCTACTTCTTTAAGTTATTATCATGACCACTCATGCCTACCTCTTTGAGCACTTTGAATATTCTCTATCTCGAATTTGGGTTATTGCCTTTACAACATTAGTATTCTCTTTGGCAAAATGCATCTTTCATATATATATATATATATATATATATATATATATATATATATATATATATATATCAAACAACTTTCTCAATAGAATTTTTCAAAATTATCTCAACACTCCTAAGTGTTGTTATCTGACTAACTTTCCTAAATTCATTATAAATACAACTTATTCAATTGGTCATTGCTTCTATAACCATATGCTCCTTACCTCAACAATTTGTATAAATGCCACCTTTGTAGTAAAAGTGTGTGCTAACTTTATAGCTCGTGAATAATATTTGGCATTCAAAGTTGCCTACTAAGAAATGTTTTATACCTAAAGTTGCATTACATAAATGCAAGAGCCAATACTTATACTTAATCTATGCATAAGCCCCATAACCTTATTCACAAGTCTAGTTGCATTAGGTTTAGTTAATCCATTATACTTCATAATGCCACTTTCATATTTGATTATATCTTCTAATCTTCTCTAAATCGATACCCTTTAGCATCTTATCGACCACTATAGCCCACATTTGGAGTTAATGCTACTGTCAGCATTATGATCCTTATAACCCCTCCTATGTGTATCCTTTTATGACTTCTTCATGTACATCTATCTAATGGTTTCCTATGCTAACAACTTGATAAGGTTAAGTATAGAATCCTTTCACATTTTAGCTTATATTTCATTTTGCTAGTACACGAGCAAATGTGAACTCAATTATTGCCAAGTTTATCAACTAAGTAACTATGTACTGCTAACTTGCTACCACTCTTCCAAGTTATTGTTGGCACACCACTAAGCAACTATATAGCCTATCCTATTACATTGAAATATCATTGCCACTATTATGTAACTATGATGTGCTAGCTTTCAAACATCTCATCTTGAATCTTATAGGTGATTGCATGTTTTCTATCAAACTTACAAATTATGCACATTGTTTTAATCCACTTTTGAGAAGTAAATTAGCCTATTGGTCATGCTCCCTTTGCAATACTCCTCTGAGTATTATCATATCCTTTTAATAGATTTTGGGTTCCTTTATAATAAATTTCTCTACTCGACATATTATTTCAATGTGCCATCCCTTAGGATGTATCCATTGATTATGGTTATATATTTTTACATGACCAAAGTTTCACTCTTTAGCTCCATGAATCCCCCTAAAAATACTTAAGCCATCTAGCAAGACTAAGGCTTCCTTCTTTGGATTGACTATTAATAAGTTTTCACCTTTAAACTTTATCCTTTTGGACATTATCAAGCTTTCTAGCAAGACCAAAGACTTTTCCTACTCGATTAGCCATCAATTCACTCATTTTTCTAGATGGTAACTTGTACCCCTTAATGTTATTACTACGAATAAGCGCATAACCACTTTCTCACATTATAAGCTAGCTTATAAGCACTTAAGTTCATATTTGATGTATTAATCAATCTTCTCTTAATATCATTAGATAAATTATATCTAGACTAATTGTTACCTACCCAATCATACTTACTAGTACTAATCGAGCTTTGATATTAGATTTTAAAGGCCAATAATTTTCTAGTCGAAATCATTTGGTGCATGAGAATAATTTGAAGCTAACATGCTAGCCTTCCCATAAACTCTTTTGTGGCATACTTGGAAAAGGACATTGAAGATTTATTGCTTATATAATAAAATTTCACCTACAACATGTCCTAAGGCAACATAACCAAGTTATTAAACATCGTGCATATTAAATTACAAGAATAATTCATACTAAGAGTGTCTAAATACAATCAAAAAGGAAAAAAACAACTCCATTTAATGGTATATGCCTTATTATATAGTTTTAAGTGTATAACAGATGGCTAGAAGCTAACACACTCAAATCTCAAGGTGCCTTACTAGGCTTTCTTGACATTTTACTATTTTAAAAAGTATTTTGAACAAAAGTACATCCAAAAAAAGAGACATACTTTTTTTGAGTCATTATAAGCCTTTTTCTTTAAGCTCTGAGTGCTTAATTGGCATCATAATACATCAATACAAAGATAAAAATGTAAGGATCATATTTCAATCTCCTTCAAATTCTCAAATCTAGCTAAATTTACCAAAATGCCTTATAAAATTAAGAAAATTAGGATAAATAATCTACAAGTGCATTTACTCCTAAATTCATTATACAAGACTTATAAATTATGCTTAATTTTTAGGCCAAAATTTGTCCCAAATTAAGCATATTTTCCTGTCCAACTAGTCATAATTTCCACTTATGACATTTGGCCAGCCCACGAAAGTTAGCTACTAAATAGGCCAGCTAGGCCCATCCATATTACATGTGAGCTTTTATATGAAAGAAGCTAGTCTTTTGTGAGCCATAGGCTAGCTTATAGTCCTTTTTTTAATTTTAATTTTTAAAAATTTTTAACTTTTAAATAATAAAAATTTTAAAATTATTATTTTAAATTTATATATAATCTTAAAAAATTTATATATAAAATATAAGTCATAAAATACTTAGAAAATAAAAATATCATCTATAAATTATTCATAACATATCTTTATAAAATTAAAAATGAAAAAATGTAATATAATTTTATATGGATTAAGGATGTAAGCCTATATAAAATTTAGAAAATTAAAAAAAAAATTCATAAGCTGCTGTTTTCACAGGCAAGGTTGGTTATGGCTTGCATTTTTTAAAGTAATAAAAATGAAGGCCTAAGTCCTTCCAAGCCCACAAGCTAATAGGTTGGCCAATGGGCTTTGACTTATTTTAATAGCCTTAATTTTGTTATAGGCAATAAAATATCAATAGAATCCTCTAGTTAGATTTTTATACATATATTTTCAAATATATAAATGGTGTGAAAATATAGGATCAAAGTCCTAAATATCATTAATATGATTTGATGTCTTCTATTTTTATATTACTAGATATAATTACTAGTATAGTGAAATTTTTGACTAAATAATATCAAAGAAAATTAGAATTCATAATTAAATTAAATAGGAAGATATATGAACCAATTGAACCATATGCAATAATATATGAAATAGCATCCATAGATATAATCACTTAAGTAGAAAAAAAGAAAAAAATAACTTAATATTAGGCATAAGAAAGTTTAATACTTTCTAAATGAGTAATACTTGCCTAATAACTTGACCCTTTATATATCTTAACCCAAAGTTATATAGCCTAACATAAGCATGATCACTAATTTATGATGCTTAGTCTAATAGGTAAAAGTTCTCACTTTAAATGTAAAACTACTTACACTAATTTCCTTAATAGAAATTTAAAGAACTACTTAAATTTTTTTTAAGTGATCAATTGAGATTGAAATATAGCAAAATATCTACCTTTGGGCATTAAGCCCTAAACTTGTGGTTCAATGTAAATTGAACGTATTTAGATTTAATGTCTAATTATTTTTGGATAATTTTGTTATAATTAAAGAGTTATAAGTAATTAATCTTGGTTTCAAAAATAATCTTAATTATAATTTATCATTGCTTATTCGGAGTCTAGTGAGAATAGTTTTCACTTATAATTTAATGCTACAATAATGGCATAACTTATACAACATAGAGAATATGGACCTCAATGTTGAAATTGGCATAGTGCCTTGAATAGGATAGGCATCCAATCATCATAAAGGGCAACAATGTCCTTAAAGTAATATAAAAAATGAAGTATTTTAATTATAAGAGAAAGGGTCATTGTGCATAGGATTGTCTTAAGCATATAAAAAAGGTTTGTCCTTCATCTCCATTAATATCTTATAAGTTTCTACATATATTTATGGTTCAATCTCTCCTTAGTTAGATTATAGAAACATGAACAACAAAATATGTGAACTACAATTGTGTAGATTAATATATTAGCAATGAGTGCTATAAGCTAAACATTTTATGATAGTGGAAAAAATCATGAATAAGGGTTATATATATTGGAATATAAAGTTTTAATATGTGTGATGGACAGTGATCTTACATGATATGTTTCATGCATCCATTATATTTTATCTTTGATAGAATATAAATATTCCAAACATAAATAATTTATTTGTTTATCTTGAAAACAACCTATGGCCACAATGTTTTCTAATATAATTTGATCATAATAGAGATGAATTTGAGCTTAGATAGCATCTTTTATAATATTTTCTTTTTCTTTATTATTAAGACATAATTGGATAGGATAGAATACCCATATTAGTTAGAAAAAGGCTATTGGGCTCTCTTAAATTAAAGTTTATAACTTGTAAGCTATAACTTATTGAAAAAACAAGTTGAAAGAATTATAGAAGGGCTTAATGGGCTTCACATCCTTTAGAATTAGTTCATTCAGTCGTATGTAGATTGGTGAATATAAGGGCACATCAAGGTACATTTTATTTCATCTTTTTCATAAATAATTTCTTTTAATGTAGTTTCATCTTTCTATTATCATATTACTATAAAGCAGCGTTCATAAAGCTTTGGATTATTTCAAATGCCTTATAGCAGAAGATAAGAATTGGAAAGAAAAATGCATTAAGGCTCTTAGAATTGATGATGAATGAGAGTATTTATTTGACTAGTTTAAAAAGTTCTATGAAAAGAAAAAGACATATAAGTAATTAATGACACCTGGTACATTGTAACAAAATGGTGTTATAGAAAGAAGAAATCATACTTTACTTGATATAGTTAGGTTTATGATGGCATAGACAAACATCCCATTAAGTTTTTTAGAAGGATACTTTGCTAAATATGAATATATTAAACTAGTACCTTTAAAATCAACCTACCATTTTATAAGTTATGGAACAGTATAAAGCCTAATTTGGAAGGCTTCTGCCCAAGGGGGCTGACATGTTTAGTTCATTATACTTCTTTTAAGTTTAAGATATTAAGCTTTAAAGCTTACAAGTATGTCTTGTTACTCTAAACACTTTATTAATATGTTTTGTACAATGAACATTTGGATGGTAGATTGATGGAGATAAATCTTGAGATTTGTTTTAAAGGGTGAATTTCCTACTATTAGTGAACTTAAAAAAGGTCTTAAGCTTTATGAGTTAGACAAACCTTATGATATAAAGCCTTACTCTTATGAGATAGATTAAAATCTATAAAATCATAGGATTATCAATGATAATAGAAGAATTCCTGAAATTGCCAATGATAATAAAAGTATTTTTTTATAACTATTTTTAGATTCACAAATACAAAGTAACTTGCATAAACATGTTCTTTATAAATGTTTTAAATAAGTGGCTTAGTACCACAAAAAGGAAATTTGCCCTATAAGGGATGATCAAGCTTTTGGTGAATACATACATTTAAAGGAAGTGTAAACTATAAAAAGACTTTATCTTTTATAGTGAGACTTGCATCTTGCTTTGCCCCAGCAATTGTTTCAAATTTAAATTTAGAATTATTCCAAATGGATGTGAAGATAATTTTCTTAATAAAAGGTTATATGAAGAAATCTATAAGGATAAAACCTTTAAAGCTAAAGCATAAGAGCATAAGGTATGTACTGAAATAATTCATTTATGAACTTTAGAAGTTATAATGGCAATGGTAAATTCATTTTCATAATGCATCATATATGGTGTGCTTTACTGTGATTAAAAAGAACTAACATGTATATATCAGGAGAGCTGAGAATAAGTTTCTCATCCTTTCACTTTGTATAGATGACATATTGCATGTTAGGAATAATGTGGAATTGATTTCATTAACATAAAAATGGTTATGATCCATATTTAAAATGAAGGATTTAGATCATATGTATTATATCCTTTAAGATAAGATCTTATAGGATTGTTCTAAGAAATCCTTGTGTTTGTCACGAGAAACCCATACCGTAAGGGTTATAGGATAATTTTCACATACTTGATTCTAAACTTATGGATACTTGGATGGATAAGAGCCTTTACTTGAGCTTGGATTAATGTCTTAAGAAAGAGGAAGAAATAATGCAAATGGAATAAAGTTTCATATGGAAATGCAATAGTAGGTTTAATAAATATTGAGATATAAAGTTAGCCTGACACTTATATAGTTAGTAGATTTTAAATTAGCATTAAGATTACCTTTTGGAGAATAATGAAAAAGATACTTAAATCTAGTAAACATCCAAAATATGGCTTTGTGCTATCTAGTAGGAGTTTAAAATAAGTAATGTTGATAAGTTATACATATAAGTAAACATAAGTTCATAGTAGGCCATGTGTATATGCTTAGAGGATAAGTCATTTCACATTGAAATAAAAAGTAAGAGTATGTCTCTTAACCTTCAGTAGTTTACAGGAAATTTCATTGCATAGGGATTAGTTCACCATTAGTATTGTATTTGTTGATAACTTTAACTAAACCTAGTATAAGTGCTTTTGGTAAGCATATTAGGAGTTCAAGTTCTATGAACATTTGATACATTATTATGTTACAATTTATTTTTTTAGAAAATAAAGTTATTTTCTTTCACTTGTTAACTTGTAATAAAGGTTAACTATATGCATATATATATATATATTATCACTAGGCTTAAATTGTCCCTTTCATACAAGAAATCACTCCAATGCTTAAGTAATAGGTAAGATGAGACTTAAATGATCATTAGGTACTATGCATAGGTAATTTCCTTATTGTTGAGGTAGTAAGGGAGGATTCATTGTAAAAACATATTATCTTAGTTATGCATTAAGATAAAACTTTTGAAAGAGTTGAGTATAAAGGATATTCATATCTCTATACGGCTTGTATGAAGCCAAATTTGAAACTGGGTGTTTCAATTTAATCATTTTGTAATAACTAGTATAGGTTTTATATGGTGTATTATTTGAGCATGACAAACCCTAAATAGGAGCTCTACTGTAACATATATTTCATACTATGTATATTGTAAGATGACCTATATCAGGGAGTGATTGAATAGGTTCTTATTTTCTCACTATTTGAGCTTTATAGGACTTGTAAATGTCCTACATTTGTACCATTTGGGATTTAGACCTATGTCATAAATCTAAAGTTGGGTGTTACTACTTTAGCATGTTTTTCCAAGGGTTATAAACATGCAATATAGTGGAATATGTTTAGAAAAGTAGCTTATACTTTATGGATTGACATAGGTGCCTTAAAAAAATTATTTGAACTTACATTATGGATTTATGACTCATTGCATAGGCAACTATATAAACTTGTGTAGTTAATGTAACCATAAGCACAAAACACATAAATTAGTTTTTACACAGCTTTATATATATAAGGGATCAAAGATGTTAAAACCTAGTACAAGTAGATGATTTAAGATATAACAAGACTTTAAGTAGTGTTATGCTAGTTAGATAGTGATGTCATTTACTTGTTGGTATATTTCTTATGTGGTCACATGATTCATTTCTCATGTGACTAAAGGGATTAATCAAATGATTTTAAGGAGAGCATGCATGCCCACACGTAAGAGTGGGAGATGTTACATGATATATGATGCATTCATATAGGCATGTTAAATGGAATTATTTATTATTTATTAATTATTTAATTTTTTTATTGATTAATAAGATAAATATGTAAGTTAAATCCTAAATGAATTGATTTGGTAGTTAGTTATTTATTTTTATTTTTATTTTATAAGCACATTATCTTAACATTTGTTTTAAAGATAATTATTTCATATAAAATAATATGTATGGATCATATCCTAATTTTTCTGCATTTTCTAAGAGTAAAAATAAATCAAAGATGATAATTCTTTTTTAAGAGAAAATTATTATGCTTATAATTGTCCATTAAATAAAATAACTAAGACCTTTTGTTAGTTAATCTCTCATGATTAACATTAAAGAATTTACTTAACTATAAATATTTTTAAATTTTTAATCAAGACCTTGTCATAAAATCTACGACAACTTCAAATTTTGAATTTATTATAAATTTTACAATAATTTTAAAAAGATTATGGCAAAAGTTTCAATACAAATACATTGAAATATTTAAGATAGCAACATGCCTTTTTCAATCTTGGAGTAGTTGAATTTTGTTTCTTTCAACTTTAAAAACTTAAAAATCACTTTTTTAAATTATATGAAATTTGAAATTAAAATCTGTTGTCCACTTATTTTTCTTATTTTATTAAATTATATTAATTTTTTCTTAAGCTTTTTAAAGAAAAACTACATTATTAAAGTATGTTTGTTTATCTCATTATTTTTTTTGAATATGATTTTTATATTATATAATTAATAAAAATTAAATTGGTGATAAATATTTTATGTTGATTTTATCCTATATTTATGTCTCTTAGGGTGTCATTGTGCTTATAAGTGTAGGCTTATTTTAAAATAAATCATGAAATTTGGATTTAATGGAAAATAATGACTAATTTTAGGAATTTAACATTATTTCAAAGTTTTTGTTGTAATTTGAACTTTGGACCTCTAACTAGGCTAATCTTCATATAAATGGAAATCTAAGAGAATTCTTTGCAACTTTTGTGTTTTGATTGAAGTCTATTTTAGATTATTAGAAGGTTACAAATGATCATAAGTTGATGCTTTGCTTTTGTTCAAATTGAACCAGTTTTAATTTTTTGGTTATAAATAGAGTTACAAAGTTCTAATTAAGGTGAAATTATCAACCAAGATTAGCTAATGCCTAGCCCAACAACTTTCATGTTTTGGTTTAGTGAATCTACTTTGCTTTGATAGTTAAACATAGATTAGAAGTTACCTACGAAAATTACTATAGTAAAACACTATTAATAGTTTAATTTATAAATTATAGTATAGGCTTCTAAAATTAGTTGGGCCTTTTTTATATACCCTAAAAGACATGTTTACTCAATCCATTAGGTTTTTAGCAAAAGAAATCTTATTTAAGGGTTTTGTACCTTCAAAAGCAAAAGCAAAAAACACACATTTTAGATACATGTCTGCCCTGTTCCAAGTTTCCTTTGTATTTTATCATGAGTGGTTTAACTTTCTTCTTCTAGTTCAAAGGATTCACTACATTCTTTCTATTTGATTTTAAAACATTGTTCTTTATCTTTTATATTTAATTAATTATTTCTATTCATTTGTTTCTTTAATTAATGATTACATAAATAGTTTTCTAAAAAGAGCTTGTTAGATGATTGTCTATGTGATCAAGGTTTGAAATGGCTAATTGAATTCATTTTTATACTTGTAAATTGATTTAATTAACTGTTGTATAATAGATAAAATAGAGAGTAGGCTTTGTAATTTATGCACTGACAAGGTTATTTAATCTATTTTAGTTGAAGTTTACTTATTTTTGCTCTATTATGATTTCAATCAACTTTGATTAGGTCTTATTAAGGATAAAATTGAACTTAATTCATTAAATTTGATTTCTTAATTCTAATCACATTAAAAAGGAAATTTAGGAATAACTACAGGCTTCTAGGTTATTTTCATCAATTGAATGATTAATTAAGCATTACCTATATTTTGTCATCGATGATAAATTAATAGATTGATTGTAAAATCCTTTCAACTAGGATTTTTCTTGTGATGAATGAATCCTTCTTTTGTTTTTTGTTTTCAATCCATATATTCATGTTTCACGCTTATAAATTATAGTTTTCTTATGTTGAAAGATCCCCTTGTTTCATAATTAAATTGGATGTAAATTGAAATCTAATTTTATGGTATCGACTCGATTCATCATTGCCACTATTTTGTAAATTTAGATTAATTTTGATACGTTGTGAGATGCATCAAAACTTTAGCACCATTACTAGGGATTAGACCATTTAATTTATTTTTAATTTGATCATTTTTATTGACTTTTTCCCTTAGTTTTTGTTTTTTTTTTCAAGCTTAGGATTTACGATTTAAAATTTAAGTCCTCTAATCAAGACATTTACTTATGCCACTTGTTATCACTTTTTTGGATTGAAAAACATTATTTGTTATTTTTCCAAACTTTCTTTCTTTTTCTAGTATTTTCTTAATTTATCAATTTCTTGTGTTTTTTGTTTTTCATTAATTCTAGTTCTTTTCAATGCATAATTAAGTCCTCACATGATAAAATATTTGATTTAAATCCTAAAATTGAAAAGAATTTGCATACATTAAAAAGAAAACATAGGATAGATTTTAATTTAATTGTTAGTTTACTTGAAAATATGGTTGCTGAAAATAACAATAAGACCTTAAGGAATTAGCTGTAGCTAACATTAACTACCAACCTTTTTATATTTAACATCTTAAGCTTGATGTTGCTTTTGAATTAAAATCCAATTCGATCCACTTATTACCTACCTTTCATGGCCTTATAAGGAAAGATCCTTATAATCATTTCAAAGAGTTTCATATGGTTTATTCTAGTATGAAGCCTTAAGGTATCTTTAAAGATCATATAAAGCTAAGAGTTTTTCTTTTCTCATTAGTAGACTCAACTAAAGATTAGTTGTACTATTTGCCTTTTGGTTTTGTTACATTATGAAATGACATGAAGAAGCTATTCATTAAAAAGTATTTTCTTGTATCTAAAGTTATCAATATAAGAAAGGAAATGTCATGTCCTTAAAGAATTAGGATATATTATAATTGATTTTCTAATATTCTCATACTCATAGCATTTAATTAATTATTGTAGGTGTGTTTAGGGTGAGAATTTGATTAAGAAAAATAGAATTTTAAGATAAAAATGAGAAAAAAATTAAATTAAGTTTTTTTTAAATGAGGTTTAAAGGGGTATATAGAGGAAAATTAAGGGTCATTTTTCTTATTTTACCCTTGGCCACTCTTAAATTGATTAAAACATCCTCATTGCATTAAAAATCTTTTAACACTTATTTCTTTTTTCATTTTTCAGCCACCATTATCAAAATTTTCTTCCTTTTCTTCTCCAACATCAAGTTTCCACCAAATCTAGCAAGATTTAATTTGGAATCCAAGGAAATCATTAGTTACCTGAGTTAACATAAGGAAACTCCTAGAAATTTTATGCTTTAGTTTGACTATTGCTAAATTTTTAAGTTTATAATGAGAAATTATGAATTTGAGTAAAGTTTTTTTTTTAAAGCTTAGATTTATTTAAGGAAAACTTCATCATTTACCACCTTATCTTCTTTGCTCTATATAATTATAAGTAAATAAAATACTTAAAAGTTAATAATTTTTGCATGGTTTTATTTTATGGAATGTTGATATGGTTATCTTACCAAAATGAGAACTTGGTAATGATATGAATTGTTGTAACATGAATTATTGATGTTAGTAGTGTATGAATGAGTGTAAATTATATAGTTGAGTTGGTTTTTAACTTTATTGATGTGTATGTGTTAGATTAGGGGGAAATTAATCATTTATATAGTGATTTTACAACAAATTTACAAAATCTAGGATTATAATTGAGTACATAGATAAGTATGGCTCCAACATTGCTCTTTTGCTTGAGTACAAACACTAGCATTGCACTTTGGTTACATATACTTAAGTATATACTCGAGAATGCTAGGAGAACACTGTTATGTCAATTTTGAAAAGTCATATCTCATTTATTTTACACCCATTTTTATAAAAATCCCTTATTATTGAAAAGGTAAGTAAGTCTATATTTCAAATGAAACTAATTTCAAATTAATATCTTATTATATTTTGAGGTATCACTAAAATAATGGACAAAGATAAGAAATTCAAGATTTTGAAAAAAGTGGATTTTTGGATCTAACTTATAAAAAACATAACTCTTTTAGCATTTAACCATTTCCTATAAAAGACTAATCTATTAGAAACTTATTGGGTTTACTTTCATATGAAAATATTTTCATAAATAATAAATTTATAAATATTGAATCATTCATAAAATATCCTTTAAAGGTCAAAATTACTTTAGTATATATAAAAAATTGCTTTTTAACTAGTCCTACTTAAGTACATGCTCAAGCATAACATTTAAAGTTACTTTTAGAGATCATATATGAGTACCTACTCAAGTATCACACCTTTGTATGCCCAATTTAACTATTTTATGATAATATGAGTTTATGTATGCTTTTATAGTTTCTATAATTACACTATAGCCATGTGAATGTTAATGATTATAAATGTTGGTGATGAAAATTTTTGAAAGTATTGTGGTGTGATATGAAATTTCATTTTTGCATATCAATAAATATGTAATGGTATCATCTAGCATGATAATATTTAGGAAGGTGAATGCATATAAAATAATAAAATGCAAATAAAATGATATAAATTGCATTATAAATGTATATAAAATATGTGATGGAAATATCCAAAAGTGTTATGGTGTGATGTAAAATTGCATTCATGCATATAAATGGCATTATCTAGTATGATAATATTTATAAAGGTGAATGTATATGATTGTGTATGAATCATTATATACTTATAGATACTTATTTATTAATTATTAATGAGATTGTAATTATAATGGATGTTAAATGAAATGATGCATTGAAATGAGAATGATTTGATATTGTGAAACTATGTTGAATCTGGAATTCATTTGTGAAGGGAAAAAATGGGGCCTAAAATTTATAAGGTTAATCATTTAGGCATTATGAAAATCGAAGAACTATTATCGAAACATAATGAAATAATATTGAATTGAAATTTGAAATCATTTATGGGAGGAAAAGGCAGGATATTGGTTATTTGATGCATGTGGCACTAGAACCTAAGTTTTCTTTGCATGGACATAAAAAACTAGCCTTCAAAACTTTGCATGTGAAAAGTATGGAAGTATGACTCTCCATGTAAAGGCTATTTCTTGTAAGAATTTGAGTGATTTTGGTAAATGCGAGGGGTTGTCACCTTATAGGCTATGACCAAACTATTGTGTCATATGATACACTATATCCTACTTAAGCACCTATGAGGAGTAAGTAAAAGAAATGGTAAGCAAGCTAGTTAAGAAGGTATGATAAGAGTAACCTCCTTTCACACTAGAGTTAGTTATATTACATTAATTATTTATGCATTTATTGTATAAATGTTATTTGGATTTGTTATTTACTAGTTATGAGACTTAATTATTATGTTGTATTACTGATTGTGTGTGATAATATTGTGTGATATATGAGTAAAGTTATAGATATGATTATGGATTCTTATAATTGTATATATTGAAAATATAAAATAGATGTGAATGTGACCATTTGTGGTTATTAAGTAAATTATCTATTTACTAAGTCTATGACTCATTAATTTTATTTAAAATACCTATTATATTTATCTATTATAGCTCCCTTAGCCATCATAATTAGCTTAAGAGTAGACATCTTCAGGAATTCCTTTTAAGAGCAACCTATAATTTCGTTAGAAGATAGTTAGAAAATGATGTAAATCATGTAGATAGTCTGGAGAAATCTATTGCATAAACTGAGTTTGTAAATATCTATTTAGTATAGGAAATGAAACTAATTAATTTAATGATTTAGTCTGTCAGTAATTATGTAATGATGTGGTATAGGATTAGATATGCTTATGGAAACCAAGAAGTGGCTTCCACGCTAATCATAATCATGTAGGTCATGAAAGGAAATTTATTGCATCAGGAAATATAATAGTGAGACACTCTATAAATACTAATAGAGATTCAAAGTACTTTATATAAGTTGTCCTCATTATCAAATCAATAGACAATTGCTCATCTAGTATTTCTATAAAAGCTTATTGCTAATGGATAGAAGCTTGACTGGTGTAACAAGCATTAGAGCTCTAGTAGATAAAACCTTGAAGTTATCTAAACATTTATTTCTATAATAATTGCTAATTCTTAATAATTTGGCACTAGAATGGTTGATTTCATCATTAGAAAAGTTAATGAAGTCTTTACTTCTGGCCCTAATTTTGAGAAGCAATTGGCAAGTAATGCTTGGTAAATTGTGTATTCACTTCTTTGGTCAAGTAATTAGCCATAGGAAACTTTCAAATTGCCAGGGTCAATGGCATCTGCTCCCCACCTATCCATTAAATTGATGTCTATTCTTACAAGAAAAAAAAAACTAACCTTAAGCTTATATAACCAACATGTTTCCAAACCCCACCCTAGTGCAGATATGATCCTAATTCTAACTACTTTAACCTTGGCTAAAGAGACCATCCAAACCTCAAATATACCAACTAACATCTAACTCCCAAATATCCATCTTTTACCCTAATTAAACCAATTACCACTAATCCTGCATCTACCGCTTAACCTTCCAAATTTGAACTTTCTCTATAAGACTTGGTATGAATTATGCAAAAATTCTTCCATCTAATTTCAACAGAGAATTGAAGTTAGTATTCAAAACTTAGGAACACAAATTAAGTAATTAACCAAAGAATACAATTAATTTAAAACATAAAGCTTAAGCAAACTTCCTTCCAACGCAATTATAAATCCTAAAGAAAATGCTAGTGCAATGGTGTTATGAAGTGACAAACAAGTAAAGACTCCCATTCCACCTTTCTATAAACTACTACTAAGCCAATAAACTAAACAAATTCTGCCAGCAAAGTGTTGCTACATAGAAAAGTATAGAAATTAGTGTTCCTCTTCCATTCCTAAGGAAACTAGTCTTTAACAACAAAGAAGTAAATAAAGAAATTTTTTAGACATTTAAAAAAATTAAAGTGAATATACTTCTCTTGGATGCAATTAAATAAATTACTTAATATGCAAGATTTTTGAAGGAATTGTGCACAAGTAAAAGGAAACTAAAGGGCAATGAAAAGACTAATATAGGATAAAATGCATTAGCCCTTTTCGAGAGAAACTTCTCTAAAAAATGTAAAGATCTTGCAACTTTCACCATTCCTTGCATAATTGGTAACTTCAGATTTGATTAAGCCATATTGGATTTAGAAGTTTCTATAATTGTTATGCTAGTATCCATCTACACTTATCTTAAATTAGGACTTTTAACAAAAAGACTAGTGTGATCATATAGCTAGTAAATAAATCCATTATCTAAACAGCTACAGTAATTGAAAATGACTTAGACAAAGTGAATAACTTAATCTTTCTTATAGATTTTTATGTTTTGAATATGGAAGATGAGTCTTATTCCAATTTTGCACCACTCATCCTAAGGAGATCCATCCTTAAAATTACTAGAATAAAATAGATGTCCATGATGACACATTAACTACAATCTAGTTTTTAGAATTAAACTAATAAAAGAATTAATTTAAGATGCTCTTCCAAAGTTTTTAAAAGATTAGAAATTAGAGAAATTGTTAGTTAAATTTGAGGTGTAGAATATAGTAGAATTTTCATCAAATTTTGAACTAGTAGTTGCTACCACACTAAAATATACTATTAAACTAAAAATTCTAAGTCTGGAATTTGTTGAAATAAATAATGCAATGCCAAATTTCATTACACCACTAGTTGTCCTTCTCGAAGCAATAAAATTACCTTTTCCTTTTACCAAACTACTACCATTCATCATTAAATTGCCTAAATTAGACTTAAAGTCATTGCCGGATCACTTGAAATATGCATTTTTAGGTGACAAGGAAGAACTTCTAGTAATAATAGCCAAGAATATCACTTTAGAATTAGAACAAAAATAATAGCAAGTTTTGAAAAGTCATAAAACATAACTTAGCTAGATAATAGAAGATATCAAGGGAATTAGCCCTTCTATTTGCTTGCATAGGATTTGACTTAAAGAAGGAACTAAACTAACAAGGCAGCCTCAAAGAATATTGAACCCTCTATAATGGAGGTGGTAAAGAAAGAAATTATGAAATTATTAGAGGTCAAGATCATATACCCTATTTCAAATAGTAAGTGGGTGAGTCTAATTCAAATAGTTCCTAAGAAAATTGAAGTGAGTGTTGCAAAGAACTAGAAGGATGAACTTGTGTTGGTAAAATTTGAAACAGATGGAAGGTATGCACTGATTATAGGAACTAAAATGAAATAACTAGAAAAGATTATTTCCCTTTCCTACTTATTGATCAGGTGCTTGAAAGATTGACTAAAAAGCCATATTATTTCTTCCTAAATGATTACATTAGATATTTCTAACTTTTGTTTGCTCTTGAAGACTAAAAGAAAATAACTTTCACTTATCTATTTGACATATTTACTTACAAGAGAATGTCATTTAGCTTATGCAGTGCCCAAGCCCTTTTTAAAGGTGCATGGTAAGTATATTCTCTAATTTTCTTGAAAAATGCATTAAGTTTTTTATGAATGACTTTATTACCTATGCTGATTCATTTGATAAATGTTTGGATAGTTTATCATGTGTGCTGAACGGTTACATTGAAACTAAACTTGTTCTAAACTTTGAAAGAAGTCATTTTATGGTCAAGCAAGGTATAATTTTAAGGGATATGGTTTCTATAAAAGGCATTGAGGTAGATAAAGTAAAAGTTGATGCAATTTCTAGGTTACTTACCCTACTAGTGAGTGAAAAGTGCATTCTATCCTTGGATATGCAAGTTTTTATAGTTAATTCATCAAGGATTTTTCCAAGATTTCTCCCTCTTTGTTTAGATTATTTAAAAAAAAATAGCTTTTAAATTCAACAATGTGTGCCAAAAAGCTTTTAATTAACTAAAAATGGCATTGGCCTTCATTCATCATTTGACCTCAAAATTGGAACCTTCGCTTCGAATTGATATATAATGCAAGCAACTTTGTAGTGGGAATTATTTATTATACTTTAAGGGCACTTGATGCTACATAAGCTAACTATTCCACCACTAAAAAAAAGTTGTTAGCAATTATGTTTGCCTTATATAAATTTCATTCTTATTTGCTAATTTTAAAAGTTCTAGTATTTTCAAATCATATAGCCTTAAAATATTTGTTAAAAAAGAAAAAAGTAAAGCCTAGGTTAATTAAATGGATCTTGCTACTTTAAGAGTTTGATTTAGAGATGAAAGATAAGAAAAATGCAAAAAATCTAATAATAAATCATCTTAATCAATTAGAAAAATAAGAGGATCCCCTTCCCATTAATGAGTGCTTTTTTCATGAGCCACTTTTCAAGTTATAAGGTAATGTTCTTTAGTATGTTGATTTGATGAATTATTTAGTGACTAGGAATTTACCTACTAATTTGTCAAAATTTAAAAGGGATAAACTGAAAAGTGAATGTAAATATTATATATGCGATAATTTTTATATGTGGAGATTTTGTATTGATTAAGTAATAATGAGATATATTCTTGATGGTAAGTTTCATTCCATCTTAGCTTTCTATCTTGCTTCAACTTATGGAAGGCATTTTAGCCTAAATATGATTGCTGGGAAAGTTTTAGAATCTAGATTTATTAGCTTTCATTATTTCATTATGCTTATGTGTTTTTATAAGAGTTGTGATTGATGTTAGAAAATAGGTAACATCACTTGTAGGAATGAATTGATTCCAACCTCAATCCTTTGTTGTGAAATTTTTTATATATAGTGTATTATTTTTGTAGGCCCTTTTCCCTTTTCTTTTAATTTTAATTACATTTTACTTATTATCGATTATATATCTAAATGGGTGAAAGCCAAGGCCACCAAGACTAATGATTCCTAAGTTATTATGGATTTTGCTAGATATTATACTTTTAGCAAGTTTTTTATGCCTAAAGCTTTAATCAATGATCAAAGAATCCACTTTTGCAATAAAACAATAGCAACATTGTTAAGGAGATATGGAGCTTTGCATAAAGTTTCAACCTCTTGCCATTATCAAACTAATGGCTAAGTAAAAATATCTAATAGAAAAATCAAATCTATTTTAAAGAAAATAGTCAAGTTAAATAGGAAAGATTCAAGTCTTAAACTAGATGATACACTTTGGGCCTACAAGATAGCTTTCAGGATACTAATTGGGATGTCCCCATATAAGATTGTCTTTAGAAAATCATCTTACCTTCCAGTAGAGATTACACATAAGGCATATTAGACAATGAAGAGTTATAATCTAGATATAGAACTAGCTAGAGAGAAAAAGAAGTTATAATTGCAAGAATTGGATGAGTTAAGACTTGATAACTATTTGAATTCTAAAATTTACAAAGAAAATACTAAGACATTCCATGATAAGATGATAGCTACGAATAACTTTATGGTTAGCTAGAAAGTTCCTCTTGACAATTCTAGATTGAAATTAATGCATGGTAAGTTACATTCCCATTGAATTGGACCATTTGTTATTGTTAATATTTTTCCTTTTAGTGCAATTAAGATAAATAGTGAAGTGACAAATGAAGTGTTCAAAGTCAATGGGTATAGGCTCAAACTTTTCTATAAAGAATTCAAGGAGGAAGTATTATTTCAAAAGCTAACATATTAAAGGATAAACAACAAAGTTTAAGCAAATATGTTAAAAAAAAAGTGCTTCTAGGGAGGCAATCTAACTTTTTACAACTTTGTTATCTCTTTCCTTAACTATTTTATTGTCCTCATTTTTAATATTTTTTAGTTATTGTCGTTTACATTGAGAGTAATATATTATTTAAGTGTGAGGAAAAGATTTTAGGATTTGAACTTATTTTTCTTGGCTTTTTTAAATTTCCTTGTTTCTAAAAATATTAAATTAAAAAATAGTTTATTTTTGTTTTTAGGTTTATTTTTAGGCTTTTTAATGACTTGAGTTGTGCAATTGCCATAAGTAAGGATTGAATTAAGCTTGATAGTATATAACATCATTGATTAAATTATCTTGCTTCTTAAAGATTGATTAGTATGATGATAGAATTTGAATTGATAAATTAATGTTGGTAAACATTGGCCTTTATGAGCTTTTAAGCTATAATGTTAAGAATTATGTTATCCTTTCTTTCATTCTTTCTTGTATGTGATTTTCATCCATAATTATGTACACTAGAACTTGTTTTAATTCTTTTTGAGATTATATTTACACATGCATGTACAAAAATGATGAAGGGATTCTTTATTTAAGTTAGTGCTAAATAGTCAATGTTACTATGATATATTATATTTGCTAAGCCTCTTGAATCTAATTGTCTTTTATTTGTTAATTAAACCCACAAACATATTTTCTAATAAAAAGATAGAAATGTCTTTACCTAACTTTAGAGATTAGTAAAGCATTTAAATCTTTGTAAAATGGATTATTGAATAAGTGTGGGGGGTGTAAGTATATGTATTATGAAAAATCAACTTCAAATTCAAGGTTTGGTTGATAAAAAGAAATAAAAAAATAATTAAAAATAAAAAATGAAAAAGAAAATAAAGAAAAATAAATAAAAAAGAATTAGGAAAGAAAGGAAAAAGAAAAAAAGTTGATAAATATTTAGAATTATAAATTAGGTTATTGTATTAAGTTGTAATTGTTCATATTTACATATATGTTTATGTTTTAAGTGCTCTATTTATTTCTTTAATTTTTAACCTATATATCTTAATTTTTCTTCTTTTTTTCTTAAGCCCCATTACAACCTTGAATAAAGTCATTTTAATTTGTATTTTATATATAATTTTAAGTAGTGGAGATTAAACGATAAGGAAGCTTATGGTTATGCATTTTCATAGATCGAATTTGAGTGAATAATCCAAAATAAACACTTAAGAGCTAGAGAGTTATTATATCTTATGAGGATATACTAATTCAGTCTTATCCTTTTAAATGAAGTTGTCATATTAATTGATGTTTAAATTATCAAAATTGATTAATTTATGATGTGTTATGTTTCTTGAGAGTATAATTGTTTCCTTATTTTGGTCTTACATTATTGAAACTATTGCTAATCAAGTTTTTGGTTTAGTTTCTAGCTTTGAGTAAGTTTTGCTTGAGGACATGCAAATGCTAATGAAAGTATATTTTGCCTAAGGACATGCAAATGCTAAGTGTATAGGAGTTTAATATACACAATATTTTATATTAATTTTCCTTTACATTTATGTCTCTTAAGGTGTCATTATATTTATTTTAATGGGTTTAGACTTATTTTTGAATAAATTATAAGATCTATGTTAAATGAAAAATAAAGATTAATTTTAGGAATTTGACACTACTTCATGTTTTCGAGTATAACTTGAGCTCTAAACCTTTGATTGGGTTGATCTTTATATAGATGCAAAGCTAAGAGAATTCTTTATAACTTTTATGTTTTATTTTAAGCCTAGTTCAAATGAATGAAAGGTAAAAAATGGTCATAAAACTAATGTTTTATTTTATTCAAGCTAAACCAATGTCATAAAACATTATCCATAAAATCCACAAAATCCCTAAACCTTAAGGTCTACCTTATACCTTTCACAAACATATCATTAGAAAATTTTCATTAGATATTCACGACATCAACTTTATCACATTTCTTATTTTCAATGCCACTTATGGTATGATTCACAATGCAATTTAAATACTAGAGTTCAAGCTCTATTTAATGCAATCATAATTCAATTTCAATATACACTATAATACATGTTAGCACCATTATTCCTTCTTATATGGTTACAAGCATTCACACATATCATAAAATTGATCAACAAAACATTTCTTAACACATTTCATTCCATAATTAATGCAATAAGTTCATTATAACATATATTATATCATACAACCTTTACTTTCTTATTTCATGATTACCTAAGTCATGTACTTATCTTATAATTATTATGAACCACTTTATGTTTAATGCTTGAAGACCAAATGCCCCATGGACCATTATAAATCATGAAAACATAAAAGAGGTTGGATATGGTTTACTATATGGTCATTGGGGTTGTAACATTTGAGTGATATTTTATGAATAACTTAAAAATTATGAATATATTATTCATCAAACTTATTTCATATGATAATAAACTCAATTACCTTTTCATTAACAGGTTATTTTCCTAAATTAGCTAAGTTTTGAAAGTGTTATGCCTTTTTGAAGCTATACATAAAAAGTTTATTTTTTTTGAAATTATGAGTTTTTAACCTCTACCTATTATTTTGATGATTTCTCAAAATATATATAAGATATTGATTTAATACTAATTTCATTTGAAAATAGACTTAATTACCTTTACGGCAATAGGTAATACATTTAAAATGAGCATAAGATAAAAGAATTATGCTCTTTTATAATCGACACAAAATTTTAAGGTTGGTGAATCAAGTGATCAATTGATTCATTTGTTTTAAATTTGCCTTTGCACATGTAGAATCAATTGCACACTTAATTCTAAAACCCAGATTCATCTCTAAACCCTCAATGTTGATTAATCATTCAATTCATATATGAAAATCATAGTTTTTCTGCAAAAAATTTACTATTTATCTAGTCATAAATGCCTACTAATCACATGTATTATACACCAAACCTAAATATAATCATTAATACATTTACTTAACATATCATATTACTTTTCTTCATCATTTATTACTTCCACCATATTAAAACAAGCATGATTCAAGAAAAATTATAAAACAAGCAATATTTCATCAATACCATCATATAGCCACAAAATTCATAAATTTAGCTAAATTATCTACTTACTTTGTATGGAAGAAGGTGTTAGGAAGTTAGTTTGAAGATCTTTCAATCCTAATCATATCAAAATTCATTGGTTCTAAAGTTAAAGTTTAAAATACCTAATAAAACTAAATAAATCTCAAATATCTTCATTAACTAAGAGGAAATAGAATGGATTCTTGATGAAAGCAATGCTTTTATCTTGATTGGATGAAGAAATAAAAAAAATTAAGGTTTTCCTTGCTTGATTGATAAAGTAATAGAGAGATTATATAGAAAAAGAGTTAAAAGAAATAGAGAAATTGAGAGAAATAAGAGATATTAGAGTTTGGGGTTGATATGAGGAAAATAGTACTCTAGGGACATTTTCAAAAAATTACTCTTAAATCTCTTTCATACTCATACACTCACTTATATCTGTACATAACTTTGTACTTTACGGTTCTAATAAGTTTTTCCCATCAAAATATCACCAAATTCATATTCCCATATTGTTAATTTTGTTAACTTTATTTTATTTCATATTTTGCACATAAAATTTCTAATTCAATCAAATTTACTAATTATCTTAATTATTCTTTCTCATGAATTTTTTTTAATTTACTGATAATTAAAGAGGGTGTGACTAGTCTTAATTTTTACGTTATAACTGGAGCTCCAAAGGTCCAATTAAGATGAAAGCAGTACCCAAGGTTAACTAAGACCTAGCCTAACAATTATCATTTAAGGTTTAGCGAAACTACATTGTTTTAATGGTCAAACATAAATCAAAAGTTAACCTGTGAATATTACTACAATAAAACACTACTAGTAGTTTAGTTTGTAAATTAGTTTATAGATTTCTAAAATTAGTTAAGCCGTTTCTATGTAACTTTAAAAGGCATATTTACTTGACTCATTAGGTTTTGTAGTAAAGAAATCAGATTTAAGGGTTCCTAAGGCAAAAACACACATTTTAGACATTTTTCTCCTCTTTTCGAAGTTCCTTCTGTATTCCACCATTAATGGCTAAACCTTCTCCTAATTCAAAGGATTTGATATATTCTTTCCAATTGATTTTGAGATTTCATTCTTCATCTTCTATACTTAGTTAATTATCTCTATTCATCTATTTCCTTTTTAATGATTGCATAGATAATTTTTTTAAAAAAGCTTGTTAGATAATTGTCTATGTGATTAAGTTATGAAGTGGTTGATTGAATTTATTTTCCTACTTGTGAATTGATTCAATTAGTTGTTATATGTAGATGAAATAGAGGATAGGCTTTGTAATTTGCAGGTTGCAAGGTTATTTAGTTTATTTTAATTGAATTTCACTTATCTTTACTTTATTATGATTTTGATTAGCTTCAATTTATATCTTAATAAGGATTGTATTTAATTAATCGACTATACGTTCTCAATTCTAATCAAATTAAAAAGGGAATTTGGGAATAATAGTAAGCTTTTA
The DNA here is from genome assembly GCA_020226215.1 of Sindora glabra. Classification (NCBI taxonomy): domain Eukaryota; kingdom Viridiplantae; phylum Streptophyta; class Magnoliopsida; order Fabales; family Fabaceae; genus Sindora; species Sindora glabra. Next base: position 23,484,561 of record CM035231.1, on the reverse strand, counting down.
AGTTATTTTCATCAATTGAATGATTAATTAAGCATTACCTATGTTTAATGGTCAATGATAAATTAATATATTAATGTAAAATCTTTTGAATTGGAATTCTTCTTGCCATGAGTAAATCCTACTTTGTTTTCTATTTTCGATTCATATGATTTATATTTCATGCTCATTAATTTTGGTATTCCTATGTTAAAAAATCCTCCTTATTTCATGATCAATTTGAAAGTAAATTGAAGTCTAATCTTTATAGGATCAACCTAATTCATCTTTATTATTATTTTTTAATTCAAAATAATTTTAATGTGTTATGACATACATCAATTATAGCACTGGAATGAGTCAAGTTAGCTCACAAGCAACTCATAACTCAATTTGGGTTTTGGCTTGATAAATAAAGTTCATGAGATAAATAAACAATATATTAGCTGAATTATTTAGCTTATGTTTTGAATGAGTCAAGTTTTAGCTCATAAAGCTCAATTCATTTGTATCATGAGTTGATCCTATATACACACATATAAGATAAAAAATATATATATGTACAAATATATATTATATTTTTTTAAAAAATAACAACATTTTTTTGGTAAATAAATATTTAGCAATATTGAATTCTAAAATCTAAGATAATATATATTTTTGTTACTAATATATTACTTCAATATTTTTATAAGAATTTTAAACAAAAATGTTAAATAATTTGATTGACAACAAATGATAATTTTTAATTTGTAGATTTATCATAAGAATGAAAATGAAAGGGAAAAATTTTAATAAATAATTCATTAATTTTACTTTTGTAAGTACAATAATTAAGTAAATAAATTTTACTTTAAATTTTATTCTTTTAAAAAAGCTTAATAATTCTATGTTTACAAATTTAATAATTAGATAAGTTTCATTTTTCAATTGTAATTTTTAAATAAGATAAATTAACAAAATTTTGAGTGTTAATAAAACAATTGAAAAGTCGAAACTTATTCATCTTCTAGATTCTAGTTGTAGTTGTAATATAATCTTATATTTTAAAATGAATTATCATTTATATTGCATTAAATATGTTTATAATACATCATTTATATTTTTTTAATCTATGTTATTAAGTTGTTAAAGATATTAACTTTTAAAGGCATTTTAAGACATTAGATTGTTAGCAAAAATCTTTTGATTATAATTGATTTGAGCTAATGAGTCAAGCCAAGTTGTTCATTAGCTCAATTTAGAAGAAACTTTAGCAGAAAAAATTGATTCAAATCAAGCTTAAATAGAGTCATGAACTAGAAAAATTTTATGCAAGTCAAATATAAGTTGAAACCAATTGAATTCAATTTGATTTGTTGCTGGCCTTAAATATACATAATTTTAATTAAATACTTAAAAATAAGTTGCAAAATCCCATATGAAAAAAATATTGAGATAAACTAATATTTTATAATATTGTAGTTCTTATTTAAAAAATTTATGAAAAAATTGTATAATTTGATAAAATAAAAAATTAAGTTGATGATTAATATTAATTCTAAAATTTGTATAGTCTCAAGGGGTGAAATCCAAAATTTCATAGTTGAAGAAGATAAAATCCAACCAAGTTGAAGGGAATTCTTTTATTTCTCACTATTTTTTATATAATTCACAAGCAGCCATATTATATAAAGAATTATCCGTCAACATTAATTGCAATATATCTCAAAATGGAACAGCAAGTTAATTTGAAAGCAGCGAAGATAACTTCCGTCCCCATGTTACTGAAGTATTTCCTTTAAACAATTCTGTTTAAATTCCCTGAAAAAGAGTTAGAATTAAAACGAGATGTGTGGGAAAGAAGAGGAAAATGAGTACTTAGTGTAGAATTTGTTCTACATGCCTAGTATCTTTGGCAAATCCCAAATAAGATTGATATATAGATTGATGCTTCTGAACTTTGATTTACTTGCGAAACGTGTATTAGTTCATCTTTGCGTGTTGTTGATTGGATCTAACAACTGGGAAGTAGGAATAGCCTCCTATAAGTTCGGCTTAAACCTTGGAGAGCATCATCTGCCTCTTATTTTCATTCAATCGAATATTTTTTTATAACAGCTAAAGTGATAATCTACTTAAAATATTTATGTTAAGTTCTGAATTTAAATCCTAAATATCATAAAAAAATAAAATATCTGAAATAATATTAGATATTATTACATATTAAAATATTAGTTCATTGAAAAAAATTATCGAGAAGTAAAGAGAAAAGCATTTTGTTCACTAAAAAGTGCTGAATATTTAATAATATTTCTAAAATTATTGAATTTTCATTTAAAGTTAGTATTAATTTATTTGTCGAGAGCTTTATTTTAAGTGATATATAATATTTTTTTAAAATTTTGCTTTCCTTTGCATATTCTATTCATTTAATTGTTTAATTATTCTTATAATCACAAGAAAAAAATATTAGCTCATTTTTTGTTAAAATAATAAAATTATTTATTGAAGTTTTTTAAAAGAAAAAAAAATCTAACAATAACCGTAAAGCTTAAGGTTCCGGCCCGGAACTCTAGACATTGTCAGCCTTTATTGCTGTAATGACCAAATGACTAGAATTGCACACGCACAAGATCATAATCAAATTCAAAAAGAATTTTACGACCCAAAATATCCTGCTCTATATGTTTCGTCAAAATATAGTTTTTGTAAAAAAAATTATTTCACATATTATTTGTTAAAAAATGATATTTAAAAATATAATAATAATTTTTTTTGAAATTAAGAAAGTGACTTTCATCATACCCTTTATATTCAGTATTAAACAAATGAAATACTCTTTGGTTGTTTCACTCAATTTCTAATAAGATAATCCTTTAATTCTGAATTAAATGCTTATACTTATTATTTTTCATTTCCGATTGAATACTTATTACCATTTTATTGTTAAATTTTGCAAGTAATTGATCCATGTAGATAGACCTATTAATGGTTTATATAATGGTTCTTTTTGTATCAATGATTATATTAGTTAATTTAATCTGTTGATAAAATTATTATTAATAATTAGAATAAAAATTAGTTATTTTTTATTAACAATTTATATGTGAAATAATATATAAGGATAGCAATATATTTTATAATTTATTTAGATATATTATTTTATTTTACTAATATTTTAAATTTTACATATTATTTATTAAATTAAAATTTCTTCTAAAAGATATATTATTATAATTTATTATTTATTGAACTATTATAATGGTTATACTCTTTTTATATTATATATATGTATTCTTCATGATCACATTTTTTTAAGAATAATGTGATGTGATAAAAAATATTCTTTTATAATATTTTGTATCTTGAATAATTTATTTTTATTTAAACTATATTTTAAAAATTAGATTGAATAATAAATTAAAAAAGTAAATTATTATGTATATATGTGGCTGAGGAGTCAAGGAGATTAAAGTTTTTGAAAAGCTAGAAAAAAATATTTCTTCAATTCAAGTCAAGTGAAAATAGTCACTATAATGCCTATTTACAAGTCCAAACTAGGAAGGGAAAATAATATGAAATAATTACCATGCTTGGTTATGGGCTTAGATTAGGGAATTAGTTAACTAATCAATTAAAATAATGCAACATAAATGCTGAGTAAATATTTTAGGGAACAATTATTGAAATATTCTAGAAGGAGTTATGCCATTTAGGGGTGCTAAATAGGCCTTGGCTCACAAACTTTTTGCAAATTGAATTTATCAAAAATAAACTCGTAGAAAAGTAGGTCTAAGTGGGCTTAACCCACACAAACTAACTCATTAGCAAAACCTATTTATAAGGTAAAACTTGCACACTTTGTGAACTTTTATATGGATCAAACAGGTTAAAATATACTTATATTAACAAACCAAGCCTAAACAAGCTTGACTCACATGGGCCTTAACTTGATTCAGTCCACTGAGCCTATTTACGACCTATAATGTCATTGGACTTTTGGATTCGAGCCATTTTGTCTTTTGGACATAAGGTTCTTGGCCAATATGTATTATATATGTATAAAAGTTAATTTTATTAATTTTTACTCTTAATGTGAAAATAATTTAGATTTATTAAATAATTATATAAGATAATTTTTAATATATTATAATTTTATTTTATTAATATATATTAATTTTATTATATAAATTTAATTAATAAAAAATTAAATAATTATTTATTATTTACAAAGAATTATTACATTTTAATATATATTATATCAGTACATATATAATAAAAATGGTTACTATTTGAATGTTTAAGTTATTTCTTATATATTTCAAAGCTTTACATTTTAAGCAAAAACAATAAATATATGTAATTATACAACTTAGGAGTAGTTTTATATTTTTATATATTTTTTATGGATCAATTGATTGAAAATGCTAGATTTCATAACTTTTTTAAATTAGTTGATTGAGGGTTAAGTAGTTGATTAAATAAATTCTTTATCAAGACTTAAAATAATTGTTTGACTTAATTAATCAGTTAAAAGCCTTCCAATCAACTATTTGTCAAATAATCTTAATAAAAGACAAATAACATATCATTTTCCTATGTAAATGAAACTATTTCATAATATATCTTAATTTTCTCTAACTTATTTATCATTTAAATATATATAGATATGTTATTGAACCCTTACATTAATAATCATTAAATCATACATGTACTTAAAGGTGTCAAATGGATAGTCTATCGTGGATATGGATAAATTCTATGACAAATTAGTTTGCATTACCTACATTCAAAATGAATTTAATTTTAGGAAGTTTAAACTTGTTAAAATCCATAACCAATATGGATTGGTCTACAACTTCAATTGAGTTTATGAATCAAGTAAGTATTGACTAGTCTGTATTAATCGCATCCAAAATAAGCCCAATTTTGAATTGTTTATACTTGCGATGTACTTGGATTAATCTATGCATTCTGATTTTTTTGACATCTTTACATTTGCAAGCAAAATCTTATTAAGAAAAAATAAGAAATATTTAATTAAAAATAAATAAATATAAGGATTTAATTCAAAAATTTTATATTATAGAGATCTAATTGAGTGAAATTATAAAAAATAATCAAGTAATTTAACCATAATTTTTTTATTTTTCATAGAAAAATATAATTTCGTATATATAAATATGGGTAAATTAAACTCACATCTCTTAATATTTACGTGAATTACACTTATATTCTTTTTATTTAAAAAATATTTATTTATCTCTTTTGCATTTCAGAGATACAGAAGATTAGTGTATATTTAAACTGAGAAAAAGAGAAGTGAATATACATATATTAAAAAAATTAATATGCATTTTTTAAAAATATAGAAGGTGTGAGTATAATTTAATCAGATTTGAAAAGTAAATTTCATTTTCTCCGTAAATATTTTTGTGCCTTTATTTCCTTTCTGTTTTTTTTTTTTTTTAATAAGATATCTTCCTTTCTTTTCAATGGTATATTCAACTAAAAACATTAACTGTTAAGGAAGATATTTGGTAATTATTTTATTAATTTATACCCCAATAAAGATGTGTAAATAGGAAGCCTTGTTCAATATGCCCAATTTTATCTTCACACTTAAGGTTCCCATATTTTGGGCTTAGGAACGTCGCAAGGCATGACACTTTCAAACCTTAATTAGCACAAATTTTAAGTGCTTGCATCCTTCGGTAATACTGGGGCTTATATTAAATGCCACCCAACTTTAAAATAAAAGATGGAAAATAAATACTTTCGCCACTCATGAGATTTAAGAAATTATAGAGGGGTTCTCTCCTCTTCTAAAATTTATCAAACCTTCTTTAAAATATAAAAAATACTTAAATTCAAATTTAATTTTTTAAAAAAATTATAGATGATTATTTAAATAATTTATGATAAAATATATATTTTACTTAAACTCAAATGATTAAAAAATTATTATAATTATATCAAAATTTAAAATTTTTTATTAATCATATTTTTAAATACTTGAGTTCAATCAAAGTATATTTATCTCATATTAGAATATTTGAATTATACAGTTATCTCTTGATGAAAATTTAAAATTTGGGTGTAAATATAACATTTTTTATATTTTAAGAAAAATCTACATAAGATTTGAAATTAGAAAGAAGGTATATATAACTTCTTAAAATTCGGGGAATATTAATATTTTTGTTCAGCCTTTTATAAAATGATCCTATTAGCAAACAGTGAAATTTTTATTTCATTATTTGTTTGTATAAGTTTCAATCGGCGATCAGAAGATTTATGTTGATACATATTTTCATGATTAAAATTTGTAAAAATTATTAACTTTAAAAAAAATGTTAATTTTGAATTATACCAATTATATGTATTTATTACATACAAATTCTCTAGACTAATAATTTTTATGAAAATATTAAAAGAATGTGTATACAAAATCATAAGTTATATGATTTTTGCTTTAAATTTTTTAAGAACAGGTCCCAAAAAAATCGAATTTACGGACCAGAATTTATTACAATTTTTGCTGCTTAAATTTTTATAAATTAAAAAAATTATGATAGATAAAAAAATACAAAATTATCTTATGTCGCTTTCCAGTTACGTGTCGAGCGTTAAGACAAACCCATCCATTGGAGAATAATAATGATATTGATGGATAAGTACAAGGTCTTTGCACCTTTGGTCCTTTCAGAGACTGGAATCTATTTCAGTTTTGAGTGGAGCCGCCTACAGCCAAAAAGCATGGCACAGTGAAACACTAGTTTGACGAGTCTTGGGAATCCAGATCAAGAATATATCCTCACTATGTAAGGAATTTCCATCAATCGGAGTAATTATTACATTATCTTAACCTCTTTGCCAAAAAGGGCTAATGGGAGATAATGGATTCCTCAATTCAAAAAATAAAGATTAAGAATATATTTATTTATCATTTTAAAAATTAAAAATTTATATTATTTTTAAAATTATAATTTTAAATATATAATTTTAAAAAAACAAATTAAAAATTTATTTTATATTTTAATAATAATTTTATAATTAAATAAAATTTATTTATTTTATTGATCACTATCTATTCTTTATTTTCCAAAATATGAAAATGGTGTTTTAGAAGAATTTAAATTTAATTTATTATTAGTATAAAATAATTTATATTATTAATAAATAAATAAATACATTATTAAAAATGTAAGTAACTAAGATTTTTTAATTGTGATAAAGAAGTTTACTAATTTTTTATTGATATAAAAATAAATAAATGGATTATAGTATAAACATAATTTATATTGATGGTAAATTTAATTTAATTTTTTAGAAATAAAAAGGAATATTTAACAATAATTTTTAAAAATAAAAATAAAAATATATTTAAATATGCTCTAAAATTATAATAAAATAAATATGAATTATTTTATTAAATTAGGAAATTGCAATAATACATTATCTTGAAGAATCTCCAAATCAAGAATATATGTTCACCATGCAAGGAATTTCTATCAATCGGAGTAATTAATACATTATCTTATCCTTTTTGCCAAAAAGGGCTAATGGGATATAACGGATTCCTCAATTCAAAAAATAAAAATTAAGAATATATTTGTTCACTATTTTAAAAATAAAATCTTGTTCTATTTTTAAAATTATAATTTTAAATGTATAATTTAAAATCAATTTTTATATATTTTCTTAACAAGAATTTTGTAATTAAATGAAACTTTTTCTTATTTATTTCATAGATCACTATCTATCATTTATTTTTCTTAAATATGGAAATGGTTTTCTAAAAAAAGTTTAAATTTAATTCATTACTAATATAAAATATTTCATATTATCAGTAAATTAAAAAATATGTTTCTAAAAAAGTATAAGTAATTAAGATTTTTAAATGTGGTATAGGAATTTGAATAATTTTTTATTTATATGATAATACATGAGTAAATGATAGTGTAAAGGTAATTTTATAATAGATTAAATTTAAATATATTTAAAAGTAGAAAATAATTTTTAAGAATAATTTTAAAAAATAAAATAAAAAATGCTTAAATACTATGTAAAATTGTGAAAAAATAAATATAAATTATTCTATTAAATTAGAATATCACAATAAATTAGTACGTGTCACAAATTGAAATGTTATATCTTTATCCCTTTGAAATTAAAAAAAAATAATAGTTATTTAGATCACATAAGAAATAAGTTTTCATAAAAATTAAATTACATAAAAAATAAATTCCCTTGTAAACTCTATAAAAAGTATTTAATACTGTAATTAAAAAATAAAATATATCAATATATTTAAAGTATCTCTTTTTTCTTAAATTATATGTCTAATTTCTCTTTCTATCATTATTTTTTAAATGGATAATTTATTATTTTTATTTTAATATAAAATAGGTTTATATAAAAAATAAAATATCTTTTATAGATATACATCGGAAATTATTTTAATATAATTTAAATAAAAAATATTAGTTAAATAATCAATATAATAAAAAATTAATCTATCAAAATTATATAAAATAAACAAGAAATATAAAATTTTTTATTTTTACAATCAAATATTAAAATAATAAATAATTGAAACAATAAATAAAATGATTTAATAGATATATATGATAAATATGATTATATTTAGAATTATATTTCTACTTTGATGATATTTATGATTATATTTATAGTTTATAATTATGATATCATATTTAATATTATTTTATGTAAACTAATAATTATATTTAAATAGATATTTTTATATTTTATAATTAATAAATTATATTTATTATAATTTTAGAAAATAAAAAATTAAAGTGATCATTGGTTAAATTAAATACAAATAATTTTATATTTCTATAATAAATAAGGAAGTTTTTGAAGGATGTGAATATGCAATTTTTTATAATTTATAACAAGTAAAATAATTTCTCAAAAGTATTATTTTCTTCATTTTAAAAATTAATAATTAATCAATAATCCAAGAATTTTTCGCTTAACAAGAAGTCAATTACTTCTATCCAAAGCAAACGAGCTCTAAACACCTATGAAACTTACAGAACAACCTAATACAACAATAGGTTCGCTAACATAACTAGCTCGCTGTGGTCAGGAGTATGATCATGAACTCATACAATAATATATTAATATATTATTAAATTTAATTATTAACATATTATTATATAATATATTAAATTTAATTTTAAAAAATAAATTTAATATATAATTAAATTTAATAATATACTCATACCTCATTATATCAATACACTATAATCCCCCTTTATGATCATCTTGGGAACTTGTTCTGATGAATTACACAGGGTCAGACATTAGCAGGATGCGAGCTCGTCCGTGCCCACATTGACACGGGTCTTGAAGAAAGAAAGTGAGGGAAAAAAAAAAAAGGAAAAAATCTTGTCAGGATTCGGTTTATATAATTTGTGTAAACAAAATTATTTATTTCGGAGAAAAATATTTTTTTTTTAAATTCTGAAGCAGTTGTATTTTGGCTTGTAAATTTTAAATCAAACATTTTAATTATATAAAATTTATAATTAACACTCATCTTTTACTCAATAAATTATTTTATCAAATTATATAATTTTTTCTTAACATTTTATATTAGAATGATAATACTATTATATATTATTTTATTATATTAGTTTTTATACATATTTTTGTAACTCATTTTAAGTATTTAATTGAAATTTTAAATATTAAATTTGATTTTTATTATTTTATAATATAGAATTTATGCGTAAAATGATATAATAAATTAATATATAATAATATTATAATTTTTATTTAAATTTTTTTAAAAAAATTATATCAATGAATAAAATAATTAATTAAGTAAAATAGATGTTAATTATAAATTTTATATAATTAAATTATTTTATTTTTAAATTTCAAAATTAATAAAGATAAAATAGGATCAATTCAAAACTAATGGGATATTTTACATTTTTTTATTTTATAAGTAATGTTGTAAGGACTTTAACATTTTGTTAAATTAAGTGTTTCATAATTAAATTATTTTTTATAATATAAAAATAAGTAAATTAAAATTAAAAATATAAATTTTAATATATTAAGTTTAATCTAACTATTAAAATATTTAACCTCTTAAAAATTTGAATTCCTCGTAATATTATTCTTATTTTATCGATTGAATAGAGCAATGCTTATGTTTGACCTTCTAGATTGGCTCTTATTATCATGGATTACTCATATTTTGAGTTTGATTCTTGCCAACTGCTAGTGATTTTAAAAAATTAGATAATTTGTAAATGTTATTCTAAATTTTAAAGAAGCTGATCAGATATCTTCATTTTGAAGTGAAATAATCTATCTATTCTCGAACTTTTATTCAAGTACCCCAAAAAAAAAAAAAGTGATTGATTTAATCTACTCCTTCTTAAATACATTTAATCTGCCTCTTCAATGATCCAGAATTTTCAGCTATTCCCAGACTCAGAAAGTTCTCATGATAAACACATATAAATGTCATTTGTATACATATAACTCTGTCACTTTAGGAAAATTCTTACATATAGTAAAATCCAAACTGACATGTAAATTAACTAATAATATATGTCAATTTATTGTTAATTTCGTTGAATAAATGATGAAGAATTCCTTTATGTTTTAAACATGACAGGTTGTTTTACTTATTAACAAAAAAAGAGTTAATTGGCAATTTTTTACTTAGTTTGAAATTTGAAATATTAAGTAAACAATCTTTTCGGTAATAAAATTAATTTTTTATGCGCGTAATGTAACAAACCCGGGACTTTTTCCCCCTTTTTCTATTAATGATTATAAGAGTAGTAAGTTACTTAATATCTACATATAAAATATTTGACTCGAAGACTCGAACTTAGAACATGATAAAATGTTAGCTATCAAATGAGTTTTATTGTTTAAAAATACTAGTTTTTTAAGGATTTAAATTTGATTTGCTATCAATTTAAGTCAATTTTATCCGTTCACTCATGCTATATCTTATAAATCTATTAAAATTCTTTTAATATCAATAAAAAATTTTAGTTAATATTAATTTTTCAACAAAATATTATTTTTTATTCATTTATAGTGTAAAAAATTTAACACTGGTAATAAATTAAATTTAAAATTTTTTTAATATGCGCATGTCCTGGATAAATTAGAATTAAGTGTTATAATGAAAGAATATTTCTTTCATCTCTATGAAATTGATAGAATTGAGATGTGCACGTCAATCTTGAAGTTCTTGAACTGTTTGGTGGGGAAGCTTCTTTGACAACCATTTTTATTCTTTTTCAATATATGCCAATACTCCTTGTTTTTGACCATGATCATGAAGATGGCGGGTTTTCACTTTATGATTTTCTCACTAAAACTTTTATAATTTTACAATAAAAATGATTAAATTACCATGCACACAAAAATTTGACATCGAATTATAATATAAAAAAAGATAAAAAATTTAAAAAGTATAAATTACTACTTAAGGTAAAATCTTTTGACAATTAAATCCGTTTTAGTAATATAATAAAGTAATTATGATTATGATTGGTAATCGGATGAAGATTTCAACATACAATAATACTTCTTTTTTTCAGATGATTCAAGGGGCCTGCGCTCAAAAAAAAAAAGAAAAGAAGAAGACAAATTAAGAACAAAAAATATATGGAATATGAAATTTCTAACTCATCAGCAAGTAACAAATTAAGAAAAAATCCTGAAGATGATGATGGAAAGAGTGAATTCCAGCAGTAATATCGTACTATAATTCACCATTCAATCATTTCCCTTTTTATAAATATGCAAAACTTACACATTTATATTTACATATATATTTCTATATCTAATTCAAATTCTTAAAATTAATTATCATTTATATAATTAGGGGCTGTTTGGTTCAAATTAAGGAAAGGGAATAGAATTAGGAAAGGAAATTGGAGGGAAGGAAAATGAATAACTCCTGATTATTCAATCTATTCGGTTTAAACAGGAAATAGAATCAAGTATTTTTAATTTTTTTTATTAATAATTATTACACTAAAAAATAGTTTACTTATAATTATTATTAAAATAATTATTATAATTATTATCTTATTATTTTTATTTTATTTACTGATATTATAATTTTTATAATTATTTAATATTAATTATTAATATCTTATTACTATTATTTTTATTATTACTCATATTATTTCAATTATTATTAATATCTCAATAATAAATAATATTATCATAATAATATTAATTATTATTTTATTAATATTATTAATTATTAATAACTTGAAAATATTAAAATATTAAAAATAATAATTATTAAAAATATTATAATATTATTAATATAATTAAATAATATTATAATATTTATTAATTATTTAATATTTAAGAATATCATTTATTTAATATTTAAATATTATTTAATTATATTATAATTATTATTAAAAATAAGTTATTATTTATTTAATTATTAATATTTTAATAATATTATTAATTATTAATAACTTAAAAATATTATAATATTAAAAATAATAATTATTAAAAATATTTTGATATTATTAATATAATTAAATAATATTATAATATTTATTATTTATTTAATATTTAAGAATATTATTTATTTATTAAATAAACATTAATAATATTATTAATATATAATAATTATTATTTATTTATTATTTAATTATATTATAATTATTATTAAAAATAAGTTATTATTTATTTAATTATTAATATTTTATTAATATTATTAATTATTAATAACTTAAAAATATTATAATATTAAAAATAATAATTATTAAAAATATTTTAATATTATTAATATAATTAAATAATATTATAATATTTATTATTTATTTAATATTTAAGAATATTATTTATTTATTAAATAAATATTAATAATATTATTAATATATAATAATAATTATTTATTTATTATTTAATTATATTATAATTATTATTAAAAATAAGTTATTATTTATTTAATTATTAATATTTTATTAATATTATTATCTTTTTATATTTTTAAATATTTTATTATCTTTATTATATTAATTATCATATTGAAGATGAGGAAAGAGAAAGGATTTGGGAGGAATCAACATTTCTTTAATTAAGATAATTCTATTAAAAAAATAGAGAAAGACAATGAATTTTTTATAAAAAGTTAAATAAAAACAAAGGAGATAGTATCCCGCCCTTAGCGTTGAACGTGAAAATACACGCATATAACTTGACTTTTGATCAAACGGCAGTTACATCATGATTGAGTGAGAAAGTGCTCAATTTGCAAAGAATATATCAGTCCAATTGGCCGCGGCTACCATAGTCAGCAATATGAAAACATGGGGAGGGGCCCGTGATGGCAAAAGGAAGGAATCATTTCTAAATTTTGCAAAATAATTTGATTTATATGCAAAAATAATTTTTATGAAAAAAATAATTTTTTAAAATATAAATTTTTATGTAAATTTTTGAAAAATATTCAATGTTATTTAATTAATATTGAAAAAATAACACTTTTCAAAAAGCTATTTTTTGTATTTTATTTGATTTAATATTAAATTTTTTAAGAAGCATTAATAAAAAATCATTATATTTTTAATATTATTATAATGTAAATTATTAAAATTTAATCATTTTTAAATAAATTTAATAAAAATAAAACTTATTTATAAAAAATACACAAATAATTTTTCATATTCTATGAAAAATAAAATCTTCTGAAAAATTCTATTTTTACCACGTTACTACACAATGATCAATCGAATAATCTGCCTTGATTTTATTCTCCGAAAAATTGGACTTTTGCTGCGACCCTAACCACCACAATGCTCGCATGTATAGCATCCACAACTTCAGCCAAACAAAGAGTGAAGACACAAGATGCTGGTAAGCACCATCCATCTAATTTGAGCAATGTGTGGGGTGTCTCAATTTGCCTGCGCACATAATATTTAAGTTTGGATAATTTCATTGATTCTCACGAAATTAAACATATAATTTCCGCTTGTCAATTAATTAAAGGTTTGTAATACTGATTTGTGAAGCGGTTTTATTTGGTGGGTTTACCATCTTCTGCTTTAGTTTTAAGTAAAAATTAATTTTATATCTAATAAAAAATGTGAAAGAAAATTTTCGATATAAAAAAAAGTTTATAATATTATTCGAAGAGATAGTTTATCTCGACTTACACTAAAACCAATCTAAAAATATTCTTTTTATTGAAAATTGACTGATCTCTTAACTGATCAATCAATTATACTAATTAATCATTTCAAATCTTGGGAAGTCTTTCCCCTCCAAAAATCATTTTATCGAGGTACTCAATCGTACGGTAAAAGGATTTGAAAAAGAGAAAAGAGGAGGGGAATCCAAAGACATTTCTCATTATTTTGAAGAAGTTATCAAAGCATGGATTCAATTTTTGTTATTAGACACATTTCTTGTATGTGGATGATTTTTAATTGATTAATATCAATCTAACTATTTATTTAGTGACACTGGAAGAGAAAGGGAAATAAATTAATGGAGGGGTTGGCTACAATTTGGACTGAGAAAAAGAGTTTGTCAATTAATTGAGTGCAAGATTAAACGTAGGATGTTGGGATCCAAAACGAAGCCGTGAAACCATTGTTCGGGAGTGTCGACACTGTACCAGTTGTACTACCAAAACAAAGGATTTTGATTCGCTCGTTTGCATAATCCTGCATAGAGGAACAGGTTGCACAAATAAATTGATTCATGCCTTTCATTTTAGTGTTGCACTATAGGTTTTTCTTTGAATTGTATTAATATGAATGTTAAAAAAACATGGCTTCGTTTGTTTTCTCGGAAAAACACTTTTCGCAAAATATAGTTATAAAAATAATAATATGAAAGGAAGTATTTTATTTATTTAATATTAAATATAAAGAATTTGAGAAAAGTAACTTTTTCAATTTCAAAAAGAAATTTATTTTCCTCCATTTTTAAATTTTTTAGGTATTTTTTTTTAAATCATCAATATAAATGATACATCTTCCTTTCATTAGTTAATATACAAATGATATTTTCCTACGAAAAATACTTTTTGAAGAAATAAATGGGCCCTATAATGATAGAATTGGATAAAATATTGTAAAATTCTTTTTTTTTACCTTCATCCTGATTAAATATTAATTTATTTAATATTTTTTTATTAGTATTCATATGAAGATTAATTTGTTCAATTTTACTCCTATAGTGATAGAATTGGATAAATTAATATTTTATAGGAATAAAATTAATACAAAATATTTTACAAGAATAAAAGTGATAAAAATGAATTTCACAATAACAAAAAATAGGGTTCATTCAAAATAGTAATGTTATATATGTCAAAAATAGAATTTAAAATTCAATTAAATGCAGATAAAAAAGTATTATTAAATATAAGATGATGAGATAAATTTATAAAATTAAATAAATACTGCATTTTTGTATTCATTATACATATAATGAAATTGCATTATGAAGTTTAGTAAGTTACGAAAATCAACCGTGTAAATCATGCAATTGATGATTGTTATCATCTGGGTCCAAAATCTTCCCAAACGATAGATATTCGTTACTTACGCTGCGATTTTCAAAACAATCAGGTGAAGCTTTTGTTGGTATATTTATCAAATTCTAATGATTCGTACCATCTATACAGGAAAAAAGTTTCTGCAAAAACTTAACATTTTAGGAAGTAATTTTTTTTTAAAAAAAGTTATATTATTTCATTGAAAATAAGAAATTAACATTTCCCATAAATAAATTTCTTGCATTTTACTTGATTTAATTTTTCAACTTCCAAAAAAGTATTATTAAAATGATTATTATATCCTCTAGAACTGCAAAACAAAAAAAATTAGAAATATCAATGAATTTCAATTAAGATAGCCTCTTTAAAATTGTGATTTGTTATTTTTAATTTACTAAAAAAATGTTGAAAGATTAAATTACTTTGCTTTCTTCTCAAGTTAGTGAAAAATACACTAACTTCCTCTCTAACGTAAAATTTTACACTTTAGTTCAGAAAATAGTAAAACGTTAAGATTATTCCCATTAAATATCGTGATTATATTCATTTTAATTTGATTTGTAAAATAAATTATTAAATATCAAGAACACCCTTAATATAGACTAATTTTATGAAAGCTCATTCTTTGAAACACAACATTTTGCATTTGAAAACCTTTGAAGATTGAGGAAAGCTCTATGATGCCATTCACATTAAAAAATTTGTCCATGCTTTGCTCACCCTCTAGGTAATTTTTTCATTATTTGTTGATTGCTTGTTTTCTTTTTTCTTCATTCCGCACTTTGGTAATTGTTGGTACAAATTTCGCACCTTGATGTATTATTTTGGGTTGGAGCAATTAATTGAAAATTTGTTGGTTCTCTTCTCAATTACTTTTTCAACAATGTTCTATTCATTTTTTGTTTTGACTTTATTATTTCCTGTTTGATTCAAAATTAGTTTGTCAAATGTTATGAAATGATGAAATTTGACTTATTTTGGCCTAAATTTTCATTTATTTTTTGTTTTGCCTCCATTCATTTTTTTGCTTTGCCTTTGTTTTTTTGTTGTTATGATTGAAGTGATTTGTTGAAGTATGATTTTGATTTCGTATTAAACTTTGTTTTGTCGAAGGCCTATGATGTAAAGAGAATGCAAACATAAAATTTCTAATAAGAGTTTCCTATTGATATTATTCTACATTATCCTAATAAAGCTTATCCTTAACTAATTAGCTACTTATTTGTTTAACTGATTTTATTCTACTTGATGTAGGACAAATGAGTTTTCAGCACACACTTTATATAAGATACAATAACAAACAATATGTGCTTTACCATGTCAATTTGGATATATATATATATATATATATATATAGCTATGTTGAATTAGTGTAGACTTGTATAAGTATATTTTGAAGGACATCCCTAATAGTGTAAACTATGTCTTTACTATTAGATGTCTAGTTCCTCATTCAGATAGGTACTTGGTATTATGGACTAATAATGATGTAATGGAGATGTTTAAGTGTTATAATGGTCAAGTACAAATGTTGTTGATGTTAAAACTATGACTTTACCATCATAACATCCTCCTTCACTCATTGAATGTGATTAAAGTTGTTTAATGGACCTACTCAATCTGTCCTCAAATGAGTTTGCGCAAACCCAATCCAAATGCATAGGATTGGACAAATTGGTAAATTTTACAAAGTCCAATATTTGAAATCCTAGTCTTAGAGTGTCTAGTCCGCAAACCTAACAGATGGGTTTGTAGACTTTGTATTTTTTTTCCAAAAAGGCTTAGATTTCACTTTTTAAGCCTTTTTTTAACTTTTTTTTAAAATTATCATTTAAAACCTTTCTTATTTGACCATTTTTAAGCCTAAAATCCTAATTATAACATATTAAATGTAAAAAAAAAAACCTATAAAAACATGCATGCATCCATAAATTTATAGAAAATTTTTAATTTGGCTAAGGATAGGGTTAAGCCTTAGAGAATAATAGGCTAGTTTTTTGTTAGGTCATTATGTAGTAAAAAACAAAAAATAAAAAAAATTATGGATAGATTTGTTAATGTTTTAATCTAGTCTGTGCGGACCCATCAGACTGGACCATGTTGGGTTTGCCTTTAAATGGACTATATTTTCAAAGGTCCTTGTTCATAATTTTTTGTGGACTTGTAGGCCCATCCATAGACTTAAGTATATTTCAATAACTTTAAATGTGATAAAGTAAAAAATGTGAGCTCCACCTATGCAAATCTCTAACCCAAACCAGTCTCTCAACTTTTTAAAATAGCAACCTAAACAACTAACCTAAATCTTAGCAATCCTTAAACTGAAGCCTAAGAAATCTTTTAAAACTAAATACTGGTAGCCTAACTTGAACCTAAAGTAGAAACTGTGCACCTTACCTTTACAAATCTCTAACCTAAACCTATTTATCAACCTCTAGAAATAGTAGTCCAAAGAATTAATTGGAATCTTGCTAATCTATAATTTGAAACTTAAGCAACCCTTAAATCCAAATACTAGTAACCCAACCTAAACTTACCTCTAAACTTAAGATTACAACACCTTAACCTTAACCTATCAATCCAAACTAGCTAGAACTTAAACCTAAACTTATTGAGCATAACATGTATGATATTCTAAATAAAGAGATAATGTTCATTGATTATTATAAGGTTGAGGAATTTGATCCTGGTGAAGATATTAGTATGGGTGGTTCTCACTTAAACAAGTACAAAGTGATGATAGTAAAAATGGTAATGAAATTGAACATAGTAATAAAGATAGTGATAGTAAACCAAAGGTTGATGTGGTTTATAAGTATAGTTTAGCTAGTGAGAATGATCCAAAAGAACCTAAAATTATTGATGTCAACAAAAATGTGAAAGGAACTAGATTCCAGCCTTTAGAGAATGAGAAGGTACAGTTAACTGAGAATTAAATTTTCATTAATGTGAATGAGTTTAAAAAAGTTTCTAAGGACTACATCATCTAAGAGAACTTTGATTTCATTAGGAAAAAGAATGAAAAGTCTAGAGTTACTATAATTTATACTACTAAAAGGTGTATTAGGAAAGTTCATGTTTTGCTATTAGCTAGTGGCAAAACTTTTATTATCAAGACATACAAGGAAGACTATACTTGTATTAAGAATTTATTGAAGATTGATGCAAACTTAACTTAGATGGCAACAAAGCTTGAGAACTTTTTAAAAGTAGATCCTTGTATGAGTTAAAAACTCATGTATAATTAACTACACAATGACTTTGGCATTAACTTGCACTGCATGTAACTTTATAAAGTAAGGAAGAAAACTTATAAGAAATTAAACATAATAAGAGTTACAAGGCACTACCATATTAAGCCAGGTTGTTAAGGGAAAAAAAATCTAGGTAGCATTATAAAAATGACATACAAAATAAGAACCACATTGAATCACAACTTAACCTTTGGGAGATTATTCATCTATTTGCAAGAATGTAAGGTTGGATTTTTATGAGGATGTAATACATTTATATATTTAAATGGTTTCCACTTAAAAGGAGCATTTGGCAGTGTTCTCTTGAGTGCAATATTTTTGAATACTAATAATGGCTTTTTTCCAATTGCATACACGATGGCAAAGTTTGAAATAAAAAAAATCATAAAGACATTTCCTTATATGCTTAAGAAAAATAATTAAACCTAGAAAGGAGGATAATCCATTCACTTTCACTATGAATCTGTATTATCATTTACAATAAAACAATCATTTACTATTTGATGTAGCAATTGTAAGGATTTAGCCACAATAGTAAAGGATGCCAAATATTACTAATGGTAAGAAAAAAAAAAGAAAGGAAAAGTTAACTTCATAACCTTTAAATTATTTTCTAACTTATTTCATGTCTTGATTTATTATCTATGTAATCATAGAAAAGCACTAGCACACAACAAAATGCAAGTTCCACACATCAACTTGCAATCAAAATGCTTTAAATTAAATTACAATCCTCCAAGAAGATAGCTGTTAGTCTTAAATTAACCGTATAAGAGATGGTAATGAAGTGATATGAAGAAAAGAGGGAAAAAATGTTAGTGTGCAATTTGTTAATTTTATACATACACTTTTAGTAATACTTACTAGTAATTGCCTATCACTCTAGCAGAAGGCTAGATAGGAGCTTGTAAGGCAATTATAGCAAGGATGCACTTCTGTTGCTCATCATTTATCTTAAAGTTGCTCTAATTTTGAGGCTAGATCCAAAAATCTAGCACTCTCTTCATAAATTGCACATATTATCTAGAGGGCAGCAAAGATCAATGTTGCTAAGTCATACCAACAAACTATTATATAAGACATAATTTCATAGGACCTAGTTACTGCACAAGGGACAACCTTATAGTAGTATGTTGTATTATAGAGGAATATATGTAAGAAGGCGATAGAGTTTACAATGAAGTAGTATATTATTTAGTTCTAGGGTGGATAGTTTTTTTGGTTTTGGAATATTTTTAGGAATTAAATTAGATTCCAAGATGGAATTTTTTACCATTATGGCATGTTGGATTGAAAAGCATATGCTTACAACATTTGTTATTATTTTAAACATCATTTATTAAACCTCATCCACTAGTTTAATTGTTATGATAACTTAATATATAATACGTTTAGTTTTGTTATGTATTTTAAAATCTTTCACCACCTAGTTTTGCTATGTATTTTGGAGTCTTTTGCCTTTTTTAATCTCTTGCTTAATTTAGTTTATTTATTTACCACTTATGTTATGACAAATGGTGCCACTTGTTTTTGGCAAGTATATTTCATACAACAAACATAAAATTGTCGATAAATTTTTTTTTAAACATGTTGTAGTAGGAATATTTCATATTTTTTCCATAGATATTGTGGCATGTAAATTTCATATTTTAGGCCATAAAATCCTTTTTAAAAAAGGACATGTTTTTAATCAAACACTTTTTGAATACATGAATAAAAAAATTTCTAGAACAAATTATTACAACTTAATTAATTCATTATGAAGTAAAATATATTGGATAAAATGCATACGTATGCCTTCTTGAAAATTAGTAGCAAATTTTAAACTAGTTACTAGAGCACTTTATTGCTTTGAACCTTCACTAAAAGTATGGAAATAACTACAACTATAACTAAGGAAAAGAAAAATGCACCAAAAATACAAGTCTTAAGTGTATTAAGTGTCATTTCAATTATCTCCATTTTAGAAGTCAGCCTTTTAATTTGTTTTTTTAGTTCTTTTATAGCAATATTCTATTTGCTCTCTTACTTTTCATTTTTGTTTCTTCATTTCTTCAGTATCCTTTTGTATCATTAATAGATGCATGGCAAGAAATAAAACTACATCTATAGTCATAGCTATAATATAGCTTGTCTTTTTTTTAAAAAAAAAAATTAGATATCTTCACAGAACTAACTTGCCCACACTTCCATTTCTTTTTAAAAAATTCTTAACCCTTCAATTGTTGTACTAGTAGTATTATAATAACAATATAACCACTAAGATCACCCTTTAATTTATACCAAATATCCATAATAAGTAAGATAGCTTAAATCATTTAAAAATAAGCAAAAACCCAAACCTAACCTAATCCATTATGTTCAAGTAAGTAAAATGAAAGGAATGCTCACTAACAAGTTGTTGAACAGATGCTGGGCAATGAGTTTGAAGATGAAAATGCTTTTAAACATCAAATTTTCATGGGTTTGGGCTCAAAATTCCTAAATCTTCATCTAACTCAAAATTCCTTAATTTCTTACTACTAAACATGTATGAGAAATGATGAAAAACTTGGATTACGAAGTAATTTACTTACTTTAATTAGGTAGAAAGGATGATTGATGATAACGATGAAATTAAAGAGTTAAAAAGAGTGGAGGTGAAGTTGTAGGAAGTTTTAGGAGAATATGAAGAGAAAACAAAGTCTTGGGATTTTTATTAGGGATTTTAGTAGGTAATAGCCCTAAATTGGAAAAAATTGGCATTTGTTTTTATAATTTCTTCCACACTTTCCATTTATTTCTAACTACACTTTACCTTAAATTACACTTATCTACTCATAAACTAAGTTCCTGTAAACAAAATAAAACAATCATAAAATGATAAATTCTTCACTTAATTATTCTATAATTATTTATTTCCTAAATATATATTTTATTTTCTATCGAGTGTAATAGATTTTTTTTTCTAGGAAATATGACTTGCCTCTACATGTTTTATATAGAAGTGAAGTTTACATTTTCATATAAAATATACAAAATTACTTGGATAATGGTCTATGTACTTTGTTATCCTAGACATATATGTGTGTGTGTGTGTGTGTATGTGCGTGTGTGCATCTGTGCGTGCATGTGTTTGTATTTTGCTATTGTGTATGCTTTCTTGCAAGTAGGCTATTATATGTATATGATTTGGATGAACAATGTTTAGTAAAAAAATTTCTAAAACAAATTCAAACTTCAGTTCAAAAATTTTGCTAATTGTGAATTAGGATTTTAGTTATTTCATAAAGAAAAATGTTTGATTAATAAAAAAAAATTCTGGAAAGAAACTTTTTAGAACAATTGTGATCTTGCATAAATTTTTTATGAAATTTTGAATTCAATTGCTTCATGTTTTTGGATAAAATATTGATTAGGTTAGTTGTACAATGAAATTAGTGGAAGAATGAAACCATACCATTTTAGGATTGGAATTTCAAAAGAAAAACTTTTAAAAATATCATTGATTTAATACAAAATGTTTCAGGTTGGATTTAACTCAAGTATGCAACTAGATCAAATAACGTAAGTTGTAAACTTGCAAAAGAAGGAATACAAAGCTCACATAGGTGCAACTCACATAAGTACTGCTCTTTCCTACAAGCTTAAATGGCTTATGCAATCCAAATATTGCTTTATAACCATTAAACAATGATGAAACTTACCTTGTTGTGCTCCACTTTCCAAGCACATAATTATGAGCATATTTTTAGAACTTTTTAGAAATAAAAATAATTTTTACCCATTTTATTTAAATATATATTTGAATTTATTTTGAGCTAAATTTTTGGCTACATAATTCCTATGTTATAATCTACTATGTGTAATGTTTGTAATGATTATGGACTCTATCTAGATAATGTAATAATTTTGGATATTACTTTATATTAATATAGGAATTATAAATAGCTTATATTATACCATTTAAAGTTTGTGCAATTGTGCACTCATCTATCATAGAATTAGCTACTTGAAATTTTTTTCCAAAAAGATGGTTTTAATATATATATATATATATATATATATATATATATATATATATATATATATATATATATCAAGAATACTATATTAGTAATATTGGATGCTTTTTTGACATCATATTATTAATATAGTCAATTGATAAATATAAGTGTAAAATTAAGTATTATATTTCTAAAATTTTAAAACATTCTATCAGTGTTAGGTTTCATGAATGTAATATTTAATTCTTGTATTATATTGCAAAGTTTTAAATAGCCTTTTACTATTAGATCTTATAATATAATAATATATGTAATTGCATATATTGTTAATTTTATATGGAAAACATAAGCATGATTAAAGTGCTAACATATGTTAAATAGATAGTATATTTTCCTCAATTTTTGTATGCAACTAAATCTTATAAAGATGCTAAATCACAAAAATCATAAAAGCTAAGCTAAATATTTAAAGCTAGCTCTAGCATGATTTAAGTCAAATGTGATTGACATATCATCAAATATATCATAGCTAGATATTGGGACAACAATCCATGTAATAAACTTTGCATAGTCACTAAAAAAATTTGAGAAAATTAAGTGATGGTCAATAAATAGTTAGACTTAGAAATGATGACAAAGTAAGAGTAAAGCTTTGCAATATCTTAAGTTTAAATTTAAAGTTTTATAACTTTTGGCACTTGTGGACAAGTATTTATTTATTTAGTTAATGTTTAATTTTTAAATTATTTTCCATGTTAATGGTTCTAGAATATTAAAAATAATACTGATAATAATATTAAAAAAATTATTTTTGTATGGTCATAATTGATTTAAGGCTTATTTAAATTTATTTTTTCAAAAGATTTATGAAGTAATCTATTTATATTAGATAGATCATTTTTGTGAATGGTGAAAGTTGGAAATAAATTGAGTAAACATGGGTATAAAGGATTCATAAAAATAATTTTTTTTTATAGTTGATAAATTACTTTTAAGACTGGTAAAATTTTTGAAATAATTATTTTTAAAACCCTTAAATTTATTAAGCTATTTTATATATATTTACATGCATGTGTGAGAGAAAGAATGAAAATAGTTGAGTTGGAATTTTAAACAAATCAGTTTTATGAAGATGAACTTCAGTCAAATAAAAGGATGGTTAAGATTTGATCAAAAAATGGGCTCACCATAGGCAAGATGCATTGAATCAAAGCCCTTAGCTAATTTTTCTACATTTTCCCCTTTCCTATTTTTTCTTTTATAAAATCATGTTCCCTCTTCTAAAAAACCACCATTTCTCTCTTACTTGGGTAGCTTTCACTTCCCACATTGCCTGGTCCCTCTCTTATCTTATTCTTTCTAATGCCCTACCTCTATTTCTTGCTCTAGTCACTAGCGGCATCATCTTTCCATCACCTTAAGCTTTGGTTTAGTTGTTAGAAAAGGAAAATTGCAAGGGTAGCAATTGCATGTAGGTCTTACATGTAGAGCTCGAATGGGCAAGATCTTCATGAGTGACTTTTCCAATGGCCTTTCAATATTTTCTCTAATGTCCATTGATTATTTTTGGTGGTTATAAGTAGCAAATGGTCAAAGGATGGACATGAAACATGATATTAATAAGGTGGTGGAGTCTTTCCTTGCTTTTCATGATGTTTTAATGTGATTTCGTTACTGCTGAGCTGCTATTAATCTCTACAGATAATGGTGAGAACATCTATATCATAAAATTTTATATTTATGATAATTTCATGCTTGATTGCAAGAAAACCCATTTTTGTATATTTTAAGAAAAGTGATAATATCCTTAAAAAATAAAATTTTTATGCTACGAAATACCAATATAGCATGATTAAAGTTTGTTTATATCATTGATTTTACCCGTGTTGGTTGTTTAAGAGAAGATAAAGAAAAAAACCCATTTTTTACAAAGTGTTGGAAATATGATGTGGGTTTAAGAATTGATATTTTATGTTGTAAAATGACAAGTTATGTTACTAGAGATATTTTTGAAATAGAATGATTAAAGTATAAATAAACTATTTTATTCTATTTTATAATAGATACAAGTTTGATTCAAAGAAACCTATTTTCTATATGTGCTTAATGACTCTAAAGTAAAAATTTTATGATATAAGATACTGGAATATTAGCATTAGCATAATTGTGAAATACTATACTTTCATATTTTGAAAGATATTAACTTAATACAAGCAAAACCCTATTTCTATATACTATGGATTCTTAGTGATGTTTTTAGGAAATAATATTCTTATACTACAAAGTGATAGAATCATGTGATTAAATTTTTCCAGAATGCCATATTTTGATGTTACAGAAAAATATGAGCTAGATTCAAAGAATATTTAGTTTACCATCCTATTTTGAGAACTTGGTAGAACCTTGACAAAAATAATGATCTGAGGCTTTAGAATGTTAGATTACTATACTTAGAGTATATCTACATTATAAAGGTTAATATCATAACCTTCAAAGTTGATTTATGTAATTCCTTAAAATATAGTGTTTTAACATCATAAGCCCATATTAGGAAATAGAAAGAGCTAATGATTTTGAGTGTTAAAATAATTATAAAATGAATCTAAAATGGTAATATCCAAAGGAAGAATGAGTAATTATTTCATATTTATAAGTTCTTTTTATGAATCGTGAATTAGGAAAGAGTGGAAGATGAAAGCAAAATAATGGGCAACCCTTGAAGTATTTAGATGTGTCCAGCTGAGTATATATCCCATTCTAATTTTAATGTTTTAAATATTAAAGCATTTAAATGTCATCACTCATAATCCTTCCTATAAATGATAAGAACCATATATTTGCTTGTTGATAAATCTCAAAATGAGGTAATAGTGAGTCATAATATATATTATAAAATTAATTGTATGGTTATAGATAAGAGATTTTGGAAATGATACTTGTAATGAATTAGTAATTATCTAGTTGAGAAAATGTTGTTGGACAACTTTACAAGGCTTAGTGATAATTACTACTGATTGTTAAATAATTATGATTAAAATGAGAGGGTGAATTATATTTGTACTATGATTGAACTTATGTAAATACTAGTATTTTGCAAAGTTTAGTGCGATTTACATTGAAATGTGAATGAATATTATGACCATCCAAGAGGGCACAATGCTGTTATATATATTATTTTATGTATTTTGATTTACATCGTGATGATAAAATAATTGTCTTGCGTTGATATTGCATTAAGTCTTTGATTGTAAAGCTGAGCTTTATTGTGCATGTTATGATGTAAATTATGCCATGAGTAACATTTGAAATGAAAAATGTGACAAGGGCGATGATGTGAAAATCAGATGAGAAATTCCCATTAAAAAGGCAGGTAGGGTATAAGGTTAATTTGTAAGGAATAAGAATAGAAAGATAGATAGGGCATAAGGCTAGACCGAGAGATAAAAGGTGAAAAAATGTGTTTTCATTATGATTGTTATGCATTATGATGTGGCATAGGAGCTTGCTTGTGATTGAGTACTTCTAATTGATGTAATTGTGATGATTTGATGTGATTGAGTCTTACTGGCTATATGTAAATATGATAACTACTTGAATAGGTGAGTGTGATACAATGATGATGTGGGACACCAATAAATGGCTAAGACATTGTGGCTTGTGATAAGAATTATAAAATCTAAGCTATATGCAGGTGAATATTCAATTCAAGGCTTGATTTTGTATGTCCCAGAAACTCAAGGAGTATAAATTACATTTGCCTTTATGCCAAATACTTAATATTTAAATTTTTAATATATAATTGAATCGAGGTAATAATGATGGATATATACTCACTGAATTCTTGTAACTTATTTCGTTTGCTTTTTAATGTTTTTAAATTAAGATAAAAGTATCGAAGCTTTGTGGTATCCATGAAAAATCAAAGACACCCTGTTGGAAGGATTTTGATGATTGCATTAGGATTAGGAACAGAATATGAATATAAAGTATAAGCTGATTTAACACTTGATGTGTTGAATTATTTATTTATGTATTTATATATAGTGAGGTTATTTAGTATTGTGCATGTTAATAGTGTTGTTATATCTAAGATTATACAGGTTTTGTGATTTAGGCGAGTAGTCCTCGGAAAGGTCTAAAAAATAAGGGAAACTTTGTTCATTTTACTGTAAGAATTTATAGTATGATTTGAATCATTATGGAAATAGGTAGATTTCCATTAGGTAGAGCTAGTGAAGTTAATGGTAAGGCTAATGGATACTGGGTATCGAGATCCATACTGGTCATGATCGGGTTTAGGTTGTAACAAGCTCATTAAAGACATTTCCTTATGATTATCTACTTGGCATGAATTGGAATTGAAGAATGCTACCTATGTACTTTCTATAAAAGAAATCTAATTTTGGTGGTAGTATTGGATCTTAAGAGATATTCTTGTCATTTTGAAAATTCAAAGTGAATCTAACACCAATTTAGATTTTAGGCTTTAATGTGTTAGCTAATGGATTGTATAAAGTCAATTTAGCACCAATTTTGTTAATTTTATCAATTTAGTAATCAAGAAGAAGAAAAATAGTTGTTGAGAATTTTTCAATGCTTTAGCATAGATATTTGAGATACATTTCTAGAGATAAGATATAAATATTAATAAAAGAAGGTGTTTTACATGATCTAAATTTCTTAGACTTTGATACATGCATAAATTGCATAAAAGGGAAGTTACTTACTAAAGCTAAAAAAAGAGAGTAGAAAGTAGGATGTGTTAAAACTAATTCACACTACCATTAATGGCCATGTTATACCAATAATAATAGGTAGCTATAGGCATTTCATCACTTTCATAATTGACCATTTTGGATTTAGATAGGTAAAGCTGCTTAATGAAAATTTTGAATCAATGGATGCTTTTAAGATATTCAAAGCTACCATTGAGATTAGATTGGGAAAGAAGATTAAGTGTGTGAATTATAATAAAGGAAGTGAATACTATGGGAAATATGATGAGAATAGGAGAAATCCTAGTCTTTTTACTAGGTATGGACAAGAAAGTGACATTGGAGCCAATTACACTATGCTTGGAACATTGAAGTAAAATGATATAGCTAAAAAAAAAACTGAATGCTTATGGACATGGTAAGATGTATGCTTATGCATTCTTTACTGCTTGAGTTCTTGTTGGATGAAGTTTTGAAGACTATTATTTACATCTTGAATTAGATTCTAACTAAATTAATGCCCAAGACTCCATATAAGCTATTAAATGGCAAAAGGCACAATTTAAGGCACTTTCATATTTGAGATTGTAAAGCAAAAATGAAGCCTTACATTCCCTCCACTAAGAAACTTGATTCCAAAACCATTTCTAGATTCTTTATTAGCTATTACGGTGGTTAGTAAGGTAATAAGTTCTATTGCCTAACTCATTAACTAAAGTAATTGAATTAGAAAGGGAAATTCATTTTATAACTAAGTCGGATAGTGAAAGTTAGATACCATGCATCACCATTTTTAGAAAAGAAAGACTTGTAGTTTTATTAGCACCTTAGTTTATTGAATCAACTTCTTCTATTCCACAATTTGATCCAATGCCACTGATTGTACAAGATGAAGAGCTAAAAGAACTGATAAATGAAATTCCCGTAAGAAGGTCTTGCAGGGTACATAAGTCAATAATTTCTAAAAGTTATTTAGTTTATCTACAAAAGCATGAATTTGATGTTAATGAAGATATTAATTCCATTATATTTTCATAGGCTATGTCTGGCCTTAGCTTTTTGGAATGGATTACTATATTGTAAGAAGAATTAGTCTCAATGTACAAAAAAGAAGTACATGATCTAGTTGAATTACCTGTAAACTATAAGCTATTAGGATATAAATGGCTCTTCAAGACTAAACAAGATGCTTATAGGAAGATTGAGAGGTATATGACTAACCTTGTGGCAAAAGGCTACATTTAGAAGAAAGGAATTAACTACAAGGAAACCTTCTCACCAATATTAACTAAAGACTCATTTCGAGTTGTCATGGTATTAGTAACTCATTTTGATTTAAAGTTACATTAAATGGATGTTAAAATAACTTTCTTAAATAGTGACTTAATATTCGAGATAAAAACAAAGAACACCTAGTGTGCAAATCAAATACATCTATATATGGTTTGAAGTAAACATCTAAGCAGTGGTATCTTGAGTTTAATGAAATATTAACCTTTCTTAGATTCAAAAAGAATAATGCAAACCAGTGTATATAAATGTTAATGAATGTGGGCAGTTCTTTTATCCTAGTACTATATGAATATGTTAACTTAAATAAAGCAAATGTTGTTAAAGTAATTTAAAATGAAAGACATAGGGAATGCCTTTTTTGCTTTAAGCATTAAGATTGATCGTGTTAGATCCCTAAGTGTACTTGACTTGTTTCAATGATCATACATTGAGAAAATATTAAAAAAGTTTAATATGTCAATGTGCTTCAATACTTTTTCACTAATTCAAAAGGATGAAGTTTTCTCAAAGGCTTAATGTTCTCAGAAGAATGAAGAAAGATGAAAAGATGAAAAATGTTCCATATGCATTAATTGTAAGTAGCCTAATGCATGTTCATGTGTGTACATGTCCTAATATCGCTTATGTTATAGGTGTATTATGATCATAGAAACTAGATTACTATTAAGAGAGTATAGAGGTACCTATAAGGTATGAAAGATTACATATTGATTTACAATAAAATTCCATAATTATAGGCTACTCAAACTCAAATTTCATTGGTTGTCTAGATGATCATAAGTCTATATTTGAATACATTATTATTATGGGAAGTGGAGTTATGTTATGAAAAAATGTCAAGCGATTCCTTATAGGAACAGACTACTGTTGGTGTGTGTCCTAGAACCAATCATATAAGATGATTAGAGTTATACACAATGTATTATATTTTATTTTAGGCAATTTAATTATTATATTTTATTTTTATTATTATTATGCACAATTTATAACTTAATATAATAATTATCCTTGGAATAGCTTTGCTATTCCTAAAATGCCCCTAGTCAAGTATTATTATGAAAAAGGATAGTAATAATACATCGAAACTAGCATGTATAGTGACTGATGATTACGAATCATGGATATGTAATATCAAGTCAATACATGAGTACATTGCTAGTGAACAATGTACTGGACTGACCCACTATGAGAATATTGCATGGATAAACGTGTCATAAGTTATTCTCATATGATCACAACTACGCATAAACCTTTGACCTGAAGTCACTACGGTTCCCTACATGAGGAATTACTCACTTTAATATTGTCCTATGTCACTTTTAATCAGGTGACAAGTAGGGCATTGATTGGGTGTGTCATAAATCATGCAGAGGGAAGTGAGTGATGTAAATGGAATTTTGTTACTCTTGTATAAAAGAGAAATATCCTTGGGCCCCTTGATTGAGTGAGACTTAGAAATGCATGGCCATGCTCAGTTGAATTAATATGTGATATAAATTATTTATTTTAAGTCTACTCAGTATCAAGAAATATAAATTGAACATTGACGAGGATGACACATTCCATGCCTCCAGCTCAATTTGGATATTATTACAAAAGGGTTATGATGTAAAACGTTGATCATGTATTAGGTGGATGTCGAATCACAGACATTCTTACTACTTGAGTGGCAGTGATGTATTGCTAGATACCGCTCGCTGTCTATGGCTCAATAATAAGTCATTATCAACGTAGTAAGAACCTACAGGGTCACACAAAAGGAGTAGGAATAAGATAATAATTAATTGGACTTTAATTATATTAATATCCAATTAATTGGACTTATTTTCGTGCATATATATTATTAAGAATAATAAATTCACGTTATATATATATATATATATATATATATATATATATATATATATTATGTGATATTATTTGATATTAAAGTAATATCAAGTAATTATCTTATCAGATATTAGATAAATATATTATGAGATAATATTATTTTGATATTTGATAACTATATGCAATTATCTAATATTAAGATATTTATATTATGAGATAATATCATTATCTAATATTAGATAATTAATAGATAAGTCTTATCTCTTCCCATTATCTCTAGGATAAGGATAAGATGAGTTGTTAAGTGTGATTAGGATTTTGGAAGCATTATCCTAGTAGGATTAGGATTATGGCTTGCCTAAGTTCTATAAAAAGGGACTTGAGGGCAGCACTTAAAAATCACGTTTTAAGCTTCCATATAAACCCTAAATCACTCAGAAAACATCCAATCCTAATTCTTAGAGAGAAAAACGCATCCTAGCAGACGTGTGGAGGGTGAGAGATCGTTGTTCACTCCGTGTGGATACCGTAGAGACGCTGTACCTTCCGGCCGACGTTTGATTCATCTGCTCTCAAGTTTTGATCAGTAGAAACACGAGTGCCCAATAGGTAAAACCATAATTATTGACTTATGCTTTTTGCATGGATCCTAGGTAGAATTCGGATCAAAAGATTAAAATTTCGCTGCATGTGATAATCCGAATTCCCAATAACTACTTGTGAAGTTATATGATTAAAAAATTATATTGTTAGCTTTAATCTTGTTGAATACATTTCAGGACCCTTAAAAACTTACTACTATTACACTACTATTGTGAACTTTTCTCTAAATAATAAGAATTCTACTAGTACAAAGCATTCTGATGTAAAGTGCTAGACTGTATAAGAGAAGATACATGAGCTTATCACTTACATTGAATATATATTCATAGGTCATATAGTTGTAGATTCACTAATTGGAAGCTTTACAATTAGAATATATAATGATCATATAAACTATATAAGTTTATGTAAGCCTTTTAATGTATTGGATTAGTTGGAGTTATTTGCATTTTGAACTCATTATTTATCATTATATAAATTTAATAAAATATGCATGATGTTGCTATATATTTTTTTTGTACATTT
This sequence comes from Sindora glabra, assembly GCA_020226215.1. Classification (NCBI taxonomy): domain Eukaryota; kingdom Viridiplantae; phylum Streptophyta; class Magnoliopsida; order Fabales; family Fabaceae; genus Sindora; species Sindora glabra. Next base: position 23,452,847 of record CM035231.1, on the reverse strand, counting down.
CAGTTATGACATATTGATAAAACATTTAGATTCTATCTCATTATTATATTGAGAATATTAATTCTTATTATGCGTCTTGGGTGGATTATGGGACTATTGTGTTGATATTTGCATATAGCTAAATTTAAAGTTATGTAAATTTTATTATGCACATTTAAAGTTAATATCTCTATCGGATATTAATTATTTTAGTCGACAAAGTGTAGGCATACAATATGCTTCAATATTCTACATTGTTAGATGCCTATTATCTCAATTTATACTTATGAGTATAATAGTACTATTTTAATATTTATATTAATTTAAAGTGATCACTATTTATAAATTATATAGATCCAATTGAGAGATTGTTGAAATTTTTTATTTTGGATTGCACTATAATTCATAGATAAAAATTAATGTCAATATGGTTAGCTTATCTAATGACTTAAGGTGATGGATTTTTATCAATACTTAAGCCTAACCAAATTGAAGAGGTGTGGATCCTATAATGGATATGATTCATGACCTAATTAATATAATAAATAGTCTTTACCTTTTTAACCTAAAACATAGACTATGTTTATTCCAAAAGAAGTAATAAAAGTGAATTTGTTCTTTCAAAGAAAAAAGTGTGAGGTTAAGCAAAAAGAGTGTTTCCATTTACATTTATTTTGTATAAATTTTCAAGGAATATTTTGGTGGATTGGATTGTTCTTGAATTGGAAACTTAATTGATTCTAGAGAAGGGAAGCAAAAAAGTCATGAAATGAAAATAATGGATGTAGCATATGAATCAAGTGTAAATCTAATATTAAATCTTTCTTTTTTTACTTATATGTATTAATTTATCTTCATCCTACTCATAAATTATACCATAATTCATAATTAATGATTCATGAAAATTTGAAAAATTATAAAATTTATTTAACATTTATGATTTTGTTATGTTATTTTATGGTAAACTTGCATGAACGTATGAATCATATCTATGCCTTGCAAGAACTAATGTATGACTTGCATAATAGTTGTCTTGGATGCCATTATATTCATAAATGGTAACATAAATTATGTATAATAGGATAAAAATAAACCATAAGGGGTGAATTGGTGTTCTAAAGAATATAACAATTTAAACATTAACATAACTTACTTTTTTTAAACCTATAAAAAGCAATTGGATTGTTAGTTTGAAAGCTCAAGCAAATAACTTGTAAGAATAAACAATAAAGTGCATAAAATAAAAGAATAAGGAAAAAAATGATATCACCAATATATAATGGTTCAACCATCTAAAGGAAAAACCATTCTTATAACTCTACTCCACTTTTTAAAGGTTAAATCCAATCTTGAGAGTTATACACTAGTACTTTTTCTTTTACAAGCCTTATTACACTTTTCCATTAATCTTTCAAGGACTCAAGTAATCCGATCTTAAACACTTAAGCACTTTCTTTTCATAACTTAGCTACATGATGTTTATAAGTGTTTCATTCAAACTTCACCTTAACTAGTAAACATTTAAGGATAAGGTTTTGTATCAAAAGAGAGACTACAAAATTATCATGCTCTAATAGTATAGATTTACAAGTTTAAGCTTAAGAAAGAATAATACAATGAATAGAAAAAATTTAAAAAGAGAAAAGAAGTTGCTTATGTTTTTTTACCAATGAAATAAGTTCCTCTATTTATAGGCACTTAGATGAAACTAGTCAATAGGGAATCTTGTTATCCTAAAATGTAACTTCAACAAAAAAAAGTCTTTCTCTTTTTTTAAAGTCTTTTAAACAATTTACTCTTTTTTAAAAAATAATGTTCAATGACTTTCAATGTTAACAACTTTTAATAATTTACTCTTGCTTTTTCCTTTTATCTCTTGAAAGGTCATGTTCAAGAGGCACTATAAAAGTACAAATTGCCTATACTTTTAGCAAAATTCAAATTTGAAAGATATTAGATCCTTTTTAAGGAATAGCACTATGCTTGCTCCTTTGTAATAGTTTGAAATATAATATTTAGAAGTTAACTTAGCATTAAGTGGCACATGCAAAGAGAGCTACCTAACAAAATGTATAATTATATTGTGATAATGTAAAGAGTAAAGATTAACATGGTTGAAATTACTTATTTTCAAATTTTTATCTTTTTAAAACTTAACCTTTTCACATATTTGAAAAGTAGTTGCACATATATATTAAATTCGTTTTATTTAGGATATTAACAGATGTCAAATTAGATAAGACGATGAATTTAATTAAGCAAACAAGTAAAAAGCAATTGGGTAATATTTCTAAATTAAACTAAAATATTTACTCTAGCAAGCATATAACACAATAAAATCCCATCTTCACAATTATGAATTAATCTAATTAAACTCATTATCATTAAAACTAATTACAACAATAACAACGACAACAACAACAACAATAAGCCTCATCCTATTAAATAAAGTTAACTATATGGATTGCACGATACCATTTGACTCTATTAGAAATTAAATTTTCAGTAATATTATTCATTAATAAATCTTTTTTTATAACTTCTCCTAATGTCCTTTTTGGTCTCCCTCTATATCTTTTCACAGGGTTATCACAAGGCTAAAAATCATATGATTAACTTTTCCTATTGGTGCCTCTAATGGCCTTCTCATTAAACTAATTAATGTAATATTTAAGAAATATTTAAAGGTCCCATATTTTACATTGCATGTGCATTAAGTAAATGAAAGTTAATGTGTTACAGTATTAAATGGTTTTATAATTTTATGGTAGACTTACATGAAGTTATGAGTCATATGCATGCTTTAAGGAAACTAATATGTGATTTACATGATGATTATCTTAGATGTTATTATGTTCACTAGTGGAAACATAAGTTTTGGATGTGCATGAAGTATATGAACAACGATGGAGCTCCTTAAGGGCTAAAAAGGCTTTGGCTCCTTAAATTTCTTTTAACATTATATATCAGTATCATACAATTTTGTAAAAAAAAATAAATATTTTAAATAAGTCATTTGCCTCTCCAAAATTTTTTTACCTTTTATAATATTTTGTTAAGATCTGTTATTATATATAGAAGTATTGCATTAGAGTATAACTTTGTTATTATATTCTACATGATTTTATGATAGACTTACAAAAGGTTCTAGGTCATATATATGCCTTGTGGGAACTAATATATGATTTGTATGACAATTGTATTGGATATAGCTATATTTGCATGTGGTAGCACAAGTTTTACATGTGCCTATATATAAAATTGGTACTTTATACACTCTTATACATGTATGCATATAGATTTGTGTGTATATGTGTGTGTATGTGTAGAGAGAGAGACTATCTCTTTTTGTCCTCCTAGGTTTAAATGTTTTAAGAATCTTTTAGGAATATTAAATTCCTTTGTATTTACTAAATCCAATGTAAATTAGTCTAATTGAATAACCTAAAGATGATTGCTAATTAGTATTGCAAACAAACAAAGCTAAACATTCATATACGTAAGTTTAAATAAGAGAGTTTGAGTTCGAACTCATCAAACTTAGATAATTTGAATTCAATCTCAAGTTTAACTCAAATACAACTTTAAATAAGTTTAATAAAAACTTATTCGAGCAATATGTTATTTGTCCTAAATTTCTTATTGAACTTGAAATATACAAATTCAATCTCATACTTGTAATGGATATGAGTTTAGACAAATTTAAATAAGTGTAAATAAATAGTTTGTTATTTCACAAAAATTTAAAAATGTAAACTTATGTTTCACAAATGAACAAACCACTGCATTATTGCCTTTGCAATTGCAATTGTACTTATGTTTAAAAGATCTAAATAAGAAATTATTTTCATGGCTGCGATACAAAATTAAAAAAAAGTTTATGATTAGAGAGCCTGCAACTGCTATATTATAATTATGGAGAGTAGAACATTATAATTGTAAACCATATTTTAAAATCATATATATTTTATTTTTGAAAGTTTTGGATCAACTTTTCATTGCAATAAAGGGAAACCTAATTTCAATTAATTCTCCATGAATGAAGAGAAGGGCATGCATGTAGCCTTTCCAAACACACTAATATCATAAAACTTTTGTTTTTGGAAAATAGTTTTCTTTCAAATAATTTAGAACTTAACTTTTCCTTTATGTTCAATTCATTAGTTGATATTTCTCCTGCAATTGCCAATGAATTGGATTTTTTTTATATTCATGCATGCACGATATTTTACTCTCTATTTGATTTTATTTTGCATAATCTAAATATTATTTCCATTGTTTTTAATGCTGAAAGAAAAATAATAATACTATTTTTACTTTCTTATTCATACTTTTTTTATCAACACCCTATTTGAAAAAATATTGGATCTCATTTTGAGTTCTACACTCTTTATTAGGGGGTTTGGAAAATACACATTCAAATTAGATGCAAATTCCATTTTGAGTTTCACACTCTTTGTTTAAGGGTCTGGAAAACATATATTTAAATTAGATGTGAGTTAAGAATTTTTGCAAGAAAAAATAAATTCATATTTTCTTTAAAGTTGCAAGAGAAAAGAAATTCTTTTCCTAGACCCTTTCACATTGGCAGGAGAAAGTGAATATATTATTGGAAAGGCAACAAGTATCTGACTGAGAATAAAAGTTTCCGTGAGAATTAGGCTTTTGCCTTTTCTCTGATAATATCCAAATGAAAGACAATATCATGCCAACCAAAACTGACATTTTCCAAAGCCAATACATCTTTCTTTTCTGCTTCTTCTCTAAGCAAAATGGCTTGTTTTGATTCTTTTTTTCACTTAGAGAAAGAAGAAAAGAAGCTCAATGAGTCCAATTATAGGCCTAGTTCCATATACTTAATAAGTTCAATACATCTTTCTTTAATATCAGCTTCACACAAAATGAACAACGTGTATCGAAGCATAGCAAATTATGTGCTCTTGAATTGTAGTGCGAACATGCTCTTGTTTGGCTTGGGCATATGGAGGTCGTTGCTAAATTTAAATTTTGTTCATTTTATAAAAATATAGTTATAAATTATTAAAATAATAAAAAATATTCAATATATCTATGTTAGAAATAAAGAATTTTATGTAAGATTATTTTTCTCTATTATCATAATTCTAGATGTAATTTTTTTAAAAATAATAAGGTATAGAGCCATTATATCTCTCCTTGATTTATATCTAGGAGCAAATAAAAATTTTCTATAAAAAATATCTTCCAAAAAATAATCAAAACCTTAAAAGTCTATTTATTGTGGATTATAAAAGATTCACGGGTCCTCTTTATTTAAAGTAAACTTCATTTCTTCTGTTGATTTAGCGGAATGATTTTAACTAGATTTTGCCCCTGTTACAATTTCAATGAAGCCATGTTCAAGTTGTCCTATTATGGAGGTTGTGTTGCAGGGATATGTTTCCCATCTGACAACCAGTCCTTATCACATGAAAATAATGAATTTGAGTCACAGCATTAATCAAGAATTCTAATGACTTCATCAGTTAATAAAAACTTATTCCAGCAAAATGTTATTTGTCCTAAATTTCTTATTTAACTTGAAATATATAAATTCAATCTCATACTTGTAATGGATATGAGTTTAGACAAGTTTAAATAAGCTTACACAAATAGTTTGTTATTTCACACTTTGTAAAGTTCTGTTTCACAAATGAACAAACCACTGGATTTTTTAAAATTTTATTTCACTTATTAATATAAAATTTTTTGCAATCATCAAATCCACAAAAATATCTATTAAATCATTATATGGTACTAATAATTATACTTGACAGTAATTAAGAAATATTGAAAAGTTAATTATTTCAATCAAAGTATCTTAATTTTTGTGCATCTTCAGTAATTATTGATATGATGAAATTTTTTATATATAATATAAAATAAAAATATTTTTTTATTATTAATCTTTTTTAGGATTGTAAATAATTTAAAGCTAGTAATATAAAATTTAAAATTGATTTTATATTAATTGAGTACAACTTATTTAAACTTAATTTGTTTGAAGTAAAATTTGATTTGAGTCTTTTTATGAGCTAATTTCAAATCGCTCATGATCATATCACATATTTTATGCATCTCTTGGAGTGTGTGTGTATCACATTGTTATAAAAAAAATAAAAATATTATGTATTAATCGGCCAACATGACTAACAATTCATTAACACATAATATTATTTTCAGGAAATTTTTTAGATGTTTTAGATTTGAACATAATATTATGCGTGTACATATTAAACCACTTGTCATTTGAAAAGAAACAAATAATGAGGGTTCAATTGAAAATATTTTGATATAATGTCATGATATGATAAACAAACTAGATTACCATATAAACAAAAATATCTTATATGTATATATATAGCCTTAAAATTAAGAATAAATTTCATACATCAAATTCATTCATATATTAAGTAATTAATGACTGATATTGAATTTTATATTTTTTAGAATAAAAAACATTTAATCTAATAGCACACAATTTATTAATAAAATTAATTTATCTGTGTATCTATTTATTGAGTATTACTGGACAAATTAACATTTGTTTTTGTCTGTAGTATTGGGAAAATGGCACAACTGCTTGTATTTTCTTTACAGGAATGCATTGATACTACTCACGTGGGATATATCTAGTACAAATAGGACGGATCTAAAGCTAAATAGCTTATAAATAATAAAAGAACATTTTTTTTATTGCTCATATCTTTTTGTTATAAAATTGAGACAAGTCCTAAAAATAAATTAAATTATAAATAATGAAAGAACTTTTTTTAAAATCTTTTTATGCTATTTTCTCTGCTTTCAACTATTTGATTGTGTCAATCGGATTTCAACTGTTTTCGAGCTTTGAACGTGGATGTTTAGATATTCACAAGAACGAAAAAGATATCTTTGAATTTGATCCTTATTTCATTGTATGCTTTAAAATTTTAAATTTTTAAAATTAAACGTTTCCAATGCTCCTTGATTTTAGAACTTATTGTTCATGCTAATTGCTATTTTTATATTTCTTATTATTTTATTGTAGAATGCATTTAAATTTAAATATTTTTTCCATCTATACCTATTTATTAGAATGTTTTCCACAATCTAATTGATAAAGAACAATACTTAGATGTAAAACAAATTCTTACAAACTCCAGGGTCAAATGCTCTATATAAATCTATGAACAGTCCAAGTGAAACTAATTTCTTAAATAAAAAATTATGCATCAATTGAAGATAATTAAATAAATATTTGAATATGATAAACAAAATAACTCATGAGCATTTACTTCAAGTGAGTGGTACCCATAAACAAAACAAGATCATCATAGGATCAATATATTTTCTAGTCTTAATTTCAACTGTATTATTGAAAAAAAGGTACACCTAAATTATATTCTAATTAAGACTGAGTTAAAAAATTTAATTTTTAGATGATATTTTTTAGTTACAAAAATGTTATTTAAAAACATTCAGCTTTAGTAAATTGAGAACCAAAATCTTCATTAATAATCAAAACCTTCCAAAACAAATGATCACATGCAAAACATGCAAGAAATGGAAAATAGAGCAAAGGCTTGGTCAACCCAATATCTGCTCATAAATTATAAATCCCACCTATAACACTCCGCCACGTCACCAAAATCCGACCCGACCCGCAAAATTCATGGTCCACCGTGACTCTCGCGTTGACGCCAGGCTAGGATGAGCCCGACGGCTATATTTGTTCGGACACCTTTTATCCTATATATACACATTAACCAATTTTCAAGTCTTTGTTATCCTTCTTACTCTCCATCTTCTTAGCTAACTCCGTAACTTCCTTTCTCTCTATACTGTTCTTTCTCTCTCTAGAGAGACAACCTTTTTCCCTTTTTCCTTTTTCCTTTTTGTTTCTCTGTTATTCTTCTCAGTTCTTGTTTAAATATGGAGTGTTTTTGTTAACTTCATTGTGCATTGTTGTGTTTTGATTACTCATTGGAATTATATAATAAATGGGGGCAATTTGATATTCATTTTCCAATTTTGATTTTGATTGAATTAGCTTCAACCTTGTGACTCAGCCTTTTTTCCCACAACTCACCACCATCATGTTGGAGGATGTCATCCACATGCCGCCGCAAGCACAACAACAGCCACCACCGCCACAGGCGGAGCAACATCCCAATATTGTAATTACATCCATCCCAAAGTGACTTCAATCCCAAAATGTTTGATGTGTGCATTAGAGTTCTATATATTTTTAGATACATATAATTATCTCCTTTTGAGATTGAGATTGAGATTGAGATTGAGATTGTTATTGCCATTGCAATTGCAATTGCAATTGTACTTATGTTTAAAAGATCTAAATAAGAAATGATTTTCATGGCTGCAATACAAAATTAAAAAGAGTTTATATTATAATTATAGAGAGTAGAACATTGTAATTGTAAACCATATTTTAAAATCATATATATTTTATTTTTGAAAGTTTTGAATCAACTTTTCATCGTGACAAAGGAAAACCTAACTTCAATTGATTCTCCGTGAATGAAGAGAAGAGCGTGCATGGAGCCTTTCCAAACACACTAATATCATGAAACTTTTGTTTTCGAAAATAGTTATTTTCTTTCAAATAATTTAGAACTTGAAACTTTTTCTCTATGTTTAGTTCATTAGTTGATATTTCCCCTGCAATTGCAAATGAACTGGATTTTTTTTATATTCATGCATGCATGATATTTTACTCTCTATTTGATTTTATTATGCATAATCTAAATACTATTTCCATTGTTTTTAATGCTGAAAGAAAAATAATAATACTATTTTCACTTTCTTATTCATACTTTTTCATCAACACCCTCTTTGAGAGAATACTGGATCTCATTTTGAGTCCTACACTTTCTATTAGGGGGTTTGGATAATACACATTCAAATTAAATGTGAATCCCATTTTGAGTTTCACACTCTCTTTTAAAGAGTCTGGAAAATATATATTTAAACTAGATGTGAGTTAAGGATTTTTGCAAGAAAAAATAAATTCATATTGTCTTTAAAGTTGCGAGAGAAAAGAAATTCTTTTCCTAGACCCTTTCACATTGGCAGGAGAAAGTGAATATATTATTGGAAAGGCAACAAGTATCTGATTGAGAATAAAAGACTCCGTGAAAATTAGGCTTTTGCCTTTTCTCTGATAATATCCAAATGAAAGACAATATCATGCCAACCAAAACTGTCATTTTCTAAAGCCAATACATCTTTCTTTTCTGATTCTTCTCTAAGCAAAATGGCTTGTTTTGATTCTTTTTCTAGTTAGAGAAAGAAGGAAAGAAGCTTAATGAGTTCAATTATAGGCCTAGTTCCATATACTTAATCAAAAATTAGGTTTCTTGTTTGTCTACACAATTATCTGTCCCACTAACATTGGATGTTTTGGCTTTTGCATATTGCTTGGAAGCATAGATGCATTATATGCTATAACCCCAAAAAGGCCAACCCTTCTGCGGAATTTCTCTTTTGTTTATGACCAAATATAGGCAAACACTGAGGGGAACGTGCAATTAACCTCTTATATGGGGGCTTTGTACATTTGCTTGTTTCTTTAGCATCGTAGCAACTATTGTTATTAACTATGAAAAATTCTATTTGCATTTCTTATTATTCACAACGTCCCCACAAATTACATATATGATACAATTTAAGTCAAATGTTAATTTAAATGATTGGCCTCTTTGTTTGAAAATAGACAAAGTCAGTTTGATTCAAGTTGTGCTATGTATGCAGACGTGAAAGGTGTTGTGAATAATATGAAGTATAGAAAATACTGCACTTGATTAAAAAAACTTGCAATGTAAAAATCACTTTAGAATGCCAACTATTTGATGAAGACACCTCTACAAGGCAAAGTTTTAGATTGATTACAGAGAATATAGGCTTTCAAAGTTCAAAACTTCGCTTTCTTCCATGCTCTTAGTGATCAGATCAGACTCATTTCTATCAAACATAAAAAGGGGAATTTATTCAGATCCGACACCCATAATGGGAATCACGTCGAGTTTCTAGTTATTTTAGAACGGGCCTATGGTTATTTATAGCTCTCTATTGTGCATCTATTATTCCAACTCTGCTTTGGTAGTTTCTGGCAGCCATGTTGTTGACTGAATTGCTTGCATATCACTTACAGGAAGAAATTTCAAGCCCACTCAGTGCTCAAATTTTGGAATTCTGTGATTCTGAACTTTTCCAAGAAACCCTGCAGAATTCTGAAGTTACTTCCAGTTCAAACTGCTGCTATGATGAAAACTCCTCCTATGCCACAAACATACCCATTGCTTTAGATGTAGACAACAAGTTCAACACGAATAGTACTATAGTCACCACCACATCTAGCACAGCCGCCACTAGCACCACCACCTCCACCACCACTGCCACAGCTGCCACCACAAGCAACCACAACACCACCACCACCAACAACCTGCCCATCATCTTTGATTCCCAAGAAGACATTGACAATGACATTTCTGCCTCCATAGATTTCTCATCATCTCAATCTTTCCAAATCCCTCCTTTTATCCCAATCCCAACTCAACAAGAGCAATTTGATTTCTCTAATAATTCACTGCAGCAGCCTCAGGTTTCTCTGGCTGCAGTTTCAGTTGTGGAGGGCCTCTCTCAGTACGCCAATGACCCAATGGGATCCCTCATGGGGGGCCCACTCCCATCTGTGTTTGAAGAGGATTGCTTGTCTTCTGTCCCTTCTTATGTGCCTTTGAACCCTAATTCTCCTTCTTGCTCTTATCTAAGTCCTGGCATAGGAGTTTATATGCCCACTGGGCCGATTAACACTGCCTTGTCTGCTGACAGTTCTGCAATGTTTGGTGGAAGCATTCTTCTGGCTCCTGAATTGCAGCCACAAGAGTTGGATTTTCAAGGAGATAATGGTGGAATATATTGCCCTGAGGCAATTCAAAGGGTTTTTAACCCTCCAGATCTTCAGGTATGATCAATTTCAATCTCAGTTCATTATCATTTGGTTGTTGCTAATGATTCTAGAACCAATTCAAAAGTTACTGGAAATTTTGTTTTGTGCAACTTACCATGTTTTTTTATATACCTAGTAGCCATCCCACCATCCGATGTAATTGTTTATGTAAAAAACATCTTAATAGAGTGATTAGTGTTTTAAAATGCAACATGGCGTCAATTATGAACCCGCATCATTGTGATGGTAGCATCTGTGATGAACCCATCATGACCAATTTTGTCTTACTATATTGGATTTGTTTCTCTCCGATTTCTTGCAACTGTAATGCGACCACAACGATAATTTAAATCTCTAAAAATTTATTTTTCTCCCACACCTTTATCAGGACCTTAAACTGTCAAACGTGTCAAGTTTTTGGTAACTAGACAGTGAAGAATAAGGAAAGGAAGCCCAATTGCCGTAAAGAATTTATTGATGCTGCAAAGCTTTCTATTGGCTAGTCTGAAATGTTGCAGCAATAAAGTTATCTAGGATTGAAAGGCTTTGTTAAAAAGGTTGAAATTTGAGTAAAGCCAAGTGGTCCCCAAATCTTTTTGAAGCCCCATGTAGGGCCAAATCCATTGAACAGTTGTTGTAGCATATCAATTCCTTTAGAATGTCACCTGCATTTAAAAGCAGCATAATTAGCAAGAAAGAATCACAACTTTTTAAACCAAACTCAATTATGAAGAGCATCATCAGAAACAGACCCACTTTTTTATGGGTGCTTCTGTTTGCATATCACTTTCAGCAGCCTCCAATTTTAGGGTCACTATGCAAATTTGTCCCTGTAAAATAGAGAGTTGTTTGTGAATTCTGTACCAGGCACTTAGCAATGACAGTCAGCAACTTGTAGCTGGGGCTGGGAGTTCCACCACTTTGACACCAGAAATCTCAAACTTGGAGGATTCTTCTTACAAAGTTGGAAAGCTTTCTGTTGAGCAGAGGAAAGAAAAGATTCATAGATACATGAAGAAAAGGAATGAGAGGAACTTCAGCAAGAAGATCAAGGTACTGTCATATCAAGTAGCGTTCTTACTATTTACAACTCCTTCACAGTTGGACAGTGGTACAATTCGTGTCATACTAGCCTTGCATCTTAAATTGTGCCATATACGCAATTCTGATGGAACTGTAGATGACAGAAATAAGAAAAAAAGGAAAAGAAAAGAAAATGCTCTGCATACATGGTTTCTGTACACAATTTGCACACACTGTCATAGTTTGCCAGTGGGATTTAGACGTACAAATACAAACTAATATAATGCTTCAAAGCAGTCATGTGAGGGAAATGTACGGATAGCACGTGTGCATTCAGCATGGCCAAACAGCAGAAATTTAAAAACTTCTTATATTATGATCTGCAAGATGTTGCCTCTCAGGCATGTTAGTGAGCTGCAAGATTTCAAATTGCAACTAATGTTTGATGCAAAAATGCAGTATGCTTGCCGGAAAACTCTGGCAGATAGCAGACCACGTGTTCGAGGAAGGTTCGCAAAGAACGATGACTTTGGAGAGAACCATAGACCTGGGGGCAGCAATCATGAAGAAGATGATGAAGAAGAAGTAAGATAGATTCCCAGAGCATATTCCATTGTCTTCTTCTTCATCTTTTTTTTAAATTTTTTCCCTTCTTTGGTGAAAAGACCATATTCAGTTGTTGAAATCATATCAGCGCATTTTCTTGCAACTTGCATAAGTCTTGAAGAAAAGAAAATTCCCTTATCACTTCTTCAAATTAGGTTTTCAATTATTTGTTGGTATAATTCCCTAATCCAATACTCCTTTCATCTGGAATTGTACTTACAGGTAGTTGTGAAAGAAGAAGATGATATGGTTGATTCCTCAGATATCTTTGCTCATATCAGTGGTGTGAACTCCTTCAAATGCAACTATTCCATCCAATCTTGGATTTGACTTCACTTCTTCATAGTTAAATTTGAACACTAAAACCCACTTTTAGCTTCTGTAGAATTTCACAAGACCCTTCTCCATCCTGAGTTTGATGGTTTCAGAAAAGTGAATAAATTGGGGTCCTATATTTCACTATACCAATAAAAATGAGTCAGGAATACATAAAACATCTATAGAAATTAAACACAATGTATACAATTTTGAATATACTATGTGACATTACTTGTACCTTGTTAAGAGTCACAAGTTGTGTTAATTCATAGCACTGCTCCCCAAAAATGTTGGTGGGCTTCAATCAAGTATAGTTTCTTTTTATAATCTTCGGGAGGGACTAGCCTATGAATAATTGAATTTTGATGCGATGTATAACAATTTGGTGCTAGTATTGAATGAAAAATTATTATGTATTAAAAAGTCCATTGAATAATTTTGAGTGACATCCCATATTTTTTTTGAAGATTTTATATTTTTCTTTGTACCTAGAATCCGACTATTAATTATTATATATATTTAGTTATTTAATCGCTTATATTATAAAAAAATAAAAATTCCATTGAATGATGTTATCATGTTGCAGAGATTACTGTAACAAATTTCTTATTCAAGAAAATTGATAGAATAACAGTTAAAAATATTAATATTTTATTTACAAACAAATTTTATTTGATCTTACATGGTATTATATTAAATTGAAAGAATTAATATCAAATAATGTGAATTTATAATTATATATATGAATTTTATTATATACTATGCAAGTTATATAAAAATTCACGGCTACAATATTTGCAACTTGCATTTTTACTTCTACAATATCCACAACCGTAAAAAATATAATGCATTGTGACTACAATTTAGAATTGAGTTTTGTGCAATTGAATTAATGAAAAATGAAATTGAGAGTCTAAGTACATCTATAAAGAATTAAAATAGAATTTTAGTCATTCATTTATAAATAAATTAAAATAATTTTTATTGAAATGAAATCAAATTTTACAAAATTTTCATATAAACCAACCTGATTGAATCCTAAATTTTTAATGATTTGAAACACGGGATTGTGGCAGCAATTCCTTGTGCTTAAGATGTTTTACATTTATCGTATATCATATTAAGACCGGTAAATAATTTCATAGTCTCTTGCTATGTTTCTTTGAATGGTTGCAAGGCTTGCAGTAGGGGGGAAAAAATAAAAAATGAAGTGCAAGAAATTTTTTTTTTCATTTATTTGGACATGTGGAATGAGTCACCTTTATTTTAAGAGTCTATCTATCTATTATCATTAGTGGGGAACACCTAATAAAAAAAAGAAAGAAAGAAAAGGGAAAATAATAAGAAAGTGATATGGACCACTCCTTTTTATCAATCGATAAACATATTAATAAAATGTCATTCATCGTCATTCTTTTTTGTTTTTGATTACCTTAGAAAAGGTATCATATTTAAACCAATAGATAATTTCATAAGCTCTTGATATGTTTGTTTGAACAGTTGTAAGGCCTCTAGTAAGAAAAAAAAGTGTAAAAAAATTATTTTTATTTATTTGAATATTTGGAAGGATTCATTTTGACTCCAAGAGTTTATCTGTCAAGACACCTATTATCACTAGTGGGAAATGCCTAATTAGGGGAAAAAAAAGGTGAAAAGGTAAGAAGATGATATGAACACCCACTTTCATACTTTCCAATCTTTATATTATATATTAACTGTCATATTTCTTATCTCTTATTATAATAAGTGTTATTTTTATAATTTAACACATGTCAATATATCATTTCTTTTCTACTTGGAAGATAAATTATGAAATAAGAAAACATTTTTCTTACATGTATTAGCCATTAACAATTAATAATAAATGTAAAGTCACTTATTATTCCTTTTATTCATCTTTCCAATTCTCAATAAAAATTTGAATTTGAATCTCTAGTATCATCTTACATTAAAATAATTTTATTTTAAATTTTGAATCAATGGATTATCTTAAAAAAAGATGTGTTCAAAATCAATATCTAAATTCAAAATTAATTACTAATATTGAAAAAAGTTATTTAATGAAATCATAAAAGTTATCTTTCAATTCAAATTCAAATTCAAAATGTACTAATATAGATTAATAAAGAGATGATTTAATTCCTTCTTTAAATTCCTCCTTATGATATCACATTTCATAGATTTTATTTTTTGCTACTTAACCACTTTAAAAAATTTTTGCTACTTTTTCTTTTTCCTCCTTACCTTTTCTCATTTTTTTTAAGAATCATCTCATTTTTTTCTTCTTTCATGAAATTTGTCCAAATATTCTTAGTTCATCTTTATTTTCTTTTCTTTTAGTTTTGCTTAAAGATGATTTCTTATTGCTTTGCTATGGAAGATTGAATGAATTTTTTTAATTTCATATCATCATTTCTAGAATCATATAGAGGTGAGTATTTGGTTTCAAGATTTCTTTTGAAACATCATCATATTTTTCCTTTTTTCTTCTTTCATGGAATTTTTCTAGAGATTCTTAGTTCGTTTTGCTCTTCTTATCTTTCAGTTTTGCTTCAAAATTTCTTACGAGACTTTGCTACAGAAAGTTGAATGAATTTTTTTGGTTTTATATCTTTATCTCTAGAATCATGCATGAGCAAGCATTTAATTTTAATTTTTTAAAATATTTTTATCTTTCATAGTTGATAATTTTTTTTTTGCAAAAAAACTATATTTTTGGCCTAGAATGTTTGAAGTTAATTTTTTTTAATGCCTTTCTCATCCTATTTCTTTCCTTTATTAATAAATTTGTGTATTTTCATTTGAAAAATTGCTATATGATCGTTGATGGTAGAAGTTGGGAGATTTTTTTGCAATATAACATTTTGAGGTATGCAAAGTCAATTCTACAATTATAATAATTTTGTACACAAAATCAATTCTCATGTAAATTTAGTATGATTTTTGAAAACATTCAATCTTTTTTTTAGAATTTTCATGTAAATTTAGTGTGATTTTTTTAAAAAATCTAATCTTTCTTTTTTTTTCTTTAAGTTGTCCCCCTATCTATGACATATTTAGAGAAAAAATTATATCATACGAGGTATTCGCTTGAATTTACTTGATTTTGTGTGACTTTACAAATTTACTAATTTATAAAATTTTAATTTTTATAGATTCGCAAAGGTATATCAATGATGATCTTTTGCCAATAGTAAATAAGTTATATTTTTCTTGTTATCTTTTAGTGTTTTATCTTTTAACTAAAAATATCTTTTTATTTATTAAGAATTTAATAGATTAAATATCAGAATAATGTTGCTCAAAATATAAACATTCTGTTCAAATATATATTAAAGTCATAAGTTAATATTTTGAGTAATTTTAGATAACTAAACTTAATTATTATTTTTATTTCAAGATGATTACAAAGTCTTGAGATAATTGGTTAGAATTAAAAATCCTATGAATGATTATTACAATTTTTATCATTTAGATTTGTAATCAAGTTATATTTAGGGTACTTATCATATATTTTCTCATAACCTATATTATTATTTTTATTATTTTTATGTTAATTCTTATTAAAGACAATTATAAGAAATTAATAATTAAAATATTTAAAAGTATATATATAATTTATTTTAATATCTACCCTATAAAAAGTTTAACAATTTTTGAATTTGCTAGTGTTAGTTTAGAAACTATAATTTTTCCTTGTATTTAGGGATTATACTTGATTCTTATATAGACAAGCAAACATATATTTCTTAAAAGTTATAACTCAATATAACATAAACAACTAAATAATAATAATAATCTATACAAAATTATATTATAATGATTGTTGCTTGAAAACCATGTCTTCTCAACTACTAAATTATGATTTATTAATCATATTATAACCTTTTTATCTTTTTATTAAATTTTGTTGCATTAGAGGATTAAAAAATAATATTAAATTATAATAAGTAAATTATCTATTTATTATATTTAAAGTAATAACAAAAAGTTAGAAACATCGATTTAAATTTATTATCAAATTTTTGTAATATTTTATAATTAAATATAACACAAATATTTAGATAAAATTTTACACCTATTGTGTCAATTAATCATCCAATATATATGTTTAATTACTTCATTCTTAATAGAAAATTAGGAATTAGTTAGCAAGTAAAGTGGATAATCATAATTATTAATAAAAAAATCAAAGGTTGAGAATTTAATAAATAACAAATTATTGAAAAAGTAATTTTTAATCTATAATCATCTCATTCCTTATTTTTTTTCAACAATTATGATCATTTATTGTAATCTTTAAAATGTATTTTTCAATTTAAAAAAGTTAGATTCATACATTGGCAATTAGCTTGAAAAAATTGCATTTTGCCTTCCAATTATGAGATTAATTATATATTTTATATTTTCAAAAATATACAAATAAATAAATATCAACACTGCACTAATCCCTCTATCAAATAATAATATATTATCATTAAGTTTTTTATTGTAAATCTAAAAAAGGTGGAATTTGAATTCTCTTTTTTTAAATCATTTTTATCAAAAAAGATATACAATTATTTACATGAAAATAATAAAGAAGCATTAGTATAATATACATAAAGTATTATTATAAATGCATTGTATATAACATAAAGGCTTATTGAATAATAACACGAATAACTTCATTATATATCTTATTTCATAACTTATTGCTAGAAGTAGTCATTTTTAGCCATTTATGATACTTTGTTATATTTTTAACGTTAATTAATTGATAATTATATTATTATAATATAATTAACATATATTCATAATATTATATAGTATTGGACTAATTTTTCCATGTAATGCACAGATGACTTCCTAATTGATAAATATACCAAAAGGAGATCGGTATTTTTATTTTATTTTTTTTTCGGTTGCCTTAGAAAAGGCACGAGGGGCATATGATCTAATATATATATATATATATATATATATATATATATATATATATATATATATATATATATATGAGAATTTATGGTTGTAACATTAGTCCTATAATTTTAATAGCAGTATCATCTTAATAATTTTAAAATCGAACGATCTAATTCCTATTTTAATAGTGTATCACACATCAATCAACTATATTTCATCGCATCAATTTTCAAGAAATGTCGATGATGAAGGATAACCATACTAACATTAAATCTATGTAGCCAGGTTGGGTCTTAATTTTTTTAGGTGCACAAATGTAAGTATCATTTGTTTTATTAGAAAATATTTCTTATAAAAAATATTATATATATATTAATAAAGAAATAATATCACATATATTAGTAGTTAAAGAAAAGATACTTAAAGGTATTAGTTCTATTTCATACAACAAATAATCTAATTTATAATTTATTGATTTAATCAATAAATTATAAATTAATTTTTAAAAAATTTTATATGCTAGTTTATCAAAAAAATTTAATTTAATAAGTTGTATTGAGTAACTAATAGCTTAAAAACTAATAATTTTCAATTTTTCTAAATTTTTTATTTTTATTAATTTGTAATTCATGTCTTTAATAAATAATTATATTTTTAAATAATAAAAAAATAAAAATTAATTAAATAAGTAAATAAATATATAACATAATAAATTCAACATAAATAATTAAATAAAAATAAGCAACTAAATAAATATATAATGTCATAAATTATAATTAATTAAATTTAGATAATTATATTTTTACCTAAACCTTAGATAAATAAAATAATTAATTAAATAAATAAATGTAAAATACCATAAATTATAATTAATTATATCTTTATTTTAAATTATAAATATATAAAAATATGTACATAAATAGACATGTAATATTATAAGCATAATTAATTAAATTTTAATTAATTATATTCTTATTTTGAATATTTTGATTATATTAATATAATTTAGTATCAAAATAAATATATATTAACTTAATTGATATTTCTATTTATATTAACATATTATTTTATATTATTTTATAATTTTCATATAATTAAATAACTAATTTTATAAAATACTTGTTATATAATAAATTAATTTATGAATTATCAACTATTAACTAACTTATAAATTACAATTAACTTATTAATTACTTGTGTGAAACAGAGCTATTATAATGGAGAAAAGAAATTTTTTTTAAAATGAAAAAATTTATTTTTAAAATGTTTTTATATTTATTATTAAATAAATAAAATACTATTTTAGTTTTAATATTTTATATTTATATTTGGCGGAAGAAGTTTTTCTTCGAAATAGTAAATATACTCCCTCCTACAGTTGCACCCTCGCTCTCAATTAGAGGATGAAAGAAAGGATGGGAAATATAGAACGCGGGAGTAGTAGAATTGTAGTAAGAACGATTGAGAGTAGCATCTTATTAGTAACGGTAAGCGTTTTAACAGAGTTGAATTGGTGGAGAGTCCATCCTTGCAACTTTTACCATAATTAGAAACGCAGCATGTAAAAAAGAAACGAAATATATCAAATTTTTAAGAATTATATATGAAAATAAAAAATTAGGAGGAATAATTCTCTCCCCCTACGCAGAAAAAAAAATCGCATATATAACTCCTTTGTAAAGTCTAATATATGCAATTTTTTTAAAATACTTTGAAGTTATTTTCTTCTATACAAAATTGTGAAATTGGCAATTCTATAAATTTTACTATCTATTAGCATTTTTAATCTTTGAAAAATAATGAAATACTATTAAAATAAATACTTCGTTTTGTTGATAATTTATTAATATTAGTGTTTTTCAAGTATTATATTATTTAAAAAAGCCGATTCTAAAGGTAAATAAATGATAATTTTAGATAGGTTTATCGATGAACTTTTCATCGTATTCTTATATAATAAAGAGTCAAATGTGATTTTTGAGTTTAAATTATTGAACTAATAAAGTTCTTTTTTTCAAAATTTAAAGTTCTAAAAAGATATAATTATTTGTAATATTTATTTAATGTGAAAAGATATGATTATTAATGTGATTGTTTGCAAGTGAGTAGACTTGTGCATTGGTCAGATGACCCATCTAACTTGCAAAAAACATAAAATTTAAAAAAAAATTTATGATTAGAATATTTATTGAACTTTTTTTTTTCATGACCTGATTAATATTTGGGTTGAGCTCAAGCCCTGATAATAAGAAATGGGTCAGTTCAGCTCAACCTTATTATATAAATTTATTTTTAAAAATATAATTATATATTATAAAAATAGTTGTATTTAATTATTTTTAATATCAAAAAATTTAATTTGATATAATTAAATATTTTACATGCTTAAATGTCTTATTATCTTTTTAAATATATATTTTTTTATAAAAATTTATTTTTGCTTAAAATAGTAATAAAAATAAAAATAATAAAGTTTTTAAGCTAGGCCTTGAGCCTTGTATAAAACTAATTAGACCAGGTTAGGCCAATTTGGGTCAAATTTTTTAAAAATTAAACAAATTAAACTCAAGTTTAAGCCATGTTTTTTATGCAATTATGCATGAATAGTCTTGCATAAAAATATGGCTCGAAGACCAATGACTTGACCTATTTACATATTTACAAGTGAATAGTCATATTTATTTAACAATTATAATAAAACTTTTTACTAAACTATTTTTACTATTATAGACTGGAAAGCTTTGAATTTCGTTGTATCCTTAGAACATAAAAGCTTTTAGGAAATTGAAATATATGCCTCAAAATAGTTTCCTTCTTGTTCTATCTTTTTTTTACTTTTTCCTTCTTATTTCATGTCTTCTTTATTATTTTCTTATCACTTTATCTCTACCCATATTTTTCAAACATTCTAAAGTTTTTTAATGATTAATATTGGATGTATCAAATCAAATTTCAAAGATGGATGGATAAGAATTTTAAAACATAAGAAATGGGGAAAAAAACATAGGATGACATATTTGTTCCTTTTGACAAGCATTTGAAAAAAGTTTTAAAGGAATGCATTAAGGCAAATTTGTCAAAAAAAGAGATAGAGAATATTATAAAGGTATCAAATTCAAAAGCATATACTTGAATGTAATTTTTGCTCCACAATATTTTCCTTGAATGTACAAGTGCACATTTCATTAACTTTTTAATATAAATGACACATGGGTTGATTTTGATATTTATATATATTACTTTATATCTAATTTGGTGATACCAAATTAGATGAATTTTATAGAATTATAAAATATTCCATATATATGATTTATGAAATCTAATTAATTACTATTTGAAAAATAGTTAACTAAATATGATAAAGTAATATAAATATGACTTATTATTCTTTATCAATAGAAAGAAAGTTAAATTCTCATATTTTGAATATATTAATTCATATTAAAAGGCATGTTCATCTATATCAAAATGATATATTGGTTTACATCTAAAAAATATGATACTTTATATCTAAATGATATATTAGTTCATATTTAAATGACATATCTTGAATATGTTAATTCATATTTGATGATGTCCAAGAAACATGATAGTTCATGTCTAAGAGACATCATAGTTCATGATTTATGTTTAGTAGACATGATTATTCATATGTAGGAGGCATAATGATAATGATCAGGACACACGATGATTCATAGGCATGCATAAGAGTCACAATGGTTCATGAAATAGTTTATGTTTAAAAAACATGATAGTTTGTGTGCACATGATATAATGATTTATCTGCAAGAAATGTCATAGTTTATGTACAAGAGACATGATGATTTGTGTGATAGAGACATGATGGTTCATGTGCAAGAGACACTAAAATTCATGTTTAATAAACATGATAGTTCATATGTAAGAGCTATGATGGTTCATATTTGAAAGGCATATTATTTTAGCTTTGAAAACATGATGATTTAAGACTTTAGTTAATTTTTGGATTCAATGAACATGTTGCATCATATTATTGTTTTGAAATATTGTAGTTGATTAATTAAAATTTTTTTTAGAAACATGATATGCTTTGTGTAATATTTAAAACTTGATTTTACAACAAAGTCCTATGGTTTTAAGCTTGTGAATAATATGTATACTTTATGTACATGAGTATAATGAAATCGATTATGTTTATATGTGAAATATATGCATACTTATTATTGGGGAAATTTTATTTTATGCTAATGATATCAAAAGGTATTCTGCCCTTAAAATAAATGAAAGGTAAATATTATCTTAGATACAGAAGTGTAAAGGCATAGTAAGGGTTATTAGTGAAATTTTCTTATTATTTAAGAAATTATTTACAAACTAAACAAAATAGAAATGAAAATCTAGTTTGTTAAATTTAAAAAGAAAAAAATATTTCTTGTATTTATCTCTTGGCTAATAACAGGATAAGAATCCCTTTTATAATTGTTTCACACAATTTGTTATTGATCAATTATTTATGTTGATCATGTTAATGTTATTAATAATTATGCATATACTTTTTATGAGTTATGTAAATGCTAATATTGTTTGCAAATTTCAAAAGTAATAAAAGTATTCCAAACACTAATAGTTAAAGAAGTCCTATGGCAATTAAAAATTTTATAAAGTTAGGATTGTTTAGTATTATAGGATTAAAACCTAGATGCTAGTTTGGGTAAATAACTAATGATGTCTAGATTTAATGTTATCCATGATAAATAAGCTAATTCAAAATATTTTAATAATAAACATGTGAAACTATTTAATGGAAAAATATTATGGCCATAACCAAGGTTAATCATATCTTTGACCAATGCTTTAGAAACTAATATATGTCTAAATAATTAAAAAAACTACCATGATAAGGTCTAAACATATCAGTTTGATTGTCATAGAATGACTACAAGGGTATATAAGAAGCCAACATGAATTCAATGGATCTAAATTTCTAAAAGGCTTATTAAAAAGTCGATAACGGAAAGCTTTTCTTTTAGAAATGGATTTAAAACACTTGATTTTAGGCATCAATAATTAGAACTCAACTTTGAACTAGAAACCTTTAATTGCAAAGTCGAATAGGTAAGAACAAGTTATTGATATATGTTTATTAGCACCAACTAATCCATTTCATATTTGAAACTAGTGCTGACCATTGCGTATAAATAGTTATGTGGGTTTTTAGTTTCTTGATTGAGTTATAAATTCAATGTCTAAAGCATTGGGGACATAAAAAAAGCTATATATTTATAAATATAGATATGGTGCTACTTCAATAAGAGAATTGAGATCTCTCTTGTAAATGTCTATAAAGAATAGGATAAGCACATAGCCATAATAGTGTTAAATTAGTTATAAGCCTTTAACTAAAATTAGAAAGGTAATATGCATAATATATCTTCAATTCTAATAATAGGAGTTAAAGTTCAATTTATGGATACCATTAACTTCATTAGAATTCTAAGGTATATATGCTACTTAAAGGTTCATATCGAGAGATGCTTTTTATATGTATAATACTTGTTTATGTGAAAAGTTAAATACAAACACCAACATTCAAAACCAATGGGTGATTGTTGGTAGTTTATGGATGTTGATTCTTTTCAAGTACTACATTATTTAAAAAAGCTTATTTTAAATGTGTATAAATGATAATTATGTGGGGGTTTATTTTAAAGAGTCAATGGAAGCTCTTAAGTTTAAATTGTTGAACAAATAAAGTTCTTTTGTTTTAAAATTTAAAGCTCTGACAAGTTATAATTGTTTATAACATTTATCTAATATGAAAAAATGTAACTATTATTATGACTCTTTGTTAGTGAATAGTCACATTTGTTTAACAATTATAAATATAACTTTCTACTAAACTACTTTTACTACTTCATATTAGAAAGTTTTAACTTTTGTTGTATCCTAAGGATATAAAAACTTTTAGAAAAGTATAATATATGATTAAAAATAATTTTCTTCTTATTTCATCTCTTTTTTACTGTTTCCTTCTTATTTTATCTCTTTTTCATTATTTTTTGGTCACTTTATCTCTATCCATATTTATTGAACACCTTTCACATTTTGAGAGGGAATCGTGCCAAAGTTACTTAGTTAGGTTAGTTATAACTTTTAGTAATATATATATATATATATATATATATATGTAAGACTCATTCAGTGAATGAAAATGGCGATTTTGGATTTTGGCATAATTTTAAGGCAAAGTGTGTGATGGTAATCTTGCTTTGAACCCATCACTTGTTAGTTTACTCAATAATTTCTTTGTATTAGTCTTTTCAATTTTCTTCTTCCTGTTTGTTTAATAGGAGTAATCCATGCAAATCATGATGACTTTTTTTTTTCAAAATTTTCACATATTTCAGTAAAGTAGAGAATTTTGTTTTATTAAAAATTATGACTTTTTATACAAAATTTTGTAAATTTTTATTGAATATTACAAGTTTTTCATATCATTATTTTTAATTTTTTTGTTGTAACTTTAAATTATGTGAATCTATATTCTAAAAAAATCAAAAGCCTCACGATTAAAGCAATGGAATTAACTTGTTCAATCCATTTTACCAAACATTAGTCATAGTCCATATTTATTATTCATAAAATTTATATGTATTTAATTTTTTATGTAAAGCTATAAAAATTTATCTAAAAATTTATAAATTATTTCATTCAATTTTAGAGTAATTGCTTTGCTGCTTGCATTTGATGTCCACAATTATTAACTTTTATAATTATCCACTAAAATTATTCATAAATAGTAAATTGTACTTATATAAAGCATTTTTTTGTCAATTATATCATGTATTAAGTAAAATTCAATTATGCGTGAATTAACCTTATTGATAAATTATGAGCTATTAAATTGAATATTTTTTAGTTTTTAAAAAATGCACTATTAGATACTCAATGTATGAAAGAATTTAATACATGGGAATAACTTAGGTTTTTTTATATCTCCAAATTTCTAAAAGGAAGTCAAGCACCAAATTAAATCAACATGAAAATAAAAATGCAAGTATAAGAACCATATGCTTTTGTACTCACATTGGAATTTCAAACTATGTCAAATTAGAAAATAAGAAAAATTGTATGCAAATAAAAACATTCTCGAATTTAAGTTACAAGAATTTTACATTATTTTGTATTTTTTTATAAAGTTTATCTTTTCGAATCATTGAAGAAGATGGATGTTGATTGTAATTTACCACTTATAAATAAGTTTACTGATTAATTATAAAAACTACTAATCATGTGTATCAAATACAACTCCCGCATAATTAAAATAAAAAGTAATTTATATTTTTCTAAATTTAAATAAAAATTTAATTTTTTTATAAATTTTATGTTAAACATTTCTAAAAATTATAATTTTTTAAAATGTGTATCGTAAAAAAAATATTTAAAAATATTGTGAATAAAACAATCATATGATTTGCTCTTTTCATAATGTTAGAATTCTCTATTGAAATGCTAACAATATCTTTTATTATTCTTGTTAAAAAGTATGATTTGACTAGAAAATATATATTAGTAATATAGTCTTTTTTATATTATGAACACAATAAAACCTAAAATTTTGCAATATTCATGCTAGTATTTTCATAGAGCCTTTAAAATAATTAATAGATTTTAAAAGTTTGTACACACTTGTTTAGACATATGTTATGAATGTAATTTTCTCATAGAATTATTCAATATTGTGGCAAATCTATTAGATTGAATTAAGGCTAATTAAATTTTTATGGCTTATTAATAATCGCTCGGGCCTACCTATTTTTTTGTTATTAGATTGGGCTAGGTCAATTATTATGACATGAAAAAGGGTCCCTTTTAGTTCAAAAGGTTGGGGCAATTGGAATTAAGTTTGATAAACCATACTCGAATAGACCTGCACCTACCTACCCTAACAATCTATTTTTTTTGCCATGTTGTCCTATAAATGACATCATTTAGGAGTCCTTATAAAAAGCTAAAATTAAGGTTGATCAGCCATTGCATTGCAAACTTTGTCTTTAAACTTCAAAGTTTTAGAATCTTCACTCACTCTTCAAACTTCATCTCTATTCTTTTGAATCTTTCCCACTCTCCCTCTCTCAAAAACACCATTGCCAACCCTAACTAAAAAAAGTTCCCTCTTCCCTAAGTCTCTTTATTTGCTGCCACCTTTAATGGTGCTACTTCTGTTGGAAATTCCTCATAGATTGCAGCACTAATAGTTGTTCGGCTTCTTTGTAGTTATTTTTATCGACTTATTGTCTCCATTGAAACTAAAATTCTGGAAACACAAAGGTTAATCCTTTTTTCCCACTATCTTCTGTCGTTTCTCCTCTTTGAAATTTTGATTTATAACTTAAAGTGTTTTTATTTCAACATTAAATGTAGGTGAAATCTCCTTTGAATCTTATAAACATAATTTTCAATAAGATCCGTTTAGTGGTTGGCATATTACCCTTATTGCCTATTTGGATTTTAGATCTACAAGTTTTATTTTTAGTTTTTAATTTTTTATACAAACTGTTATATGGTGCCTTATTTCCTTTGTATTCCAACTGCATAATATTGGAGGAAATATCTTACTATATGATTGAATATTGATTTGTTATTATTTGGTGTCACCATTTTGGAATATTTTTCTATGTTTTTGTTTAGTGAGTTTGTTGAACTCACACTACAAGAAAAGAGAATTTTATTGTCAATAAGTACATCTGCATATTCAATAAGTATCTTATGATATGAAAAATATAAATAATATTGGAAATTATTACAAAACAATCTATTAAATAAAAAGGTAGTATAAAACTAAGCAAAAATCATTAATGAGGTGTAGATTGACTAAGAATATTGATAACTAATCAATTGTAAGAAAATAAATAATATATAAATTATATCTTTGGTGAAAAAAAGAGCACCCTTTTACTTCCTAATTTAATTATATTCCTTTCTATTTGGAATACCCTTGATGTCATTGAACTAAAAATCCATTAATTATACCTTCTAAATCTTAATAAATTACTAAAAAAATGCGATTAGTGACCTTTGAATTCATACTATAAGTAGTAGACAACTCATAAAACAACAATATATTTCTAATTTGTTACATATAAGTGTCAATATCATTTGCTATTTGTCAACCCTAACTCCTATCTTAATAATGCTTCTACCAGAGTGTAGTTGCGCAGACTCATCTTATTAAAAAATATCAATTAATTCCCTAAAATTACTTGTACAAATTCATATCACCAAAGCTACAGGTGACAGTTTTTAGTTTTCAAAATGAATAATCCAATCTTAAATATCTATTTAGTAGAATATATATTATATGAGTATCTCAATTTCAAACTAGCTATCTAGTGACCATGCCAACTAATGAACAATAAAATATATTATCATTTTCTTATGAAAATATATATAAAGCTAAGAAACAAAACTTGAGATTTTTTTACTTATACCTGCAGCTTTGTTAATGATACATATTCTTTATGCTTTACTCAATTAAGGGCTGCATTTATATTGATAAATAATATTTGTCAATAACAGTTTCATTTTTTACTTTTACTTCTATGAATCATAATAAATATCCAAAGCATCGAACCCTAAAATTTCATGAATCTTAAGCACATTGTTCTTATTTATTCTATGTTTGCATATTGCATAATGAGAAATATAACATGTATGGTTGTTTGAGTATAAAAAATTAAAAAAAATAAAAATTTAAATCCATAATTAATACTTTTAGAAAGGAGAAAATAATATTTAGTAATAAGAATTTTAGTTACAAATAATGTTTTGAAGCTATAGCTCATTATCAAATTGCAAACTAGATTTGATATGTTAGGAAAGAGAGAATTGCAAGCTTGCAAGACCTTGATCCAAAAATTTACTTAAATATTAAGAATAATAATAATAATAGTAATAATTCTAAGCATCAACTTAAAAACTTTAGATTATTAAAATTCTTAATTTGGGTTAGGTTAAATTTTACCTAAAACTATAAAAATAATGATAAAAGGCCTTGACAGAATAGGCCAAGATGTTTCCATGCCTATGTTATTTAACCTACAAGGTAATGATAAAACAAAATGATTTTGATTTGATTTGCAATCAAAGTTTACTTAATAAATAAACATAAAGTATGCTAGGAAATAACATAAGACTAGAGATAATTAAGGAAAAGAACCAGAGTAGTTATCAAACTTTACTCAAAAAAATGATTTTGTTTAACCTTATTGTTTCCAATTCTTTTTTGTGACTTGTGGGTACAATCATGTGTATTGTTGCTAGAGTTATCAACTCCAATCGGTGCACTTTTGCATTATTGAAAAATAACAAAATAAGCATCAATTTATACAAATGTATAAATAACAAGTTGAAAACAAAAAAGTTCATAAAGTTTAGGAACTATTAGAAATTAAGTAGGGAGTAAAAGTATTACTTTAACTAATTTTTGGATCTTGATCTCGAGAGAGTCTTGAAGACAAACTTATTGTAATGCTTGTATTAGGAAGGAGAACAAGAACATCTTGATCTCCTAAAATATAACATTTGGAACAAAATAAGCAGTCAAAAATTGAAAAAGACAATAGGATAATTATAATTTCCTATGTATGATCATACATGTCATTTCTTTTCATTACTTTATTTTCAAACCAAGTACACTTTTAATCTTAATCTTAGTTAGGCAATTAATATGGTACCCATATCCACTTTAAATGAGAAAAAGCTGATAGAGTAGCAATGAAAAAATTATACATGGTGTCACACCTTGTTTTGTAATATTATTTCTACTCTTTTTCATTGTAATTATGGTTTTTAATTGGTGGTCTACTTATATATCCATTGTCTTGTTTTATTCTTATTTGTCACTAATTATACATTATGGTTAAGGGTTTAGTAAGTCAATGTGATCATTTTTTATCCAGTTCGATTGATACTTCATTTATTTTTGGTTACAGGTACCATGGATCCATTAAGTGCTCCTAAGAATAGACTAACCAACTTACCTATTAACCTTACAAATGTACCATTTGACCCTTCACCAATGCAATTTAATACAGTAGTAACCCTTTCTAAAAAAACTAACGAAAGAAAAATTAAAAAATAAAAGAAAGGATAAAGATTGCCTTAACTTGCCCTATCTAAATAAAGCCAAAAGTGAAACAATAGCCTAAAGTAGCTAGGAGCAGAAAAATAGCCATAGCATAGGACCATTTCACCATTGTTCCTGACACTGAGAATATTAATCCTATAGTTGCATCTAGCTACTATAGTAAGAGGTATTTTTGTCATTCTAAGAGTTATGGCACATCTAATATGAATCCTAATCTTAATATTTGTCCTAAATTTCTATATGCATTAATTTTTAACCCTAAGCAATCTGTTATAAATTTTCAACCAAAAAAATAAGATCGATTTGATATGGTAATTGCATCACAAAAATGTGATATTTTTGTATGTCGGATGGCTTTAGCAACCCTTGTCATTATAGATGAGCATGTAAAAAGGTGGAGTTTTAAGTATTTGTGCTTCAAGCTTTAACCATAATTCCCTTTATCTTCCCTGCACACTATAGCTAGCTAGGGATTGCTACCAATTCTATTTAAAAGTAGTTGATAGTGGACCACTAGAAGATAAGCTAGCCTATAAAGCAAAAATAATTACCTTTAAGTCACAACTCAAGGATAAAAATTGAACTAAAGCTAAGAATGGGGTTGAAAGATATTTTGCAAAACCTTGCATTAATGTAGATGATGGATTTAGTGTGTTAAAGTGGTAGAAAGTTAATTTTTCAAAATTTTTGGTATTTTGTTTGCTAGCCCAGGATGTTCTTGCTATCCTAATTTCAAATATGGCATTTGAGTTCACTTTCAACACTAGTGGACATGTTTTAGATGTTTATTAGTCCTTAATTTCTCCAAAAAGAGCTAAAGGCCATATATATGCTTAGAATCAGTTAAAACCCTTAATTTTCAACTTTGATTTGGAATAATAAAGCTAGTTATGGACCTTGAAAATATTGTCTTAGGTTTTATTTTTTATTTTTTATTTTTTAAATTTAGAATTTCTTTAATTATTTCATAAAACTATTTATTATATTTGCCATATTTGATTAATTGAGATTTTTCTTACTTTCATGCAAAAATTGAATAGCAATAAGTTGGAGCAAATTTAGCAAAGGTAGTAGGCAATGGCTACTAAGTAAATGCAGTCATACGTGCAATATTCTTATACTATTAGTTTTTAGCTTTTAATTCCATTTAATGCCTTCTATTGGCTACTAACTCAGTGTTGGTTGTTTAACATTTTTTCCTTCCTTCTATCTAATACAAGTACATAATGTGACTGACAATTAGCAAAAAGTAGTTCTTAATACTAGTTAATTGCCATTGTTTTTAGGTTTATTTTGTACATGTCAACATGAAGCATATTGGTAGCTAACAAATGAGATTTTTTTTTTGTAAGTAATAGATGTACAAACTGATGGAAAAACCAATAAATTTTTAGTTTTTTTAGTCTTATGGAAACTAGGAAGAAACCTCTAACTACGAATATTGTATAATGTGTAGCCTTGATAACAATGCTAGTTTGGGGCATGTTTTGATTTTCTATTATAAATAAAAACTAAGTGGGGCTCTACAAATGAACTAGCCAACGAGCTAGTATGGACAAATCTAGAAAATTAAAAGATGTATTTAATTACTCATCATATCCTATGGTTATCAAGTTTTGCTAGATGTTAGTTATAGCTTTTAGAATTAATGTATTTTTACTGTTTCTAGCAGCTTTAGTGATTAAATAGTTATATTATTTTTAGTTTTTTTTCAAACTTAACAAGGTTATTTTTCCTTTAATTGTAGGCTTTATGAATTGGGTTTCTATTTATAACAAGTCATGTTTCTATATTATTGCTACTATTATTGAATTTTAGATTCAAGTTGTCATAATTTATAAGTATAGGGTTAAAACACATTAAGTAGGCTTTCAATGAGCCTCATTGAGTAATTTTCTTGGATAAAATTTTTTTCAAGACTTGAATAATTCTTTTCAATGATTTTCTATATAAAAAAAATGATTAGGCTTCCCATGGGTCCATCCCAACTAAACTACCCACCCATCATTATTCATTGCAACTTGACCCAACTAACTATTGAGCTTTTTTGGTCGACTATAGGTGCCCAATTTTTAACCCAGTCCACTAATGGTCAGTCAACTTAAGGCCCAAAATCAATCTAGCCTGCCCAATTCTCAACCCTAGATTGAATTATCACGTAGACATTCAGCCTAAAAGAATTAACAATCCAATTGCATTCTTTTAAGATTAGGTTTCCAAACCTTATGGGCCTAAAAACTTTGTTGCCTACGTAAAAGGTCACAACAATCATGTATCACTAAGTTTCATTTTAGCCTGAAACAAAATGGGAATTTATTCTTCAATAATGATTATTAAACATAACAAATACCAATTGAATAGTTTTAATTTTTTCTTTGATTTACACAAAAAATAAATTTTCTTGTAAATCTCCTAGAAAATACTTAAAATTATTTAATTTACGATGATAAGTAAGATTGTATAAGACTTTGTTCTTACCTAAAGAAAGATAGATAAGTGATTTTCTACACTTTATAAAAAGTAAAATTTTATAACAAGTCTTCTTTTATTTTACAAGTTAATTATTAATCAAACATCCATCTTTCTTCATTAATGGCAATGTAGTAGATTCGTACAAACTTAAGCTGATAGAGGCTTACCACTTTAGATCTATTAAAGACTCAAATTTGTTAAGAATTCTATAAAGTCTAAGTAAAATATTTGAAATCCAATTTAAATCCATTTTGAATATAAAAAATTATGATTGTTAAAATTTTTCTAATCAAAAAGGAAAAATATAAGAATATTTTTTTATAATAACTAGTTGGTATAGAATATATTATTTAAGTGGATTTAATGCTAATGGAAATTTAAAACTCATTAGATATTTAATGTTAAGACTCAGATTAAGACTATAACTAATGAGTCTAATTTAGATTTGACCCACTACATTAATATCCATCCATTCAAGTAAGGCCTATGGGTTTAAATATTATTGTCATTCCTATTTATCTTTTATTTTTCAAGGAGTTGTAATTTTTTATTTAACTTTCTACCAATTAAATGATTTTTAAATATAAAATAAAGATTTTGCTTTGATACAAATTCAGTTTGTGGGAAAAAATTGTATACAAAACTTGTAATTTTTTACATAAAAATTATCTTTTTTCCATTAAAATTTGTAAGTATTTAAGGCATGAGGTTGTAATTTTTTCTCATAAGATATTGCGATCGTAAAAGTCAGACTTAAACACGAAAATATTTGAAAATTCTATGAAAAGAATACAAAATCTGGTGAAAAAGATATATAAATTTGTATCAATTCATATTATCATTTTTTACGTCTGCGTCGAAGCAAATCCCAATAAAATAATATGAAATTTTTCATTAGGCTGACATTCTACAACACTAGGTTAAAAAAAATATTTAATTATAGACTGCCTTAAAATCAAATGTTGTTATCTTTCTCTCAATGGACGCAATCAAAGGAATAAAATGTGTGATAGGAGTCACATTAAAATTAGAAGACATAGAATCACGTTAGCAACGAAGTCGCTTAGGTTTGAAGGTACGCAACAAGAGGAGAAAACTCTCAAGCGTCGACTTCAATATTAGGAGTTGGCTTTCTTTTTGGGGGAAATGCTGGATATTCTCAAAGATCGCTTCGATTTTGGGTTCTGAATGTCAACAAAGCTACTTGCTATCATTGAATAATGAGAAGACTCCACCATATGCATTAATCGAACGAGCAGTACGTTCGGGGGCAAATTTTCTGCTCTTTTGACTGGTTCAGATTAATAAATATTCCAGCTCATAATTATATTTGATATAATAAATAAAAATAAAATAAAAAATAAATCAAAGATTATAATTCCTTTAAAAATAAAAAATTATATGTAAAATTGAAATTATATTTATATGAACAATGATATTAATTTTTTATTTACTTATAACTGAATATATAATAGTAAAATAATAATATATATTAAATATAAAATATATGAATAAATTATACAGAACCCTCCTGCACTTTTTTTTATATGTGATTTACCCATAATTCTTTTAAAATACACATATCACCTACTTTTCGGGTAAAATACCGAATTACGCAAATTTTCAAAACAATTTATCGTTTTTCGGTAGTTTGGAAATATTTTACCAAAATACGCAGGATGCCATTCAAAATGGCGCCCGAAGGGGTTGGAGGCGCCATTCAAAATGGCGTCCTCCCCCTTGGAGGTGCCTTTTGAGGTGGCGCCCTCCATGCAGGAGGCGCCATTCAAACTGGTGCCATTTGAAAAGGCGCCCTGGGCGCCAAGTTTGAATTTTAAATTTGGGAGGTGCCATTTCATCAGGCGCCTCCCCCCTATTTATTCCCCCACTCGTTGTCCCCTCCTCACCCAGAAACCATTTTGCAGCCGCCCCTCCTCACTCAAATCCTCTCACCGAGAAACTATTTCGCAAGCGCTCTGCTTCTCTTCCTTATTTGCAAAACTTGCAATCGCAGTTCGTTCATAAATCGTCATCCATTCTTTATTTTGTGCATTTTATTCAGAAGCATTTTTTGCTTTGGAGCAAATCTGATCCCAGTCAATTCTTGTTTGGTTAGTATATTTATAATTTTTGTTATTATGTTATATTTTTTTAAAATTAATTATTATGATTTATGACATGAAATGATGATTTAAGAGTTAGAAAGAAATTTCTATTATAATTTATAAATTTTATTTGCTTAATTTTTGATAATTTTTGTATTTATATTATAATATTTATTTTATGTTAATTATTATGATTTATGATGTGAAATGGTGATCTAGGATTTAGAAAAGATTTATACAAATTTATATGATATGTGATAGTTTATATTTTTTACTGGTTAATATTTTTATAATTTCTGTATGTATATTATAATTTATATTTCATGTTGATTATTATGATTTATGATGGGAAATGATGATCTAGGATTTAGAAAAAATTTATATAAATATATGTGGTCTGTGATAGTTTGTGATTTTTACTGGTTAGTATTTATAGATTTTTTACATTTATATTATAATTTTTAATTTATTTTGATTATTATGACTTATAATGTGAAGTGATGATCTAGGATTTAGAAAAAATTGAAACTTTAACATATTATATTTTTTAGAAAACTAACATGTTATTAACAATATTTTTTTTACAATCATTAATTATATTTTATAATTTATGACAATATTTTAAGTGAATTGAAGCTTTAATATACTTTTTTTTAACAAAAATAAATAATTTCATATTATAATCTATAGAAAAAAGTTAGTGATTGAATTAAATATTATTTGTATAAATATCTTTAAATTTTTGTTAATGATAATTTTTAAATAGTATATTTAAAATTTAAAATATACTATTTATGAAATTTATATATACTATTATTTATATAAATATCTTTATTCTTCATTTCATGTACCTTGCAGATGATTTTCTTCTTTATTTCTTCAATCATTGTATTGAAAGTTGAAATGGAATATGTTGAATAATATTAATTAAAATTAATATCATATTTTTGACATAAAATTATTTTTAATGATCAAATATGTTTTTTTTGAAAAATTCATGTTATGGAAAACGTTGATTGAAATAACTATCTATATATTTTAGTTTTAATGAGATGAGTTAAGAATAAAAATTAATTATCTTTTAAAATTCATTAATATTTTCTTGATATAAAAATTCAAACAATATATTTTAAATTGAATATACATCAATAAAATTTTATATATATTGTTATTTTTATTCCTTTAATATATTATCTTACAGAATATATTTAATTTAGCGTGATTGTTGCATAATTTTTTAATTGATACAATAATATCTAATAACTTTTACTTAGAGATTGAAGTTATTAAATTATCTAACAAATTTTTCTTTCATGCAGAGGATTTTTTCTGTTTATTTCTCCGAATACTTATCGGTTAGTATTTTTAGGAATTTTATGCTTATACTATAATTTTTATATAATTATAGTGAAAATATTTTTTATATCGGTAGAGAAATTTATTTAGAATATTATGATGTTAATAATATAGATTTATTTATTTTATATTTATTGTTATGATTTATGATGTGAAATTATGATTTAAGATGTGAAGTTATGATTTATGAAAATTTCGTAGGACTTTATATGTAATGTGATAGGTTGTGCTATTAAAGAATAACAAACGAGATAAAGAAGGATGTCGTAATGTAGGTCTTACGACCTGGGTGAAAGCTATATTTAGAGAACTTTTTCATGTGAAATCTTAATATATCATAAGAGAGGTACTAAAAAAGATCCTGGGAAATGTGAATTTAACCAAAAGCCTTAAGAAAGTAGGATATTGTTATTGCAAATTTGGACTTTTTTGCATTTAAATAGTAGATATTCTAAATGGAAGAATAGTAAACGTACCTGAAAAAAATATAGGTATCCTTGGTTTATTTAGGAAGAATTTAAATATATATGGAAGTATTGGCAGTAATAATGTGTACATAATTTTGGTTGCTATTTGGTAGTAGGTGTGAACGGTGAAAAAAAGCCATAAAAATAAGAAAGATAGTGTATTTGATTGGCTAACTAATTTAATTAGTATAATTTGTGCAAAATCACTAAGAAAAATGCTAATTGAAAGAGATAAACAAAACCATAGATAAAATTATTGAACCTAATTTTATATTAGTCTTGGAAAAGAAATAACATTAGCTTGGTAGAAAAAATAATCCTATTATTATGTAGAATTAACAGAATACCTTGCAAAATAGTAATACATCACGTTCATTTTTAATTATAGTATTAAATACTAGTATACTCATTTACGAGAACAAAATTTGTATATGAGACTATCTGTCAGTTGTGCGGGTGCAGCGAGTATTGTGCAGCTAAAAGTAAGAAGATGAAGAAAAGTTTAATTGCGTTTATATATTCAAATGGTACAATTATTGAGGGATCAATGGGGATAATGTACGATGGACCTCCCCCAAAGGCATTGAAATTAAGAGGATGCAGCACTATGGATGTTTTGCGGGAGAGAATTCATGCCCGACTGAAGCTTCACGAAGATCAGGCTGTGGGGAAGATTGTTTACAGGTTTCCACAGCATCAAACAGAGGCTCAGTACATGGCATACAAATTGGACGACGATGAAGACTTGGCATGTGCGATAGCAAGCTATGAACAACATCTAACGATGACAGCCATGGAATTGTACGTGGACGTGATCACATTCGAATTGCGTGCTGCCAACCTTGGTTTTGATGAAAGAGTTCCAGGAACTGCACTACCCGTGGATCCAGCGGCTTATGTTAACACTGGTTGTTCGATGGTGCAGGAAGGCCCTCCTTACACAAGTGGATTTGAGTTTCACATTTCTGATGGTCATACTCCTGCGTTGGACTCATCTGTTGCAGGTGTTTTCCCAGTAAATGCACCACATACCTTGATAGGTTCATCAAGTGCCTTGCCGGTCGTACAGGAAGAATCTATCGATCCCGTATTAATGGATGCCCACCTAGAGTCTGGCTTTGAAGATGATGAGGTGTCCTGCAGTAGCGGTCGCAATTGTGACACTGATGACGAAGAACGTGCTACTACACATGGAGACCGTGTACCCACGCGGTGTGTGAGGAGTGGTAATGCTGCACAAACATCATATGGTGTCCCCCAAGCTGTTGTCTTCTCTCACATTGATTGGGATGTCATACGGAATCTAAATGAATTTCTGGAAATAATGAAACCAACCTATGATTACGACATGGAGGACTTACAGGTTGGGCAAGAGTTCGATTGCAAGGAGGTTTTAATTGCTGCAACCAAGCATTACCACATTAGAAGGCACCACAGTTATTACGTGGAGGAGTCGGATACCAGAAGATTAAGCGTGAAGTGTGATAAATTTGGGGACCAATACAATTTCCACCTCAGAGCGGCGAAACTAAAGAATTGTAACACTTGGACCATAACTAGATTTTCAGGGCCCCACACATGTGTTAATGCTAGTTTGACACAGGACCACAAGTCTCTGGACTCCGAGTACATCAGTTCCTTGATACTGGAGATGATTAAAATGAAGCAAGATGTTCCAATCTCGCTTATACAAGAGAGGGTGGAAGGCATGTACGGGTACGGTGATTGGGATAAATCGTATGAAGTGCTCCCCAAATGGCTGGACATTTTAGGCTACTGTGACCAGGCGCTGTTCAAGTTGGAGTCCTAAGAATTTGTCACAGTTGACAATCGTGTCGATCCGCAGAAACATGTTTTCAACCGAGTTTTCTGGGCTTTCAAGCCATGCATTGCTGCATTTCCATACTACAAGCAATTCATACAAGTTAATGGCACGCATTTGTATGGCAAGTTTAGGGGTGTGCTACTGATTGCTACGACCTAGGACGGTAACAAATGCCCCGTTCCTCTTGCCTTTGCCATTGTTGACAGGGAGAACTATGAAAACTGGAGTTAGTTTTTGGCATTACTGCGGGTAAATGTCACGAACAAGCAATGAATATGCTTGATATCAGATCGGCACCGAGCTATAAAAGATGCTGTAGCCACCGAAGGCTTGGGGTGGCAGCCTCCTAATGCTTATCACCGGTATTGTATCAGACATATCGCCAGCAACGTTCGCAAGAAGTGCAGGGATGACAATGTGAGGAAAGCTGTCCTTAAGATTGGTATGTGTTATAGCATAATTTCTTTGTTGAACCTTTCATCTATAAGTTTGTGCACCTGGTAGTTCAACGCGGTTAACCTATTTGTCTCCTTCTGTTCAGCGTATGAGCCCAGTTGGGAAAAGGCCATGGAGAGATTGGACAATCTTAGCAGAGTCAATGAGGAGATTCACAAGAAGTTGACCGCTATTCCGAATGAGAAGTGGATGCTTGCTTATGACGAAGGCAAAAGATATGGTCATATGATGACTAACATTATAGAGTGCATCAATAGCCTCTTCAAAGGATTGAGGAAGCTACCAATCACAGGCCTTGTCCAACAAACATACTATAGATGTGTCAAGTACTTTGTGGAAAGGGCAAAAGAAGTGCACGCTGACCTACAACAAGGTCACAAATACGCAAGCAGATTCAGACAAGAGCTTGCGACTATCCAGTCACGTGCTTCTTCTTATCATGTTTGTGCTTATAATAGACAAGGGACTAGGTTTGAGGTGGTAGAGGGCCCTGATATGGCCAGGGGGTCATGTGGAAAGGTCGTCCAAGTGTTATTAGACAAAGGGCAATGTGAATGTGGACATTTCCAACCATATAGGTATCCTTGCGCTCATATTATTGCTG
Organism: Sindora glabra; assembly: GCA_020226215.1. Classification (NCBI taxonomy): domain Eukaryota; kingdom Viridiplantae; phylum Streptophyta; class Magnoliopsida; order Fabales; family Fabaceae; genus Sindora; species Sindora glabra. The sequence continues at coordinate 23,414,634 of CM035231.1, read as the reverse complement.
CTTGTGCCTCAATCAACATATCCTGGGAACCATATATCGATGCTGTATACAGACTTGACACACTACTGAATTGCTACAAATCTAAGTGGTGGCCTATCGGAGAGTGGTCGCAATGGAATAACCTACCACCATTTCCTCTGCTAGTTCCAAATTATGGAAGATTACGTGCAAGGGGACGACCAAAGTCGACCCGGATCAGAAATGAGATGGATTGGCCTCAGGAGAGCGGTGTAAAGCAAAAATGCGGTCATTGTAAGATGGAAGGACACAATCGTAGGCGCTGCCCACTGCTACATGGGGAGGAAGGCCCTTCTACACCTTGATTTTTATTATTTACTTTCGCATGTATGCTTCAAAGTATGTTAACCAATATCATAAGTGTAACGGTCGCACACTGTATTTTTTTTTATGATTGTAAAATTGCACATCATTATATATATATATATATATATATATATATATATATATATATATATATATATATATGTTACCCCATTACTAGTAATGTGAGCTTTTTTATTATTTACATTTTATGATATTATTTATATACATTGCACCTTAAATTTAAGATATATTATTTATGCTTAAATTGGACAACATCATTAAGTTAGTGTGTGTTTAAGTTTCATTCTAATGCAATGCTTGTCGTGTCAGATGGCATCCACATCCCGACGCATTGAACCTGGACCACGGGATCCTTCGCTGCTGACCGCTCAGGCCTCACACATATCCTAGTCGATTTAGGCAGGCCATGTATGGAAATAGTTATACCTTAATTAATCCGAGTATGAACTGTTTCTGAATTATCAGACGTGATAATTGGTGCTGTTTTTTCTTTTGCAGCCTGATCGTGTGCTTAGGATTCAACGAGCTCATCACTACCATCACCAGCAGCCGCCAAAGTTAATTGTCCCATTTCTACAAGAGGCAGGCTTTTACGGCTTGACGATGTGCGAGTTTGTGTTGATCGACCATCAGCTGATTAGTGCTCTTGTAGAGAGGTGGAGGCCGGAGACGCACATCTTTCACATGCCGCAGGGAGAGACGACTATTACCCTGCAGGATGTTGCTTTTCAGCTCGGCCTACCCATTGACGGTCGAGTAGTGACGGGGCCCACTGTGTGGGGATGGGGAGCCCTGATAGAGGAGTACTTGGGACTCCAGTTACCGGTGGATGAGAATGTCATCCGAGGGGGGCGACTGAGGATGAGTTGGTTGGAGAGGCATTTCACTCATCTTCCAGATGATGCGGATGAGGTGACAGTGCAGAGATTCGCCCGAGCTTACATTTTACGACTCATCGGTGGGATGTTATTTCCAGACCATTCCGGCACATATGTCCACCTCATGCACTTACCCTTGATCGAACACTTACATGAGGCTGGGACGTACAGTTGGGGGTCTGCTTGCCTGGCCTACCTGTACAGAGAGCTGTGCAAGGCCACCGCTCCGGATTACAAGGAGATTGGAGGTTGTTGCCTACTACTGTAGCTCTGGGCTTGGGATAGATTTCCCACTATCGCCCCCGCGATAGCAGTTTTAGACATACCAGAGGGGGATGCAGGGATTGGCCCCTTAGCGTGTAGGTTAGAAAATTTTTCAACTTTCACTTATAATTAAGTTTACTACGAAGTTGTTTAACTTTATTATTGAACTTAGCAGGTGGCACTATCAGAAGACGTTCCAGGATAGTCCGGCACACAGCCTACCCCATTACAGATACGTACTGGACAGTCTTCGACTTGACCAGGTACGTAGGGGATAATGGATTTCTTTATTTTAGGGCTTTGTCCATTCCATTATCGTATTTAAATAACAACCCAAATTTGCAACTGTAGATCGCCTGGATCTCGTACACTGAGGAGATCACCGCATCACTACCTCAGTACTGCTTTGACGGGAGTGACACGTGGACAGCAGTGGTGCCGCTCATTCACTTTCAGATTGTCGAGTGGCACCAGCCTGATAGGGTTTTGCGGCAGTTTGGACTACGCCAGGCTATTCCAGAGCCACCAAAACAGGTGGCGGAGGTCCACTGCCTTCACTTGTTCGGTCGGCATGACGAGGAGTGGCACATCTGCCATCAGCCGTATATTGCACTCTGGGATATCCGGCGAGACTTGTGCGTTACCGCCGAGCTGACGACACGCCTAGTTCTGGGACCACGTTCCGATTACATGACATGGTACAGACGGGTTATCAGGCGATGTATTACACCTGTCGGGGGAGCGCTAGACCTTGTGGTAATATTGCGTTCTAGTTTTTTATATCTGATTTTCTTTAAATGCATTAGTATTATAACTAACTTTAATGTCAAAAATTTGCACAGGTAGATGAGGTTTCCTCACTACAGGACTTCACTACCCCTGAGGGGCAGGCTGTGTTCACCTTCAATGCGCTTAGATCAGCGACGGAGTCTATCCTTCATGCGATTCAGCAGGTTGATCATGTGATTATTGACTCACATGCGGAGCCAGCTCCCCAGGCCCATCATATCCCAGACCGTGCGGAGGGCGACCATGATCAGCCTCGCTCTCGCCGACGACGTCGCTCTGCTCCATGGCATACGTCGCAGGCTGATGTTCCGTCCGCTTCGACAGTACAGTAGATTCTACCTTCGACTGCCCAGGAGACCATGACGATGATGCCTGATGTTACTGCCCCATCTCATGTGTACCCTACTACACCTGATGATCCTTCATCCTCCACCATGTTCTCGGCCGCACTATATGGGCCGTCGTCATCACAGATGTACCAGCTCCCTCTTAGTGTTCCATCCTCATTCCAGGCATTTCCACACGTACCAGGAGTTTCATCTGCATTCTATGCCTTTCCTTCTGATGATGCTGGTCCTTCGCAGCCATATCATCCTGTATTTGATTGGCATACTCAGGATCAGGGATTAGTACATGGTGGCATGATGACAGATGACTCAGAGCTTGTAGATAGAGGTAGAGGTGGAGGCAGAGTGGGAGCCAGGGGTAGAGGCAGAGCGGGAGCTGGAGGTAAAGCAGACACAGACACCGGGGATGTGACTCCCGAGCTTGCGCAGAGGATTAGTAGATACGGCCGCCACATTACCGATCCTAGATGTGGGACTGGACATCACTTACGTAGACATTAGCTTTCTTTTCTATGTTTTTTTGTATATTTATGTACATTTTTCTTACTACTTTATTGTCAGACATCAACATTTAGGATGATTTTACTACTTTATTGTCAAACATTAACATTTAGGATGATTTTAATTACTACGACATTTTTAATTGCTTGCGTAGGAACAATTACAAATAATAATAAATTTCAAAATCATTGCAATATTTAGTTTTTTTTGTAAAAAATGATGACAAGGACATCTCCCAAATATAATAACTAATATTATTAATTATCATACTTTCACAACTGTTATAATTATCTACTCAGTTAAAATACCAAAATACGTTTATTTCATAAACTATTTTCCGCTTTACTGTAGTTTCGAAACTATTTACCAAAATACGCAGGGCGCCAGACTGTTTGGCGTCATCGGCCGCGCTGAAGGCGCCATGTTGAATGGCACCTACGCTGCAGCGAATTTCACTGCGTGGGCTGGGAGGTGCCATTTCACTTGGCGCCTCCCCAGCAAACTTAAGTTTATAACTTAAGGGGCTGGGAGGCGCCAAGTGAAATGGCGCCTCCACAGCCCCATTTTATAAATTAATTATATTTTATAAATTTATATATTTATTTATATAATTTTTATTTCATTATTATTTATAATAAAATTATATAAATTTTAAAATATATTTGCAAATAAATTTATATAAAAAAAATTGTAAATAAATTTGTATAAAAAAATTTGTAAATAAATTCGTAAATAAATTATTATATACAAATTTATTTATATAAATTTTAAAATATATAAATTTTTTATATAAGGATTACTATCTTTTCAAATTATTAATAAAGTAATTTTTTTATATATAAATTTTAAAATATATAATTTTTTTTCAAAATTAAAATTATATAAATATATAAATTTATAAAATTTAATTAAATTGTATAAATAAATAATGAAATCAAAATTATATAAATAAATATATAAATTTATAAAATTTAATTAATTTATAAAATGGGGCTGTGGAGGTGCCATTTCACTTGACGCCTCCCAGCCCCCTAAGTTATAAACTTAAGTTTGCTGGGGAGGTGCTCCCAGCCCGCGCAGTGAAATTCGCTGCAGCTAAGGTGCCATGTTGAATGGCGCCTTCAGCGCCGGCAATGATGCCAAACAGTCTGGCGCCCTGCGTATTTTGGTAAATAGTTTCGAAACTGCGGTAAAGCGAAAAATAGTTTATGAAATAAACGTATTTTGGTATTTTAACCTATCTACTCTTTTTTTATTTACCGTGTAAAAGTAAATAAATAATATTAATTATGATACTTTCACAAAAATACAAGTCTCTTGGGTGCACAGTCGGCATAGTCATCGACTAATTAACTTAGAAATGAGGAGCGAGGGTGCCATAGGCCAAAGGTGCCATATCGCCTGTCGTCCCTTCTCTTCAGCGTGAACGACGCCATTTCATCTAGCGTACTTCTACACGTCATTTGGCGTCTCTCCATCGCTGTGCGTATCTTCTGTGCTTATTTCGATAAAATGTTTCGAAGGAACGATGAAACGAATAATAGTTTCTTAAAAAATAATTAATCGGTACTTTTCCCTCTCATTGCCAAAATATTTTATCATTCTGATGAAATAAAAAATAACTAATTCATGTTACAATTTTGATTTCATTACAAAATGAAAAGATTATTAAAACGAAAAAATCACATTTTTTAAAATTTTCAGCTATCTTCAACCTCGTCAGTTCGCATTTACTCTGTTACAAAATAAAATTTTTTTTATTGAGATAAATACAAAGTGACAAGAATATTATTGGAATAAATATAAAATAAGAAAAATATATTTATTACATTATATTTCTTTTCATTTTTAACAATCTTCAACTTCATATATAAAGAATATTATTGAATAATTCAATAAATTTACTTATGTGTAATAACATATTAAATAATTACTTGTAATAATATAATTCCAAGCGTTAGAAGTTTATAATTTTAAAAATTAATAAAAATTAAGTGTCATTACATCAAATTTTGAGAGATATTAATATAAATTATATAATTGTTCTTTATTAATCCTATATTTTTAAAATAATATTTAATTATTTACTAAATATTTATTATTTCTATTCATTATATTATTATCATTAACTACTTTCTTATTTAATTCCTATAATAAATTTATGTATTAGATATCAAAGTGGAGTTAATATATTTTTATATGACATCAAATATAATTATAAAATGAGTAATTTATTTTCAAAAATTTATTTTCAGTTACAATCATATATTATTTATTTTTATAATTTTTATTTTCAAATGATATCAAAATTAATTATTTTTAAAAGGGAAAAGTGGAAAAAATGGACCGAGGGCGCCACTTTGAATGGCGCCCTCAAAGCCCCCCAAAGGTGCCATTTTGGATGGCGCCTCCGCCCATGTGGCGCCATACCAAATGGCGCCTCCCGCCTCCGTGCATAATTTGGTAATAAGTTTCGAAAAGATGGTAAAACGGAAATAAGTTTCGTAAAAAACATTAATTTGGTATTTTATCCCTACTTTTCTTTAATTAATGGTGCAAAGAACCCACTTTATTAATTTTCTATTTGATGTCTTAATGGAATATTCTACGCATGTATGATTTCTCTCTTTAAACTCCTCCATCTTCCTCTCATATTCTATCGTTTTGTATTTCATTTTATCGTTATGTAAAATATAGATTTCTTTTTACTAGTATCTAGAATCTTTAAGAATTTTATTGACTAGTTTTAAAAGTCAAATTATTAGGAAGCATTTTATGGATATAACTCTTATTACCGTGATTCTCATTTTTTCCACACTCATATTACAATGATGATTCTTATTTTTCTCATATGGTTATTATAAATTATGATTCTACTTTATCAAAATCTAATAATGCCTTTTGAGATTTATGACCTAATTTTTTTTAAATAGACTAAAGATGAAACTAAATTAATTAATAATTTGAAGGGTAAAGATTTTTCTTTTGAGCATCTACCCAATTTAAGTGTATTGTTGATTGATCACTAGTTAAAAAAGTAATATGAAAATTGACTGGCTATTCATTATAGAGCTTTCATATTGTTATCAAATAATAGTTATGTAATTAGGAAAAAAAGACGAAGTATTACTAGAAGAAAACCAGGAAGGAAATATATAATTTATTTTAAGGTAACAATCAATTAATCCAATAAAAAAAATAAAATCTTAGTCATTAAATTTATTTTTCCAAATTAATAATAATGGTATTAATAGAAATCATATAAAAAAATTTTAAATTAACATTTTTACAAGAAGATAGATCAATATGATAATTTCAAAAATTATTTATAATTGATATTTGATAGATGAGAAATGTTGAAGGCCTTTTAAATTAAGGCTCCGTTTCACGTAACTAATTGATAAACTAGCTAATAACTGATAATTGATAATTTATAACTGATAACTGATAGTTGATAAGCTAATTAAAGTATTTCATAAAATTAGTTGTTGAAATTGTAAAATGATATAAAATGACATATTAATAGAAATATATATAATTAAAATAATTTTTATTTATTTAAAAATAAAATTATATTAATATAATTAAAAAGTCTAAAATAAAAGTATAGTTTCTAATATTTTATAAATTTATATATTTATTTACTTATATAATTTTTATTTTATTATTTATTATAAAATTATAATTACTTAAAATATAATTAATTATATTTTATAAAAATTATTTAATTTATATTATAAAAAGTATGAGTTATAAATTAATAAAAAGAATAAGGATAAATTTAGAAAGAATTTAAAAAAAAATGTAACTTATAAGTTATAAGTTACTCTAGGTAACTTATTAAATCAGAACTTATAAATTACCTGAAGTAACTTATAAGTTAGGGTGAAAAATACTTTTAAAATTTAACTTATTTGTTATGCGAAACAGAGCCTAAGACATCAATTTCTTTTGATATTTGAGAGAAATTGATGCACACATGGATTCTCCATTAGGAAATGAAAAGTTAATGGTAGGGTATTCTTCACATCATCAATTAAGTAAAAAAGCACAATTTAATTGTCAAGGGCAAGAGAAAGTTCAAGAAGGTTTTGTGTAATTTAATCAAAGTATATGATATGATCAATAATTAAAAAACATACAATATTTTAGATTTAAATATCAAAATTATGATCAATACAAAATTTAATATGGTAAAAACATAAAAATTTTAATTTACCAAATTTTTATATAAAACTATTTTACTTTAAGTTTTATTATTAAAAATATAATCAAAATATTTGAATAGAAAAATATTAAAATACTATTTTTATTATTTATTAACAAAAAGTAATGTTAAAATATATTATAAATATGAGGAATAAGGGTGTTAAAAGGCCGTATTTTTTACTATAGAATAGGATTTTCATTGTTCATAAAACCTCAAAATTTTTCCACTCCAATTATATCAAAGATAATATTTATTATGCTGATATAATTGTATGACCTTTTTCTTTTATTGCAAGTGATGGTTTCCACATACAGTTCAATGGCTTTTTGTAAGTCAAAGCAAGCATCCATTATTGAATATCTTTTATATCTTTTACAAGCATTGTAAAAAACCATGGGATTATAAGACATGTGTTGGAGACAAACACCCAAAGAATATAGAACATTGAAGACAACAATTAAACAATAGCCGTTTCTGAAAAATTAATATATCACTGTCTCTTAAAAAGTTGAATTAGCTTAAGGATAATTTAGGAGAAATTCCATTAAAAAATTGTGTTACAGTGAGAGAAGAGTGAGTTGTATGCATAAATCATAGTATATATATACATATCTCTTAGATTCACGCTTACTGTCATTATAAAAATGGGGCTATGCTTGGCTACCCTTAGAAATTTTTTTTTATCCATACCTGTTCGGGCAACGTTTAATAAGTTACAATATTTTTTTATATCAAAATTCTTAATTTTTTCATTAAATGTTAGTTTTCAAAAAAATTATAACTTTTAATGTATTTATTACATGTAAAATTCATATATACTTATAATTTTTTTATGAAAAATACAAATTTTACAACTTCTACGGTTAACTTAAAAATTAGTGACTTTTTTAAGAATGTATCATAGCAAAACTTCATAAAAAAATGAAAAAAAAAAACACAAAATATCCCTTCAATAGGGTGGTTTGATTTTATTCCTTTCAACTTTGAAAATTTAGAAATCACCCTTTAAACTTTATAAAATTTAAAATTAATACATATCATCTACTTAATTTAATTTCTATTAATTATATAATATAAAAATTATATGTGAAAAAAATCAAAAAATTCATTATACTATAACATTATATTTCTTGTTTTAAAAATTTCATAAAAAATTATATAATTTGATAAAATAATTAATTAAATAGATGATAGGTCTCAATTCTAAGTTTTGTATAGTTTTAAAAGGTAATCTTCAAATTTTTAAACTTAAAGTGAATAAAATTTAACTACTTCAAAGTTAAATGGAGTAATTTTTCTCTAAAAAACATAAGTTATAAAATGGCTATGCATGAAAATTTTAAAAGTTTTCTTAGTCGGGTATTCTTCAGGGACACTGTTATTACATTCTTATATATATAAGTTGAGTTCTTTATTTTATCATAATTTACTTCAAATAAAAGAAAGTGTCTTTAAAATGTTTTATAAAAAAATGTATCCACCTGGATGCAGATTCTACCGTCCTCAGTTTTCACTTTCCTTTCAAAATGTGAAATGCAACTCCCACTATCTTGATAGAACTTATAAATTAAGAGGAGGTGAAATGACTTTTTGCTAAAATTAAAAAATAAAATTTGAACAAAGATTAATAATAAAATTATGAAGTACAATAGTAAAGCTCTTAGATGAATATGTACTTTCAAAAATATGAAATTGCTCAATAATAATTTAAAATATTTTATCAAATATATTTTTAAAAATGTTTCTTTAAAAAATATGAACTTCTTTTTCTTTGATGAAGAAAACACAAAAAAAAAATTTATAAAGGTTTGATTTTCTAAAAGGAAAGTTTATTGGATTTGCTCCTCTCTTTTTAAGTTATCAAGTATCACCTGAGGTACTCACTAATTTTTCATTAAGTTACAATACTTAACTTGATAAGATTCTCCTTATCTATATTAAAATTTTCAAAACTACCTAACTTTATAAGATTTTCTTAATCTCCATTAGGATTTCATAATTACCTAACTTTATAAAATTCACCAATTTTCATTAGGATTCCACAACCACATAGTTTTATAAAATTCTCACAATTTCCACTAAAATTTCAAATATAATACAAGAAAGATTTTTTCCCATAATCTCTTAAAGAGATTTTACAAGCTTTCACTCAATAATATTCTTAAAATAGATATGCAAATTTTAGTTTTAGAGTGAGAAAAAGATAAAAGCTACAGTTTTTTTAGAATGAGAGATAGAGAGAATTTGCAAGTTGTAGTGCAATACTCCTTCTTCATTTTCAAAGACATGTAGCCTATATTTATAAAGAAAAAGATAACAAAATAATTTTGACTTCAAGTCATCTTTTCTTTGGCCTCAAGTTGTCTTAGGCTCTAAATTAATTTAAAATTTGAACTTTTGCCTCTAAAGTACTTTTAGGCTTTAATGACTTGAAATTTAAATTTTAGACTCCAAGGTTCTTTTAAGTTCTAAGCATCTGAAATGTGAAAATTAGCTTGATAAAATATCAGCTTACTTTAGAAACTTCATAAAATATCATATGATCTAAAAATATTATATTTGTACTTTATGTGTCAAATTTCAACCACTTTTTTACTTTTTTTTTTTAATTTTTCCTAGGATAGGATAGCAACCGTGTTGCCAGTTTGCTAAAATTAAATTTTCTTCTAAAAATCTAATCCAACTAGCTTGTATTGCATAGGTACTGTTTGAAATTGTTCATCTAGTTATAAAAGAGGTGTCACAACAACATAAATAATTTTTTATTAATTTAGCACATGTTGAACAATTTAAAATTTAAAATTCTCTATTATTTTGATTTTCCCACTCTTATCTAATCAAAGACTCAAAATGATTACTAAATATTAACCATCAGATTTAGTCATTTTTTCTTTAAAAAATAAATATTATATTATATCTAATAAAATCATTTCTTGGAAAGCAAGTTTGACATTTTCAAAGTAGAAATAAATGAGAAATTCTAAAATATTTTTGTCACATAGAAAAATACACTTTTATGAAACCAATTGAGCTTTACCAATATGAAAATATGATGATCTAGAGTCCATTAAATATTTGATAGGTTTGAAAATTATAATTGATTAATTTTGAAACTAAATAAGTTGGATATATATATATAATGAAGCTAATAAGCCCAAATTCTAACTTATATTTGCAAAATAATTTATAAATTTAATTTATTTCCTATTTATTTTCTCATATCTTCCATAATCTTCCAAAGGGAGATTTTGTGGTAAAAATGCCTCATATATATAAAACAAAACTAATAAGTCTAAGTACTAACTTATATTTGCAAAATAATTTATAAATTCAATTTATTTCCCATTTATTTTCTTATATCTTCCATAATATTCCAAGGGGAGATTTTGTGGTAAAAATGCCTGTTCTATTCTATCATATACAACATAAATTTTAAGCAGTTAATCTCAAGTTTATGATATCTCAACCTTTATATCAAGGTAACTAGTAACTTGATAACTCTGTTTCAACTTCATGCTTTTCGTAAGAGATTGGAATGGTCCAATTCTAAACAAATAGCGACGGCATATCGGAGGAAGTCCATCTAACCAAGCAAATGGTAGTCGGACTATCTCATTTTCTATAGAAAAATGGTGACGAAACAAAAACATAGCAAATACAAAGAAATGGAAAAAGCCAAACGTCGAATTTACTTCGCCTCCCAGCCAGCCACGAAAGTTTGGAGGGGGATGGAAATGGGAAAAAGGTGAACCGAAAACTTATTCTGAGAAGAAACTCATTAACGGAATTCAATTGAAGATTTCGAAGCAATCCAAAATCTATGTCCATGTATTGAAGCTCAAATTCATTCGGTTATATTTGCAATGGTAGATTTTTTTTTCTTCCAATCAAAATCATTTTACAAAGTCTAGAGGCCAAAGCAGATTCAAGTCAATATTTTATCATTCATCATGGAAAACCTAATTTTGTGGTTTTTCATGGCATATAGCTCAGTCTACACAAAAGAAGGGGCAAAATACGAAAAACAGCTTCAAGGAAACCAAGTGAATGTGTTGAGAATTTTATAATGTGAATTGAAGAAATGGAAGCAACAGATTTCCTTTGCCAGCTAGACTTACTGTCTTTCTCAATTTTGTTATCAATTTGATTTCTTGCAGGAAGAATATATATCTTAGAGGGACAATATCCTCAAAGCAATTTCCTATTAACCGGATACCACCTGTTAGTTACCTACTGAAAAAAAAAAAATACAGATATTGTTGGATAGCATACAACAAAATTATAAACCTCCTCTTCTTCTAAGTATTAGTAACAATATGTGCAAATTTGTGCGATTAAAGCCCAGATGAAACGGACAAGAGCATGAATAGAATATTATATGAGTTTTGACAAAGGAAGGCAGAAGATTGATTTGGTATTTGCAAGTTTAAAATTTCAATGTGGTTGTTGGTTAGACGGCTCCTACTAGAAAACGAAACTTTCTCATATCAATCAAGAATCTTGAGCATTTCAAAGCTAGTATATTCTTTCCTTTTGTTAGTAAAACGCATGAACAAAACAATTGAATTATTGGTTTTTTTTTTTAGCTAAATTAACTCTTTTCGTTAAATTAATTCTCACTCAATCTTCATTTTGAAATTTATTTTTAAAATATTCCATTTTTTTGTCAAATTAACGTAAAACAGTAATATGTTAGTGACAATATAACTCCATTACCAGGGTCATCGTGAACTGATCCAACTGCCACAAAGGCAGAATTTCCTATTCTTTAATTTTATCTTTAATCATGATGAATAAATAAAGAATGTTTATTAATTTTTATAATTTTTAATATCTTAAAAAAATATGTTTTTAACATATATAAATTCACAAAATTAATAAATATTATTCATTATATGTAATATAATTAGAATGTACAAAAATTTAAGCCAATCAAAATTGTTATTTTAGGGCCGATTTTGTTGTTTGCAATGGTGGGATCACTACATGAGCAAAATCCTTCCTACAAGTGTTGATTTAATAGAAAAAAGAGGTATTATGCCAATAAATTTTGAAATGAGGACAGAGTGTGAATTAATTTATAAATTGGTAAAGTAAAAAAAAAAAAAAAAGCCTTGAATTGTTCACATTATCCAACCAGCAATTGTCCCATTTAATACTCAATTGCTCTGCTCTTCCTTGAAACTTTGGAAATTGAATGTTCTAAATTTTTAGATGCCGGCAATTGGGGGGTTTATTTAGCAAAATGGTAATAGTTATAATTAGGCTAAACTAGAAGATTTAATTCCTCTTCCCTTTAAAAAAAAACAACAAAAAAAAGCAAACTACATGATTCAATTCTTAACGAGGAAACCTCCTTTTTTTTTCCAACTTACGTGAAGTTCATTTTTCTTACTTTCATCCCTATGATATATTTTTATATTAATCTTATTTTTATAAAATACTAATTTATCTAATTCTATTCTTAGAAGGATGAAATTGAAAACATTAATTTTTATGAAATATTAGCAAAAGAACAATATTAAATAATATAATATTTTATAGAAATAAAATTAGTATAAAATATATTATAGACACAGAAGTAAGAAAAAATGAATTTCATAAAAAAAGAAAATTAGTTTTTTCACATTCTTAATTCTTAGTGATGTGTGAATAACTTTTGAACTGAAAATACATGCCTAGATGTTTTATTCATATTTTATAAATTATTATGCGTGTAACTTCTTGTGTAAATTTTTGTGTTACTAAATCTAATGAAATATGTCATATCCTTGTCATATAATTAAATTAAAATTAAATATTGTATTTAAACTTTGAGTTATCAAATTCTGTTCTTTTTTCACCATATGCTTGGATTTGCCTTATAGGCATTTGAAATAATGTGTATGTAAAGAGAAGTTATTTAATATATGAATTTTTATAATTTTTTTATTGCAGTTTATATTTTCCAAAAAAAAATATTTTCCAAAAACTTATTCTGTTGCAGTTCTAATCGGTGAAATTGCAACATTTTATTTATTTACAAATTTTGATAAAAAATTAAAACAAATAAAAAATGATCATGGAAGCACCATCTTCAATATATGAATTATTTTATATATGTATTTCTTTACTTAATTTTATTTATTATTTTAAATAAAAATATAAATATTTAAATATAATTAATTATATTTTATAATATTACATATTATTTATATATTTATTTTTTATTTATAGTTTAAAGTAATGATATGCTTATCTAAGATTTAAATAATTATATCAGTATTACATAATTAAGGGCATGAATTATCAATTAATTAAAAGAATAGAATAAATTTGAAAAAATGGCAATAATTTAGAAGCTATTTATGAAATTTATTAAATAAGAATTTTTTTAATAAATTAGTATACAAAATATCTTTAGAAGTTATTTTATAACTTGTTAATTATGTTAATAAATTATAAATTAACTTACATAAAATATAAGCTAAATTTATGTCTTGCTTTTATGATTAAACATGTGGCTAACAAATTTAAAATAAAATAAATTCTTATATACCCCTAATATACCCCTATTTGTTCTTTTTCTTTTAAAATAATTACATTCGGAATATTTCCCATAATGGTTTATCTTATTAGAGTAATCAAAACATGTAGATGAAGAAAAAGGCTTTTTTATTCTTATTTTTGCTATACTTACTTTAATTTGAGAATTTAAATTTGACCTATTCTCAATATAAATTAGATTAATATTATTATTTATTCATGTGTTATACATTATTTAAATTCTTTTTTCTTAATAAAAAATTTTAATTACTATTAAATTTTTAATGGTGTATTATTTTTTTATTTATAATAAAGTAAGACATTTTATAATAAAAGTGAATTAAATTTAAATTCTTAATTAACAAAATTGTTAATTTCATTCCTAAAATTGTAGGGATTTAACAATATAATGTCTAAATTATATAAAAATCTAATTTTCTTTCTAAATTAGATATATAAAATGGGATGAGGAAGGTGGGATAGGCCAAGCTCCCATAAGCTTGTGTACATAAGCCCACAATTTTAACGGAGTAAAATTAGGTGAGCTCAAAGAGGATTGCAATAGCCTACAATATTTTTTTTATAATAGTAAGATTGATTAAACTATTAAATGTATACACATAATAATTGAGGATCGAATTATAGATGTGGTAGAAGATACAATACCCTTAAAAGAAAATTGGATTAGGTTGAATTAAAAAAATTTATTTTTTTATAAAACATAATTAACTAATTAAAATTTTTTATTATTTTATGTAATGGGTTAGTTAAGTCCAGCTAAAAAAATTATATTAAGCCACTACATATTAGATTAGGTTAAATTAAATGTATATAAATACTTGAAGGAACAAGGGAAAAAAAAAAGACTTAGACAAACAAACTCATAATTGCACAAGTTTACTCACATAAGCATGCATAGAAAACGGGCTCCACATAAAATGTTTGCAATTGTTCCAAGCCCACAAGCTTCGGGTCTATTTTATATGTCTATCTTGAATAAAAATTTGTACATACATGTTGTCTTTCCTTATAAACAATTTTATTCTTAGATAAACTGACTAGGAAATGAAATTATATGTACTGATTATTATTCAAAAACAAATTTACAACTTTAATGAATTAACCTATTAAGAATGAAGCAATTCATGTGGGGAACTCAACCTCCTAAGAGATTAAGTATTTCTACTATTAGATTATTTGTAATGCATTGTGATTTATACTTTTAATTTTAATTCACTTATTTTAAAATTAAAAAAAAAGTAATCTAATGATGAAACATTTAACTTTTTAGGAAGTCAAAATCTTTATAACATTATTGTTACACTAAAGAGTTAACAACAATAGCATAGAAAGTCTTATTTTTTGGAAAAAAAAAGTTATTTGATTGGTCATTATATAATAAATTAAGAAAAGTAGGATTTATCATGAAGTGCTACTTTCCATAAAATATGGAATGTTACTTGTTCATATCTCCCAAGATAAGTTTTACTTCATGTTTTCTTTATGGATATAAAGATAAAATTATTTTTATTATATATAATTAATAACAACTAAAATTTATTAATATATATTATAATAATATTGAAAGTATAGTAATCATTTTGTTAACATTTTCTAAAAGTTTAAAATTGAACTAAATAAAATATAAAAATTTATTTTCTCAAATAGCAAATTAAACTTGTAAAGTAAGTAATTGAGATTATTGAAGAAAAAAGTGCCAAAATTTAGCATAACTATTGATATTTACTATGGATATTTAATTCTTAAAAAGTTTATATTGATATATCAGTAAAAATACCCATTTTTTATTTATTTTTATAACAATTGTGCAATTGATTGAACGGTCAATCAATTGCACCCTTATTATACTATAGCGTGGTATTGATCTAAGATATACATGTAACATGTGTCGTCATGAAAAAAAAAAAGTGACAAAGAAAACATGCGGTTAATCAAATAAAAAGAAGAAAAAATTAAAAGTGTGTGAACTGTACAACAATAAACTTTAAAAATAAAATATGTTCTTAACTAGTTCAATTAAATAAAAATTTTAATCTATGTAAAGTATTCTTATAAAAAATAATGTATATCATATTATATATATTATCTGGTGCTATTAGCATTTTAGTTATAAATAATTGGGGAAGATAAGAAAAAGTAAAAAAAAAAAGGAAAAGCATGTGATGAAGTCAATAAAAAGAAAAAAAATTAATTTGTGGATATGAGTTATAGAATAATAAGAATTATAACTAAAATGTGTGAGCTATATTCGTAATAAACAATGTGTGAATTATAATATAATATTAGTATTTAATTATTCAGAAATTTATAATGACATATAATATAAATACTTTTATCTTTTATTTATTTTTATCGGAATTGTGCAATTGATTGATTGGTCAGTCAATTGCACCCTTATTAACTACAGAGTGGGTATTAATATAGGAGATATAAATACATAACATGAGTGTTCATAAAAAAAGTGAAAACAAAAAAAAATGCAGTTAATAGAAAAAGATAAAAAAAAATATGTGAGTTATAAAATAATAAAGGTTTAAAAATATAATGTGTAGTTAAGTAATTTAATTAAATAAAAAAATTAATTTATATAAAAATAAAATATATCATATTATATATACTACCTTATGCTATTAACATTTTAGTTATAAATAATTGGGATGAATAAGGGAAAAAAATAAAAAAACATGCAATGAGATAAATAAAAAAATAATATGTGAATATTAAAGTAATAAAAATTTTAAAAATTACATATTTAAATTAAATTTTTTAATTTATTTAAAATATTTCATCATAAAAATAAAATATATTATGTTATATTTATTTTACTTAATTATGTTAGCAATTAAGCCATAAAAAATAGATGCAGGCATGAAAAAAGAAAAAAAATATGCATCAAAACAAATAAAATGGAGAAAATAGTGTACATTGCAACACAATAATATTTAAAATTAAAATACATAATTAATTAATTAGATAGACTTAAGGTTCTGTTTCGTGCAATTAGCTAATAAGTTAGTTGATAGTTAATAAGTTACTTGATAGCTGATGAGCTAACTAATAGTTGATAATTGATAAATTAACTAAAGTATTTTGTAAAATTAGCTGTTGAACTAGTTAAAATTATAAATGATAAAAAAATATATATTAATATAAATATATATAATTAAAATAATTTATATTTATGTAAAAATTAAATTATATTAATATAATTAAAAAAATTAAAATAAAAGTATAATTTCTAATATTTAATTAATTATATTTTATAAATTTATATATTTATTTATTTTTATAATTTTTATTTTATTATTTGTTATAAAATTATAATTACTTAAAATATAATTAAATATATTTTTTAAAAATTACTTAAATTTATATTATAAAAGATATAGATTGTAAATTAAAAAAGTAAAGATAAATTTGGAAAGAATTTAAAAAAATAGTAGCTTATAAACTATAAGATACTTTGGGTAACTTATTAAATCAGAGTTTATAAACTATCTAGAATAACTTATAAGTTAATACGAAAAATACTTTTAAAGGCTAACTTATAACTTATTGACCTGACTAGTTTATTTATTACACGAAACAGAAACTAAATCTTTAACTTATGTAAAACATTTTTATAATAAAAAATATATTATATTATATTTACACTGTTTAATAATTCTATCATGTAAGTTTAAATAATACCAGTAGATAAAAAATAAACGTAATAACATAAATAAAAAATAAATAATATGTAAGATATAAAATAGTATAAAAATTCTATGAAAATGAAAAATAGTGAAAAAAAAGAGAGAGAAAACATAGGTATAAGAAATTGGCGGGAAAACAGAGGAGGAAAATGTTACACATGCGAGGGTAAAGTTCAGAAACAATGAAAGGATATTTTGGAAACTTTCTGTAAAGAAGATCGAAGACAGATTAGCTGATAAATAGATATTATTTATAAAATAAAAGAATAAAAACACATTTTTATTCTTAAATTTGTTTAGCTTAATAAATAAGAATTTAAATTTGACTGCTATTAATGTATTATTCTTTATATTAGCAATAAATAGAACATAATATTTTATTAAAAATTAATAAATTTTATTAATAATATAAATATTTTAATAACTTTTATTTATATAATAATATATAAATAATATAAAATTAATTTATATTGATAATAAAATAAATTTAAATCCCATAAATAATTTGAATTGGATAATATAAAATTTAAATTTAATTCATATATTGACGGAGTCCCATCGTCGTTAAGTTATTTAAAGTTGAAATCAAATTTTTCTTGCGAATAAGTCTTAAATTGCTGAGGGCTAATTTGTCTAGTTTGCGCGACTGTGAGTGTTCGCGCACAGATACTGTGAAGCCACCTTCATCGTTTGGTAAAAGCGTAAAAAGTTGTATGCTTGGAATTATCACTCACCATAATAAAACTGAAAATGATGGATACACATAGATTTTACATTATCAATTTTTTATCTTAAAGAGAAAAAATAAAATATTTTATTTTAAATTTTACAAGTTTTAACTAAATCTCACTGTTCTAATAATTTTTTTTAATATCTTTCTGTCCCAAATTTACCACTTTAGTTTTGCGGGAAATTAAGGATATATAATCCATATTCCATGAAGGGCTAAAGATACATTTTCAGAAAATTGACGATAAGGATACATATAGAAAAGGACAAGTATGCCAACCCAATCTCAGGATTAGTAGATGATGTCGATTTACAACTTTTGTCTTTGTTTGAATGTATGAAAAAGAAGAAAAGAAAAGAAAAAATTAAAAATTTTAAAAAGTATCTTGAAAATTAATAAAATACTTTTCTATTGAATTGTGCGGCTTATTATATAATCTTGTTGATTTACAGTAAGAATAATTTTATCTTTTATAATAATAAATTATTATTTTTGTTATTAATTATATTAAAAATTAATATTTTTAACTCTTTTTGTATATTAAAAATAACAAGGAAAAAAGTACCTCCATGTTTTTTTCTACTTTCTTTCGGTACATCTAAATATAAACATAGGGTTAAAGATGGCTTTGTTGAAAATTAAGAAGGGGAAATATTGAAAATTTAACAAAGATCAAATTGTAACAGGGGATCTAACATTCCTTTTTCATCTCATTTTTTAAGATTTTATCAAGTGCCCCTTTAATTGAATAATCAGCATTGAAATGAAAAATTATTGCAATCGGAAGATAATATTCATATAAATAAATTGAAACTGAATCTACTAAAATTAAAATATATATTATTGAAATTATAATTTTTTATTTTCTAATTAATTTTTTTTAATTAGGATCTACTTTCTTCAATTTTATATTATGCAATTGCATAATCTGACAAAACACTTATCATATTAAATAATTTTAGATAAAAATATTTATACTAATTATGGTAGAAAATTAATTACAAATAAAAAAATTAAGAATTTAATTACACTAAATTATAAAAACTAGAAATTTAATTTGAGGAATTTATTTTCTTATTTTAAAGGGTATTTAAAGGTTGAGAACATGAATTCCCTTAAAGACGAGAAATATTATTATACTCTAAAAGTAAGGCAGTAGTGTCTTACTTTAGGAAAGAGAGTCAGAGAGAAGGGAATGGGGTTGGTTCCATGGGTGAGCTCCACCCCGATGCATTCTCTCTATCTTTCTCTCTGGAGTAAGGTATTATTGTCTTACTACTAGAATATATTAGAATTTTTTCTTGGAGACGTAGAGTGGATAAGATTTCGTCCGCCAAAGAAAGGTATGAATACTATTTATTAATTAATAAAAATTTAAATACATTATTATTATAATTATAAATTTTAAATGAAGAAAATTTAAATAAAAATTTTTAGATATTCGTTATCAAATTCTTCATTTAAATTATAATAAGTATAGTAATCATTTTATTTAAAAATTATGAAAATTATTATAATTATAAAATTAAAATTAATAATACTAATAATTAGTAAAATAATTAATATATTTAACATAACCCAAATGAAAATTTTTATGAGAAACATTCAAGAAGTTTTTAACGGTTTTCTCCATCGCAAATATCACCGAATGAGTAAATAAGTAGGAGAGAAGAATATGAGCAATAAAGAACGTCACACTCAGAGCCGCAGCAATAAATAAACAAACAACGCCAAACAAGAATTTGCGTCGTTCTTTGCAACCTCTCAAATGCTTAGGTGAACTCCATTGATTAAATTCTCGTTACAAAACAATCGGTCCCTTTCTATCCCTACTTCACCACCTGCCGCGTTTATTCCTATTTTCTCTTTGTATCACATGGTTTTTGACATTTTGTCCATTTACTTCTTAAAAAATTGACCGCATAACTATAGCCAACAAGACTGACCCCACGTTTGAATACCAACAAAAATAAAAAAACAAAAGAAAATAGATGAAAATTATGGAAGGAAAATATATAGAAAAATTTTTATTTATTGTCTGAATACGTAGAAGATTAATAAAGGTACTAGTTTTTTTTATCAGATTTGATTGAAAAGCAAAATAAATCAATTGTTAAATGAGAAAATTGCTGCTAAAGTTAATAAAATTTTCTAGTAAGCCCCACAAAATGGCAATTTTAAAATTACAAAATTTTTTATCTCATTTTTACACTCATTTGGTAAGAAAATAATTTACTAATTTTTAGGATTCTTTTTAATATTTTTTCTTTCCACCTTAAGTATTTCATAATATCCAACATTATAAATTTTATTTTCAATTTTTTTCTTTTCATATGTTTTCTTTCCCCTTTTTTCCCTATTAAAACAAGAGGTTGGAGAATTCTTTCCCCTTTTTTCCCTATTAAAACAAGAGGTTGGAGAATTCTTTCCCCTTTTTTCCCTATTAAAACAAGAGGTTGGAGAATACCAAGGTGATTGGTTTAATGATACCTATTCATTACATTAATTTAGAAATTATGAATTTGATGTGAAGAAAAGATAGATAAATTGTGATAAGAAAATGTGAAAAAGATATTGGATAAAGTGAAATTAATTGATTAAATGAGATTTAAAATAAAAATCTTGCAAAAAAAATAGATGAAAAAAGATAAATAAAATAAAATATTTAAGGGTTATAAGTATTTAGAGGTAATTATGTGAGAATGAAAGAGGTTTTATAAATTTTATTTCATAAGGGAAATAATAACTTAATTCTGGTGGTAATAATTAAAATGGAATCCTTATATAGGATAGATAAATTTTGATAAGAAAATATAAATGAGATATTAGGTAAAGTGAAATTAATTGATTGAATGGAATTTAATATGAGAATCTTGCAAGAAATAGATGAAAAAATATAAATAAAATAAAATATTTAAATGTTATAAGTATTTAGATGTGAGCACTAAAGGAGATTTAAGGTAATTTTCCATTTTGTTCCTATATTATTCCTCATTTTATCCCTTCTACTCTATTGACTCCCCCTTATTCCTCCATAATCCTAAAATCCCTAAAAATTATCATCTTTTCCTCATCCTCCTTGCATCCCCTTCTTTTTCTTCCTTTCTTCTCCAATCAAGATATTAGGGAATCAATCTTTATCAAAATTTTTTTACAAATAAGGTAAGATTCCTATAACAACTAAACTCTTTATTATTTTCTTTGATTTGGAGGAATTTAGGTATTTAACTCAAAGGGAGAAAATATGAACTTTAACTCTAATTTGGTGATTTTAAGTGTTTAGGAGCTAGCAACCCTCACTTTCAACCTTCCAACATCGCTTTTGTATTAAGTAAGTGAACATTCTAGCTCTATTTAAGGTTTTTGATAGGATTTGTTGTGTTTGAGTTTAGGTTTTTGAAGAATATATGAGGGATGTGATGATTTATAGTAATTGATGTGATTTCAATGTTAGATATGGCATAGAAATGGTGTCTTAATGTACATTTATGATGTAGTATACATTAGTGGTGTAATAAATGCAAATTGGCATTTATGGTAGAATGAACAATAAAATTCCAAAAAATTGCAAGAAATTCATACATAAATCACTTCCTCAAGCCCACAAGCATTGAATAAGGAATCACTTCCTAAAATGATTCCTTGTTCCTAGAAACATTTCATGGAAGAGGAATTGATTCACGAAGTGCTTCCTTTGTTCTAAAAGATTTCCTAGAGAATTTTCATTTTTTTTAAATTATAACTCAATAGAATTGATTGTTTAAGGTATGTTTAATTATGAATATGAATTATAAGCATGATAGTGAAAATTTTGCCTTTTTAATGATCATTATGCATTAATGCTTGATGGGATCAAATACACATGATATTTGATGAACTAAATGATAAACATAATTATGATTCAAATTCATGAAATTTATGTTAATTGAGCTTGTTATTTGATAATGCATGAAAAAAATGAAATAAGGCATATTGTGATCAATTTCAAACACTAAATCTAGTAAATATTTATGAAAGGGTAAAGATTATAATTGCTTCCTATATTTGATTATATTAGAATTGTTCATTTATTAAGCCTCAAACTTACTCTTCCATATACCTACTTTTATAGGTTCTCAAATTAAATCACCTTGATCATGAGCTTAAGATTGAAATCCTAGGAAATTCTCTAGTATGGCAATGGGCAACTATGAATATTTTGATGTAGATAATTATATTGAGCATTACTCAATATAAGGTTAAGAGCAAACATATAAGAATTCACTCTTTTTTAGGCTAGTTAGGTCATATTATCCCCAAGCCTAGTTAGGTTATAAGTAGGCCTAACTTTTTTTTGTAATGAATCATATTTACTAAATGAAGTTCCATCTATTCCTCTTGATGCATCAAATCTATCTCTTAATTCTTATATATGCTTGAATATGTCAGTATAGAATGTGAGTTAGGCTAGTGGAAATTGAGTAGCGAATTTTACACTGATTACAACTAAAGTTAGGTTATGACAAATGCAAGAAGGCATTAATTTTGGCCCATAAAGGGTGGAGGACTCTTATAGCCTCTGACGTTTTAGTAGGAGTGTGATGATTAGCTCACATTTTGGGTAATAGTTATACTTAAATTAACCATTTTATAGTAAGGGAGTACTCCTATAGTAATATTTAAAAAAGATAATCAACATTAGTTACCCCTACTCTATCATTTTTGAAGGAAAAAAATAAAAGGTTAAAATTTATTTGCTTTAAAGGAAAATGCCTTTATATAAATTATCTTCTAATTTGTTTATGTTTGAAAGCAATAAAAAAATTGATTAACAAAGAGCGAATTTTGGTTAAAAAAATAATAGTCTATTTGGGAAAAAGTGACTTCTCCTTTTAATTAAAGAAAATCATTTTCTTATATTATATAATCTTACTATTTTTCTACTTTCTTTCATTTTATCCCTCTTTCTTTCTTATTTTTATCTCTCTACTATTTTACTACTCTCCTTTCTTCTCTTTTTATTCTTTTTTCTTTTCCATCTCTATCTGTTTACTACTCTATATTTTCTCACATTTCAATTTTTTCCCTCTCTCCTATCTCTCTCTCACCCTTTATTTGCTAACTCTCTATGACTTCCTCTTTCACTTTTTTTCACATATTCTCTCTCTCATTTCTTTTCTTTTCTTTTGCCTTCCATTCCTATAAATGCAAATTATGTTCAGAAAGCATTTCAAAAATTAAAAGAGTTGTTACAACCTAACCCAAGCATATAATTGATATAAGGAATCCTATAAGTAACAACCTACAAACCTAACTTATATGTAGTTAATGCAATATGCACATGTTACAACATATGTTTTTTAAAAGAAGCCTTAAAATCAAATTCATGCATGAACTTTTCAGCAATCCATCATGCACAATTTATGTCCATGACTAAGAAAAACATTAGTTTGTTACCATCTAAATGAGGTGAATTTCTAATTTAACTATCTTAATACATATCTCAATGCCATAAGTTCCTTAAGCAGACTCACCTTCAATCTAACCAGTAATGATAGAGCACTGAAAGGTGAGATCCCCTATGAAAAAGGAAGAAAGAAATAGTAATTTTCTTTGAAACTCATCGAAAAACTAGTCATTAAAAGAAAATTGGGAATTTAAGTTACAAATATACAAACTCACAATTGAAACTTCAAAGGATAGCTAAGTTCTACTAAAGAAAAAAAAACATACCTTTATGATGGAAAGAATCAGAATCTATTAGGAAAGATAACTTTGTTGGTGTGTGTCCTAGAACCAATCATATAAGATGATTAGAGTTATACACAATGTATTATATTTTATTTTAGGCAATTTAATTATTATATTTTGTTTTTATTATTATTATGCGCAATTTATAACTTAATATAATAATTATCCTTGGAATAGCTTTGCTATTCCTAAAATGCCCCTGTCAAGTATTATTATGAAAAAGGATAGTAATAATACATCGAGACTAGCATGTATAGTGACTGATGATTACGAATCATGGATATGTGATATCAAGTCAATACATGAGTACATTGCTAGTGAACAATGTACTGGACTGACCCACTATGAGAATATTGCATGGATAAACGTGTCATAAGTTATTCTCATATGATCACAACTACGCATAAACCTTTGACCTGAAATCACTACGGTTCCCTACATGAGGAATTACTCACTTTAATATTGTCCTATGTCACCTTTAATCAGGTGACAAGTAGGGCATTGATTGGGTGTGTCATAAATCATGCAGAGGGAAGTGAGTGATGTAAATGGAATTTTGTTACTCTTGTATAAAAGAGAAATATCCTTGGGCCCCTTGATTGAGTGAGACTTAGAAATGCATGGCCATGCTCAGTTGAATTAATATGTGATATTAATTATTTATTTTAAGTCTACTCAGTATCAAGAAATATAAATTGAACATTGACGAGGATGACACATTCCATGCCTCCAGTTCAATTTGGATATTATTACAAAAGGGTTATGATGTAAAACGTTGATCATGTATTAGGTGGATGTCGAATCACAGACATTCTTACTACTTGAGTGGCAGTGATGTATTGCTAGATACCGCTCGCTGTCTATGGCTCAATAATAAGTCATTGTCAACGTAGTAAGAACCTACAGGGTCACACAAAAGGAGTAGGAATAAGACAATAATTAATTGGACTTTAATTATATTAATATCCAATTAATTGGACTTATTTTCGTGCATATATATTATTAAGAATAATAAATTCACGTTTATATATATATATATATATATATATATATATATATATATATATATATATATATTATGTGATATTATTTGATATTAAAGTAATATCAAGTAATTATCTTATCAGATATTAGATAAAAATATTATGAGATAATATTATTTTGATATTTGATAACTATATGCAATTATCTAATATTAAGATATTTATATTATGAGATAATATCATTATCTAATATTAGATAATTAATAGATAAGTCTTATCTCTTCCCATTATCTCTAGAATAAGGATAAGATGAGTTGTTAAGTGTGATTAGGATTTTGGAAGCATTATCCTAGTAGGACTAGGATTATGACTTGCCTAAGTTCTATAAAAAGGGACTTGAGGGCAGCACTTAAGAATCACGTTTTAAGCTTCCATATAAACCCTAAATCACTTAGAAACATCCAATCCTAATTCTTAGAGAGAAAAACGCATCCTAGCAGACGCGTGGAGGGTGAGAGGTCGTTGTTCACTCCGTGTGGATACCGTAGAGACGCTGTACCTTCCGGCCGGCGTTTGATTCATCCGCTCTCAAGTTTTGATCAGTAGAAACACGAGTGCCCAATAGGTAAAACCCTAATCATTGACTCATGCCTTTTGCATGGATCCTAGGTAGAATTCGGATCAAAATTTAAAATTCCGCTGCATGTGATAATCCGAATTCCCAACAAACTTTACCTACTAAAATGTTAGTGATAAACATACATAGGGCCCCTGCCATAACTAGATCATAATGCACATTTCTACACTATTTATTTCACTAGAAGATTCAGTCATAAGGCCAATATGAGAAATTAAATAAGTAAGCAAAAATTTAAATCTCTTCATTCTTATCTCTCACAAGTCCAATATTATCCTTCAAAATCATCCTTGTCCCTCATAAGTAAGCATACAAATTTAGTGCAATATTCAAGCCATAATTCATTATCATCTTTGCCCCTTTTAATGGTTAAATAATAATTTCCACATAATCCATCCATGCACAAATAGAATGCCTTAACAAGCATTTCCATTTGTACATATCATAATAATAACATTTATTAGAAAAGAACATATAACATTTCTAACTTTTGATGTGTTCATAATATATCTTTACACATTTTCATATTGAAGCAAGCCCATATGTACTAAACCAATATATATTTACATCATAACTAAGTTCACAAGTTGTATAAAGTTTTATCACCCCAAACACTTGTGTTAAAATTAAGCAAACTTATATCAAACATTTATGGATTAAATCTTGTTTACGAACCTTTACATAAATGATTTTGCAATAGATAGCTTTTAAAATTGATTTAGGAATCAATTCAGTACAAGTTAATTGTTCTCTACCATACTCAATCAATTTA
This sequence comes from Sindora glabra, assembly GCA_020226215.1. NCBI lineage: Eukaryota > Viridiplantae > Streptophyta > Magnoliopsida > Fabales > Fabaceae > Sindora > Sindora glabra. Next base: position 23,388,207 of record CM035231.1, on the reverse strand, counting down.
TTATAGGGGAGATTGCTTTTAGGCTCTAGTGATTTAATTTAATAAACTTCATTTTTAGTTATATATGAGGTGAATTGATTCATTATTAGGAAAGGATTTGTTTGATTACTATTTTTGAATTTAATTTTTTATTTTTATGTTTTTAAAAATAGAAGTAATTATTTGACAAATTATTTTTATAATTTATTTTTAAAAATTGTGACTCTAAATATATAATTTAAAAAGAAAAAATAAAAATAACCTTTAAATGTTTCCTTAATTTGTTTGTGGCGTTAGTTTTATAATTAAATGAAATATTTTCTTATTTACTCCTATGAACACCTTCTATTATTTATTTTCCTTAAATTCAAAAATAATTTTTAAAGATAAAAAATGGTTTCTAAAAATAATTTTTGAAAAAAAAAAACATATCCAGATAGAACCTTCCCTTAATTAATCAATTTAAGCATGAACTTCATAAGTTTTGTGCATTTCCCATTGTATATTTGCCACTTAATCACCAAGAAATCCACTTTTAAGGCAAAAATACATCAAACTACCAAATGACATAATTTTAACGTCTAACCTTCCAAATCTACTACAAATTTCACTATAAACAACCCTTTAATTCAAAACTTATCTCTAGCATACAAATATAAATATTAAGCATACCAATAGCAAAATTATGGAAAATTAAGCTAGAATTAGGAAAAATGTTACTTAAATCTTTTAAAAGAAGGGATTTAAAGTAAAGATTGTGATGGATTCAGTCTCTCTATATTAAAAAAGGGTTAGAGCATAATTTTTCTTAGGCTTCCAAAACAAAATCTTTTCTCTCTAATTGTCAAAATAAAACTCTATGAATGGAGAGGGACTAGAGAGAATCAAGCTATAAAGTTTTTTAAAGATTGAAAATGGAAGCTCTTACCTTAATGGAGGATTGATGAAGAGGAAATGTGGTATCCTATTCTTATTGAGCAGTAGCACTTTTGAAAGAAAAAAAATGAATGAAAGCAAGAAAGGTAAAGGAATTTAATAAAACGTGAAACTAGTGGCTATTCAAAAAGGCAAAATAAGAAGGGTTTTGTATAGCTCTTCTAATTTTCCTTGTACACCTGGTTTAATTTTCTCATCTTATAAAATTACCAAAAAGCATAAAAACAAAAAAACTCCCAAAATTCCTCACAAGAATTTAATTAATCTCGTTAGACTATTTGAAAGTATAGATTTACTCACCTGGGGACCACTATAGTGATCTAGGTGCTTTTTTCCCTTCCTTGAGTTACTTACTCATAACTTTATAAATCTAAAATATTTTCCAAAATTCTTAGAAAAAAATTCTAGTATCCATATAATTATAGCTCACAATATTCCATTGTTCTCTTCCTTAGTTACCCTAATGCATAACCAGTTATCAAATATTATTCTTAATCTTATTAGATATAAAAGAGTTAATAGATATGCTTATCAATTTTGGATAAATTCAATTGAATATGAATTAATTTTATGAAGAAACAATGAAGATGAAAAAGAAATATTTAAATATTCATCATCTTTAGATGTTAGTATAAATACATAATACATTTAAATTTTTAGTTTTACTATTAATTAAAAATTGATAACTCTTATGATGATAAGGTTTCAATAACAAAATTATTATTGTATGATTTAACATTAAAAGATAAAATTTGTATTTATAATAATTTTTTTAATAAAAGAAAATCATTTGACTTTATGCATCAAACAAGATAAAGTAGTTTCTATTATTTTGTCAAATAATAAAAAATCAATTCATTTTCTATAAATGAATATGTGCTTACTTTACCTTTTTCCAGGTTATGAATTTTAAGCCTCCATTAAGGTAAAGTGTTTTCTATGAAATTTTATTTTTCTTAAATCAAGTGAACCCTTATTTTTGTTTCAAAATACAATTTGTATCTTTAAAATCTATTTTTTTATAAATTTTATTTTTCACTTGTTTAATTTTTTTGGTAAATGCATAGTTTATATTTTAATTAATATATTCTTCAAATTGATAATGAAGAATCAATAAGACACTCTTAGTACTTTTATGATTATTAATTTTCATAACCTAACATATTTTTTTAGTGGGTAGTTAAAAAATGATTTCTTTCCATGTGATGATGTAACAATAATTTTCCATAATTTTAGCATTAAGAGATGTTTAACAAAAAAAATAATTACACATTAGTAAAGATATATATTTAATAAAAAAATTAATTATTTTGTAAGAGTTAGAAGTATCATAGTGACCTATCATTATTAATTTGATGGACACAAACCCAGGGTGGGCACATAAAAGTTTGGACTAAGTTTGGGCCAAGTTTTATGTAAAAGTTAAGATAAAATAAGAGGTCTTAAAATGGCTCAAATTCATAATTTAAAAAAAAAAATTTAAGGCCCAAGCTTGACTCTAGTTTTAAAAAGAGGTGCCTATACTTACCTAATTTAACTTGATTTATACTTATTTTTTTAATCTCTTACATATCTTAAAGGTAAACAATTTAAATAATGAAGCAGCTTAACATAGCAAATATAAAAAGTTAGGCTCAAATTAAAAAGAAATCAAGCCTAAAATATTTCAAATTATGATAAACAAATGGACTTATATAACATGTGTGATATATTATTTTTATGGACATACACAAATCCAACTAGGTTTAGGTTGACCTATTTTCTAATGGAGTGATCAAGCTAAACTCATTTAATAAATATGGTCTAATTTTTTGCCCAAATTTGATCTAGAGTCCTAATTACTCAATCAAACCATAATTTATCAAGTTGGATTTAAGTTAAAAGTCAACCAAATCTTATTTGTTCACCATTAACAAAAACTAAGAGAAAAAATTGATAAAATAATATTTTTCAAAAATAAAATGTATACAAAATACATTTTACAAAGATAAAAATTAAAATGTACTCTTTGTTATGAAAAAGAAAGAGTTAGATGACCATTATCAATAACAATTCTAAATATCATTTGCTCCTTGCTAGTTACAAATTTGATACAAGGCCATAAGTTCTAGAAATAGTTATAATGTAAGGAAATACTTGAAAACTTCTACTTATAAAAATCTAGGCATAACATCGTGCTAGAAGTTGTAACATGCAAAATAGATAGTTAAACAAAGGACCAAAAGTCTAGTTATTTCCTACAATAGTTCCTAAATAACCAAAAGGTTGACCATTTTATATGAATTTCTCCCAATTGTATTGATATGAGAATCTTCATATAAGGAAGTTTCTTTTATGAAATTGGTTACTAGTATGAGCTATGAAAGTTATGGAAAGATAATTGCAAAATCTTAATCATCCTATTGTTACTGATGTCAATTTCAAATTAGTTACTAGAACTTTCAGAATTATTTAATGTGTCTTGTATAGACAAACCTTAGAAGTGAAGGTAGATCTGTGTTGTTCAAAAATCATTTTACTTTTCCTCATGCACTTGTGTACCGTAGATATATGTTGTTCAAATCCTCTTTTAATTTTCCTTAGGCACTTGTGCATCATCAATCCTTGATGAACATTAATAAACTCATCATTCATTTGTATATCTTTATAGTTTGTAGAGTTTTTCTACTTTCCAACATTATTGTTCATAGAAGAAAGCTATTTGGATGAAGTAAAAAGAGATATGATAGCTAAAATGGCTTGACAAGAACTAGATATAGGCCAAGGTGGGCTATCATAAGAGGAGGGTTCTTAAAGACCTTGAAAATGGAAGGAACAACATCTGAAGGTTACAACTATATTTTTCCCAGAGCATGATGATCTACATTTGAAACTAAAATACTTTATTTTTTTGTAACTAGTACAGATCCCTATAACTCTATCATTTTCGAACAATACCAAATATAGGAATTTGTAACAAAAGGAACAATAATTCTATAGCATTACATAGAAAGTAATTTGCTTAAGTTTTTACTAGCAAGATTAAAAGTGGTATACTGATGACATTGCTCTAATAATTGTATTTGACATTGAAGATCCATATTTTGTTTCTCCAAGCATCTTAGACCTTTTTCCACAATCTTCATTCTTTTAGACATCATCTAAATTTGTTGAATTAAATCATATTTTTTCTTATAGTGTTCTGATTTGAATTTCTAATTGTGTAACTTTTGTGATATAATTTTGTCCCAGATGAAATAACTTACTATCTATAAGTTTGAAATGGTATTTAATAATGATGATTGCTAAGGCAATATTTAGAAATAAAGCTTGGATTGTAGGTGAATCTTCAAACTTATGAAAATAATTTTCTAACTCATCAAAGATGTCATCTCCAAATTGTTGTAACTTTAATATTAAACCAAGCCACATCAATTCAAAGTTTTCAAAATTAAGTTTATCAACTTTGGGATAGGACGGACACTTTAATTTTTTCTTTTTTCTTTTGTAAGCTTACTTGCTAAGGATTGTGTAAAAAATCTTTTTTTAAGGTCCATTATAACAAATGCAAGGACACTAGTCTAAGAAATATGGAATAAAATTTATCCAAATTGCAATCATGCAAAGATAAAACCTAACTTGTAACCACTATAAAATTCTTCAATTCTTTAAAATAATTTGATTGCAAAACTTAATAATGCAACTACAAGAAACTTCCTTTCTTTTTTCTAATTAAAAAAATCTCGCTTCAAAGTCAATTAAGTCGTAAATGAATTTGAAATCCTTGTTAGTTAAAGCAATTAGCCAAATGAAGCCTCTCCAAGCTTAGTATTTCATCACCATAAGGACAAACCAAAATGAAACCATAGGAAAACAACACAACATTTGCATTGTTTTATTAGTCCAATTAAAACATGCAATTAAATTGAAAGTAACTTCATATTCAAGAAAAACCAAGGTCAACCTTAGATCAAAAATTTATTTTGAATAAAGTAAAAAGGTTTATTGACTAAATCAATTGTAAACTGTTTGCCAAAAATCACCAACCTAATGGATGTTTCTTGCAAAAGGAGACTCTATCATAGAGCTTTCGTTGTCACATCACAAACAAAAAGGTGGAAGGAGCTATAGTTGCTTGTTGTCTATGGTTGAGTCTAGTAAATGGCACCACTATTTGAAGGTCGTTACCATTAAGAGAGTTATCGAAAATTCTAGAACACTACCATTAGTTATTGATAACATTCTTACTTAGTAAAAAAACTACTACCTATTTTTTTTAGTATTGATAAGATACAATAATCAAATATCAAATCCTGAATATAAGTAAGGTACGAAATCTTTAAAAAAATCTTACCTTAGTAAAAATTATTACCTTTTTTTTTATATTGATAAGATGCAATGATTAGAAATTGAATCTCATAAATAAGTAAGGAAGTAACAAAATATTTAAGATATATTGAATACCACTTAAATTAAAAGTTTTTGACAAAATTATTACTTTTTTAATTACACACAACATTTGCTTGTTTTTTTATAGTGTAAAAAACTTTACATTGATAATATGTCAAATTTAAACCCTATATTTTTTAAAGTTTAAATTTGATATAAACTTTTTTACACTATCAATAAGTGAGAATAACACATGTCTTAAAAAAAGTAATAATAATTAAAAAAATTTAATAATAATAAAAAATTTAACAATTTTCTATATATTAACATAGGAATATGGATGAATAATAGTATAAAATTAATTTATACTAATTAAACTCTCCAAAACTTAATAGATTTAATATTTAACTTCCAAATTTCCAATAGGGTTTGGCTAAACATTTATTTGGATATCTCAGTAACTTAGTTTATATTAATTTAATCTCTTAGAGAATTATAACACCAATTTAAATTTTTAGATATTTAAATATTATGCCCTATCAAAATCCGGCATTAGTTTGTTCTCAAGACAAATAATCGAATTATTGATACAATAATTGATTTTTAAGAGCAGAAATGATAAATATGTTAACAATGTGACATCATATAGATATAGTGCCAATTAATTATTATTTTATCAATTATTTTACAAATTTAAATAATAAATTGAAAGAAGAATTTAATAGATGCAATTTGAATAATTGAATGTAATTTGAATAATTGAAAACTAACTTAATATTAAGAATTTTTTAGGGATCTATTAAAAATAAATTTAATTAATAAGGAATTAAAATAGGTCATATATTCATTTTAAGTGCTTTTTCTAGTGGTTTGGCTGGTGTTATTTTTTGTGTTTGTCATTTAAAAATTATAGGCGGCATGTATGCCTCGTCACTTGCACATCACTTGACATACAAGGATGAAATTTTCAATATTTCTTGAAATAATAATAATGAGTGACATGTATAGCTTCTTCTTCCTTGCAAAATGGACGAAGAAAAGTATTTTGATTATTTAAAAATACAGTATAATAATAAGAAGCAGAAGAAGAACCAAAATTATTTTATATTTTACTCAAATTATTAATTATTAGAAAATTTGAATTCAGATCCCTCGCTTTCAAAACTAAAATCTCATTATATTACTGAAAATTTTCAATACTCCAACAAGCAATACATATTAAAGTCATTGGACTTGAAGGTTTTTTTACTACAATGATAATACACAGATTTGAATTTAAGATTATTTCTTGTAAAATATCAGGATCTTTCGCCTTTACTCGTATTGAAAAAAAAAAATACAATAGATTAGTGAGCAATGGTAAATCAAAATCCAATTATAAATTTTGTCAATTTCATCTTGCTCTAGTCCATTTCGCCTTGAATTTACAGCATCAATTTTCTAAAATCATATTAGACTAAATACTTTCCTAATTTCTCAAAATATGGTTAGTCCCTCTAATTTAAAAAAAAAATTCTTATCTTCTAAAATTCAAATCAAAACAATTTTAGTATAATTTCTATTTTTTGGAAAAAAATATTAAACATCAGCAAATTGTTTTCCATGAGTAAAAATCTTTCAACTGCCGGAGGAATCTCAATAATATTTTTTAATCATGACACTAAACATTCATTTTTTTTGTAGTGTCAAGGATAATTAAACACTTATTTTGTTTATATATATATTGATAAAAGGAAGAGTAACTAAACCACTAATAATATATATAATAGGACGTTACCCGTGCATTGTATAGAAAAAAAATTTAATTCAATAGTATGCAATATTATTAATATATTTTAATTATTTAAAAAGAGACACAATTATAATAATATAACTATTAATTAATTAACATTAAAAAATATAATAAAGTATTATATATGGCTAAAAATGATTGCTTTTGGCTCTAAGTTATGAAATAAGATATACAGTGAGATTACTTATGTTATTATTTAATAAGCCTTTATGTTATAGGCAATGTATTTATAGCAATACTTTATGTATGTTATACCAATACTCCTCTATTGTTCTCAAGTAGATAATTGTATATCTCTCTAAAAATAATAAAAAAGGACAAAAAAGGAAAAAATTCAAATCCTGCCTTTTTGAAGATTTACAATAAAAAAATAAATTAGTGATAGTATATTATTATTTGATAAAGAGATTAGTATAATGTTAATATTTATTTAATTTTTTAATTTTAAAATATAAAATATATAATTAATCTCATAATTGAAAGGCAAAATACAAGTGAAAGTTTTTTAACTAATTCTCAATATATGAATTTAACTCTTCTAAAGTACAAGATATATTTTAAAAGCTATAATAGATAATTCCAATTGTTAATAAAAAATTAAGAGATGTAATAATTACAAATTAAAAAAATATTTTTTAATGGCTTGTTATTTATCAAATTCTCAATCTTTTATTTTTTATTAATAATTATGATTATCTATTTTATTTTTTAACTAATTCCTCATTTACTATTAAGAATGAAACAATTAAACATTCATATTGAATAATTAATTGACAAAATAAGTGCAAAATTTTATCTAAATATTAGTGTATTATACTTTAATTATAAAATATTGCAAAAAATTTGATAACAAATTTAAATTAATGTTTTTAACTTTTTGTTATTACTCTAAATAGAATAAATAGATATCTTACTTATTATAATTCAATATTATTTTTTAATCCTTTAATGCAAAAAGATATACTAAAAATATAAAAAGAATACAATATGGTTAATAAATCATAATTTAGTATTTGAAAAGATATTATTTTCATGCAACAATTATTATAATATAATTTTATATAGATTATTATTATTTTTTAGTTGTACATATTATATTGAGTTATAACTTTTGAAAAATATACATTTATTTGTCTATATAAAATCAAGTACAATCCCTAAATCCCCCCTAAAAAAAAACTATAGCTCCTAAAACAACATCAACAAATTTTAAAATTGTTAAGCCTTTTACAAGATAGATACTATAATAAAATTATACACACACATACACTTCTAAGTATTTTAATTATTAAATTTCTTATAATGACCTTTAGTGAGAATAAAAAATAGTAAAATAACAATATAGGCTATGAGAAAATGCATGATAAGTATTCTAAATACAACTTTGATTACAAATCTAAATGATAAAAATTATAATAATTATTTATAATAAATAAATTTTTTAATTATTATCAATGATTTTTTAATTCTTAGTAACCATTCTAATCATTTTGAAATAAATATGCCAATTAATTTTAATTATATAAAATTGTTCAAAATATTAACATATGATTTTAATATATATTTGAACAAAATGGTCATAAATTGAGTAGCATTATTCTAATATTTAACCATTCAATTTCTGGGAAAATAAAATATATTTTTAGTAAAAAAATTAAAATATTAAAATATAATAAGAAAAAATATAATTTATTTACTATCTCTAATATACCTCTACAAATCTTTAGAAATCAAAATTTTATAAATTAATAAGTTTTCAAAAATCATGCATCTCAATTCTAGATTTAATATAATCAAGTAAAGCTAAATAATTTCTCATACAACTGCTTCTTAAAGAAAGATGTCCTAAATAAAGAAACAACTCAAAGAAAGAAAAAAAAAGATTAGATTTTTTTAAAAAATCATAGTAAATTTATACAAGAATTGATTTACATATAAGCTAATCAATATTATAGAATTAATTCTACATATTTCAAAATATTCCATTATAGCAAAGCCTCTCAACTTCTACCATCAATGATCGTATAGCAATCTTTCAAATAAAAACACAGAGATTTGTTAACAAAGGAAAGAAATAAGGTGAGAGAGGCATTTAAAAAAATTAATTTCAAATACTGCAAGGCTAAAAAAATAGGTTTTCTTAAAAGGGAAAAATCAACTATCACCTATAAGAGATAAAAAAGATTAAAAAATTGAAATTAAATGCTCAATTGTGCATAATTCTGGAGATAAATATATAAGATCAAAAAAATCCATTCAACCTTCTGTAGTAAAGTCTAGTAAGAAATCTTGAAGTAAAACTAAAAAAGAAGAAGAGAAAAATAAACTAAGGATCTCTGGAAAAGATAAGAAAGAACTATAAGATGATGCTTAAAAAAAACTTGAAACTAAACACTCATTTGTGCATGATTCTAAATATGACGATAAGATATTAAAATAATTCATTCAATATTCTATAACAAAGTGGTAAGAAATCTTGAAGCAAAATTGAAAAAGAAGAAGAGAAAGATAATTTAAAAATCTCTAGACAAATTTTATGAAAGAAGAAAAAAAGAAAAATATGAAATGATGTTTCAAAAGAAAAAACCCAAAAAGAGGTAAGGAGGAAAAAGAAGAAAGTAATAAAAAATTTTTAAGCAATTAAGCAATAAAAAATAAAATTTATGGAAGGTGATATTATAAGGAGAAATTTAAGGAATGAAACATATCACTACTTTATTAATCTATATTAATAATTGATTTTCAATTTGAATTTGAATTTGAATTAAAAGATGACTTTGATAGTTTCATCATATAGCTTTTTTTTAATATTAATAATTAGTTTTAAATTTAGATATTAATTCAAAACACATCTTTTTCCAAGATAATCCATCAATTTAAAATTCAAAATTAAATTATTTTAATGTAAGATGATGCCAAATATTCAAAATCAAATTTTTTTTGGAAATTAATTTAATATTAAAAAGATAAATGAAAGATAAATAAAATTATTTTTTAGGTGGAGAAGAACTGATGAATTGACTTTTTATTAAAAAATAATAAATTACTATATAGTGAATTATAAAAATGATAAATATCATAATAGAAAATAAAAAATATTACAGTTAATATATAATATAAAGATAATGATCAAATATTAAATTCTAAATTATTTTATTTATATATTTAGAAATAAGGTATATTAGGTCTTTATATTAGAAGTTACAATAATACTCGTAAAATGATCAATAAGACAATTCAAAATTAAAATATAAGTAACAGAAGATAAACATAAGGAGCACAATTATAGAAAGCATAATTCAAAGTACTGAAATAAAATTACATTGTAAAATGATTGCATTTGCATTATGTATGATTCCTAAAATGTGTAACTTTTCATACAGTTTCAGTTACTTTCAAAGTTTGGCCAAAAATAAAGTTACTTTCAAAGTTGACATTTGCATCATAGATGTTCCAATCTTAAATTTATGGGACAAAATTGAGACCTCCTTAATTTAAAGAGACAAAATAAATGTATTAAACAAAAATATTAAAGACATCATAAACCTTAATACACATCCAATAATAAATCTTAGAATTGATTCACGGGTCATCATTTGATTATAAAAACTAGAATACAATGTTCAAAAACGGAAAGTTCTTCTATGACCCTACAAGAATTGGACTCATAAATATGAAGGAAACAAAACGATTACAGCTGAAATTTCCAGAAAAACATCTAGTGCCACCATTATTGAATGCTTTTTTATAAATTAATAATTTTGATATCCTGAATAATTTTTAAAATTAAGGAAATATTTTTTAATTTATTAAACATAAGGAGCACAATTATAGAAAGCATAATTCAAAGTACTAAAATAAAATTACATTGTAAAATAATTGCATTTGCATTATGTATTATTCCTAAAATGGGTTATTTTTCATACTGTTTCAGTTACTTTCAAAGTTTGGCAAAAAATAAAGTTACTTTCAAAGTTGACATTTGCATCATAGATGTTCCAATCTTAAATTTATTGGACAAAATTGAGACCTTCTTAATTTATAAAGACAAAATAAATGCATTAAACAAAATATTAAAGACATCATAAACCTTAATACACATCCAATAATAAATCTTAGAGTTGATTCGCCGGTCTTCGTCAGATTATTAAAACTAGAATTCAAAGTTTAAAAACGGAATGTTCTTCTATGACCCCACAAGAATTAGACCCACAAATATGAAGGAAGCAAAATGATCATCGATGAAATTTCCAGAAAAATTTCTAGTCCCATCATTATTGAATGATTTTTGATAAATTAATAATTTTGATATCATGAATATTTTTTAAAATTAAGGAAATATATTTTAATTTATTAAAATATAATAAAAATACTATTAAAATTAAAATTATCAATATTACGACAACTATAATTCTTTTTTTCCGAAATTTGCAAGTGGCCTTGTTTGGCTTCGGTGGAGTCATAGCCGTACCGCACCCACATGGATGTAGCTTTCATGCTTAACAGCTCAGTTGTTTCTTTCTTCGTATACGGAGGAACTTGAGGAGGCCAAGCAATATATCAGTAACCAAGTGGATCTTAGAATGTCTCAAATTCTGTTCTTCTCACATTTTACCATTTATTTTTATAAAAAAATTGAGCTCACAATTTTTATGGAAAGTCGTAATGTTGTTACATTTATTTTTCAGATGTAAAAATAGATTTATTCCACAACAATTTTTTGCGCTAATACATATAATAGAAAAATATTTAATTTAAATGGTATACGGCCTTCTTTAAAAAATTTATTTTCTTTTGAATTATGAATTCAATAATAATTACCAACAAACGTGCGTCTAAATTTTAATTACTCTACTTTTAAGAAAAAGAAAATGATTCTACTAACACATATAGAATAAAATAGTGATTTGATTTAATATTATATGTAAACTTAATAGGTTATGTATATTAAATGATTTGTAAAAGAAGTTAATACTATACAAATTTTTACCTTTTTTATATATCAGAAAATACAAGTCGCTTATACCATATAATAACGAAAAATTAAGTAATGTATTAGACTTGTAAAGTTAAATCTTTTCATTACAATCTATTAAAAATTTTAAATTTTGTGTAACAATTTAAAAATTACTTTATATTTATTTTTAATACGGGTGATATTATGTGCACACCTTTTATATAAATATATTGCACAACCAAACACATAATCATTTTTACGTAGATATACTGCATAACCTTCTACACGTAACTTTGAGTTTGATTTTAGAGAAAATATTTTTACATTATTAGTAAATGCAGAATATTACATTATCAAAGATTAATAATTTTTAATAATAATAAAAATATTTTAATAATTTATTAATATTATAATATATAAATAAATAATAATATAGAATTAATTTATATTGATAATAAATTAAATTTAAATACTAATAAAAATTGTAAAAACTATAATGGGAGTATACCTTTACATCAAAATTCTTCTCCATCATGCTTGGCGCTGAAAAACAGAGGAAAGGGTGGAAGAAAATAAATTTAGTTAAAATAGAAAATAAAGAAAAGGAAAATTTTAAAATAATAATATATAGAATAATAATAATCATAATTTATTCTTTTTTATTTTTTAATTAAACATAAAAATTTCAATACAAAATTTTCCTTTTTATTTTATTTTTCGTCCCACCAAGTCTAAAGTTGGACCGCGACAGACTGAGGTGCAAAGATACGAGTAGTTTAGCCCATGAACGATTATATAAATATAAAATTGATTAAAATCTCATTTTAGTATGTGAAATATTTCATATATATTAATTTTATTTTTAAAGTAAAATTTATATTAACTAATTTATAAAATTTTAATTTTTACAAAAATTTACATAGATTAAAATTTTACATAGATTAAAGTAAAATTTTAATTTTTAAAGTAAAATTTATATTAACTAATTAATTTTTACATAGATTAAAATTTTATTAATTTAAAAATTTTATAAATTAAATTAACATAAATATTATTTTAAAATAAAATTGATACAAATTAAATGTTTAAAAATTAAAATAAAATTTTCTTAACATAAATTTGAGGTGCGGTGACTCACACTTATCTCACAGACGGGGTGATCCCTGTGTGACATGAGACTGACCTGGAATAATAAACCAAATGCCTTCCAAAGTGTGCCAACCACCAAGTATTTTCAACCATGAAACGTGGGATATGAACCCCGTTTTCACACAACACTCCTTGGATTGGCTTGGTTAATTTGTTTGTAGTGTTTTCACTCTTCCTCTCTCTCTCTCTCTCTGGGATTCTGCCAATTGCAGTTACACCCTTTTGCTGAAAAAAATTATAAAAACACTGTTTCGTTTGGAAGGACCTACTGTTATCATCATTACAGGTGCTGTATGTGCGCTGATCTTCGTTAGCCATGTGCTAAGTAAGCTGCTCTTCTTTCTTTCACCTTTTCTTCATGGATTGAGCTCCTCTAAAGTTTTTCTTCGTACGGTTTTTTTCTAGTTTTCTTCTTTACCTTGGTTTCTGGGATAAAAAGCACAGATTTTGAGGATTAACTAGTTTTGGTTTTTGAGAATTCGGCTTTTTCTCTTCAGCTGGTAAGTGGATTTGTCTCCATTTTTCCTGAGGTGTTCTTGGCTGGATCCAGTTTACTGGTAATAGAAAGTTGCTCTTTATTAATAATTTATTAGTTTTCCTCATGTTTTGCATTTGTTATCCTTTCGGGAGAACTTTTCGCGCTTTTGCTAATATGAATTGATTTTGTTCGTTTAATGTTGATTCACCTTTCATTTCGCGTTTTAAGCCACTAAGATGTCTGAGACATTGAACCTTTGTGCTCTGTTTTCCATCCTCGTTTCTTCTAGAGATTCTTTGCTTTGATCAAACAGTACAGATTCAAGTGTTGTGTTTTTTTGGTAGCTCACTAGCTTAGCTTTGAGTTTCTTAACCCAATGAATTCTGCTTGAATAACAACCATGTATGCAATATAGTCTGCTAATTCTGCTCTTCTCTTAACGCCTATAAACACAGTTCTCGAGTGTATGGATTGCAGATTTCTTTGGCTTTGTCTCTTCAATACTGTAATTGTTTCTTTCTTGTTTATTATTCTAAATTCTCACCTCACCTGCTATAGCTTTTCATTTGAAACTTGAAAGTTGAAAATAGAACACTTCCAATAGATTATTTCTTTCAATGTAGAATGAAAGTTTAACAAGTCAACCCTTGAACAGAAATTGCTAGGAATTCAGAGTGGTGGTTTTTTTAATGCAAACTATGCTATTTTTCTGGTTAATAATTCGTGCTAATTTTCAGGATACAAATCTTCAAATTCATGATCTTTGGTTGCAGGCTGAAGATGGTTAGAAACTTAGAGTAGTTGGTTGCCAACAGTGCACGCGATTTTGTTAGAAGTTGAAGATGGAGAATACCCAGTTTAACGTTCGAAAAGATAGTGAGAAGCAAGAAGATTCATCACAAGACTTGTGCAAGGATAGGCAATTACCAGGTGAAGACTCTTCAAATATTTCGGAATCAGTGCCAAAGAAGGTGGTCAAAAGGGAAAACTCCGGTCTGGTAGTAAATATTGTTAAATCCCAAATTAACAAAGTTTTCTTAAAGGACACATTCTTTCATCGTGTTCATGGGTCACACAATAGCATACCAAAGCATGTGGTGAGTGTAGATGAGAAATATCTTCGTCGCTGCATTGAACTTATACACATAAATGCATTAAAATCAGCTAGTGTAAACACAAGATCTGCGAATTTGGGAATTTCATCAGAAAGCTTGAACTCAGTCAAATTCACCAGTGGTGATGCTTGGGATACAACTCAGTTTGTTTATGAATGTCCTGCAGAGGGTGGGAGTGGGATGGTAGTTATCGGTGCTGAAGCTGCAGAACATTGGACTCCTGGTACAGTAATGGGGAGCAAAAGGATGATAAATATACTGAGTAGTCCTCTATTTCGACAGTTTGGTACTTCACATGGCAATGACAATCTTAGCAGTATGAGCATGACTGATGCTAAAGGATTGATATGCTATGATTTTATGCACTCTCCTAGTGGTTTAAGTGTCACTTTATCAGATGAGTCAAAAATGGAAAGATCAAAGAGTCCTGGTGGTTTAAGTGTCACTTCCTCATATAAGTTAGAAAAGGAAACACCAAGGAGGCAAAGCCATATGTTTGGCTATATCCCTACTCATAAAAGGGCAGCTTCTACTTCTAGCACCATTTCTACTTGTTCTGATTGGTTGCCTTCTACATCTCCCATCATATCTCAGGGAATGCTCCAATGTACATGGAAGGAAGGGATTCCTTATTTTGTTTTTTCTGCAGATGACCAAAAGGAGGTCTATGTAGCCAAATTGAGGAAGTTAGACCCAACAAATGATAAGGCTTTGGATTATGTCTACATGTTTCATTTGAACAAGGGCATCCAGAAAAGCCATGAGATTCTTGATAATGATTCAGAACTTGTTGGTAAGATGAATGTGTCAACGAGTTTTACCCTCTGTCCGAATGGCTGTAAAATTATGGAAATGGAATTTGTATTATTTGGTAACCAGGAACTTTATGAAAAAGGAATGTACAATTCTAGCCATACTCCTAAAAAGAAGGGATTGTCAAAGGTGGTGTCACAAGTTTTCAAAGCAAGTCCACCGTCAAAACACAGAACTCTCTCGAAGTTTGATGGATCAAGTGCCATAATGGAAAGTTGTCCATGGGAACCGTATGCACTAGGTGGGGCCAATCTGTTAGACGCTAGTGTTCCATCAAATTTTGAGTTGGCTGCCGTTGTTGTGAAAAACCATCTTCCTTGTAATCGGCAGGAGGAAGTTGGAGGTTGGGGTTTAAATTTTCTCAAGAAAACGAAAGTCAAGGAAAGTACATTACCTTCTGAGAGCTGTAATCGAAACACTGGGGATTGTTCAAGCAGCATGAGCATTTTGGTTCCAGCTGGTTTCCATGGTGGGCCAAGAACCACAACTAGTGGTCCATCCACTCTCACAGAAAGATGGCGAACTGGGGGCTGCTGTGATTGTGGTGGTTGGGATGTTGGATGTCCACTGACAGTACTTCAGAGCAAATCAAGCCAATCAGGGGTTTTATCGCCAGTGGATACGCCAGAAGAGTTCAAGTCAATTGATTTAGTTACTCAGGTCTGTTAAACCCTCATATTCTGTTGCTATTCTTTCCCCGTCGTCTTGAAACAGAAAATGTTAGTGATCTTGTCAGTGGGATCACAATGGATACATCAATAACCCAGATTTTGTTCTTTCTAGAATTTTTTTTTCTTATAACCATTATTTTTCCTTAACTTTCATGATGCTTGATCTCTGCTATTGTATTTGATAATTAACTCCATGCATAGCATATATAGTATGCAAAGAGTTGTAAAACATGATATTTTGATTACATTTCTGATGGTTAATGAATGTCTATGAATGGAATGGAAAATGGTCAGCTAAGCTTAAATGTAATAATTCCATAAGCTGAGATTGTATTTTGCTGAAGCAGTTTTTGGCTTATTTCTGAGTTCCTAAGTCTCTAATTGCATCTTAAATTTTTAGGGTTCAAAGGATTTCAGCCCCAGCTTGAGGATGGTGAATGTTCATGATGGTTTGTATTTTATTCACTTTCAATCACCTCTATCTGCACTGCAGTCTTTCTCCATTGCAGTGGCGATGATTCACACACGGAGTCCTACTCTCCGGCCAAATAGTGCATTGGAGGTGCGATGACGGAAGTCAGAAATTGAGGTTATCTGGGAGTTATAGTTCTCTTACTGTATCATAACAGCAATTTTTTAGAAGATATAGGTGTTTTTTTTTTTTTTTAATTTTGTGATTGTTATTTATCACAATTAGACCTTATCCCCCCATCTTGATTCTTGGATATGAATTTTTGTAACTGGCTCTTCGTCACCTTTTTTTTTTTTTTCCTGAAGGGATTGAATGTACAAGCTTTTAGATGAAAGAGATTCAGAACAATTTATCAATGAGATTTGTTTAGTTTAATTGCTTATAAGCTGGTAATATATTTACCTCTTAATCTGAAGGATATGATTTGGAGATAGAATTTCACATAATGGATCACAAGGCTTCAATTAGAAGCATAAATATTTTTTTTTTTCCTCTTTTCAGATTGGAACCTCGTGCAGTTCTGATACACGATGCTGCATAGCATGACTCAGTTTTACCTTTCTGCAATTGCTTGAACTTGTAGTATCTTTAGGTGACCATAACCAGTTTCTCAGTGTCTACTCATATGAGGTTGTTCTACATCTTGTTTATTCAAACATAATGGATACAGTGCTGAAATAACTCCCTTTTGATCATATCTGAAATTTGACAAGAATGGCCCCATCAATCATCTTTTTGTTAGGGCTCTACTTTTCCAGAAGGGTATGGGATGATATGAGGGGAAACTTTTCATCTGATAAGATCAAGAATGGATGAGACTCTGCTTTGTGTCTGGCTCGGCTCAGTAAATGCTTGACATATTCTCTAGAGTATGATTGAATTAATTGATGGTAATCTAATTCTCATTGTTCCCTACTAGCAAGTGTAAATTATGTACATGAAACAATGATTTCTAATTATCTGTATCTTTAACCATACAGGAAGAATCTGGAATGCAGTTTGTCGCATCTCAGTGGTTCGAGTTGTTGATTCAAATCATCAAACCGCCATCTACGAACAAAGCTTTCCTCTGCTTGGAAATGTCCTGCTTAGAGATGGAAATTGCTGGAAAATATTAATGAACCTCAATTCTATGACTAAATATGCAGAACTGTGAAAAGTCAATGCCAATACCAAAATGAAAAAGGAAAAAAAAAAAAAAAAAGAAAGGAAAGAAAGAAAAATGAACCCAAGAGGGCACAAGTGAATAGGTATGCCTGTGAAGGAGAATAAGGTGTGTTAAAAACATACATGGTTGACATTATTTATGAGATCTGTTTTTACTTACTTCCTTCCATGATGTGTCATGTGAAGAGGTGCTTTACTTGTGAAGCAGTTAGCTCTTCAATTTTCTGTTGTATGTGAAACAGATGGCACTGGAAGGTTAGTCTCAAAGGATAGTTCTTTTCTGTTGTCTTGTTCCTGCTCATTTCTGTGTGACTTGTTTCAATCTTGCAACAACTAGTTCCAGAGTTCGTTCTGTGTATTATTTGTAGCATCACTTTTCAGTCCAATGTACATTTGCACGGAGCTATCAACACAAGTAAATTCTGACAATATACATTTGCATCAACATATTTTCTTTCTAATTTGTTAACAACACAGGTTGAAAACGCTCAGTAGTAGAGTTCAGTCTTGCAGCTTGAGATTGTTGGGGATTTCTTTCATTTTCCTTAAATGATGTCTGCTTAGGGCTAAATAAGACGCCCCTGCCTCCTCTGTTTACAGTGTACCACTAATTTTTCATCCATTCTGTCCTGAAATTGCTTGGTCTCTTATTGCTAGGGTATCTCTTTCTTGCATTTTGATTTTCCTGAGATAAGGTTGTTATCAATATATGAGGAGTGAAATTAAAACAAATAATGAGGAACACCCCAATAAAACTACTCTACTATCTGAATTATATTCTGACATTTTCTTTACAAAATCCCATATTGTTTCAGGGTCCTTGTTCATTTTTGAGAAGATTTGAGACTCCATAATATATACTTTTACCTCAATATTACATAGCGGCACCAGCACTCTTTGCGGTACATTGACACTTGTTGCTATCTTTGTGACCTAGATTCAAACTCATAAAAGTTACGTATGTTAAGTAGCATGCACTTTTTCAGTTAAAAAAAAAAATGGTAAATTACACTCACTTTGTCTTAAGGTTTAACCTAATTATGCTTAGATTTTTTCAATTATCAAATGTATGCATGTTTTTTTTATTTTTTCAGAGCAGCAGATGTAAGATTAATTTTTTAAAAAAGAAAAATAGATGAGTGTATATGAGAAAGGATATTAGTGTACATTTTTAAAAATAGAAGCGAATGTAATTTGTCTTAAAGGAAAATAAACCGAAACACGGGTCGCAATTGCTGAACTGATCTACATTTTACCAAGTAGACAAAAGCTTTCTGATTTCTTATTCCCCCTGATGAAGAATCTTTTTTACATCTTTTTTTTCCCTTTTTTTATATTTTTTTGGAATCATTTTTAGTGGCATTAGATAGGGAAGGCTCTGAGGCTGTATTGCTCATATCATGCTCGCATAAGCTTGAACAATATGTGGAATGCGCTAATGCAGTGACCAGCTAAGTCACTATCTAGAAATATTAGATGTTTTGGTTTCAAATTTTTAGTTTTTGACTTACTTGAAGAAGTAGGCACCGAGGAGAGCAGGAAAAGGTCAAAGTTTGGTTCTGCCTGCCGCAGCCAAAAAGGATCCAAATGAACCACATCTTTTCCTAATTTAATCAGTATTAGTTAGTATCTACCTAGTCTAAAGGGTGAGCCATAAGGGCAATGACAATATGAAAGTCATGTTATTGTTAGAGGTCACCATTGGGGAAATATTACATTCTTATTTTAACGATTAAGATGTTTTGATATTATGATTGTGTAATTATTAAAATTAAGGAGATGATATTCTTATTAAAGTACAAAAGAAGTAATACTAAAATTTTCATTAGTATGGTAGGGCTGCAAAATATTTCTCATCGCCGGGAGGAGACCTTCATTCTCAAAGAAATTGACACAAACAAGGAAAGATGCAACATTTATTTAGAGAATTAATATTTGACTTTTGGCCCTTTCCTATATTAGGCAACTTTATATACAAAAATCTTGTAATTTTTTTCAAATAAAAAATCGCAATTTTGTACTGTATCAAATTTGTGAAATGTTACAATTTTGTCAATTAAATATGCCAACAGAAAAACTTTTAACGATTATTAAATCTATCAGGTATGTAAAGGTTTGAAATCATAATTGTTGACAATTTTGTTTTGACTAATGTGGCATATAATTAGTGACAAGTATTAGATCTCTTTTTTTTTTTTTTCTGGGGGTGGGGGAATAACTGCTAGATATTAGAGTAAAAAATCCTTCTCAAAGCCTTGGAAAGAAAGATTAAAATTAAAAAAATAAAAAATCATACATAGGAGAGTGTTTTTGGACCGAATGCAACAAGTCATCAAGATTAAGAATCAAGAAATCATAAAATAAAAGACAATGAGAGGTATTTACACCCTCCCTCCCCCCCCCCCCCAAAAAAAAAAAAAAAGAATGACTGGTGAAATTGGCCTTAAAGCATTAATGGCGCAGTCTGCCTAGAAAGTTTGATGACTTGTTAAACTATAACGAAAACCAAAAAAAGACATGGACTTTGTATTTTCCTAACCCCACCCCCCCCCCAAAAAAAAAAAAGAAAAAGGAAAAAACTTCAATTAATAACTATTCTGATTATAGCAACCTTTATCGTATCCGCCAAGATCTGAAGTTTCCCAGGTGGTTCCGAAAGAGTCACCATATGATTTTGCAGGCTGAGTCCATAATTGGCAAATCGTTTAGTATATTTATTGCCTCCACGATAAATATAACAAATAGAAATGGAGCAATCCTTTCGCAAATAGATTTCGAATAGCATGTAAAAGTGCCGGAACTATTCCCGAACTTCCTTAATATTTTGCACGCATCTTATTAAACCAAAAGAATCGCACTTTAGCACTACTCTGCGAAAATTGAGTTCTCAGGCCATCTTTAACCCTGATGGACTCCCCACAATTCAGGATTACAAGTACCCGGACTTCTAGCAAACCCTGCGCCCACTCACCACAACTTCCGCTCAGCTTTAATTGCAATTTTTAGTTATTGTTTGGAGGGAAAAAAAAAGCATTGTTGTCTACTTTTTCTATGGGCTTTGCAATTTTTAGTTATTGATTAAAAAAGTCCTCTAAATCAATAACAAAATAGCATAGAAACATTCATCTTAATATGAATTTATTAAACTAAAAAGTGAATTCCTCTTTTAATAAAATTATTTATGATTTGTTGATAACTGATTATACTAACTAATTTGATTAATTGATAATATTAATTATTTATAAAGAGATATTTGGTATAGTTATTTATATATAAAATGATATATATTGACATGTGTATACTTTATAATTAATTTTAATACTTTTTATTTTAATAATATTTTATATTATAATATATTATTCATTAAATTAAATTTTCTTTTAAAAATAGGTTATCATAATTTATTATACTTATTTAATTTAATTTTAATTTAAGAGATACATATTTTTACTTTTCTGAATAAGGAACTCTTATAATATTTTCATAGATGTGATAACTATTAAAATATATTTTTAACCATTTCTAAAATTAAATGTAAAATTCATATGTCTATTATTATGAATATTGATACATTACAAAATCTATGTATAAAAACTTGTCTTTTACAAGTAATATTGTCTTGTCACTTTTTTTATTAATATGTATTATTTTTTAATTCAAAAGATATCATTTGACCAAAAATCAATAATTTCATCTATACATTTTCTATTATTCTTTATGAATTGAACTATATATTCTCTACTTTTTATACAATTTGATTGAAGAGATAGGATGATATTCATATATTTTCTTATTATTATATATGTATTTTAATTAATTTATTATACTCATTTAATTTTTATTTAAAAATAAATAATTATAATTAAAAAAATTTCTTATTAATCAAGGACAAAAGCATAAAAAAATATGTAATTATTGATAAGAGTATCTTTTTCAAGTATTTGCTATGATATTTTTGGAGTTTCAAGAAACAAAGTAATATGATTAAATTAAAATTATCTAATTATAATTATTTATTTTATGATCAAATAATTGTAATTTAATAATTTTCGAAATCATCGTAGCACTGCTTTCCCACCACAAAATACTTAGCTGATTAGAACACGATTGCTGATTGAATCACTACTTTTAATAAAGAAAATAGAATAAAATATAAATGAACAGAAAAAGAATAAAAGAAGAACACGTTGCATAGTAGTATAGTACATAACTGCTTTACCAAAAAAAAAAAAATAGTACATAGCTGACTTACGAAAAACTAGAGCCCTAGAAGTAGTAGTGCTATAAAAGTATAATTATAAAATATTAAAATAAAAAATATTTTATTTATTTAATATTAAATATAAAAAATTTAAAAAAAATTAACTTTCTTTGCTTTAAAAAAATTTCTCTCCTGTACTATTATAATTATAAATATCATTTTTTTCTTAATTACAAGCTATAAAAATATATATTGCTCTTTTGTTAATATATTATAAATAATAATCTTCAATAAAAATATTTTCCTGATAAAAGGAACGGAACGTTATTTTCATACATATGAATATATACCACGGATTTATCCTTTTTTTTTTTTTTTTCCCGATAGTAGACGAAGGTATGGTGCTCGCTTATCTAACCAAGGATCCAATTAAGGAGAGATAAATATGTAAGAAAGAGGCAAAAGGGCAACGAGGAAAGGAAGGAATTAGGGCAAAGAGAAGTTAGAATGTAACTAGGAAGCCAAGCGCTGATACCAAGACTGGGAGATTTACCTTTTGTAGAGTGGGTTTCATTTTTGCAACTGTTGGAGTTTTACTTACGTAAACTTTCGGCGCCTTCCTGCATGCTTTGCGACTTCACTGGGTGGGGTTCTCCGAAACTTTACGAGAGATGGCTACAAGTTCTATAACCTTTTTCATTTTCGCGCTAGATGAGGAAAGTGAGTGACATTTTAAGTTTCGAAAAATATTTTTTATAAGAATATTTTTATAAATTATTAAAATAATAAAAATAATTAATATATTCAATATTAAATATAATAAAATTATAAAATATGACTTCCTATTAAATTTTTTTAAAAAAAATATTTTCTTTTACTATCATAATTTTAAAAATTATTATTTTTAATCATAAAATATAAAGAAATATGATACTTATTCATTCATATACTTAAAATAATAATTTTTTTACTAAAATAACTTTTTATAAAATAAATGAAGCTTTAGAATTCATATATTTTAGGAAAAATCTTATTCCATAGGAATATAAATAATTATAAAATATTAAAATAACATAAAATTTGTCATTTATTAAATATTAAATGTGAAGAGTGTGATAAAAAATCTTTTATTTTAAAGAGAAAATTATTTTTTAGATAAGAATTTTTTTTTAGTATCACATGCCACTAGATACCAATTTTTTAATTAAAGTATACAAGGGATATGTTACTTTGTCCTTCATATTAGCAAATAATTTTTTTAATAAAATATATCTTTTAACGAACTAAATAGAGGCTTCAATTTATCAGTAATAATATTAACAAAGGAAAAATGTAAAATACCTCATTGAACCTTGGAGTAATTAGATTTTGCATCCTTCAATTTTGAAAACTTAAAATAAACATCTACGATTAATTTAATATACCATTTTATTAAATTATATGAAATTTTTAAATAAAAATTACAATTGATAAATACTAACAATTCATCCTTGATCGGTGTTTGGCCTTTGGGCATATTCTTACTAGTTTATGACTTGTCTCTAGCCTAATAAAAAATAAACTGGTTTATTTCACTAAAAAAAGATCAATTGAAAGCTCATGATAATTAGTGGTCCACAATAACATCTAGTGACATGATCAGTTATGTTTAAATTAAATGACCAAATAATACTATTATGCCAATTTGATGGTGTTGTTGTGCCCTTGGAAACAATTATTATGTCTAGAAAGATCTATTTGGATTAAAAGATCTCGTTACAACTAATCTATCCTTGATACGATCTCCTTTATAAATACTGGTGAAGTGAACCAAATACGTTCTCTAAACCTATTTTACTCTTTACTTTGAACTAAGCGCTTCTACCCATACTAACTTGGTTGTTGAAAGGCCAAAAGTAGACTACTAACCATTATTTGGTTTCATTCTAAGTGACAAGCAACCTTTATAGGCAATTTTTGCTATGTTCATCCAAGTACATCACATTTTGGTAAGGTCTAAAATAATAACATTGTAGTATGTTAGTTTATTTTGTTATTTTTTTATTTTTTTGCAAATAATCTCTATGTTATATATTTAATATGAATTAAATTATATAGAGAGAGATTTAATTAAAAAATAAAAAATAAATTATGAAATTATACTATAATATTATGATTTTTATTTAAGAAGTTCATAAAAATATATAATTTAATAGAATGATTAATTAAATTAATAATGAATATTAATTCCAAATTTTATAAAATGTAAGAGAGTAGTTTTTAAGTTTTTTCAAAGTAGAAGGAAATAAAATTCAACTACCTTAAGATTAAAAATGGATATTTTGCGTCTTGTTAATAATGTGAGTTAGGTTTGTATATGGCTTTGAAACTCTAGTGATTGTTTCATTTGGTTCGGCTAGTAATTAGTAAGTGATTAGTATATGCATGTTAGAATTTCAATTCTAAAACCTCCTGTATAATAATTAGAATGCCATGAACATAAACTTTGTATTTATATACCTGATGGATTAGTAACCATAATTGAATTTAACAAAAGTTAATGAATTTTTACTAGTTAAGTGTTTTCTTTTGCTCTTCTTCTTAATGTTGACTCTTAATGGATAGAAATCATATATATAAAAAGTGAAGAGGGGACTTGCTATATATTTTTATTTATTGAGTAAACCTAGTATCCTCCCTATAAAAGAATTATTAGGCCTCATGCTTACATATCCAGCATACCATATCAACTATATAAATGTGTCAAACCTATATCTTTTAATCAGTAGTTTAAATTGAGATTTATACATGTTTCATAATTAAGCTAAACTTTAATCAGTAGTTAATAATAGCTCACTTTATGAAAAATTTTAATATTTTTCCACTTGAGTAATATTAATTAGGTTTTATATAAGTTTTAACAAAATACATTTTGAAAATAAGACTTTAGCTTAATTTACTAAAAAAATTTATGTGGCTACAATTAAAAAATAATTTAACCCTTTGAGATAGTATCTTAACAATCTTGTCCAATATGACTATCTAACACTAAATCATGATAATTTTTATGCCCTTTATTAATATAGGACCGATTTATGGTTACAAGTGCTAGTAACTTTATTAACAATAGATTTTAGTATGGCTATGTAGTAAGAAAATAGCACCAACTATGATTAAATGTGTTATTTTTTCATTGTTGGTCCTCTATGATTTCTCTAAACCTGATGAGAAATCCATATATTGTATGTAACTCTCATCCATATTCTCAAGAATATTTAATGGTGTCATTTTATTAGAATACTTTCTTAATATCAATGTCATACTTAAGAGAAACACCAATCTTAAGGAACAAAATTTCAATACTTATAAGTACATGTATAAATAAAAATATATAATTGCACAAAATATTCACTTTATGATAATCATCAATGAAATTAAATACCTTATAAAAAAGAAGTTTTAACATAACAAAAAAATAAGCTCAAAGTATGAAATGCAAGTAACATGCTCCTACTAATTAAATACACTTAAAGACTATTAGACACATATACTTTTAACAAGTTTACTAAAAACTATAAGTCTTAATCCTTTATTCAGAAGATCAACAATCATATTGCCCATATCAATTTGCTCTATAGTAATGTCATCATTTTTCACAAAATCCTTGACTTTAATATACTTTATTTCCAAATGCTCATACTCATATGTACTTTTGTTATTTTCAAAAAATAACACAATAAATTTGTTATCATAGAAAATCCTTAATGGATTAAAGATCAAATCGACAATGTGAAGACTAGAGGTAAGATTCTATAGCCAAGTAACTTGTATTATTGATCCATAACATGCAACAAAATCAATTTGCATAATGAAAGAAGACAAGAGTGTTTGTTTCACACTCTTCCAAAACACAACTGCTTTAATTAGGATGAAAATGTACCTTAAAGTGGATTGCACATCATCCTGATAGCCAACAAAGTTAAAATTTGTGTCCCCAATATCTCAAGATTGTTAACTTTTCCATAAACTAGCATATAGTCCTTTATCTTCTATAAGCACCTCAACACTTTCTTAATAATAACCCAATAATTTATACTAAGGTTAGAAAGATACCTACTAAAAACTATTATTGCAAATGAATGGCTAGCCTAAAATGGATTTCATGAAAATGTACTTTAAAACACAGCTGCTTCAATTAATATGAAAATGTATCCTAAAGTGGATTTCATATCATCCTGATAGCCAATAAAGTTAAAATTCGCATCCCCAATATCTCAAGATTGTTAACTTTTCTATAAACTAGCATATAATCCTTTATCTTCTTTAAGTACCTCAACACTTTCTTAACAGTAACTCAATGATTCATACTAAGGTTAGGAAGATACCTTCTAAGAACTATTACTGCAAATGAATGTCTAGCGTAATGTAGACTTATGCATATATAAGACTCCCAAATACACTAGAATGAAGTATATTTTTCATTGATTCTCTTTCCAAATCATTTTTCGAACATTGACTAAGGTTAAGTTTATCACCTTTTGTAATAAGTGCATCCTTAGCCTTACATTTCTGCATATTAAATTTGGTAAGTACAAGATCAATGTAAAACATTTATGAAAGTTCCAATAAACTTCTAAATTGATCTTTATGAATCTCTATCCCAAGAACAAATAAAGCATTTTTAAAATTTTTTATATCAAAAGTCTTCAATAATAGTCACTTAATCTCGTGTAGCAATCCAGTTTCATTACTGGCTAATAAGATATCATCCACATAAAGGATAAGAAAAATATACTTACTCTTATTGATTTTAAAGTATATACATTAATCAACTTTATTTTTCTCAAAACCTATGAAGTTAGCTAGCTTATCAAATTTAAAATACCACTACTTAGAAGTTTATTTAAACCTATAAATGGACTTCTTGAGCTAGCATAATAAATGTTCTTTTCTAAATTCTTGGAAACCCTCAGGCTATACCATATAAACTTCTTCTCTTAAGTTTCCATTCATAAAGGCTATCTTTGTATATATCTAATGAAGCTCTAGGTCATAGTGTGCTACCAAGGCTATAAAAATTCGAGAGGAATTTTTAGATGACATTAGTAAAAAAGTCTCATTGTAATTTACACCCTCCTTTTAAGTAAATCTTTTTACTACCAATCTAGCTTTAAGCCTTTCAACACTTGCTTAGAATGCTTATTGATTTTGTACACCTATTTACAACTAATAGATTTGCATCCTTCTGGAAGCTCAACAAGTTCCCAAATACCATTGTAAGCCATAGAATTCATCTCACCTTTCATTATATCTATCCACATATCTAATTGGGGACTTGTAACTGCATCTGTATAAGTGATAAGATTAACAACATGACTAATATTATAGTTTCTCTCTCTAAAAAAACTAAGTAATCATTAGAAATTGTAAATTTTCTTTGTCTAATAGATTTTCTTAAGGACACCTTAACCTCATTCTCCTGAGCTTAAGTTTCATCAGTGAGAAAAGGAATTGGATTAAGAAGATAATGAAAAAAGTAAGGATTTATATTCTACTACACATGATCTTTTCTTTCAACATTTATTGGCATTGTAAAGCTTTATGGATTTAGAAAAGGAAAAGTGACATGTCTTATAGGCTCATTGTTATTGACTACTTCTATCATATTTTATTTACAATAACCCATTCCAAAAATTTTGCCACATGTGACTCTATAATTTTGGCTCCACATTTAGGATAATAGAATTCATACACTTTAGAATGCTATAGGTATCCTAAAAAATAGCAATGAGTAGATTGAGACTTAGTTTTCTTTTCAAAAAGATTATAAATTCTAACTTTTATAGGACATTCACAAACTTAAAAATGGTTCAAGCTTGGTGTCCTACCGGTCCACAATCTAAAAAGTATTTTTGGTATAGATTTGCTAGGTAATTTATTCAATATATACAATACACATTTCAAGGCTTCACCCTAAAAAGACTTAAGAATATTTGTTTTACTCATCATTCTCCTCATCATATCCTTAAAAGTGTGGTTCCACCTTTTGGCCACACCATTTTGTTTAGGACCACTAGGAATAGAATATTGGGCAATTATCCCCCATTTTTTGTAAGTATTTGGTAAATGGTCTCATATGCTATCTAGTTATACCATGTCTACTATAATACTTACCACCCTAATCAAACTTAATAATTTTGATAATCTTTCCTAATTGTTTCTTTACCTCTTATCGTTAATTAAATTTTTGTCTATTCTATTTTCCAGTTTATAAATTATAACTAACTAAAAAAAGTTATTTATTAAAGCATAAAATTTCACATGGAAAATAAGTGGATTTCACAAAAATCCTTTGGGTAACAAATCAAATTAAACCTAAAGGGAAATCCTAAAATTAGTTATTTTTATTTCCCTTATTTTTATGAAGTCTCATATTAAATAAAATAAAAGTTTTAAACTTAGGAGATTAGTATAAATATATTAAGTCTTTTATCACTTAAATTTGGTGAATGATCTCCTTGGGATTAGTATAAATAAAAAGCTTATTTGTACTATAAGGAGAATAACAAGCCATTAGAGAAAGAAACATGAGGCTTTGCTTTGCCAACAAAAATTAAGCCATTTGAAGCCTCTAGCTTCTATTAAGAACATTTGCTTTAAGTTCAAGATTTCAACACTAACATTCAAGCCTTTAGAATCGTTCCAAACACGAAGTATTTGTGAAGATTCAACCTTTAATTCGAGATTAAGCTTATTCAAGTCCTTTATGAAAGTCAAGCATTCGAACTTCAAGCAAGATCAAAAATTTTTAAGCCCTCGCCTAAAATCCTTAAATTTAACCATTTTAATTGAAATCAAGTTTTTTCAAGCCTTCACCTAAAGTCACCAAATTTAACCATTTAAGCTAAGATTAAGCTTCTTTAAGTCCTCACTTAAAGTCATCAAATTTAATCATTTTAGTTGAAATCAAACTTCTTCAAGCCTTTGCTTGAAGTCAAATTCAACTAGTCCTTCATTAGAGTCAAGAGTTTATCTTTTAGGTCGAGATCAAACTTCCTTAAGTCTTCGTTTGAAGTTAAATTCAACCATCTAATTTGAGATGAAGCTTTATGAAACCCTTGATTAAAGCTAACTTGAAGAGATGAATTAGATGATCATCTTGCATTCTTTTTCAAGAGATTAGAGATTTTACTCACTTCATCAAATCAATAAAATTATTTATTTTGCATAAATTTCTTTAGTGAGAAATTTTGTGCATTCACCTCTATTTTAAAAATTTTAAAAATTTCAAAAGCATTAAACTTCTCCTTAATTAAGTAAAGATAACCATAACAAGAAAAATTATTAATAAAGATAACAAAATATTTGTTACCACATAAAGTAAGAGTATGTGATTAATTAATATCAATATGCACAATTTCTAAAAGGTTAGAACTCCAAGTTACTCCATTGTTCTTAGGTAGTTTGCCCTTTATACAATTAACATATATGTCTAAATTTTCAAAATTAAGAGAAGGTAAGAACTATTTTTTATTAATTTACCAAAACTTACATTTGAGATGTGACCTAATCTTTTATACCATAACAAAGAATACTTTTCACTAACTAAGTCCTTCATAGACATTATGTTCTCAACATTCATACTACTTTATTTATTATTTTGGACCAAGTATAATTTACATAAATTGTCAATTAGCTTAAATTCATCAATAATTTTGAGATTTAAAGACGAATCCACTTTTTGATTCTTAATAATAAAATAATAATCATGTTTATCTAAAATAGCAATTGAAATCAAATTTCTCCTAAAAGAAGGTACATAGAAAACATTTTAAAATAAGTTCAAAACTAAACTCTAAATTTAAACATATTGTTCCTACATAACTGACTTTCGCTTCAATATTATTTCTAACTCTAAGCTTAGCCTCCTTCTCACTTGACTTCTATTTTCTTTTGAACGCTACAAACCAAGAACAATTTAAAGAGTCACACTACTATCAAGCTACCACGAGTTTAATAGGGAATTAACAAAATAGGATTTAAAACGAACAAATGCTAGTGGTTTACCTTGTTGTTTATCATTTTTCTTTAACTAAGATTTGTATTTCAGGTGCTTGAATTTCTAGTGACCTTTCTTTTTTAGAAAAAATATTCACTATCTTTCTTAATAATAGCTTTAGGACCATTTATCCTTTTTTTAACTACTATCTTAGCTTTTGTTGCCTTAAACCTCATTAGGACCTTTTAACATAAACTTCCCAAACTTGCTAGAACTTTTTTGATAATTAGGATTGGAGTTAATAATAAACAAGACACTTTTATTTTTTTTCTTAGAAACACAATTAGATAAAAAATCATTAATGCTTTAAACTTCATTCAAGGTATTATAAGCAGTTTTAACTTAGGTGAATTCATAAAAGAGGGAATTAATGGTATTATGAACAATGAATTTGTCAAGTAGGGTGATTTTATAAAAAAACTAATTTATTTTTGATGTAGACCATTTTCATGATGAATTTTTTAATATTTTCAACAAAGTCATACCTTATACTCATTAGCTTGCTCATATGATTCCTAGCCTTAAATTTGTTATATTTTTTAATACATCTTACTCATAACATAATGGAGTTCTTTAGCATTCTTAATCTTGCCTAGCCTACTCAGAAGATGATGCTCAAAGATAAATCTTTTAATGGCATGTAGGCATATATGATTTGCTCTATCCCACTTAGTAAACAACTCCTTTTGCTCTACAATACTTTAAGTAGTGATAGCTACAGGCTAATTAGTATATAAAGCTACGTTAATGTCACTTTTGACTAAGGCAAAATTCAAGTCTTCCTTCCATCTCTTATAGTTGAATCAATGTAGAATCTTAATAATTGCTTAATTACCATTTATAGCAAAAGTCGTTATTCCAAACAAAAAATGCAATGATTAATTGAAGGATAATTTAAAAGAATATATATATGTATAGCAATGATTCCTAATGTACTGCAATAATTAGAGAGTTTAGGTGTATTATCGTATTTTCTCCTTAGGTAAAGGATATAATATGTTAGTTAGTATTTTCCTTATAAGGTTAATATAAAAATACCTAATTTTCAAAAATCTATCCTTTTCGGGCAAGTAGACTTTTTAAATTAATGTATCACCAACTGTGATGCTTTATGCCTTATACCAAAATTATCTTATATAATAATTCCCTTTAGACAAGTGATTACATAAGATAATTCAAATACTACCTCATGATTTTTGAATAAGATAATATTTTACTAATCTCTATAAATGAGTCATTTTTGCAACTAAGTACTTATAGTTATTAATGAAAATTTTTCTTAAACTAGGAAAATAAATTATTCAACATCTTATTTTGTATATTCAACTATATGTATACAATAGACCACTCCTAATGGGATACTAAAACTTAATGCATCTTAATGGATCCTTAATTAGTGTTGCATAACAAAATTTTGAACAAAATTTAAAATTAACTTAACTATAATATCTCATTATGTTCACTTGTAAAAATGTATGCTCATAGATATTTCACTATTTTTCTAGAAATTTCATATTTTTATAATTTTAGAAAATATTTTTAATTAATTTAAAGTAAAATAAATAATAAATATTTTTATATAAAAATAATTTAAAGATATAAAAAAGAACATAAAAAGGTAAAAAAATAATGAAATATCATGCAAAATAACATATTTTACATTAACATATAGATCCCTCAGGATACTAATGTGCATGAGCCACCCAAATGTGCAAAGCACAATATCATAACCCTTTTTTAAAGGGCCATTGGCACATGCTATAAATCATATTGATTCACTTACCTTTTTGAATGTCATAGTGCATGAAGCATTGGATTATCTTTCTTTTTAATGTTTTATAGTGTATAATGCACTATATTAAAACTTATTTAAAACTTATTATTTCACCTTTTCCCTTTATGGAGAAAATGTTTTGTTAATAGAACTTTTGCCTACCATTGTTACAACAACAAAACTCCTTATTCGCATCAGTTAGTATGGATCTAAGCAAATTCAATGTCAAATCATTATCAAATGCCATAATCTAATCATTCAACATGATTTGATGAAAAAACTAGCAAAATTTCATTCAAAATAGAGGGAAAATACAATAAAACTGTCTCAAAATCCTCAAATCATCAAGGTTACTTTTGTAATTCTAATACTTATAATATTCTAATTGGTTTCCCCAAATAGTTTTACACAAAAAGTGAGTAATTGTGATAAATTAGAATTCCTAATTTAAGAACTTTAAGATACCATCTTGAAATGACTTATCATTTTTCCAATGAAAAAATTCACCCTAATAAGATAAAAAAATATAAAACAAATATTGCTAAGAAACCATATGATTTTATTTTAAGAATCATACATAAGAAATTTCATCATAAATCCTAATCAAAATAATACAAAATATAATTAATTATTTTGTGTTCTAATCTTATACATGTAGGCTTTGATATCACATATTAGAATTTTAATTCCAAGACCTCATGTATGATAATTAGAATATCATGAATATAAAATATGTATTTACATATCTAACGAATCAATAGCCATAGTTGAATTCAATGAAAGTTAATGAATTCTTATCAACTAAGTCTTCCCATTTCACTTTTCTTTTTAATGGCAACTCTTAATGATAGAAATTATGTGTATAAGAAGTGAAGATTAAACTTAGTCATATATTTCTATTTATTGAGTAAACCTAGTATCTTCCTCATAAAAGAATTATTGGGCCTTTGGCTTACACATCCATTATATCACACTAACTATATAGATATGCCAAGTCTATATCTTTTAGATCACTACTTTAAATAAGTCCACTTGCATGTCTCATAATTAAGCTAAATTTTAATTAGTCAATTTATAAAATTAAAATCATTAATTAATAGTAACTCACTTAATGGAAAATTCTAACATATGCAGAATTGTATTTGGCAAAATTATAGAAGCTCTCATATTTGTTGTTCACTTGTGCCATTGAGATGGATAAATTGGATTATATCATGGAAATGATAATTTTGTATGATTAACTTTTTTTATTTTAAATTTTTTTTCTCAGTAAAAATGGTTAAGCCACTTAGCGTATACTTGTAAGGTCTTCAGATCAAATGTAAGATATAAAGAAACATCATATACCATTTGAAACAAAGGGTCATAACACTTTTTTATTACTTTGATAACTTAATTGGCATATAATTTATTATTGAAAAAAGAAAAAAAAATCATATTTTATGCATTCATGATTTTTTAATTTTCATTTACCTTATTTATGTTTTCATGCATTAAATTTTGCCTACTTGTACTTTCTAAGGTCAATAGTTTACTTGTCTAAACTTTTTTCCAATCTTTTTTTTAATGAAACATTTCATAATAAATGGACCAAGTGAATTGAAACAAAATCATAAGGAAGCAAAATTTAATTTTTTTTTCATATTTTTATGAGTTAATGTGCATAACTCCATATGAGAATTAAAAAAAATATATTAGTCATGTCTTTTTATTTTAAATCTATAAATTATATATTATTATACTCATATAAATATAGAAAAACCACACTTTATCTTGTGTGGTTTCACCCAATTTCACCTAACTTACCTATTAAATGAAGAGAGTTTAGATAAACAAAGTATTAATAATAAGAAAACACATGCAAAATTAAGTAAAAATTGATGAAACCAGATGTGGTAGAGAGAAATTTTTATATGCTCCAATTATATCATATATCTTTAATTATACTTAATATATGAAAAATAATTGTCAGCTACTACAATTCTTAATATCTTGAAAATTGAAAAATTATATTTTTAATATATTTAGATCTTGCAAAATTGATAAATGGATAATAAAATTAACAATTATCCTTAATTTATTGGATATGACTAAAAACATGTAACATAGTTAGAGCCCATAAGAATTTTTTGTGGATAAAATATAATTTCCCTTAAAAAAATTTGTTTCATTTAGATAGGAAAAAGTTCTTTTGGCTGTGAAAAAATTCTTTTACCTTGCATATTTGATATCTTTTCGACGCAGTTTTACAACTCTAAACAATCTCGCCTACGAAGTAATACAAAACTGAGCAATTTGATGTTGGTAGTTAATTATCTTTAAATAATAAAATATATGATATTAATAACATGCATTCAAATATTAACAATATAGAAAATAAATAAAAGTAAGGAAAATAAAGAGAATTAGTTTGTAGATTTCATGTAGATCATAATCTTTACCCTGGAGACAATCTTTGAATAGCGGAATGATAGACTCTAAAGCCAAAATTCCAGGTCCGAATTTCTAGAAACTCCACTTTGAGTACCCGCTATCCGAATTTTGAAATGATTCTTGAACGTTTTGGTTTCCCTCACATAAAGAACAACTAATCTATTTTATTTACTTAATAGGCAGCATGGAATATATTTTAGTTCATGGAGATCATTATGCCTTTGAGATAAATGAAATATTAATCTTTATCATCTAGTTTTATTTGAAACAAATTGATCTCTTAAATTTTTTTTAAAAAATGCAATGAATTCTATTATAATGTAAGAAGAAAATGTCACCGTTATATAATGTCTTCCATTATAATTGTAATTAACAAATGTAAATACCAAAAAAATCTAAATATTGAAAAACTATCATTTAATATATTGGAAATTATATGTAAAATAGGCTTTATGAAGGTGGACCATAACATAAAGTTCAAATCTAAACTATGCGTTTAATGGTAATTCCAAAAGATTGGACCACAATAAAATAATGAGTTATTTGATATGTAGTAATAGTATAAGAAGTTCAATTTTTTGGAAAATAGAAAATAAGTAAGTTGTATGTTTAGTTATTATTTAATAAATTGAGAAAATCGGACTTTTTAAAAAGTGTTACATTTCATTAAATATAAGAAATTATTGATCCATTGCTCTCTTATAAGTTTTATTCCCTATGTTTTTTATAAATATAAAGATAAAATTATTTTTACTAAATTTAATTAATAATAATTAAAATTTATTAATTTATATTATAATAATATTAAAAATATAATAATTATTTTATTAATATTTTCTAGAAAGTTTAAAATAAAACTAAACAAAATATAAAAAATTATATCTTGAGAAGCATTACTTCCTTAATATTAATTAAACAACTTTGAGCACTTTCTAAGAAATTAATATAGGAAGTTACTTTTTGAAAAGTTCAACTTTTTGTAAGAACTTATTTCTTGCATTAACCAAATAACTCTTAAGTATCCACCTTTACACCAAAAGCTAAAGGGTGAACTTATTTTAAATGAAACTTAGAGTACAAAATTAAAATTTTAGTAGAAATTAAAAGGTTAAAACTATCTTTTTACCATATGAATATGAAAGTATGAGTTATGTATACACCAAATTAGACTTTCCTTTTTTAAAGACAAATCATGGCATGATTGTCACAAATTGTGAGAAATATTTGTTTCACATGTATTTAAAAACATCATGTTCTCAAACTACATAGTTTGTAATAATTCTTTTTATTTTATAAAATTATTTTGAAATAATTCCAAATTGCATGAGTGTTTTCTCTAATTATACAAAGTTTTTCTTTCATATACACATCAAATACATTTAAAAACATTAAAAATATATAATTTCAATTAATTCATACTTCAAAAAATTGAAATATAAATTTAATTTTAAATCCGCATTAACATAATAAGAATGCAAAAATTACTATAAATTTCACAAATTGATAAAATGTTAATCCATAGTTAAGCTTTTCTTTTCTTTTTTTAATTTTGAGTACAAAAATAATAAGGAAAGGTATATTATTTCTTTCATAAATAGTAAAGAAAATAAAATTTTAATTTTAATTTTAATTGATAAAATTTATTCAAAAATACATATATTTTTTTTAATTTTGAGTGTAAAAATTGATGAAAGGAATCATATTAGTCCTTGCACAAGACATGGAAAATCAAAATTTATATATATTTTTATCATGGATAAGATTTATCCTAGTAATCATGAAATCCTCTTTTAAATTTAATTTTTATTCTTAAGATTAATACAAGCAAAAAAATTTGATTTAATTTCATAAAAATAAATTAACACCATCTTGTATAAATATATCATGATACTTTATTTTGAGTACTAGAAGTTTTTTTGCTTGGTAAGTAAGATTCTAATGCAAACAATATTTCATCAAAAGTTTCAAAGGGAAATAAGTAAATTCATAAAAATTTCTTGACCAGAAATTATCGTTTAAAATTTTTCTATATATAATGTAATTATGAAATATAATTATTATAAATTTATTAAATATTTAAATTAATAAGATATATATAAATGGATTTTTTAAAGTTGTTATAAATTTTTTAAATATATAAAAATTTCTTAACTGGAATGGATACAACAAGTAACTTAAAATTTCTATCTAGCAACTTTAAATGTTTTTACGAACCACTAAAACATATTACATTTTCTAAAATATAAAAATACTTTTTAAGTCGTCTAATCATAAATTAAACCAGCAGAATAATATGTTTATTTATTTTTCTTTCTTAAATAACAATTTATCATATTTCACTCGATTATTATTTATTAAAATACAAGATAAAATCAACAGCTAAACCTCCACCAATGGCCAAGATATCTCATAATTGATCATAAAATAAAATTATTATATTTTAAAATATGTTCTTTAATAAAATAATCTACATTATCCTCAAACTCATTAAATATGTTTAAAACTTAAAAAATAATGTTAAATTAAAATAAAATTTATATTATAAAAAATAAAATTAGGATAGTAAAAAATTATGAAAAGAGAGATTATAAAACAAGAGAAGTTTTTTCTTATCTTTGAATGTATAGAATTCTTTGCATGATATTTGTCTATAGAAACCCAAGACACCAATTAATAGTATCATTAATTGACTACAATTAGAAATTAGATAGATTTTAATTACAATAATTAATAGATAAATTAAAAATATTTTATAAATATCTACATGAATAAATATTTATAACGCTTTCATTGGATGTCTATTTTGTAAAGAATATGTCTCATTAAGACCTATATTAGAAAAAAAACTCAAAAAAAAATTTTAGTGAAGGAAAAGGAGTACATACTTCTTTCATTGAATAATTTACCTCATTAAAAACCTTATGAAAAAAATTTAAGGGTAAAAAAACTATAGTTAAGGAAAAAAATGTATAGCACAAGCTTAACTCCTCTAATTGAGAATATCATTGAAGACATTAGAGCCTATGCCTTTACTAACAATTCAATCAAGGATTACTTAAACAAATTTGTTGTCATAATCAATGATCATAATCCTTTTATAAACATAAGAAAGAGTTATCTCTTTTTATATATTATCCTTCCAATTGAGCTTTTGCAAATAGTCTTATCTTCATATGGATTTGTTTGAATTTCTTTCTTGAAATTTATAACACATATCAAGAAGCATAACATAGATGCATCATTATATGTAAACAAATAGTAATATGAAATTAAATTTTTTATGGATTAGAAATGCAACATTTGCTTAATTAAATAATTATGACTCAAAATTCATATAAATAAGATAATCTCATGTAATTGTTCAATAAAGATACTAAAAATATATGTTTAGTTTTATTCCAATATCTCTTGGTTAAGAAAGAACTATATTTCACTCATAGACTTATTGAAAAGCTATATTAGAATATGTATTATTAGCAAACTATATTAGTGCATCAATTGTACTAAAATATGGTATCTTAGGACTAAACAATATTTCATTATTCTTTGGAATTCAAAGTGAATCCTTATTGGTACCGAGTGATTAAACAATCATTGGAACATTCAATGGATCTAATTTATCCATATAAAAATATTTTTGGATTTTTATATTTTGATTAATGAACAAATATTTCATCATTTAAATATTTGACTTGTAAGTGATGATAAAACTTAATTTTTCTAGATCTTTTATCTCAAACCCTATTTTTTTCCAATATTCTACTATCTTTGGAAGTTATACATGAGTTCCAATAATATTTAAATCATTAATATATGCAACAATTATAGAGAAATCACATTTAAATTTCTAGAAAAAAGTATAAAGAATCTTTATATGTTTTTAACAAATATTTACTAAGACAATTATACCACATTCATTGTAATTATTTTAATTCATACAAAAAATTTTGTAACTGAATTGTATACATTTCTTAAAATTTCAAATTGCATACTTTAAGCATATGAAATCCTTCAAGGATTTTTATATAATATCATTGTTAATTATCACATGTGAAATAGGATATATTAAATCTATTAGACACATATCAAGTTTTGAAATATTGCCAAAAAACTGTATCTATAACATGCGAATAAATATTTCTCATAACCAATGACAATTGTTGTAAAAATCTTTGTTATAACTCATACTTTCTCTTTACAACTTCAATTTTCTTATTTTCTTAGCACAATTATATATTTGTACTTTATTAAATTTACCCTTATTAACTTCACACTATTAGGGTATCTCATTAGCTTAACACCTTCTAAGTATTTTTTCACTTTACAAGTAAATTTAAACTTTGTATTTCTATTTAAATTATGTCTTTTCCTTTTTGTTTTTAGCCAATAATCATATACCATTACTCTATAAATTTAAGATTCTCATTAATCATTGGTTTCATAATTTTAAGTGCTACATGGTATATAAAAGTAAATGTTGTCAACAATTGTTTCTCTTTTTAGTTCCATCTATCATAACTTTTCCCAGGTTGTGACTAAGATGGAACTCAATCACTTAGTTTTCATTAGCCTAATCTATTTGCCTTTATTTATGTACATGTGTGTGCATAAAATAATGGATGAAATATTCAAGAAAACAATATTAGAAGATGCAAAATTTTATATTCATCAAAATAATTCTATAGTAAAGAGAAGTTAGGTCTACTTATAATTCATTCAAGTTTAAGGATAAGCTAGTCTAACTAAAGATGAGTTATATTTTCTACCTCTTCCCTATACAATTTAAGGCCTAAAAACATTCATTTATACAAAATATCTACCATTGCTCATTGCCATACCAAGAAAACCCTCTAAAGGCTTATCTTTGCAACAATAGAGGAGGCAAATTAAATTAAGGCTTTATGGAATAAAACAAAGAAGGATAAGTTTAGGGCTCTGTAAGTAAACATTTTAAAATAAGGCATTACATAAGGAAATTTATCTAAACTATTATTGATCAAATTAACCCTCCTTAAGCTTAAAAGCTTTTATCCCATAATTCATATTACAATCTTATTAGTGTCATTATTACAATCACCTAAGCACATATATTCAATCACACAATTTCTTAGATTTATGTATATCACATCCAAATCACATGAGTTGAATAAATGATAAAAAAAGGAAAGTAACTAAATCTCTTTATAACTTTCATCCATCCTTATCCCATGCAAGCTCATCCTTGCCCTTTCAACTTAACCTTATCACTTATAAGCCATCACTAAATCCAGTGTTCAAAAATAATATCAATATGCCCATATCTTAATCTTTGTAATGTGACAAGTTTAATTTTCATAAAATAAGTAAATCATAACATAATAATATAGATTAATACTACCATGCCATCTTTACACGGCCTCAGGTATCCTATCAATATCAATTATCTTATTTGTATTCATTTCCAACAAAACTTCAATACGTAATGATTATTCATATGTTTAAAAGAGGCAAAATCCCCCTTATTATGCTCACAATTCATTTTATGTATAAACATACATTAAGATGATCAATTATAATTAGTTTTAAGAGTAAAACACAAAAATTAGCTAGGGGAATCAATTTTAGAAGTGATTCCAAACCTCCAATAACTTTCTATAAATAAAAAAATGATTCTAGGTAAAAATTTTCAATCTTAGAAGTAGGGAATCATCCTGGAATTGATTTTACCCTTCAGAAAGTAGGAAATTGATTCCACCCTCATAAGTTGCTTTTGGAAATGATTCTTGACCACATTATTTACATTTTGGGCTGGAGTGATCAATTCTAGAATTGATTCACACATGAATGTCCTTCATTTTTTCCAAAAAAAATTATTGTTCATTCATAAGGAAATGCCTCAAATTCCCGTATAAGTTTGTTATAACTTAATCAAACCACCATTCAATGTATAAAAAATTTCATAGGTCCTGAAAATCACTAAAAAACTTATAGTAACATAGTTTTTAAAATTGGAGCTGTCATTAAACCAAACAGAGTACTAGTTCATTAGTTGAATTAGTTTTAACTTTAAAAATGTAAATTATATTATATACACTAGTAACATATATTTAAAGTAATAAAATGCAGGCAATATAATAATAATTTATACTCTAAATAAATAAAAAGAACAAATTTAATTGATATGAAATTGTAAAGATATTACACATCAATTATTATAAAATTATGAAAATTTTATTTTTAAAAAATTGAAAAAGCTAATTAGGTCTACTATTTTTAACTTATTTTAGTTGATTCAAATCAATTCCCATCAATTTACATGCATTTTCAATCCAAATACCTTAATTACATTAACTTATTAGCTGATTCACCAATTTACTAGCCCAATCATCCGATCCAATCTAATTTTCAAAATTATGCATAGTAAACACTATTTTGCATCACTTATTCTCAAATTAAACATTTCAAGGTAAAACTAATTATCCTCAGGCAAAACTTATATCATTTATGCAATTATAAGTGAAATGCTTACTCATAAGTTGTAAAAGAGGTGATAGGCTCTGGGAATGAAATTGCCCTTAATCAACAATAATCATAAGATTAGAAAGTTAGGGCTTAGTAACTCCCAATTTCATATTTTCTCTTAAAAGCTTCAATTGTCCACTATCAAATAGGAAATAGAAAAAGCATAATCCATGGATTAGAAAGTAGATTGCTTACTTTAATTAAACTTGAAAGGAAAGAATATTGAGGAAGATGATGATGATGGAGTTAGAAAAACATCAAGAGAAAGAGAGTTGAGTGTTGGGTGTCTTGGGAAAGAAAATAAGAAAGGTTAGTTTAGGTATTGGAAATATGAAAAGGAATGGTTTTAGGGCAAAATAGAAAATATTTTTATTATCTCCTCGACATTCTTTATTTATCTCTAACCTTATTTAACCTAAAATCACTTTCACTCATTTAAAAATTAAGCTTTTATAAATAAAATAAAATATCATAAAAATGATAATTTCATTCTCAATTATTTAATAGTTACTCACTTTTGAAATGTACATTTTATTTCTAACAGGTGTCACACCATCTTTTTCATTGGAAATATAATCAATTGAGATCTCTTTATTTTTTTTTTATAGATTCTAGGTACTTGAAAGTTCTTCCAGAAGATTGTTATTAATTATGTCTCAAATCTCTTTAAAAGTATTTAATATCTCAATAAGGTCATTTATTTGCTCATTCATTATTTTGAGGTTATTTATATTTGAATTCAATAATGCTTCAAGCATATACTAGATTTAATTATTATTAATAAATAAATTGCCTTACTTGTGCATTAATCTAAATAGGAGCATTTATAGCTGACATATAATATTTGTTTATTCTCTTTTAGTCAATCATATGTGTAGTAATTTTATTATACTCTATGAATAAATCAATTATCTTAATGATTTTTGGTTCATATCACTTTGTGTGAAGATCAAGATGATTGAATATCCAATTATTTCTATAACTGTATGTTTTCTTCCCCTAATTTGTGAATATTTTTTTAGATATGAACTTATATTTTTTTATCACTTTTCAAGATCATTTATTTGCATTATGGTTGAATAAAATATATTGCACATTTAAAAATTTTCTCTATATAAAACTTTTTAACTCATAACCAAAGCTAATTACAAGAGGAAATCATAATTTCTTGGCTTGATACATATAAGTATAATAGCATGTAAAGTTACATGTCCCTTAAGATGATATAGGGAAACTTGTTCTTTTAAACAAAGATATAGCTAATAATTTACGGCATTAAAAATATTATAATTAAATTATTTTACATATGAACATATTTCAGGATGATTAATAATTATTCTAATTGACATATAATAATTAATAAAAATCTTAAATATAGATTTATTAATATTATTAAGACATATTATATTATCATAACCTACTTAAACTATCACCAATATGGAATACAACATCTAATTTCCACTTACCTATCTTAATACTATTACTTAGTATTAATACATGCTTAGCTGATAAACTCAAATTACTTTATTTTAAAAGATTAAATATTTACAAGTAAGCTATATACATTCAAAATTACTTAGAAAAAGTAGCTAAACTAGCTGGCACATTTTAATGATTTGAGGTTAGAGTGGCTTAACTAACCTAAATATCTATAG
Source organism: Sindora glabra (assembly GCA_020226215.1). Lineage (NCBI taxonomy): Eukaryota > Viridiplantae > Streptophyta > Magnoliopsida > Fabales > Fabaceae > Sindora > Sindora glabra. The sequence continues at coordinate 23,345,708 of CM035231.1, read as the reverse complement.
AGTGTTTCTATTATTCTAAAATTCAACTACCAACTATAAGACCTAGGGAACTATTTTCACATACTAATAAAGTAATTTTTCATAGCTGCCTTATACAAATAAGCTTAGAAGTATATATTCTTTCTATAGTGGTGGAAAAACATCTTATGAAGTATTTATAAAAATGAAAATATATAAAAGGCATTAGTCTATAACTTAATAAGTAAACAATCTACTTAATATTATAAATATAAGGGTGTTACCATGCCTTTTCCATGTAAAGTATTCTATAATCACTTACGATTATTCACATTCAATAACATAAGAATAAAAAATACATCTATTTATATTTAAATATAGGTCTTATAATACCTTTTTTCCATTTAAATCAATTATAATTCATAAAAGTATTTTCATACTTAGCAATTTAAGCATTAATAATGAATAAATAAGTTCGAAAATATTTAAAATCTTCATATGCCTCTCGATCAATTTTATCCTTTCATAAACTCATTATTATTCTTTTAAGGTCTACCTTATTCCTTCACAAATAGTTTTTTGGATTCATTAATATTTATAATTCATGTATTTTTATCATTTCATCCTCCCCTTTCACATTTTGCAACATAATCATATCCTATTTTAGGGGTGTTAGGAATAGAATCATATACACATGCATACAATCATAAGTTAATTATGTTATTACATAAACCATATAACTCTACTATGTCACATTATTCCATAATATATTCAAAATTAGAAATAATATGGTGATAGTCCACTATAGTGGTTGACTATCTTCTTCCAAAAGTTAAACGTTTAAAAGTAATCCATTACATTAGTTAACTATTTGCTTCTAGATTGGAAGTAGTCCATTATAATAGTTAACTATTTACTATTAGAGGTGAAACTATTAGAAGTAGTCCACTATATTAGTTGATTATTTGCTTTTAAATTAGAAGTAATCCATTATAATACTATTTACTTCTAAAGGCAAAAACTTCAAAAGTAGTCCACTACAATAGTCAACTATAAGCCCTTTGAAAGTAATTCTTAGGCCTATAATCGACTATAAGCTAGGTTTGTAAACTTCCTTTGTATTTTAACTATTTATATAGTTATTTTTCATCATTTCCTCAATATTCGCAACTATAAACCTAAAATTTAACATAGATCAAACCTCCATTCTCATATTCAAACCATATGTAACCATAAACACAAGCTAAAATATACACAATGCTTGTCACACATGTATATGATTTATTTTATGTATTGGTGTTGCCATATTTGTTAAAAGTGCATGTTATAATTTGATGTTTGAAGACATTTAAACTTAGTCTCATTTATTGAGTTAGAATTATTGAATCTCATTTAGCATCTTGAGTAGATGCTTGAATCATAAAGTTAAGATATATATTTGATCATATTTTTAATTTATATATACCTTGTTACTGCATATCCATTTTTAGTTTTAGTCATTAAGATCTAAGTCTTGATATGTGTAACATTTGTATCCCTATCAGATATAATAATTCTCATATTAAAGGCTTATGATCTTATTTTAGACCTATGATCGTAATAATATCATTCTCATTATTTAGCATTCCTTGTTATTGTAATCTTATGTTTTGTTTTTTTTATTATGTTATCCAAATGAGAGATTGTTAGAATTATTTTATGGACTAGCATAATCAAGGATAATTTATGGATTTAGATTAATGAATGTAAAATAATGTAGAGCATTTGATTACCAATTTTAGGCCCTATTTGACACTTAGGCTTATAGTTTATTTTATAGACTTTTGTTCTTGGGCTTTCTATAATAAGCAAGTTGACCTAATTTGACTCACCAAGGAAAGGTTCCAAGTTTCACCTGATATATACTTGTAGTTGCCCCATTAAAACATAAGGATTGTAATATATACAGAGGAGGAGAGTTAGACAACTCCCTTTTAACTTTTTATTATCTTTTTTTTTCATGTTCAAAGATAGGAAGGAGAATGGAAATAGTAAAATTCATTATTAGAATGATATTTAAGTATGATTTTTCATTATAATATATTCATTGACTAATTGATTTGCTCAAGTTTATATGCTATATAATATACTGAATGCGATCTTGTGATTGGTTTTTCAATTCTTTGATCAAATTTTCCTAAGAAGTGATTTTACCATTCATAGGGTTAAATTGTCTAAAATGGTCTAACTTTATCTAATTTGATGTTCACATATGATATTATGGTATTTTTCTCATACTAATATTATAATGTTCATGAATGGTATTTTGGAAGCAACCAATGTGTACTGAATGTTAGAATTTTATGAAGCTTGGTTAGGCCAGAAAATAAATGAGTAGAAGTTTAGTATTTTTTTTTTGTTTAAGAATATGATTGAAGACACAAGGAAGGGCATTTTAAATTTTATGGGAATGGACCAAATTTGGATCAATGCGAAATACTTGAGACTTTCTTTATTTTTATAAAACAAAGGAAAAAGATTTTCACTTCTTGGTAAGAGAAGACTTAAAATAGATTATTTAGTTCGAAAAGGAAATTTTTATCATTAGTTATACATTTTATGATCATTCACTTAGTACTTCAATAGTTATTGGTTTATACAATGTTTATGTTAAAAGTTCTTATTGAAGTTTGTTAGAAAGTAGATACCATATGTAGAAGGTTTTGATAGGGGTGAATGATAAAATATAAAGATTTTATTATCCAAAGGCCCGGTCTAGTTTATGTAGGCCAAAATTTGAAGGTTGTTTAAGCTTCAAATATTTTAACTACATAAACCAATTATTATTGGCAACACTGTCATGGAAGTTAGAAATAGAAATGGTAGCATTATGTGTAAAATGTTTACAGTTAAAATATATTCCTTCACACATAAAGTTTCTACATTCAAAATTGTGAAAGGGATATTAGTTATGGTAAAGGGTTAAGGAAATAAAAGATGTTATTAAAATAGGTTGTTGCTATTTAGTGGGCTTAGATACTAGAATTGAAATCCTTGAAGACTCTTGGGCACTTAAGTGTGAACAAGTTTGTTTGAAAATTGAAGAAGGGTGTAATTATTGAGATTAATATGTTAGCTTCAAGTCTAATGATTTTAAATCAAAGATCATAGAATTTAAATTTTAATAGGCCATTTTTTTGTAATGAGGATGCTAATCATAATTGGAGGTCACAAATTCATCAGATAGGTGAGTATAAGCTTGTTTAGAATTTAAATACTTCAGGAGATTCTTATAGAGCTCATATATTAATCCAAAATATAAATTAGACTTATGAAGAGTTACAAATAGAGTTATGCCTACACTAGTAAGAATGATGTATTTTACTTCATTTGGTAACAATCTTTGTCAACTATGTATAAAAGCATCAGAGACATGACTTTAACTTTCTATAGAATTATCCATTGGTGTAAAGGCCTCATTGTATAAGGTATTCAAATTAAAGATCTTTAAGCTAGGTTAGTGTAGGAATTCTTATGTGAAATTATTATAGGAAGCTAACATTCAGGCATTAGTAATGATGTTGTCCTATGATGCCACTTATTATTATTCATAGTAGTAGTTGCCCCTTGTGTGTTGGTGGCTTGTAACAAGCTTATACATTAAAGCTCAATAATTAATGTTAAAAAGCTAATCCTATTGGTAGACAAAGACACTTATGAAAAGGAACAACATATAAAAGATTTAGTGAGTGAAAAAGGGATTCGGCTAACTGAGGGTGCAACTAAACTAATATGGATTAGTAGAATTGAGATCCTCTTAAATATGTCTATAATTAAGCTAAATGTGGATGCTATACGTTATTATGGAAATGCAAGCATTTGACTATAAATGATTATGGTAATATAATTGGTATATGGTATGACAACTTTGGGTGTACATTAGCGTTATCATCAAAATTAGTTACAATTCAGAAAGAATTAGTGGTATCTTTTAATTATGATGTTAAAGAGGTTCTTGTAGAGTTCTTACAGAGAGTGATTGTATAATATTAATGGATACTTTGCTAGGTATAATTGATTGCTTATGATGTGTTCTTTCAATATTTAAGTTTGTTAAAAGTTTATTTTTATCTTTGAATAATTTAAGCCTTATGAGGTGCCCACAAGATTGTAACAAAGTTGCTTCTAAAGTTGCAAAATAGGTTGCTAGTATCAGCAGAAGTGGTATAGGATGTTTGCCCCAGGTTCCTCTCATTATTGAAATGTTGACTTTTGAAGGTGCTGCCTTGTTAAGCTTTTAAATAAAGTTATTTTTCCTTTCAACCAAAAAAATTAAAAGTTTCAATGTACACTTTGACTAACCTATTTTTAGTTGTCATGTACTTAGGCTTTTTAGTCTTTATATCCACCAAGAAAATTTAAAAAAGCTATTGGTAATATGTTAATGACTAAAGCTCTATTTTGATCCCTGTAAAATTGAATTTATATCAATTTTATCATTCATTAAAAGTTTATATCAATTTAGTCATTGTAAAATTAACTTCACTTTAAATTTTAGTCCTTTCATGCATGAGAAAGAGTTATTAAATTACTATACGGAAAAGGTAAAATTTAACATGGAGTTAATGTTACCAAATTGATACAAAATTTTAATGAGGAATAAAATTAATATAAATTCAATCTTACAAGGATCCAAATAGGATTTTAGTGTAGGCTATTAATGTTTGGGCAGTTAGTAATTAATTATACAAATATCTTTATTAATAGTAGGGTTAACATTATTTTCATCTTTGACAAATGAAGTTAATATCAATTTGCTTTTTATTAAAATTATTTTTGTTTTTAGAGCTTTCTATCATGAGCTTAATGACAAAGTTATTGATATAGACATGCATTTTTTTTATTTTAACACAACATCATTTTTGCATAAGTGAGACCTTCTTTTGATCTTATGAACATATTCCCATCTTAATCCTAATTACCTTGTGTTTCTTATTAACATGGCTTTTCTAAGAGTAAATTTGTGGTGGAAATATTTCTTTTCAATAGTTATTTTGATTACGCTAGATGTAGTTAACCTTAGAAGCTACATAAAAAAAGTGTGTAATAGTATGATTGAAATAGTAAACTTGATCAAAAAGACTTTAAATTTAAAATAAAAAACCTTAGATTAGCTTAGATAATAAAGTTTGTTGCCTTTCATCATTCATATCTTAAGGCTAAATTTCACTATTAGTAATCACAAAGAGTTTTTTTTCTTTAAATAAATGAAGTGGTTAAACCACTATATGCACAGATACAAGAATCAAGGATTGAACCCTAAATGTAGTTAAAGGTATAAAGCTCTTAAAGGACATTAGTGCCACTTAAATTAAAGGTTCTAGGTGAAAGAGTTAGTTGATTTATTAGTACTACTATAAACCCTTAAAGAAATCGATGACATGCCCTATCCTTAAAGTAGAGCAATATGTTCTACTTCTAAAATTTTATTAACTCTTTCCTTTAGAGAAAATAGTTAGAAGAAGAATCTTTCCTAATTCTATTGAGTAGGATATCAGTAACATACTAACATTACTAGTATAGGCTGATTAAAAAAATCATGTTTTCTTATTAGTTTAAATTTGAATTAGTATCAGTATAAAATTATCAATAAACAAAAAATGACATCATTGAAAATTTTTTTTATTAAAATTAAGAATGTTTTAGCAAATTTTAATTTTTTTAGCTAGAAACAAAATTTATTAACAAAAACCTAGACTACAAGCACTAATATAGGGGAAAATAGAGGTAACCAAAATGAAAGAAATACATCAAGAAATAAAGCATGCATAAAAGTATAAAACTAAAAATAGAGTTAACAACCATAAAAAGTTATAAATGAGAAACATAAAGAAGAACAATTGACTAGAAAATATGATGCATGAGTGATGAGTTTAGGGTCTAAAATTCCAATTCATAAGACACAAAACCTTTTTGAGAGCACAAGCAAGCATATCAGTTATAAACCTTTAAATCAAACACAGCCCCATTGATAAGTAGACTTAGGCCCAAAAATCACATAAAGATAGCAAACTATAACCATGAAGTCAACTTTAATCCAGAGAAAAAGATGAGATTTGTGTTTTTAACTAGATCATTTGTTGAGGATAGCTTTCCAAAGCAAATATAAAAGGGTGGCAATTGGAGCTTGAATAAAAATTAGTAGAAAATGGAGAAGCAGAGTCCATCTTATGTTCTTGAGTTACTGTTTCAAGGTATTAAAAATTTGGAGCCAAAAAGGAGAATTAAAAAAACAAAGGAGATTAGGGTCCAAGTGAAAGAAAATAGATGGATAGGAGAGCATAAAAGTAAGATAAAAAGGAAGAAAAGTTTGAGAAGTAAATTAGGAAATTAGATTCTAGGATTAATGACGCGATGATAAACTAAGAATATAATAATAAATTAGATTTTGAAATCAGGGTATTAGTGGATTTATAGGTTGAGATAGATTTATGGTGTGGAGGCTTAGTGGGACAATAGAGAAAAAAAAAGGGTGAAAGGGAGGAAATGGTAGAGAAAGGGGAAAAAAATAAACAAAGTAATGGTTAAGAAAAAAATAAAGGTGGCTCTTACAACAAAGGTGATGAGGAGAAGGAAAATTTATACATCATGAATGAAAATGTAAAATTAGTTTATAATAATAACGGATAACATTTAAATATTTTTTAATATTATGTTTTAGTTTATATAAAATGGAAAAAGGTATAAGTCATGCTAAATAAGTGGGAAGGAAAATTTTATTTCTTGAACTAACTTAAAAAACTACATGTCATGCTAAACAAGTGTGAGGGAAAATTTCATTTCTTTGACTTACTTTTGGTGTAACAAGATTGAATAATACCAACACCTAATAATTATTAAGTTTTGAATTCTTCAAGTATAATTAATGAGATTTGATATCTTTTTATCATTTATATTTTAAGATTAGGTTTCCATATCAATGATTCACAAAAGGATTAAGAATGTATCAATATTGTTATAAGTTTTTAAGGAGACTGATAATAACATGTTCTAGTTATTACTATTTCTTTTAATAGTATAATGATATCTAATTTTATTTTAGAGATTTTCTAAGATATTCTCTTCAACTTCTTGTGTTCAAACTTACTTGCATGTATATTAAATTGCTTTCCACCTCTATTATAAAAATGGTTCTAGTTGTAGAAAAATTTTGTGAGTGAAAATATATATATATATATATATATATATATATATATATATATATATATATATATATATATATATATATATATATATATTGTGTAGGACCTTCAGGTGATAAAAAGATTCAAATGAAAGAATTGCTTACGAGCATTGGGCTGTCTTATTAAAAGCACAGAGCCCAACGAGTCAGGCCATGCAGATAGCATCGACTTACATTTCCTTGTTGCCGGGTCCACGAGACGGATGTCCGGATCCGAATTGGGATTACGGCGTCGAAAACCCTAATGCAGTCGCCCTATAAGTTCAGCACACGGTCCTCAAACCCAATTTGAGAAGATGTCGAAGCGGGGTAAGTTTGATCTTCTACTTTCTCGGTTTGATACTTTGTTATCTGAAGAAATGTTGTCTGTTTATCTGTTTTGTTACTGGGAAATTGCTAGGAAATCGAATGAATCGTTTTTCTTTTTGCTCGATTGAGTAGAATACAAATTATCTGGGTGATTTACCATGCTTCTGTGATATACGGAGACTTTTTTTTTGGGGGGGGGGGAGGATATACTTGTTAGCAGGATGAAATCTCGAACATATAAACTGGGGTCTAGAGTTATTCATTACCGTGTGAAATGAAAATATATCCAGTGAGATATGTGTCTGATGCTTTAATGTATGCATGAAAAGAAAATGGAGTTGGCGTGGATTTTTCTGAATTTTATTGTTTAGAGCTTGCTATCTGGACTTCGGGTTGTAGAAATTAGTATTGTATGGTTTTTTCTGTTTCAGGACGTGGAGGTTCGGCTGGTAACAAATTCAGGATGTCACTGGGTCTTCCAGTGGCAGCTACAGTGAACTGTGCTGACAATACGGGGGCAAAGAACCTCTACATTATATCAGTGAAGGGGATCAAGGGCCGCCTGAACAGATTGCCATCTGCTTGTGTTGGTGACATGGTTATGGCAACTGTTAAAAAGGGGAAGCCTGATCTGAGGAAGAAAGTTTTACCTGCTGTTATTGTGAGGCAGCGCAAACCATGGCGTAGAAAGGATGGTGTTTACATGTACTTTGAAGGTATTTTCTACGAAGTTAAATTCCTGATTTTGATTCTTAAGTTCGGTATATCCCGTTCTCAGGTCAACTAAACTGGGTTGTGTTTACAGATTCTTCCTGAACATATTTAATAAGATTTATATATGCTTTTTTCCTTTTTCATTTTTGTGTGCGCGCGTCTCTGTGTGTGTGTGTTCTTTGGCGAGGCCCATTTCTCTAGTGATTTTAAATTTATGATGACACGCCTTTCTGTTTGGAGTTGGCAACAGTTTTGGCAAATCTACTATGTTTGTATCGTCATTTATGGTTCTATTAGTTTCTTCTAGAAATATGGTGCGTACAAAAGAAAGAAAGGTTGCTGGTTAAGCAATGTCCTATGTGTGCATTAATCATTTGGGCATATGCAGTTATTGATTTAATACTATGAAACCAGCTAAATTGATGTATAATATCAAATTTATCGAGATGGATACCTATTATATGGGATCCTTCTTTTCGCAATTTGATACATTTTCTTTAAGTCAATTGTGTGACTATGTTGTTCCTATTGTATTATTCGAAAGTTTTTTAGGGGACATTGCCGGTGATGTAGTGTGGGGAATTTGATTTGAAAGGTTTCTCTGCATGTCCCATAGCCAGCTACATGAATATCCTCAACCTTCCCTTACCTGGATGATGAGTTGCTAACTATTATCCCTGTCTAGGTTGGAACAACTCTATCTTCTTTCTAGAAGTCAAGTTATTGATTACTATGTGATAAAATTTTCATTTTGTGAGTTAAAATATTTGAATATTGAGTTGTATGTAGTTCGAGGTGTTTGATTAATGATATATCTTTCAAGACAAAAATCAGGTACTCTTCCAACCATTCAATGGTTAATACGGTTTCCTAGTCTGGAAGATTAATGGAGTCTGTTGTTACAGATGTGCTGTTCTTTCAATGCTCAGATTTGCTCTGTTGGGGCTTCACATGTACAAATGTGATTCTTGTGTAGTTTTGTTTTGGTAGAGAATTGATATTTCTTGCTAGGTCATTGCTGCCCAGGCATTAGTCAGGTATCTTTCTCAATATCAATAATTGATACAGTTACAAGTCTGGAAGATCAATTGAGTCCATCGTTACAGATGTGCTGTTCTTTTAGTGCGCACATCTGCTCCATAGGGGCCTTACATGTATGGTTTTTTCTTTGTTTATTTTTTATTTTTAATTTTTTGTACAAATTTGAAATTAGATGTCCCCAGACATTAGTCAAGTATCTTTCTCAATGTACAATGGCTGATACAGTTACGAGTCTGGAAAATTGATGAGTTCATCGTTACAGATTGTGGTTATTTTAATACTCACGTGTGCTACATTGGGGCTCTACATTATTTAAGGGTAATTTCTGGATGTTATTATATGAATAATAGTAAAAAGTTGCCATTTGTTAATCTGTGATTTTCCATTATAATTTAAAAGTCTTCATTAGTGAGGAGAATTTGTATCAAGAACTCTATGAGCAGTAACAATTGAGTCTGATTTCCTTGCTCTGTACTTCTGAGACGTTTGAATTAGTTCCACTAGCATAATCTCTTTGACCCTGCATCTGAACCTCGTCATTCGCAAAATCATAAGTGAATTTTTGTACATGTTTTAATTGCTCAAACTCCTTAATATGTTTATTGATTAATCTTTTATATATGAACTGTTGCACCCTTAAGCATGTTGCACCCTTTCTTCAGTCCTTTCATAGTTTTCTTTCGTTTCTGCATGGGGGCTACATTCAGTTAAGTGTGTCTTTGTCTTGACCATTTCAAGTTGGAGTGCTTTTTTTGTTACACAATTTCTTGGTCCATGGAAATGTATGTTTGAAAGAAGTTTCTGTTAACAAATATTTGTGAGGCCTTCAATTTAACCTCCCCCCCCCTTCTTCTTTCTATTTGCCACCTTACTAATTTTTCTGTATATTAACAAAGGTATCCGATGTCATTTTCCTCCTGGTGATGCAAGGCAAATCTTGAGTTATGTTGTTTATTATCTTGTGCTCGAGCTCTACAATATACGTTGAGGTGTTTCTGATCCAAATTGATTTCATGTGCAGATAATGCTGGTGTTATTGTAAATCCAAAGGGAGAGATGAAGGGTAAGAAATACATTATTATTGAATGTTTTGGCAACTATGAGACATGATCCTTTATTATTTATGACAAATTTGCATGGATTTTTTATTGCACAAAGAAATTAAATGTGTAAAACACTTGTTAGTTTCTTTTAAAATCAGAAGAATTTGCGAGTTATATTCAGTTCCCTGGCAAAAATAGGGCTTTCAAGTTTATCATTATTTAGTCTTTATGTTGCAGTTTTTTAATGCCAATTTGACATAAACACCTTGCATTGAACTCCAGGTTCCGCCATTACTGGACCAATTGGGAAGGAGTGTGCAGATCTGTGGCCTAGAATTGCCAGTGCAGCCAATGCTATTGTCTAACATTTAGAAGTTGTCAGTGGATTGTCATTTATTAAAAGTTTTGTTAGGTTGCCAAACTTTGTCAACATTTATATGCCTTTTGGAGTAAAGATGAGTTAGCTTTTGAATTTTGGGTGGAATTTAATGCTAGATTGTGTTCGCGTATGAAAAATGTGATTTTGTCACCTGTCAAGGTGCAGTTGATTTTTCTTAATGTTGTGTTTGGATAAAGTATTTAGGAAATAGCAGGGATCTTGAAGTTTTAATTTTGGAAAATGATAATTTTGCTTAATTTTTATGACCGAGGTTGATGGTCAATATAGTATTTCAACCATAAATGTGGAATTTGTAAAATAATATTTATTTTGGTTGAATTTTAATTGATAAATTGTGATAGTTTAAAGTTTAAGTTCTATCTAAGCAATACAAAATATTTCAGTCTATAAAATTTAAATTCTTTTGATAATGGAATTATTAACGTGAATTTTCAAATCTAAGCACAACATGGAAGGGGTTTCTCGATCAATCCAGACTTTCGTACGGAGCAATCTGTTATCCATCTTACATTGTTTATAGTACAAAGAATAGCCTTGTTGGTGGTGCACGAGTGTTTGCGAAAGCATTCATTTAGCTGAGGTTGTATGCAATGTGTCAGCTGAGGTTCTGTGCAATGTGTCAAACTCAGCGTTTGCAATGAAGGTTTTGCATATCGGCTAAGCTTTCCAGCAAATGCATGATGGTAAATTGGTTTTTTTTTATTTTTTTTGTTTATTTTTTAACTGTTTTCCACTATGCTGCTCGAACTATAAGAACAAGTGGACAAGATTTGTTTTAAAGGAAGATGTTTTTGGGGAATGCAACCAAAGAGTTTAATTAAGTGTTTTAGAGATGGACTCAATGTCAATAGTAAAAGTTATTATTGGTATGATTTAATTGGTAGAATCGGCGAATAAAATAACTATTGGAACAAATAGCTATTTGGACGAATTCCCCTTGGGTCATATTAAAATATGGTTGGTTCACGAGTAAAATTAATTTGGTTTGGTTTTTAGCACAATGATTTAGATTTAATTTCATTGTTGATTTAAAATTTTATATGGAAGGTAATTATTATATTTCTGAAATTTTATTATCAGAATTAACAGTCAATTAATTTTATATTTAATATAATTATTATTTTTTTGAAAGTTAAAATAGATGGAAAATATTACAGCGAATTATAAACTTCACTTTGAAAACCCCGGATCCCCGCTGGCAAATCAGGCTGTCTGATCCACGTTACTATTCTTTCTTTCGGCGGCACATGCTTTCTCAGGATCCACGTTACTAAATGAAATTGCGGATCCGTTGCTTAAAGTTTCCATCGGATCGTGATGGCCAAAGATTTAGTGAAAAAACTCAATATTAATTGATTTAATATTATATTAAAAAAATTTAAGATTTATTAAATATTTATTAGTTATATTAAAATTTAAATTATTAAACAATAAATTTAATTTAAGTAAAATTTATTGAATAAATATTTATTAATTTAAATAAAATTCATTGAATATAAATAATTTTACCGTTGGGAATAATCCTCAATTTTTATTTCGAGAAGAAAGTAACGAAAAGAAATAAGGACGTCAGTATGAATTTGCCAGAGTGAATCTAGAGTTCTCAAGGTGAGGTTTAATAATCTAACGCCACTAACATTTTCTATCTAGGCTTGTAATCATATCAAATGTAAAATTAAGGAATCATTTATGTTAGCAATAAAATTTAAGGAATATAATAATTAATTTTTTTATATAAATCAATTGGTGGATTTATTCCATTTAATATTACATAAAGGTGACATTTTATTGAAAAAAGTATTAATTTAAACATTTTTTATCAATAACTATTTTCCATTTTTCTTTTTCATTTAAGCATTCTTCCCGGTGTTTCGATGGATTAAACTTTGGAGTGAAAATGATTCTCTTTGAATTTAAGATTGATTTATACTCATAAAAAAGTAATTGAAAGATCAGTCGGGTAAAAAAAATTATTTATTCTATTCAGTGAGTGTATTAAAATTAAATTCAAAGGAAAAATAGTAGACACCGTCAGTATATTAGTTGGCAGAATCTTAATGGGTTTTAACGACAAAAGGGACAAAAATGAATGTTTCCATTGTCACGTTAATCACCTGAACAAAGTTTAGACCAATTTTTTTTATTTTTCCTGTAATGAAGTAATATTAAATAAATTGTTTGGCATAGATATAAGAACAGTATAAAAAATATTCAAATCTCACCGAAATGTTCATAGAACAAGGCATCAGCAGACGGATGCATGTTGGATTGACCAAAAGTCAAATAATGACACTTTGTTTTAAATTAGTGGGCCATCCTTGCTCCTTTCCCGGTTACCTCTTTTAAAAGATCGTTGGATTTATATTTTTTAAAAAATTAATTTTAACTGGTTGGATTTTGCTTAAACTTGAAAAATCAGATTTTTAAATTATTAAAATTTAGAACTAATGCCCGCCATTCATGTAATTAATCATTTTATTAAATTATATAATTTTTATTAATTTTAAAATAATAATTATAATACTATTGTACAACATAATTTTATAATTTATTTTTAAATATTTAATTAAAATTTTTTATATTTAATTTAATTTTTATTATTTGTATAATATAAATTATATCTGAAAAATAATGTAATAAATCAACATATAATATATTGTAATTTTAAAATTAACATTCACTATTACTTAATTGATCATTTTATTAAATTAAATAATTTTTTCGTAAAGTTCTTTTTATAGGAATTACAATATATTATATGTTGATTTATTACATTATTTTTTTATATAATTTATATTATACAAATAATAAAAATTAAATTATTAAAATTTAGAACTAATGCCCGCCATTCATGTAATTAATTGTTTTATTAAATTATATAGTTTTTATTAATTTTTAAATAATAATTATAATACTATTGTACATGGGTTTACCTTTTTTACATAATTTTTATAATTTATTTTTAATTATTTAATTAAAATTTTTTATATTTAATTTAATTTCTATTATTTATATAATATAAATTATATATAAAAATAATGTAATAAATCAACATATAATATATTGTAATTCCTATAAAAGAACTTTACAAAAAAATTATTTAATTTAATAAAATGATCAATTAAGTAATAGTGAATGTTAATTTTAAATTTTATATAAAATTTAAATTTAATTTATTATTATAAAATTTTTATATTTTTAATAAATGAATAGAGTATAATTAAAAATTAATAATAATTATTTAAAAAATAATAATTAAGGATTTTAAATTATAACAATATAATTTAATAATTTTTATTAATATAATAATACTTAAATTAAAGACTTTAGGTTCGAAGTTTTCAAAATTTAAAGGCAAACTCTGATCATCCAATTATGAAGAATGTACAAGGTATTTTGCATTTTTCCACCATAAGAATAACCAGGATAAAAATGGGCATCAAACAAAGAAATGTGAACATCCGAAAAAGCATTATTGTTTATGAATGATGGATTGACAAATTCAGAACCGAGTCCATCTCATATGGATAACAGCTGAAACCATTTCATACCCCATACTTATGTACCATTTTATTATTAAGGTTTGTGATCTTTGGCGCTGTCTCTCTATCTCCATTTATTTAAATTTGTTGCCAGCATGTGATGGCGGTGCAAGTCATGTTGCAATTTCGAATTCAAATCCTCTCCCTTTTTTTTATAATTTTTAGAAGGATAAACAAATAATTTTGACTTTAAAATTTACTAATTTTTTTAAATGAAATCCACAATTACAAAAAAAATTATATTTATTCCTCTCCAAATCTATTCAAACATTTTTTAGAAAATGCACATAATCATTTCCAGCAACTTCTCATTTCCATGCCCATGTGATCTGAGCTGGTCTCATTCCGAACGGATTAATATCCCTTTATTTTTTCAGTATTAATTTTTTTCAATTTGAAAGGGGGAAAAAAATGCCAACTTGGATTTGGATCTTCTTGTGTTAGTTTTGATCACATTATTTTTATATTGAAAATTGTTAAGCAGAAAATTTTCATATCTAGAAAAACTTTCATGAAAATTTCTCTAAGACAAAAAATTATGAATAAGATAAATTATTCTATCTTTTCTATTATTTGAACATACCGTTAATCTTTTTTCGGAGTTTTAAATAATATTTATAAATTACCAAATTCTTTCAAAATTATTAGTAGGGTGAGTAAAACTTGGAGATATAAGTGGATAGAAGCATCAAATTCCATTAGCTGAGCTAGTTGAGGGATTAATTCTTATTTTATCATTTTCTAATACGAAGATTTATAACATGATTAATATTGATATGAAATGACATACGTATAACTGAGCTAAAACACAATTGATTTACATTTGAGTGTCCATTTGATTTGATAGGTGAAAAATTATTTGCATAAAACATATATTAAAAATATTAAAATGAGAAAAATATTTTATTTATTTAATATTAAATATAAAAATTTTAAAAATAATTTTTATATTTTAAAAATAAATTTATTTTTTTGTTATCATATCTTTAAGTTTTTTTAATTATCAATATAAATAATATATTACTCATTCATTAATTAGATATATATATATATAATATTTTTTTAAGAAAAATAATTTTTGACAAAATAAATGAGCTTTAATTTATAAATTTCTGTACAATTTTTACGAGGTAAATTATATAGGACCTCCTTTAAATATTTGCATTGTGCACACAACTTCGTCAAGTATTGAAATGTGTGGATGATTTGCCTAAACTTTATAAATTGCACAATTAACTTTTTGTTTGTTTACATTAAACTTAAACTTGACAAGACAACCCATATGCTAATCATATAAAAAAATTAGTATTACAAAATAGATATTCATCTTTTTAGAAACTAATTTCAATGAAAAATTTAGTATTGGTGAACATTTTCAACCTGCAACATCGAACTTCGATATCCACCAACAGTGAAGTTTGGGGATGAAAATGTGGTAAATTGGAGTTTTACAATTAGAAAAATGGTGGGTTTAGAAGATAGAAATATATTTTGTAGTGTTACTAGTCACATGATGTGGTAAATAACTTGTTTTATGAAGTTTAATGAATAGAAGGTATTAAATATCCAACTTATAAAGTTCAAGGAAGTTATCTGCACATATTCATAGTTTAGGAAATTATCCCACGTAATGAATAGTTTTGGGGGTGAATCCATATAATTCACTGATCATTTTAGAGCTGGACCCAGAAACAATTTTCTATACCTTTTTTTTCCTCCTTGTTGATTTACACCTTGAGGAATCCAAATCCAATTCTGAACGCACTTCCCACATAAAAAGGTGCTTGAGATCCATTGATCTCCTGAAATTCCCACAACTCTTCGTACCCTTTGTAGAGAAAAAGGAAAGGATGAGGAAAACTCTTGTCTGCTGTTTGGCTTTCTTGTGCTTTTTGGTTCCTTTAGCAGCTGCAGATTGGAACATACTGAACCAGCGGACCTACAACTACAAGGGGTTGAAGATCAGCTTGAAGAACTATTGTGAGAGTTGGAGGATGAATGTTGAGCTTCACAACATTAGAGACTTCGAAGTCGTGCCTCAAGAGTGCACTGAGTACATTGGGAAATACGTGAGATCTACTCAATACAAAGTGGACTCAGAAAGAGCAGTTGAAGAGTGCTTGGTTTATCTCAGCACCACCTGCAATCTCGAGAAAGATGGCAAAGATGCTTGGATTTTTGACATTGATGATACTCTTCTGTCAACAGTTCCTTTCTACAAGAATTATCTTTATGGGTAATTTGAGAAGGTTTACTTTTCATTCAATTATTATTATTATTTGTCTGTTCCGATTCTGCTTGCCATCCAATTAAGATCATCTTTAGTTTCTAGCAAAATTGCTTAATAAAAAATCATCATCCGGATCCTCTGAGGTTACATTAGTATTTTATTAGGAGAGATTTAAATTGGAATCTTATTCATTTTTGCACGGAATTTTAGGTTTTAGCACGCATAAGAATGATGTGTAGTTTCACTTCCTTTACAGACATATAGTGTCGTCTTAGGAGGGGAAAAAATAGACAATTTCTCACACTCGCAATGTGAGTTGGGCATCTTGATTTCAAATCATTTCTTTGTTATTCCTACAAGGGAATCGACACATCGTTGTGTTTCATTGCTCTTCTTTATATCAAGGACAAATGCATATTTCTGGTCATCAAATATTAATATTCTTAAGTAAAATTTACGTTCTTTTAATACTTTAATCGTATTTGTATCTTAATTTTAATTTCTTTTTTCATAATTGCATCGAATTGTATCCAACACTGGTATCATATCCCTGCTTCGTATCAATTAATGGGCTTTTCTTTGTTTTTTTTACTGACAAAAAAGGGGTGAGAAGCCGAATGCGACAAGTCTGGAGAAATGGATGAGCGATGCTAATGCCCCTGCACTTGACCACTCCTTGAGGCTCTTCAATGACCTCAAAACCAGAGGAATTCAGATCTTTTTGGTGTCTGCAAGGAGAGAGCATCTCAGAGCAGCCACCATTGACAACCTTGTCAAAGTTGGTTATTATGGCTGGACTGGCCTTGTACTCAGGTCAGCACAATCTAACCCATCTCATTGCTTTTATTATCATTTCAGTTCAATCCCTCATTCCTGTTGAAGCATATATTTGGGGTGGATATTTCCGGCATAATAAAAATAAGTAAAATGTCTTGAGAAGAAAATAATCATATTTGACCCCAGCACCAAGCACGGAAATTTTCTTGTGAGATAAAAAGAGTCATCTTGCAAAGCTAAATACTTCTGAATCCGTCAAGGAGTGAAATAGAATATAAAACCATAAGTTCAAGGAGTGAAATACAATATGCAATACTATAAAAAAAAAAAAAAATACAATTCCATCATTCAAAAAGGTTTTGGTTCGGGATTACAATCCCGATTAGAGTGAGAATAATGTTTTGAAAAGAATGTTAAACCATAAAAAAACTATTATATCCAAATTACAACTTCTTGTGAAAATAAAAAAAAAACTGCAATGTACATTAAAAAATTCATGAAAATTAAATACTCCTTTTCATTTCAATCTTCTGATGATTTTTTTTTTTTTGGGGGATTCCTTGGGCAGAGATGCTGCTGATGAATTGATATCTGTGGAAAAATACAAGTCTGATGTGAGAAAACAATTGATGAGCAATGGCTATCGTATTTCGGGAATCGTTGGTGATCAATACAGCAGCATTGAGGGGCTTCCAAGCGCCGGAAGGACTTTTAAACTTCCAAATCCAATTTACTATGTTGCCTAATTATATATTTCATCCTCCTTTTAAATTGCAATTGGATATAATGTTACAATCTAGTAATTGCAGAATTTATGTGGAAAAAACTATGCCCCATAATTTAAATTGAGTCCCAAAAACACAAATGGATTTTAATGTTACAATTTATATATATATGTATGTATGGATAGAGAGAGAGAGAGAGAGAGAGACAGTAAAAACAAATGGATTTATTTAGTAAAATTTATGAAAATTTCTTATTATATAAAATCTATAAAAATCCAAACAACTACTAGCAAACGCACTAATGATGGCAACCCAAGCAAACTAATAACAACAAATTACATATTCAAGCATGCTATTGCTTTATTTATTCAAACACCTAAAGAACCAAATCTCCAAACCCAGTGGTCTAAAATTTCACATGAAGTGACATGAGTTCACACATCTCATTCCACACATCATAAAGTGCCATTTTATGCATCATAGTCCTCTCAAACAAGAAATTCTAAGATACCATTTTAACAAAGAGAGATCCTTACCCAAGGATAAGAAAGAAAAACACACAAGTGTGAGAAAATTCTATATAGATATGTACCCATGTCTTATTCTTCCCTAAAAGGAAATTTTAAAATTTCTTATATTACTTGAAGGAACGAGGAGAATCAACTAGTTGATCTTGGGATCAGTTCTGGCCATGTTCATCTTAGCATAATATTCAAACAAACTGCCATCAAAGCAGCGTCTGAGTGTTTCTTTAGATATGAAGCCTTCCTCATCCCTTGCAAGAATGTACAGTATCAAAAATTCCATCTTACTTGCGGTCCTGCAGGCATGCCAAAAGCCAAAGCCACATTTGGTGCATATCTCAGTTAGTTACAAAATAATACTACTTGCAAAAGTATATTTGACAAAAAAAAAATAAAGAAATAAAGAAATCTTACGACCCATGCAATAATGGGTCTCACCTAAGAAATTCTAGCATGCTTTTAGACAAAAAGTCATAAAGGAGAAAAATACAAAAATATAAATCAACTCCAAACTTTACTTTGGCACTCCACTTTTGAATCTGTCTTTTTAACTTTGAAGAATAATACTTTACTCTTGGTACTCCACTTTTGAATCTGTCTTTTTAACTTTGAAGAATAATACTTTACTCTTGCTTGAAATAAGGATTTAGGAATCCTCATTCCAAGAGACGTAAAATGGAAATAAAAAGTGGGACCATAAGATCCACTTTGATAAGAATTTCAAAGGTGTACGATTCAAATTGTTAATTTTTAAGGCCTAGCTAGTCGAATCCTAGATTGAGAATCACTAAAAAAATTGATTATTTTTTAATTATTATTTTAGATAAAATATGCATGTAAATAGATAACAAATCTATTTAAATACATAATATATTTAATTATATCAGATTAAATTTTTTATTAAAAATAATTAAATATAATTTTTTAATATATAGTTATGTTAATAAAAATAAATTTATATAATAAAAATAAAATGGGTCAACTCATTTTATATTATTATGATCCAAGTTAGCTCAAATATTAATTATGTAATAGAAAAAATTTAGTAAATATTCAGCTTATAACAAAAATCTAAATCCTATAATTTTTAATAAATGTTATTATAAAAAAACCTAAATTCTATAATTTTTCAGACCGGACAGACAATTCAACTTATATACATCTCTAACGGATTTCAACCCTTTATTTCTTTCTCTCACTCTATGGAATAAGGAGCGTAACAATCTTTGCTATGAGATCCATCCCCCCTTCTTTCCCCTGCTAGAGTAAAGACTCCTCAAGAATAAGGGAGAACTCCTAATTTGCAAGGTGGGTTCTGCTGCTTATTCTAACCTCCATCTCCGTTCTCTCACTTCCTGGAGTGTTAATAATAAGTTTTGATGATGATAAATAAATAATTACAATAATATTACACATTTTTTTATAATAAAGTATTATAATGTCCTTAATAGACATGCTACATTATAATTGTAATAATAATATTTAATTATGTACTAAAAGATTTCTATTTTATATAGATATCACTAAGCTTATGATTGATGATATGATAATGACTTTATGCTCCTAAAATATATTTTATCCGCATTTGATTTCTCTAAAATAGAAAAATCTATTTTGATTAAAATCTAAACAGTTTTGGTTCTTTTGCTAATTTTTCATTAAAGTTAACAAAAAAAAGGAAAAAAAGAAGAAAAAGAAAAATAAGGAAAAAAAGAAATAAAAATAAAAAATTGAATATATAATTTATTTATTCATTAAAATAAGAAAGATAAAAATAAAAAATATAAAAATATTTAAAATATTTAATTAATAATATTTAAAAAATAATAAGTAATTTATTTATTTTTCAAAGAAATTAATAAAATTAATAATTATATTAAAATTATATTTAATTATCACACTGATAGAATAATTGATCATTAATTAATTAAAGTATATAATTTTTTTATGTTTAAATGATAAGTTATTTTTATACATCTAATTACAAATTTTCTTTTACTAAAAATCTTTGCATAAAAAATTTCTCAAGAAAATCAATTATTATTTAAAGTTATCCCAAATATAAAATTAATTTACACACTCTAATAAATAGTTAATTAGATATTTTCATTATTATACCAAATAAATATATTTTTATTTTTAATTTATTATTTATTAAATACACTCAAATTATTTCAATTATACATTCCTTTTTTCCTCTTTTTCTTTATCAATATTTTCTTTCTTTTTTGGTAAGCCAAACTTTCTTAATTTGAGTGTATTTAATTTATAATAAATTAAATTTAAAAAATTATACTTACTTAATATAAAAATAAAAATAAGTAATAAATGATTTATTAATATATAAATTGATTTTATATTTGAGATACATTTTTTAAGAGATATTTGATGTAAAGATTTGATAGTGAAAGAAAATTTATAATGGAATGAACAAATTATAAAAATAATTTATTATATAAACATAAAATAAATTACACCCTTAAATATATTAGTAGTCCATTATTCTATCTATTGTGATGAAATTAAATATAATTTGAAAATAATTAGTAATTTTATTAATTACATTGAAAAATAAATAAATTACTAATTATTATTTTAAATATTTTGATATATTATTTATAACAATTGGTGATTAAATATTTTGATGTTTCTCCTTTTTTCTTTTATTTTTCTTTTTCTCATTTTAATAAATAAATAAATTATTAAAAACTATCCCAAATATAAAATCAATTCTTACACTAATAAATTATTAATCACTTATTTTAATTTTATTTTTGTTTCTATATTAAATAAGTATACTTTCTAAATTTAATTTATTATAAATTAAATCAACTCAAATTAAGAGAGTCTTGGCATGCCAAAAAAGAAAAAATAATAAAGAAAAAGAGATAAAAAAATATTGTATAATTTGATTGCATTTAATAAATAATAAATTAAAATTAAAAAGTATGCTTATTTGGTATAACAATGAAAATATGCAATAATTATTTATTATAGTGTGTAAACTAATTTTATATTTAGAGTAATTTTTAATAATAATTAATTTTCTTGCAAAATATTTGATGTAAAGATTTTTAGTAAAAGAAAATTAGTAATTAGATGAATAAATTATAAAAATTACTTATCATATAAGTATAAAATACACTCAAATTTGTTAATGATCTCCGGTGCGTTAATTGAATATAATTTAATATAATAACTAATTTTATTAATTTCTTTGAAAAATAAATAAATTTCTAATTATTTTTTAAATATTTTGATATATCCCAATTAGTAATTAAATATTTTGAGTATTCTTTTATTTTCTTTTAATTTTATTTTTCTTGTTTTAATGAATAAATAAATTATGTATTCAATTTTTTTATTTTTCTTTTCTTCTTTCTTCTTTCTTTTCCTTCTTTTTCCTCTTGTTCTATTAATTTTGATGGAAAGTTAATAGAAAGATCAAAACTATTCAAATTTTCATTTTAAGGGGATTAAAATAGATTTTTATGTTTTAAGGGGACTAAATACAAATAAAATATATATTAGGGGATAAAAAATGAAATTAAACATATGATAATTATGTATGTTTTCATGCTAATTTATTATATTATATTATATTATATATATAAATTATGCATATCAATATCTTTAAATAATACATTAAATTAATTATATGGTAATATCAATATCTTTAAATAATACATTAAATTAATTATATGGTAATCCAATAAGAAGAATAAGAGTTAATATTAAAATAAAGAAATGAATGATCTTATTCTACTCAACTCGAGAATGAACAAGAAAGAGAAAGAGAATTAAAAAAGAGATGATCTAAGTATAGAAAAATTGAAAAATCCAAGTTTTAAAAGTTTAAAAGCATAAAAAGAGCCTAAGAATTTCATTAATATAAAATTTCTTTTTAGGCTTAAATTTTCTTGTGAAATAGAAATTTTTATGAAATAGAGTTCAAAATCTTATCATAATCAAAATAATTTAACAAGTTAGCCTACAATTATATTTTTACAAAATAGCTTATGAAATGTCCCAAAAACTAATGAGATATGAATTTTTTATTTTTTTCGACTTTTAATGAACAAGTTATTTAATAAGATATGAATTTTTTATTTTTTTCAATTTTGACTTTTAATGAACAAGTTATTTGATTAGAATAATCAAGATATGAAAAAGTTATAAATTTTTTAAAATAGATTTACAAATCAATTTTTGTATTTTAATCTTTTTTTACTACTCTTTTTTTATAATATCTTATAAAATATATATGATTTAATTGTAAAATTTTTTACATATGAAAATTAACTCAAATATTTTTTTATGAATGAATTATTTTTTTAAAATTATTAAGATACGAAAGAGTTATGATTTTTTTCAAATTAAGTCTTAAAAATTGTTTTCAGCAATCTTTTTTTTACTTTTACTCATTATTTTGATCATATCTCAAAATTAATTTATATAAGATATGAAAATAAAACCATTTCCATTTAAAAATAAATCCAACTGCCTTTTCAACAATAGATTATTTGTTTAAAATAAATTTAAAATAAAAAAATTATGTCTTTTTAAAATTGATGTTAAGCCATATTAGCCTAATAGTCAGGGGAAGACTACGGTATCTTTATAATAATCCTGGGTTTGAAACTCAGGACACGTGGCGGAATGTCATTCGGCCATCAAGACTACTAACGCTAGTAGTCTATTCAAGAGTCAAGACTATTAACGCTAGTAGTCTATTTAGGGTCAAGACTACTAACGTTAGTAGTCTATTTACCAGTGGCCACACTTCACGGGTTAAGACTACTAACGCTAGTAGTCTATTTAACAGTGGCCCGGGTTCCAAAACCCAGGGAGCACCGTAGAATCCCCCTAATAGTCAATTGTTACGATTATTATGTGGAACAGTCAACTTTTACCCTTCGGATCACAACATATTGGTAGAAAAAGACCAATGGTCAATAACAATAAGACTACGGTCCCTTGTTATATTTTGAATGATCTTTGATGTGAAAATTTTAAATAATAGGAGTAAGAAATAATTATTTTTATTTTTAAGTATTCTAAACATCTATAAATCATTTTAAATTTCTTATAAAACTAAGAAATATTAAATATAACGTTTAAAAAGTATGAAACTCATTGTTTAATATCATTTACTCCATCTTAAAATCACGATTTAAACTTTTCATTTAAAAATTTTCTATTCTATTCATTTGTTTCTTTCACTTTATTAAAAAAATTTATTTGAGTTGTTTTTTTATCTTATATCAATTTCTAAGAAATCTAAAAAAAAAATTAAGAGTGAGATATTCCCTAAAGATTATAAGCTTTTAGTGACAAATGAAGTTAACTATACATGATTATTGAGAAAAAGAGATTGTAAGGCTATTAAAACTTGAAGAGATAATAAACTATAACATAAATTTTTCAAATTTATAAAGATATTCAAAATCATTATATTTGATCTCTTTTCCTTTACTTTACTTATTTTTTATGATATGTTCTGATAAAAGTTATTGAATATATTGTGAGACAATGATACAATATTTATTTTATTGTTTGGATGATTAAATACTTAAAAGATATATATTTCTATATATAAACTTTTTGATAATTTATGTATAAATTACTTTACACAAATTCATTAAATTTAATATATCTTCAATGCAAATATTATCATAAAACTTTCTTCAATTTACTTAAATTAAAATCATTCTCTAAAAATATTTTTTAAAAAATTTAAAAATGAAAAATAATTTGAAAACACCTTATTCATTACGTCTTAAAATATAGATTGCCAAAAGATAGAACCTCCAGCTTAAGGATCAAGGAATTCTTCTTATCGTACATAGAGAATTCTTTAAGATAGAACCTCGACCTGAATCCTTCTTATTCTGTTAGAACTTCTAATTAGCCTCATCTCTTGAAAATATAATTATAAAATATTAAAATAATTTTTTTTATTTAATATTAAATATAAAAATTTAGATAAAAATTTCTTTTTTTAAAGATAAAAATAATTTATTTTTCTTTATTACTACGATAATTTTTTATATCATATTTTAAGCATAAATGCAAATAAATATAAATGACATATATTTTTTTCATCGATATTTTTCTATAAAAATTCTTTCCAATGAGAAAAAGCCTTTAAATTACATTTTACTACAATTCTAGACGCTCATGAACAAGATTTTTTTTTCTTGCTAGTGGTCATATTTTTCTACAAAAATTCTTTCCAACGAAATAAAAAAAAGCCTTAAAATTACATTTTACTTCACTTACAATGCGCTCATGAACAAGAGTTTTTTTTTTTTTTTTGGCTAGTGATCATATAATCTGTATGTGCACTACCGTTAAAAAAATCATCACCTTATTATTATTAAAAATAAAATAATCAAATTTTCACTTAAATTTTTTTAAATTTTTAAAAATTATCACTTTATTGTTATTATTATTATAAAATAAATTAAATAATCAGTTTTTCAATTAATTCTTTTTAGATTTTTTCAATTTTTAACGGTAGAACTTGAGGGTTCAATAAACAAGAATTAATCGCATTCTGGTTTGGACTTGGAGTAATAAATCTATTTGCAGTAGCTTGTACCCGAGAAAAGTCCATGTATACATGGACAAAGCTTGGAGGTCTTGACAGGGAAGTTGTCGACGCTTTCTAGATTCTATGTCTGGACTACTTTGCTTAAATTTTTTCTGCAGTATTGAATATTTTGGAGCATTTATCAATCATTTTTTAGATTTGAGAATTGAGCTCCTTGAAGAATCTTTTTCCGTTATATTTTTAAAATTTTTCAAATTTTGATGATAAACTACACACAAATAAATAAGGAAAAAACTTCTCCACGCAATTTCAGCCACTGTGAACTAATTTTGTAAGTAGAACAACTATAAAATGTTCAGAAAATAAGTGCAAATAAATATATAAATGAGGGATTATAACATAGAAGACCGAAATCGGGAAAATTACCAGCCAAATGGGTCCATAGCAACGCGGTTTCCCTCAGTCATATCCCAGAGCTCACTCAGTGAGAGCTTGTCAGGTACTGTACGAGCGTACTTACTGAACATATGCTCAAAATTTGCAGGCACAAAGCTGCAGTCAAGACATTCAATGTTAAATTGTTTGATAATGCTTTACATCAATTTTTTTTTGCCTATTTAAAACCGTATAATATAATTTGGATATAAGAAAACTATATATTATTTTATTAATTTTTAGTTATAATCTTTAAAAAATTTAAAAAAATTTACAAAAATTGCAACAGTATAGAAACACAACCATTAACAGATCTAGAACTAAAACAGTCAGAGGCGAGTAACAATAAACATTCAAAATAAAAAATATTTAAAAATTATAACGTTGAATAAAATTTTTAAATAATATAGTAACTCAAACGTAAATAGTATATATATTCATTATTGGTAAATTAATCGAACAAAAAAAATCACGATTTGTAAATTTTATGAGAATAATTATTAAAATAATTTAAACGTTCTATCAATATAATTTAAAAATTTTCACAAAAAAATTAAAATTAAAAAAATACATACAGTTGTGTATGAAGATAGAAAAGCTTTGAGACATCAATGTGCATAACTCGAAATACAAAATATGTGTTTTACATAGTCGGTGATTACCGGCCTTCGGTGTCATAAGCTCCGGTGTCGCTCCCATGCTTTACTCTGTGTATATTGGCTATGTATATTGGAAACAGCAGAGAAGGAATCCAATGCTGCAAAATTACACTCTTAAGTTGATTAAATAAGGCTAATTATGTTCTAAACTTCAAATTAGTGAACTAAATTCTACCCTAAAAATTTGAAAGTGAACAAAGTCTCGCATGTGATCCCCTTAGATCTATTCTATTTTTAGCATTTTAAACTTCTAAATCCACTATACAATTATTTAGCAGACCCCTTAGATCTACTCTATTTTGAGCATTTTAAACCTCGAAATCCACTATGCAATTATTTCACTGTACATTGATTTCAGTAGATATTGAAAATAAAATTTGAAATGAGTTTCTAGATTGATTTTTATAAATTTGTCCAATCGTCTGTATATAAACAATCATCCGGTACATAATAATAATATTTGACAATATTTGATTTCAGTTTGAAATCTAATTTTTTAAATCTTTATTGTACTATTTTGACCCTTCCTCTAATTTATGAAAGTGTTATGAAAATGAGAATTTCCGTGAAAATTATGACTTTTATTTTAAAAAAAAAAGTTTATAAAATTTACAGTTTCATAAGTATCACAATTTTGTATATATTTGACATGTACCGATTGATCAAAATTGCGTAAGTTTTTTAAAAAATTACTTTATATAAAAAGTAATAAAATTACTACTTTTCTTGAAAAGCTTCAAAAAATTTGTAAAATTTTTGTAAAACATTCGTAAAGCACTTACTAAAAAGTGTCAAATTTTTTTTATAATAGTTGCAGATTCCGTCTACGTACTATTTTTCCCTTGCCCCTCTAAACCTAATTATTTGCTTGAGAAACGCTAATTTGTTTGACAAGGCAAAATCAGGACAAGGACTTACAGGCTGAGTTGGATAACTCATGGCGAAATTGATAACAATAGCTATAATAATAGAGAGAATAACATTGAGTCCCAATCGACGACAGCCTGCAAAATGTTAATTTCCTTAGGAATTCGGATGAGAAATTAATTAAGTAATTAACAAAGAACTTAATTCTTATTTCTATGGTTGGTATGGCACAGGAACAAGGCTATAAAAAAAGCTGTTAAAGCTCACATTTTAATAAAAAAAAAAACCTAATTTCTATCCCGCAGCGGAGCGAAGCTATAATTTTTTTTCAAGGAGTTGAAATATAATTTATTAAAAATTTTAATGAAAATATTTTAATTTTTGAAATTATATATGGTTTGTGGAAAATTAATAAGCATAAGAAAATTTTACCAATTTCTCCAAACTTTGGATTCAGAACCCCTTCAAAGTATGACGGCTCTTCAAAGTATAAGGCCAGTGACATCTTCATATTCATTGATTTTTTTTTTAAACTGATAATGATAATATAAAAAATTTATATTGTGATGAAAATTACTTGCCCGTATAAGTTTCCCAAGGATAAATGATTCCATTGTCATCTTGATCAAAGAAGGCACAGTGTTGCTGGAGAACGCTCAAGTTGTGGTGCCTGTGGTCTGCTGTTCCGTGCGGATGCCTTGTGTCTGGAGCTTGCAGTGCTCTTGGCAGATCTATTCATCAAGGTTTCTAATCAATTAACTGCTCTCTTAATTTTATCTCTCTCTCACACACACACACACACACACACACACACATATATATATATATATATATATATATATATATATATATATATATATATATATATATATATATATATATATATATATATATATATATATATACCATGATTAAATTGTATTACCTAATAGTATAGTAATGGGCAGATACTTACATATATATATATATATATATATATATATATATACCATGATTAAATTGTATTACCTAATAGTATAGTAATGGGCAGATACTTTTTTATTATATTTTTTACATTTAGTATTAAATAAATAATAATTTTTTTATCATTTTAATATTTTATAAATATATTTAAAAGAACTATATTTTTATTAAAGATATTTTTCGTTAAAATTAATAAAGTTAAGAACTATTTGATTTTAAATTAAATAAATAATACATTTTTTACTATTTTAATAATTTATAATATTTTTCACTATTTAATATTTTGCAACTATATTCATCCATTTGATTTAACATTAAATAAATAACATATTTTTCACCATTTTAATAATATATAATTTTTTTAACTATATTGAAATATTTTTTTGTTAAGATCCATTTGTTTTGATTAAAAATATTTTCTGTAACATTATAATTATAAAAAATATTATGATGACATAAAATTTTCAATTTGCTTAATATTATATATTATATGTTGAAAGTGTGAAATTATTTTTCTCCACAACAGTGCTGCAAAGTATCATTACCTTTCAATTTTTACTTGTAATATTTTCCAATACAAAACTGATGGAGCATGCGACTCGAGGATTTGAAGAAGCAAGTCTTGATTGTAACAAGTATTTTAGATGTAAAAAGACAGAATCATGCAATTTTGCAACAACTAAAGCTGCAGTTGTTGTATAATTGTTGCTTTTGGCTGTCATTTTTTAGCGTAGACGTCCAAAAAATAAGAGGAGGCACGCATTAAAATGGCGTAACACAGCAACTCGCACTCAATCCAAATATAAATACAATGATAAATTTGTCCTGAAGTTGTAAAATATTGATAAAACAAAATTTAAATTATATAATATTATAATTTTCTTTCTGAGTAATTTATCAGATATATGTTTTATTCCTCTACTAATAATTTCATCCTAGCATAATATGATTAAAAATAAGATTATACATACAAATTATTATATTTAAAAATAAATTATAATTTTATATAATTTGAGAATTTGAAAATCATTGTATCAGAATTTTAAAGGTAAGATACTAATTTCATCTAAATACAAGAGAGGAAAAAAAAAAAAAAAAACTCACAAGGTTTAGGAAGAGTGGTTTCCAAGTCATCCCTAACCCTCCTCTGAGAAGTAACGGCTGCATAATATGCCTCTGTCTTCAATGACTCCGTCTCCATATCTGCAGCCATTTTGGTTATCTCTTTCTTCCTCTGATGATGAATTATGTGGCTTCGTATAATGTTATATATAGAGCAAAGAAAAGCGGTTTGATTTTGGTTAGACACAAAGATGGCTACGATGGGAAGAGACAGCAATGCAGTGAGCGAAGTGGCTTTCATGCACCGCTTTGACGTGGCAATTGTGTCAATCTCACAGCTGTTCGCCCCTGAATTGCCGCTTTTTGCTTCTGCGTCTTACATTCATATCTTCCTTTGGCTTCACCGAACTAAGAATAGCCAGGGGCAGAGCATGGACATGGAATTTAATGAATCCATTCTTAGGATCCGTTTGATTTAGGAAAAAATTGAATTTTTAGAAAATGCTTTCCTAAAAAAATATATTTTTAAAAAATGAATTGATTTTCTGTTATTTGGTACATAAAAAAATATTTTCTAGTATTTAGTATATAAAGAAAAATTAATTCCATTTAAAATAAATCAAAATTATTTACTTCAAAATTATTATGATTTTACTTACCTTTTAAAAAAAATTTAATAAAATTTTTATTGTTCTTGGTGCCCAATAGTCCAATAATGATTGATTTTTAATAATAAAATACATATTAAATGCATTACAAAATCTTATCCATATATTCACATAATTAATTTAATTAATTGTTATGAAATATTATATAATATTGTATCTATCATGAAAAAGAAAGAAAGAATATTTTAGTAAATATTGTATAAAAATGTGCACCTAAACTTTAATAAATAAAAATAGATTTTATAAAAATAAAAATAGAGCATTTATCATAAAATATTTAATAAATAAAAATAAATTTTATTTATGATCACGATTGCGTAACAAGGTGAGAAGGTAAAAAGTTTAGGCTTAGGTATGGATGCACTGAGTAACAAGGAAAATGAATTCTATTTTTTAAAATGGGAAGTTATTTTCCTTAAAAATAATACAACTTTCTGGTTAACTAGAATTTATTTTCCTGTTAATCAATATTTTTAAATGTCCAAATAAGAGAAAGTTGAAAAATAAATTTCAAAAATTTATTTTTCCTTCAACCAAACGGACCCTCATTTTATTCAAATCTTCTCTCATGTATATGGACAAACTTTTGAATCCTCTATTTTTTTATTGTAAGTTAATTTATTTATTATATAAAACAGAGTCATGATCTCAAGAAAAATTTTAAAGAATTTAAATTTAATGTTAAAAAATTGAAATTTAATATACTTTTTAGTGTAAAATATTTTATATTATTTATAAATATAAAAATAATACATCATTAAAAAAAATAATTATTAAGAATTTTTATTAATAGTAAGTAAAAGAATTGTAATAATTCTTAAAAAATTTTTAGTGGCAGTGCATAAGGATAATATGGTATAAAACGACCTTATATTAATAATAAATCAATTTTAAATCCAACTCTAAAATACAATTAGTGTAGGAGTTTAATGCATAAAATATACGTAATTTAGGCTTCATTTATTTTGATAGAAAAATCTTTTATAAGATTATAATTATAATAATTAAAATGGTGAAAAATTATTGATTTATCTAATGATAAATACAATAAATTTGATAGAAGATAACTTTTTCTTCCACATTCATAGTTCTAAAAATTATATTTTTTAATTATAAATTATAAAAATATTTAATACTCTTTTATTTATATATAAAAATAATTTTTTTTGGCCTGAAATTGCCTTCTGGAAAACAGACGAGCTTACTTGTCTGTCCTAGAAATATATATCCTTCTAGTCGGCTTGGAACCGGATGAGATCAAAAAATTAGGCATTATATTACTTAGTATATTCAGATTTATTCCTAAGTCTTATTTAATATCTGTGTCTTATAATTATATATTTAAGCATATAGGTTTTCCCTTTTAAAACTCTATTATTTACATTTTATTAGCTTATAATTATATTTTTCTAGGTTATTTTCTTTTATAATCAACTTATTTTTATTATTTATTTGAAATTTTTCATTACGATTTATTAATCATGATCAATTCCTGTTGATGCATGTGATTTGAGCCTTACATGACATTATAAAAATTATATCCTTAGTCCTTAGATACACAAGTTGCAAAACTTCATGTGACTTGTATATTTCTTATGCTTTCTTTAATAACATATTATTTAATACATGCATGATATATTTAATAAAATAAAAATATAAAAAAATAAAATTTTCCTAAATAAAACCAAATGTGATTGCATCATTAAGGATTCAATGGCAAATATTTAGAAAATATCTTTTAAAAGAATATAATTGTACACTATTAAGATGGTCATGACTCAACCTACTCATAACCACATAAAATTTGTTATTTAATTTCCACTAACCTCAATGATAGATTATGCAAACTCTATCTTAATAAAAATTCTTTTATTTTTGCAAGGATTAGAATGCATTATAAATTTTATAATAATTGGATAGGATATCTCCTATTTTTAGACACTTAAGAAAGTTATTTTTCCAGAAAATGCAAATCTATGACTTGACAAACATATACTAAGAATGTGCATGGAAACAACTAAATTTCACATGCAATTCCTTACAAATCATAATCCATAATTACCACTTTTCACCCATTGTCAAATTCTACATTCAAAGTATTCTGGACCTCTATTAATGTAGCTTAACTTGGTAAGTCAAGTTAATCCAAAAAATATTAAAAATAAAAGAAAGAATGAGTTTTATAAATCCAATGAGCATATATTCACCAAAAGAAAATTATTAATAGAGACTAACTACAAATAATCCAAATAATTTAATTAGATAACATATGAATAGTTTTATTAGTTTACTTGGCCTTTTTCTTTTACAAAGCAATTTATTTAACACATTTTTCTGCTCATACTTATTTTAGAAATTTTCACAAATAAAAGAGTAATAATATCTAAGAGGGTTTTCATAATCTAACAATAAGTATTTCATTTACACAAATAATAGAAAACAACACATCATTCAAGATGTAAGAAAACTCCCAGATAAAACATGCATTTAGAACATTAATTAGTAAAATTCTCGTATCCATTTATACTCTTTAGTTAGTATTATAGATGCATCTATAATTTCATTATCACATACACAATAATACAAATATAAATAAAAGAAAGAAAACATTTAAATCTTATAATGGCATTTAATTAACTTTATCCTTTCATAAACCCATCCCTTTTTCTTTAGGGTCTATCTTATTCTTTTACAAATAATTTTCTAGATTTGGTATTAAACATATAATCATATCTATCCCCATCTTCTCATATCAAATATTTTGAAGGCAGACGAATTCTATGGTGCATGGGGCAAAATCCCATGCACTGGTGTAATGGGTGAGCTGGCATTATGTTAGCCGTGCAAATGAAGTGGGAGGTGATAGCGACCCTATTGATAAATTAAAAAGCTAAAATTATGGAATGACCACATTTATTTGTAAAAGTTTGTAGTGAAGTCCCAATTATGAAAGAACCATATTTATTGTTCACATAGGGTGAACATTAATGGTAATTACCCTTGGGATGAGAGCAATAAATTTGAAAAGGTAGAAAGCATCCGATAGCAGGTAGTGAACCATTTACAGAGTAGTATTTGATCGATGGCAGTAATGATAAAAGTAGGAAGCTCCCTATTAGCTAGACTAACCCAATTCAAAAATCCTAAATTAGATCCTCCAAACCCAAGCAGACTCTAATGGATTGGAATATTAAAATTTAAAAGCAAACTTAGAATCTTTGTCACAATAGCTAAAGTGTTACTAGTAAATTTAGTAGAGTTTTGCATTGTAGCCTTCAAATCTACGAGAACCTTATCTGCAGTAGTGCAATTCACTTCCTCAATTGCATCTAAATAAGTTTTTGATTGGTCATGGTAGTATTAAGCCAAGTTTGAATGTCTCTGACAGTTGCTGACAATAATTTTTTTCCGCCACCATCAAGCTTAAGCAATAAAATCCACTTGTTGAGTTAATCCACCACGTTATTAGGAATGATTCCACAAACATCAATGGGTTTTCGCAAGCACGGGTCTTTGACATTGGCCTTGAGCCTTGAAGGGTATTTGGTGAGCTTGGAGACTTCATTAATGGCAACTTCAAAAGATAGCTCTAAATACAACTTTGGGTTAATGGTGTTGGAGTTAGGAAGGGAGGAGATGCTAGACAAGAATGAGTTCCAACTCACCATATCCGATGTGAAACCAGCTAACATTATGGGAGAGGTTTTACAAATGGGACCCACTAAACTTATCTAAGAACAAATGAGAATTAGACATGTGCCCCATGTTTGGTTCATTAGATTTGGACTATTGCATCGTAGAATCCACCTTGAAGGCATTTTTTTTCACATCACATCATATCACATTTCACAATTTTACTATAGCAACACATACTAAACATGATCATAATACTTTTATAAAAAGGCAATTTCATGCCTATCTTGTGTAAACACAAACTACCCATTCAATAATAATCAATAAATAGATATAAACCCAAGTATACTATACTAATTCAAGCCGCAATAATGCTATGTCTTTACTGGATAGCTTTAAAGACATATTTAACAATAAATCAAACAAGAATTATAATTCAATATATAAAATACACCATTATACATTATAATAAATTTAACAATAGCAAATAACCAAAACTATAGTTTTCTATAAGCAAGCACATTAAAATTGTCATGATCTACTTTTGTTGTGATCGATGTGCATACCATTAACCAACTCCATTAGTTTGTTAAACAAACTTTAAGACATAACACAAATCTTTTAAGAAAAAAATTAGATAGAATATCCTCTACTTGTAAACACTTTAGTATGGTCACTTATCCTAAGACTTGAACCTGTAACTCGACTAACAACATACTAAGCAACATCAAAGAGATTAAATGGATTATACACAATTATCCTGACATTATTACAACAAGTTCTATCCTGATTATCAAATTCTTCTAATAAGTGCTTGGACCTCTATGAGAGCAACATAACTTGATATATTTAGATTAAATTCCTAAAAAGATTAAAAATAAAGAATGAGTGAATTATATAAACTCAATGAATATATGTCTCCCTAATATTAAAGCTTGAGATATCTAAATATGATTTCATAATTAAAATAATTAATAACTAGAAAAATCATATCAAGTTTCACACTTGACCTTTTTATTATATAACAATTTAATCATATGTTTCTCTTCTTGCTTTAAATTCCAAACTAGCACCAATAAAAGGATAAAGGTATCAAAATGGGTTCTTATAGTCACACAATAGTAATTCTATCTACGTATATAAATAAAATCGTGTAAAGTATTTAAATAAAAGTGAAGCTATCAAAATCACACATACATAGAGGGATAGCTAATAAAGTCTTCGTAACTATCCATACTTTTAATTTAACATCACAACTACATCTATAACTTATCATTATAATCACAACTATAGCAATTTTTATATATATAATAGAAAGAAAACTAATTTAAATCTCCTTGTAACTTTTAGTTAGTTTCATCCCCTTATAAGCTTTTCCATCCTTATTCTTCCTAGTTATCCTATCTTATCCCTTTATAAACTTTTTCTTGGATTTAATACTATTCATAACAATATATCTCCTCTCACCCATCATATCAAACATGCCTAATGGCATTCTTTCACATCATAACATAATTCATAAATTATTTCAATAGCATATTCTCAATAGAATCACAATAGTATTATTATAAATCATAATTAGTATAACTTGGTTATTAATAGAGTAATGATCACTAATACTTATTCTAATATATACAAAGTTGTTAACTATACTAACTTTAAATATTTAAGGCATCCATACTTATATCAATATTGAAAAAATGGCACATGCACTAAATTCATATATTTCCTGACTAGAATAATGTTATATATGTCTAAAATATGAACCTATTATGCATACCATCATATACATGCTATATTATGGTATAAGTTATAAACAATATAAATCATAAATAGAACTAAACAATTATATATATAGCTATAATAAATCGTAGTCTAGCAATATTGCTATGGCTATATTACATAGTCACAAAGATATAACTAACAATATATCAATGGAGAATTAAAGTTCAACCTACAAATTATAAAGTTAAACATCATCATAAATAAAATAATTAAAAATAAACAAAATTATAACTTCTTATGCACATTCACATTAACATTTTATAGCTACATTTACAAGATCCTACATAGATATAAACATATGATCTATATATATAATAAAATGAAATATAAAGATTAGATAATATCTTGAGTTTGGGTAAAATATATACTCATATCAAATGCTAATCTTTCTCAAGAATTTCTATTATCCTTTCTTATCTTTCCTTTTTCAATAACTCACCAATCTATAAAATAAATCATACTTTAGTGAGTCCAAAAAGTTTATTTTCCTTAAAAGATTTCTAATTTAAATTCTAATTAAGGAATTCATATAATCCTAAGCATCAATTTCCTAAGTTTATTCAAAGAAAATATCATATGTCTATCAACAAGGGTTTGCTTGATTAAACTATGATACTGAAAAAATATTAGGATCTAAATGTCTCACTTGGCTCACCTCTCTTTTTAGAAGCCATTAGTAACTCATCAATCCTAGAGAGTTACAAGTTTGTTAGAAATTAAGAAGTATGCAAGCTCCTTACTTTGTCATGTACAACTATAGTTTCACTACTTCCTGCACCACTAGCATCCACTGGTGACTAAAGGAAGGCCAAAAGATGATAATATAGCTATCTTAGTGGCTCAAGGTAAGGAAGGATAGAGGAGAAAGACAGTAGAGGCTTCAGAGACAAAGAAAAAGCAAGACAACAGAGAGAAAGTGGATCTTGTGAGAGAAAGGAAGAAACATATATAATAACAACTTGTTTGTCTTAATCTAAATGTTACCCAAGAAGGGGGTGAATTGGGTTTCAAATAAAATTTCAGCAATCAATATTTATATTTAAAATCTAAGAATGAAGGATGAATATAGAGATATAAGATATACACATTTGAGAATTTATCGCAAATAAAAGCAAAATAGAGTAATTATAGATAGATATGGAGATAAGGAAGAGAAAGATTAAACACTACTATTTATAGTAGTTCCAACCTTGAAGATCTAGCACTTCAAGGTGTATATCCACTACCAAACTTTTTTGACTTAGATTTGAACTCTGGATCACTATCCCTTCAAGTTTTGGGGCAATTGAAGAAGCCTCAGTACAGTCTTTGTTTTTCTTTCATTAATCCTTTTGAGAAACCTCTCTCAAAGCTTTTAGTTTCTTAAGAGATTCACCGCTCTTGAAGTCTCTAGGGATACCTCACCCTAGTGTACAATAAATGAGAACAACTAATATAGTTGAGTAGCTTTCAGTCTATAAAAAATGGATTGCATAAGGAAGCACTATGAGAGTAATGTTTCAATCAGATAAGCTTAGGGATTTTTAAGTGATGAAAAAGGGAAAAGATGTTTCTTATGTCTATGTAATAGTGTAAGCACTCTTTTATAATTTTAAAATGAAATGAAATCTTTATATAGAGTTAGAAAAGTAAAAAGGCCATTACTCTAAAAAAATAGCCATTATAGAGTAGTTAGCGCCTTGTGAATCGATTAGTGAATTGATTCAGGTTGCCTCGAAAATTTTGAAAAAGTCTTAATGAATCAATTGGTGAATTAATTCATATTTGAAAAATCCTATGTGTTGAATTAATTGGTTAATTGATTCACTTAACCCTATTTTAGCTCTGGATGTGCAGAATCGATTGGTGAATTAATTTAACTTTTTCTTTTTGAAAAATTATGAATCGATCGGTGAATTGATTCACTTTTTATTTGCAGCCTTATGTATGCTTAGAATCAATTGGCAAATCGATTCATGCATTCCAATTTACTCTTTGGATGCCTGAAATCAATTGGTGAATCGATTCATGCATTCCAGATTGCTCTCTAAATGCTTGGAATCGATTAGGGAATCAATTCATACATTCCAATTTGTTCTCTGGATGCTTGGAATTGATTGGTGAATTAATTCATGCATAGAGGAAAAGATTTTTTGCAAGATTTAAAATGAAAAATAGCAAACTTCATAAAGGCACAAACCGAACTCATTTTCCAAAGAAATTTAAACATAAGATTTAATGTTTTCTTTTCATGAAAACTCAGAACTCCTTAATGAATAATTCCTCTTTTCACAATAAATTTATAAGAACCTAATACCAAGATATTCATCATTTGAACTTTATTTTTTTCACCAATATTCTAGTTGAGCAAGTGCTAAGTCTAATAGTGTCAAAGCATTTTGTTATGATAAAAAAAAACTTCTAAAAAAGGGCAAAGGTTAACAGTTTGGAATGAGAGAAATTAGAAGAGAGAAAATTTTTAGAGGAGAAATTTGGGGAGATAAAGTATTTTTTCTTGTTTGGATACTAAGGAGAAAATGAGGAAGAGAGAAATTAAAAGAGAAATTGATGATGGGGCTTACTATTTTCTTCCTATTATAAAGAGAAATTGCAAACAAAAACACAATAAAAAAATAACATAATTTCCTTTTTTACCTTTTCACTTTACCTAATCTATACCTAATCTGTAGCAAATAAAGGAAACCTATGATAGCCACAAAACTTATTTCTTCTTGCAAATACATCTTCATGTAAATCACTTCATCAATTCTTGCTAGTGCATCTTTGTTTGGATCTATAATATGCATTGAAGATTTTCCATCTAGATTTGCAATATGTGTTGAAGACTTTCAAATCTATGATGATTCTTCAGGTGATTTATCCTATTTTTCTTTTGTTTCAAATTTTTTATACATCTCATTTTAATGCCTTTTATTTTGTTTATTTTATCTTCTCCTCTCTCTCTTTCTCTCTATAGGACTACATAATTTTCTTGAGTTAGTTATTCATGTGTTATCTATTTGGTTTTGTTTGTGTAAAATCTATTTGTTTAAAATTCATTTTAGCTTATGTGTCATCTTAAATTTTACGTCATTTGATTCCATTTGATTTGTTGCATCCTTACTGTTTATTATGTTATCCAATTAAGTTGCATTTGTGTATTAGTATCCATGTTTGTTAGTCTAATTAAGACCAAGGGGTTCCATTTGAAAAATTTAAATATTATTTTAAAATTAAATGAAATTTACCATTATTACATAAAAATAAAACATTACAACCTAATCCAAATTCATTAATCCTGAGTGTGGATCTGCATTATTTTTTAAAATTAAGATTATAAATTTAAGAAATAAATATAATAATTATTTTATATTAAAATAATAAAATAGGCCTTAAAATAAAGATGCATTAATTCCATTTTGTTAATGCTGCCATTAATCATCCATTTGTCCACTTCACACACTTGTTTATCTTATCATTTATGTTAATAGATCAAATGATTGCCTAACCTTCGATTTGAAACACAATAATAGTTAAAATTTATCTCATTTCAAAGAAAATCATACTTTAAAGCTTGATTAGGTTTAAATTAAACAAAATTTTGTTTTATGTTATTTCATTTCTAACATTTTTTATTTATATACTTATCATTTTTAAATCCCTCTCTTTTTATATAAGAAAAGAAGTTATATGCTTTATTAAACTAAATATAAGGTAACAGTAGCCATTTTATTCACATTATATTTTATTTATCATGTAAAATGTATGAGTTTGTTTATGGCCATTTAAATTCACATTAAATCTAAATTCTCCCTTTTCAACATAGGGGAACATTTATGGCTATATTGTCTTTGTT
The DNA here is from genome assembly GCA_020226215.1 of Sindora glabra. Lineage (NCBI taxonomy): Eukaryota > Viridiplantae > Streptophyta > Magnoliopsida > Fabales > Fabaceae > Sindora > Sindora glabra. The sequence goes on along the minus strand of CM035231.1, from coordinate 23,306,760 downwards.
TTTTAGAAACTTGTAAGTCTTGACTTCAATTATATGTGTTATCCAATTTTTTATGGTAATTTGTACTTTATTTCATGTATTATCTTTAAACATATTTTTGGATTTGTGTTTGATTGTTGTTTCTACATTATCATACTACTTTATAATAATATTTAAATTTTTTTATTAATTTCTTAACTAATAATTTTATTTCAAGAAAATTTTTAAATATTAGTTATCAATATTTTTTATAGATATTCTTTACTTTTATCAAAGTTATATATTGATTGACATTTACTTTTATTAAAGTTATATATTGATTGACATGATAACCATTATATTTGCTTATTTAAAAGTTACACATTAGAAATATTTTATAAGTAATTATGGAAGATGATATAGATAATATATATAAAGAGAAGTTAGAATTAGAAAAATTAATTAATCTTGATATAATAGAATAATAGGATAGAGTAGTCAAATATATGTTGCATAACTTATTTGCTATATTATTCATACAAAACATTTATTACAATTAAAATAAATAAATATTGTGCATAAACCTATTAATGATGGAACTGTTAGAAGAGATCAGATATGATAATAATTGCTGCAAAACCTATTAGAAGTTAATAAATGTCATAATATGGTGTGCATAAGTCCTCATGCTTTCCTTTAACTATAATAAAAATTAAGAGCAATTGTTAGAGTAAAAGATTTTATATATTCTACCGTTGAGGAATAAGTTACTAAATTCTTGCACATTTTGGCACATAATGTAAAAAATAAAATTATATCTTTTTTCTTCCATCGATTAAGAAAGACAATTAGTTTCTATTTCCACAATATTTTACAAGTTATTATATTACTTGAGGATAAGTTTCTTGTACAATCTTTTAGATTAAAAGTTCCTCTAAAAATACTCAATAATAATAAATTTTATCCTTATTTCAAGGTAACATAATAAGTCATATATGTTTAAATATTTAATTTAAATGAATGAGTTTAATTGCCATAATGTATAATTAAAATTTTAAAAAATTAAAATACTGGATTATATTAGAACATTAAATAGGACACATAAGCAAGTTAAGATTCTAAGAAAAGATGTCCCTCACTTTCAAGAAAGAAAAGATTATCTAACACAAAATGTGAAGGCATTATGTTCTTTTGATATGAAATTCACTTATGTATTATTTATTTGGGAAAGAATTGTGTCTGACTTTTAAGTTTTTAAGCATGCATTGAATAAGAGGGAAGATAAACTTAAAATTTCAAGAGATAAGTTAAAAAGTGATTCATTATTCACAAAAAAAAAAATCATGTGAGGTTTTTTCATAATAATTATGTTTAGTGATATATATTTATATGATTTTCATATTTCATAGGCAAATTTTACCTAGAAGATATATGTTTTCCATTAAAATATGGACTACTCACACCATATAGAGATATGTGTTATCACTTAAAAGAGTACTTTGTGAACCATAAAATATAAAAGAAATATTTAATCATTGATATGCCTCATTAAAAAATGTTATTGAAAGAGCATTCGATGTCCTAAATTTTTTTTTCTAATAATAGTTAATAGTATAGAACCATATTATTCTTTTAGGACTATGATAGATATTACTGTTACCTATTATATATTGCATAACTTTTTGGTGGACGTTGATCCTAATCCACACTTGATTAATGAAGTGGATCATGAGTTACTAAATGATAACATAGATGATCTTTGGGATTATGATGCATGAAATATTGAGAAAGACTATAGGCAATAATTGATTTCAAGAGAAAGTATAGTACCTTATATTTAGAATAACCATCAAGAGAGTTTATCATATATTTTATTTATATATTTAATAAGATTCATTACCTTATTACGTGATGGTTATGATCCTCATGTTATACATGGGATTGTGTATTGTATTTTATGTTTGTCATGTAAAAGTTATGTGATTTGTGAACATTGTAGATTTATGGTTATTGTATAAGACTTTAAATTAATAGAATGTCTCAATTTTTCTAAAATTTTTGTCATATTTATATATGTAAAATGTTTGTGAATTGAAATATACTATCATGCATCTTAGTTTTTTATGTCCAATTTGTATTATTTCATATTACTTGGTTATATTACACTTTGCAAATTGGAGTATGCTAAAAAATAAGAAGTCAGAAAACAAGGGAGAAACTTCTTATAAAGACATATTATGATAGATTCCTAAAATGAATACCATTTTATTAGATGCTTTATTAAAGGAGGTCTATGAAGGAAATTGACCAAATGAAACTTTTAGTTCTTTAGCATATGCTACTATGGTAACATATGTTAAGCAAGTAATAAGACCATTTTTTTTCAAAAATAACACATAAAAAATAGGATGAAAACCTTATATGATCACTTTAATGAGTGCTATGATTTATTTCATAAGTAAAGTAGAGTTAGTTGGAATCTCACAAACACAAACATTTGAAACTAAACTGAAAATTTGAAATGAGATTTTGAAGGTATTTACTTGTTTATCTCTATCATATGCATAATGGTAATGTTAACCCCCTAGCATTTGTGTAGTTATAAGTTATTTCTCATTCTATTTGATTGATTTGGAGATATAATTTTAAAGGCTTAAGACTATTTTTTTTTTGTTATTTGATCAACAACTTCTAAAGAAGAATTTGTTATATATTCAAGCCTCTATTCATTTTACATTCTAAACATATATTTGAAAAAATATTAGTGTTTTCTTCATCTTGATTATTGAGCATTAAGGTAAATTTTGATGACCTTGTTTTAAATGGTGTGATTGTATAAATTTTATGCTTTGTAAACCATATTATTCTTTCAATCCTTATGGTATTGCATAGAATAGTGCACAATATGATGTACTGACTAAGTTTTCATTAAGGTACCTTTACACATATTTGCAAATGAACATGGGAATTATTATTGGATATTGTTGATGGTAATGTTTACTTAACTCGTGTTTATGTATGGACATTACATGTTGAAGTTAGTACTACAAAATGAATTGATGAAGGTTATATTTACAAGAAAATCCTAAACCATAAAAGTGGAAACAAACTGTAATATATAATTATGATAAATTATTAGATCTTTTTGGTAAAGGTAGAGTTATTAATGCATATGCTAAAAGTTCAAAAGATAAAGTTAAAAGATAGGAAAAACAAGACATTGATTTAAATGATTATTTCAATGTTATGTCTGACTTTGATGTTCATTAGGGCAATGATGCCCTAAATTTAACAAAGAATATAGATGCATTTAGTCCTGAATATGCTCCTTCAAATCAATCTTATAAAACTTCATCATTAAAAGGCCTTAAGCACAATGTGACAATGATTGATTTAATTAAAAAAAGGATATAAAAAGGTGAACATGAGAATTAATAATTTTATTAATGTCATGAGAGAGGTAGCTAAAAGGCATATTTAAATAGTTAAAGAAAATCTCACAATTCTTCAAAATAGTAGACCTTGACATTATAGTAAGAGAGATATGTGGAAAGAGTTAAAAAAATAGAAGTACCATAAGAATTTTAGCTTAAGTGCTATAGATTTTTATTTGATAATGAGAAGGTAAGGAAACAATTTTCTAATGTTTCGCTAGAAATACACTTACTGATGTTATATCAACTTATAGTTAATGGAGGAAATAGCTGAACTATTAAATAGTACATTTATTGTAGTAGGATATATAAAGTTGATTATAGGAACTAAAATTTCAAGCCTTAACATTACTCTTATCTTACTTACTTTAATAGGGTACTAACTTGAATTGACAATTTCTTTTTGTTATGTTTGTTAATGTGATTAAACTTTGTTGTGGTGTGAACTTGTTAGTATTAGAATTGTCTATATTAATCTTATCTTACTACTTGCATTGATAGGCTATATATCAATTATTTTGTTATGTATGTAATACTCTTCTTACTACTAAGATTGGCACAATCATATATTTGTTGATTTTTTTTTTATATAAGAAACACTTGGTGGTGTGAAAAAGCCTTGAAATTGAAGTATGGCTTTGTGTGTATTCATACCAACATAAATGACATTTTGAGCATAGTGAAATAGGAGCATATAAGCAATGTGTTTATGTACATTTTTCTAACAATAAAATTTTCAAAGATCATAAACTTCTATCTTCCAAAATTCCCAAGGCATTCCTAGTAGAAAGTATAAAAAAATAACAATAAAATTTGAATTTTGGAGAAATGATAAGGATTGATGTGTTTAAGATCACATTGGCCAATTCTTTTTATTAATAGTTGTTAATATTTATTTGTAAACAATACAGGAATAAAAACTAATGTAAATGAGACAAAAATGAATTATTCCATTTTTCTATCATTTTAATAGGTGAAAATATTAAATTAGATAAATTTCTTATTAAAATAGTAGTTGTAATATGTTCAGTAGCAACTAATTAAGATCTACTGGCTTTGGTTACATTACTGTAAGAACATTTAATTATTGGAATAAATCAATATATTAATATTCATATAATTTATTAAATAATTAGATATTTTTAAACTTTATTGATTAATCTAAAATTAAGTATGACAACAATCGCTTGTATATAAATAATTTGTAATAAATCATTGATAATAATTGAATTGAATAAAAATATTTTTATTAATGTTTTACTATGAAGACATTAAGTTATGCATTACAATTTAATTATATTTATATATACATTTATTTTTATTTCATATCAAATAATATTTTCTGCCAATTTTACATAATTTGTAATAAATCATTTGTAATAAATCATTGATAATAATTGAATTGAATAAAAATATTTTTATTAATGTTTTACTATGAAGACATTAAGTTATGCATTACAATTTAATTATATTTATATAGACATTTATTTTTATTTCATATCAAATAATATTTTTTGCCAATTTTACATAAAAGTTTGATCATAGTAAATTAATCATAAACTTTTTTGAATTTAATTTATTTGGCATAAGTTTGTTGATTTTTATTATAATGATAATGATAATATTATGAATTTAATAATTTATTGAAATAAAAAATTTCAACGATTAGTATTAATAATGCATAGTAAAAAAATTGTAATGAATTTAAACATTATTATTATTTTAATTTATTATTTTTTCTTTCCTCTCACTATTCTATTCCACTTTTTTTCTTTCCTTATTTCTTTTTAATCCTCTTTCTTTTCATTTTGCTTCTCTCCCTATTTCGTTTTTATCCAAATAAAGTTGATCGAAATTTTGTCTCATTTGGAATTGGTGAGGTATTAGTTAATGTAAAATAATTATAATCTAAATGTTATCCTAGATGAAATCTAGCCATCGACTTTTTATAAAATAGAAAGGAAGGTGGTGGAAAATAAAGTGATATCATGAGAGTATAATATTTATTTATAAAACTTATTCCTAATCTCTTATAATAAATTAATGAACTCTAAAATTTCAAAGATAAATGTGTTGAAATTTTATAAGTTTTGCAAGAATCATCTAAATTAATTTCGACATGAAATCTTAATCAGATAAATTAAATTTTAATATTTTTAAGAAAATTTAAAATTCCTAATCTTTATTACGAGATAAAATGGAAAATATTCGAGCAGTCAAATATACCAATAGTTAATTTATTAACTAAAATTTTGTTTAGATTGAAAAATTTTAATAAGTACAAATGTTTAAAAGGAATATTTCAATCCAGGAAGCTTCCATTAGCTCGGCGGCGTCGGAAACATGTTGGAATGTCGGCAGAGAGGATTGATTGAACTGCTTCCTCTTGGTTGCCTCCAGCTGCGATTTCGCAGCTCTTCCAAGCTTTTGGTGACAACTACCGACTGAAAAAGAGAGGAAAGGGCGCGACACAGCAACGGTGGTTGGAGAGCAGAACAGCGGAGCTTGGTAGGGACAAAGGAAGGAAGGTTGGCGCCGGACCGGGGAAAAATCGAAATCGTAAGCGTTCAAGAGAGAGAAAGAAACTTGGGAAAAAGAGTTTTGATAGAATGTTCCAAATACACCATGAGCTAAACTTTATTTTTAATCTCAGTCCTTTATTCTTACTACCAATCGTCCTACTTTTAGATTTAGGGTTTAGGAATTTTTTTTCCATCTATTCATTCCAGGTGAAACCTAATTCTAATTTTCATTATTTCTTAATAATTTAATAGATTTTAGGCTCTATTTATTTCGTTGAAAAATATTTTTTATAAGAAAATATCATGTGTATATAAATTAATGAAAGAATGATATATCATTTATGACTAAAAAATAATACCTAAAAGTTTAAAAATGGAGGAAAGTAAATTTCTTTGTAAAATAGGGGAAGTTACTTTTCTCAAACTTTTTACATTTAACATTAAACAAATAAAATACTTTCTTTCATGTTATCATTTTTATAATTATATTTTGTCGTAAATGCTTTCAGATGAAACAAATAGATCCTTAAGGGTCTATTTGGTTTAGGAAAAAATAAAATTTTTAGAAAATACTTTTCTAAGAAAATATATTTCTAGAAAATAAATTAATTTTTTGATGTTTGGTGCACAAAGAAAAATTATTAATTCCATTTCAAGTAAATTAAAATTATTTACTTCAAAATTATTATAATTTTATGTACTTTTTTAAAAAAGAATTTTTTATAAAATTTTTATCATTTTTTGTGCCCAATAATTCAATGATGATTAATTTCTAATAATAAAATATATATTAAAAGTATTACAAAATTTTATACATAAATTCATATAATAAGTTTAATTAATTATTATGAAATATTATATAATAGAACATCCATCATGAGGAAGAAAAGAAAAATATTTTAGTGAATATTGCATGAAAATGTGCACTGGACTTTAATAAATAAAAGTAGATTTTATAAAAATAGAAATAAATCACTTATAATGAAAATATTTAATAAATAAATAAAAATTTATTTTTGATCACAATTGCATAACAAAATGAGAAAGTAGAAAGCTTGGGCTTAGGCATGGGTATGAGCATGAATGTATTGAGTAACAAGAAAAATAAATTTTATTTTTCAAAATGGGAAATTACTTCCCCAAAAAATAATACAACTTTCTAATTGATCAGAATTTATTTTCTTATTGATCAAAATTTTTGACTATCCAAATAGGGGAAAGTTGGAAAATGAATTCCAAAAACTTATTTTCCTTTCAACTAAATGAACTTATTTTATAAACCCTTTAAAAGTTTAAAACTAATTATTTTAAAATTCTATAAATTATAGGAAAATTATTTATTAATACATATACCTATATCTTACAAATCATTGCACTCACAACTATTAAATACTCTTATTTTTGTGGAAAAAATCACCATAAAAATTATTTAATTTAATTTTGAAACAATACCTTAACCATGTTAAATATAATTTTTATATTACTAAAAATTTTTAAATAGCTAGATTTTGTTGTAAAGCAAAATAAATATTATTTAAATAATAAAATATATAAACAATTAATTTATTTATTCATAATTTTGTTAAATAGAAAATTTTAAATAATATCATTATTTAAAATAAATATTTTGAAACTTGAAACTAAAAGAATTTAAATAGAAAGAATTCAAATATTTATTTAGGTGTTACAAAGATAGGGATAAATAGTCAATTAATTGTAAAGAGTACAATAAAAGATAATATCCTATACTTTGAAAAGGAAGTTATTTTCTTTTACAATCATACAATTAGGTAATATATTTTTTAATCAAATAATTAATGAAAAATACTAAATACCTTTTTTAACTTTGAAATGATTAGATTTTAACTTTATTTCACGTAAGTAGCTGATAAATTAGTTAATGTTTGATAACTGATAAGTTAATTAATATTTTAGTAAACTAATTATTGAACTAGCTAAAATTATAAAATTATATTAAATATATACTAATAAAAATAGATATATGAATTAAAATAATTTATCTTAATAAAGGACCTATGTTGTAATTAAATTAGTAAAAATGATAGATTTAAAACAAATAATTTAAAAAGCTAATAGCTTATAAGTTACTTAATATAACTTATTAAATTAGTAATTATTTTTTAATAAGTTAGTATATAGAATATTTTTAAATATTAATCTATAACTTATTAATTCAATCAATAAATTATAAACTAATTTATTTATTGTACGAATTGGAGCTTTTACTTCATTCTATTTTGAATACTTAGAAATCATTTCATTAAATTTCACAAAACTCAAAATTAATATCATTTGTTAACTTAATTAATTATTTTATCAAATTTTATAATTTTTAAATAAAAATTATAATATTATAATTTATAAGTTTATAATTAATTTTTATTAATTATATAAAATAAAATTATTTGTGAAGATAATAACAAAATAACTTATTATACTATAATATCATAATTTTATTCAAAATTGTAGTAAGTAAAATCCAACTATTTTAACATTAAAGAAGTATTTTAGATTTTCTCCCATAAGTAATACATCTCTATTTTACTTTGTAAAAATAAATAAATTTTTTTAATAAAAACTATCATCCATAAAAACAAAAATTAACCTAACAATATTCATAAAATCACCATCAATTCTCTATTCTAAAAGTACATAAGCATTCCTCTGTCGGTATATAGGAATAACAAAAAAATGAATCGCGAATTTTGTCTTGTAAATTTTGCCCCGTGGGGCATGAATTTAGTATCAATTTTTGTCCATGAGACAAATTTTTGCCCTAGAGCAATTACACATGGTAAAGTAATATTATTTTGCCTTCCCCCGTGGTACTCCAAAATAATAAATTATTTTTTATTTTTTTTGAAAACATATATTATTATAAATGCATTATAGTAATTTTATAATTAAAAGATACTTATCTTAATTATTTTTTAACCAATATTTATTTTAATTATTTTTTTAAATTTAAAATTAATTAGATAAATTATATATGATTTTAGATCAATATTATTACATTATGTTAAATATTAAATATTAATTATGTGTATATTTAAAATTTATAAAATTTATTTCTTTATTAATTTTTTAATTATTTTTTAATTTTCCTATAAATCATTAATGCTTTGTGAATCATAAAGATAAGATACTAACTTGCCCTACAATTGAGGAGAGGACAAGGATGAGATAAGGCTTTGTAATTGTAGGGTGGGGGTAGTATATTATTGATTTATCATTACCTTATGTCGTTGCCAATAATAAATTGGAGAGACTTTTGTTACCAAGGGAGTGATCCTTCAAGAGTACAAGCAAGGAGAGTTGTGAAAGTTGTTGAACATAAGTAGATTTGACATTTTAACAATTTTTACAACAATTTTATGAGTAGATTTCTGATTTTTTTATTATTTAATATAAATATTATAAAAATTTCTATTTTTAATCTTGTAATCTTTATAAAAAGTTGTTATTGTACAAAAATTTGTTGTATAAATTAGAAATCATAATTTAATCATTAAGAGTTGAGTGCAAAATTCCTAAAAAATTTTGTGAATCACAGAGATAAGAGATTAACTTGCCTTACAATTGAGGATGGGACGGGGATGAGATAGGGCTTCGTAACTACAAGGTGGGATAGTATATCACTGATTTATCATTAGCCCACCCTATTGTCAATAATAAGTTAGAGAGGCTTTCATCAACAATGGGGTGATCCTTTGAGAGTGTAAGTAAGGAGAGCTGTGAAAGCTGCTAAACATAAGTCGATTTGACATTTTAACGATTTTTACAATAATTTTATTAGTATATTTTTTATTTCTTTATTATTTAATATAAATATTATAAAATTTCTATTTTTAATCTTGTAATCTCTATAAAAATTTGTTATTGTGCAAAAATTTGTTTTGTATATATAAAAAATCATAATTTAATCATTAAGAGTTAAGTGGAGAATTCCTAAAAAATTTTGGGTATATTTTTACATTTTTAAATTATAATCAAATACTTTTTTATGGTTCAAGGAAAAACGAAAAATACATCCAATTTTTTTAAATTACCCATTTTAAGTTAAAGTTTTTTAAATTAATTAAAAATACCTAACAAAATATTTTATATTAAAAAATATAAAAATTAAAACTGTTTTTAAAAATAACTAAACGAACCTTTATTTTCTATCTAAAAGATTCAAGTTACCGTAAAAAGTTATAGAATGAACAAATTTTTTTATAAAAATTATAAAAATAAATATTAGTGCATATTTTTATAAATACGTATCAAAATATAATTTTTTTTTACAAAAAAGGTGTCTGGAAATGAGCCACATTGGGCTCAACAAAACTAGATTACTTTGACACTTGCATCTTCTCTCGAAGTCTTGGTCCACGAAAGAAAGCCCACAATCAAACCCCGTCTACAAATTATCTAATTCTCTTATTAAGCACATCTTGTTGATGTTAGGAGAGAGCAAAAAGTCGGAGGAAAAAAATGGCAACCGATGTAGTAGTTGAAGGAACTGGAGCTGTCGCCCCCGCGGCGGATGCGGCGCCACCTGAAGTAGCGGAGACGGCGTCCAAACACAAGCTGGATAGAAAGTGGACGTTTTGGTTTGATAACCAATCAAAACCTAAGCAAGGTGCTGCTTGGGGAACTTCTCTTCGCCAAGTCTACACCTTCGACACCGTCGAGGAGTTCTGGTGGTAGGTTTTTTTCTCTTTGAACATATTTCTGATTTTAGATGTTTGAATTGATGAGTGGGTGTAAAGAATGATTTTTGAAGAGTAATAAAGAAATATCTCCAAGTTTGAATTTTGAAAATTTGACGGCGATTAGTTGAAAAGTGATAGTTTTAAGTGGTTTAAGGTTGTTGTGTTGGAGAGAGAGATAGGAAGACCCGTTATTCTGATCTTATTCTAGTGTAGAGGGAGTGCCAGTATAATGCTATTATGGAATTTTTATTGTTTCTATAATAGATTTGTCATTTAATTCAAGGAAATTTGATTTATGACCATGAAAATTTTCCACTAGTTTGTATGATCAGATATTTAAGCCCAGCAAGTTACCTGGTAATGCTGATTTCCACCTGTTCAAAACTGGGATTGAGCCAAAATGGGAAGATCCTGAGTGTGCTAATGGAGGAAAGTGGATTGTTACCAGCAGCAGAAAGGCGAACCTTGATACAATGTGGCTTGAAACTGTAATAAAATCTGTGGCCATTTTCTTTTTCTATCTACAAAGTATGTTAACCCTGTTATTTAAGTGTTATTAATTATTCAGTTCCATTGAAATAGTTAATGGCTTTGATTGGGGAGCAATTTGATGATGCCGATGAGATATGTGGTGTTGTTGCAAGTGTTCGCCAAAGGCATGATAAACTTTCATTATGGACAAAGACAGCAGCAAATGAGGCTGCCCAGGTTTGATATTCCTGTAACTGATGTTTGCAAATCTAACTAGTCATTTCATCAGTGTATTTTTTTGTGTCTTGTCTGTGTATGCTTTCTTGTTGAAGTCGCTAATAAATAGTTTGGCATGCAAATAAAAGCTTTGGAATTCCACCTAGAAGTTACAATTGGTTGTTCTATCTTGATCTTCTTATAATTGAATTACCATTGACATTTTCCTTCTCTTTCTAAATATGAAGTTAATTGCTGGTTTCAACATTGTTATCAAAGTTTGAGAGAATGATAGATTCTTCTTGACATGCTAAAGATATTTGAATTATATATCATACTTCTTCTCATATGTTGTTTGCTAATAATTGTCAATTTTATTATACTAGACAATTTATTTTATAACTCTCCTTTAGTTTTCAGTTGAAGTATTTGCGTTTTGGATTTTCTACTGAAATTTAGGGATAGAGAATGAAAGATTTATAAGCTTGTCAAAAATAGGGAAATGAAATCAAGAAATTTGGGCCAAATGAGGTATATTAAGAATAAAAAAGGATAAGTTTTGCTCACAGATGAAGATATTAAAGAGCGATAGGAGAAGTACTTTTATAAACTTTTCAATGACGGGTCAGGATTGACAAGGGATATGGAAGGATTATAAATCCAAGAGGATGAACAAAATTTGACTTACTATTACAAGATTTGAGTTGGAGAGGTAAAAGAAGTTCTTAAGAGGATGAAAAATGGTAAAACCGTTGATTCTAATGGTATTCCTATTGAAGTATGGAAATGTTTGGAAGAGTAAGGTATCTTATGACTCACTAAGATATTTAATGAGATTTTGAGGTCTAAGAAAATGTCAGATGAGTGGAGGAGGAGGAGTATTTTAGTGTATATATATAAAAACAAAAGAAATATCTAGAATTGTAGAAACTATCGAGAGATAAAACTTATGAACCACATGATGAAATTATGGAGAAAAGTGATTGATTGCAAATTAAGAGAGAAGACTAGAATTGAGGGGAGTTAATTTAGATTTGTGTTAGGAAGGTTCATAACAGATGTTATTTATTTTCTACAAAGGTTGATGGAAAGGTATCAGAGTAAAAAAAGAGGCTTACATATGATTTTTATTGATCTGGAAAAAGCCCATGATGGAGTATTAAAAAAAGTGTTGTGGAAGATTTTGAAAAAGAAAGGAGTTCGTATGACATATATTCGAACTATACAGGACATGTATGACGGGGTAATTACAAGTGTAAGAACTCTTGGAAGTGAGACAAAAGACTTTCTTATAAGGATAGGTCTATATTAGAGTTTAGTCTTAAGTCCTTACTTGTTTAACTTAATCTTGGATGTTCTTATTGAGGACATATAAAATACTATTCCTAAATGCATATTATTTACGGATGATATAATTCTGATTGAGCAATTAAAAGAAGAGGTTAATTATAAACGTAAGTTTTGGAGACAAGCATTGGAATCTAAGGGTTTTTACTTGAATAGGAGCAAGATAAAATACATGCATTACAAATTTAACAAGAAGATAGAAATGATTTGGAGGTAAGAATTGGAGAGTATATCATATCACAAGTATCTAATTTTAAGTATTTGGAATTCATATTACAAGATAATGGGGAAATTAATGAAAATGTTACACATAAGATATAAGTTGGATGATTAAAATAGAAAAAGGTATTAGGGATTATTTATAATTGCAAGAGAAGTTTTATCGAACTACCATGCAACCAGTTATGCTTTATGATAATGAATATTGAGTTTTGAAGGGATAATAAGAGTAAAAAATAGGAGTAGTAGAAATGAGAATGTTAAAATAAATGTATGGTTACAAAAGAAAGGATAAATATGAAATAAATGCATATAAGGGAATATTGGAGTGGCATCTATTAAGGAGAAGATGATACAAAATTAATTAAGATGATTTAAACATGTGTAAAGAAGGTCATTAGAGATATCAGTGAGAAAGGTCGATCACATGATTTTTAGTTTTGTAAAAAGGTGTAAAAGGAGGTTAAAAAGGATATTGGAGAAAATTATAAAAAAGGGATTTCTTAGCCTGAAAATCTAGTTGTAGGTAGAGATCAATAGTGTTGTACGATCTGTGTAACTGACGTTACTTAGTGGAACAAGGCTTTGTTGTTATTGTTGTAGTAGTAGTGAAATGGTGTGTGCATGCATGTGAGTGTGTATTTATGTATATGTTTTGCCAAAGCATGCCTTAAAATGATATTTTCATCACTTGGTCCTCTGTGTGTAATAGTATCTCCTTAATTTTGAGATTCCATTCTCATACAAACTATTTTAGGCTTATACTATATGGTTTGAAAATTTTCCTGTCATAATGTATTTTATATAAAAATGGTAACTTTAGTTTTGATCAACAGTGCAGCTGGATCTATGAAGTTCTGTTGAAACAGTTAGAAAAATATAGATCAGTTCAGTGATAGAAGATTAACTTTAGATTTATTTTTCCTAGAGGATTGAAAGTATGGTTCTTCAATTTTTTTATGAAAATTATTAGAGAACTGTTTATCAAATTAGGGCTTTTATGCTAGTGGTAAAGTGCAAAGAAATTCTATATCCAATATTCTAGATTGACTTTGTCTTTAATATCCCTTTGTTTGTACTTGATTTTCATTGTCTGTTAGCTTTCTGATTAGTAATGAACCCAAAACTTGGACTGATGTGTCTTTGCCACATTGTATGAGGCGCAGGACACTTCAGTGATCATTCCTCCATCACACAATAGTACCTGTACCTAATAAGGAAAAGCAAGGAAACTATAATCTGATCTGTGTCATTAAGCATATTATGTTATTGCATTTTGACCCAAAAATTATTTTTTGAAAATGGATGAAACCAAGTGTTTTCTATAGATGTTAATATGTCATCAAAGACAAGGAGCCTATGTATAAAAATAAAGGAACAAGGATTAGTTTAGTGTTCCATCTTTTTGACTGTCTCACTATTAGTGTTGTGCCATGCGATTTCCATTCTATTTAGATCTTGTTTTAAAGTTCTTCAAAGGGAAATAGTGAATTTTTCTCGTCCGCACTGCTTTCTAGTGTCGCCAAGGTCTCTGCTGTTTCACCTCTAAAGCGGAATTCTGTTTCTAACAACTAGGTCCATATTTAAATGGTTTCACCAATAAATGGCCTTCTGTCTGTCTGTACTTCTTAGTATCATTTTACAACAATGCTTCATGTTGTGTGAACGGTGAACATTTGAGTTTTCAAATCGTATTGGCTCTGTTCTTAGCAACTAGAGATTTCCTTGCTGAATTGACATTATAATATGTGTTTTTCCTTTCCATGCAACTACAGTCATTGGAAATATGTAACATAGCATGAAATTTGATATGAGCTTTTTCATTTTGGAATCTATTCCTCAGATGAGCATTGGGAGGAAGTGGAAGGAAATCATCGATGTTGATGAGAAGATCACCTATAACTTTCATGTAAAGTTCTGCTAACTTACTTTTGATTGACTAATTTATAATACCTATCTGATTCTAAAATCCTCGAGTCATTTCGTTACAGGATGATTCTAAAAGGGAAAGATCAACAAAGGTTAGATACAATGTGTAAACACTGCTGGAGCATTTTCTTGCAGATAAGCTGGATGCTGATGAATCAATAGCATTGTCGTTGTAACCATTTTGTGCAATGTTTACTGGAATTTCTTTCTTCCTTTCCTTTTTTTTTCTCTTTTGGGTAAGGCGTTCTTTTGTATTTTAGCTTTCACCTCATTACAGTTAAGCTGGATGTGATGCATTTAGAGTAATTTGCCAAAACTTCCATTGCAGTTTGTTTATTTATTTTTTTCCTGATTTTGAAGAATTATTAAATTATTGGATACATGGACTGACGGTTTCATTATGATTCTGATTCATGTTGCTCAAGTAATCATATGAAAAATTGATGCGTTGCTTGTTGTAAACATCCTGATCTGTCCGATGTTTAAATTCAGTAATTTGGAAATTCATACCTTTCCTTTTGGAGGATATGGTTTGAAATAGAACCTACACAAAATCACCTTTGATTCGGAATTACGAAAAAAGAAAGGGAAATATATGGGAAGCGTAATTTTTGATGGTCTAATTCCACTATTTCATTTTTTTTTTTTGGTGGGTTCAGACAAATGAAGAAATTCTGACCATAACAGGATGTTTTTTCTTTACAGAGTTTATGATATATTATTAATGTAGTAATATATTAATTTATCATCAAATTTAATCATATATTAAATTTAAGATTTTCTCAAAGTTGGACATATTAACGATCACACTAACAATTAGATTTAAGATTTGGCGGGTGGTGGTGATATATTGATATATGGAAGCATCACCCTTTTTTAATTGTGATACTATCAATAGGAAATCTAACTTTCCAAGCGTAACAAGTTTTAGATTTAAGCTCTGCAATGTTCAGCCAACCAAAAGCCTTCAAACAAAATTATTGCAGGCCACATCTTCCAGACCTTTGACTAGACTTGATTGCATCGTTATTCTAAGTTGTTCTGTTGTCTTCCCATATACAACAAAGTCAAACTTTCTCGTACGGTTGGATTGGAGTCTGAAATTATACATTTTCAAAAATCATAACATTCTTTAATTCCAAGGAATATAAATTTTAGAAATATTATATTATTTTTACTATGTATAATTCAAGGAAAAGAGTTTCTATAAAAGTTATAATTTATTTTATTTATATATTCTTAAAAATATTATTAAATTATTAAAATTATTTTAAACGATAATTAAATGATTAGTCATATTAACAGTTAGTATGTGGTGCTTAACAATAATAAATAATAGATAATTGTAAAGAATAATAACAAATGATAGTAAATAATAGTAAATGGTGGATAATGATGGTTAATAGTAACAAATAAAAAAAATTAGTAATTAACAATGATAGATAATAATTAATAAATACGTATGGAAACAAGCAATAATCAATGGCAACGAGTAATAGTTAATGATAGTTGTCAATGAATATTGGTGGGGATGAGCATTAGTTAATTGTAACAAGTGTTACCAAACTTTGGTTAACAATAATGAGCAATAATAAATGATAAGATTTGAAAAATTGAATAAAAGAATCATTTTGTATTTTTAAAAGATTTTCATATTTTGAAAATATAAAATATCACACCTTTTCACGAAAATATTAATCTAAAAATATATTTGAAATGTTCACATATTTATGAATATTTTATTTAATTTTAAACTAAATATAAGAATTTAAAATTTGTTGAAACATTCTAGAAATGTGAAAATGATTTGTCACACTTGTCACTGCTTTAGATTTAATGAGATTATTAACCACCTTCGATTCAATGATATTATTACGTGAAGCTTTCCTTTAATTGAAAAACTCACTAAATTTTCATGTATATTCGTAACATACGAAGACTAATAGAAGATCAAAAACATTATACTTAAGTTCGAGTTTAACTTTTCTTTTTTTAATTGTATTTTAATCATTTGAGTTCAGTGAAAAGTTATCTTCGATCCTAAAATACTTATAATATATCAGGTTATTTAATTTGAATTTTACAAGCTACTTTTCTCATTATTTTATGCATGGAAAATTTAATTTTGAGTTAAGTGGAATGTCTTTTACATTGAGCAAGAAAACCAAGGATTCTTTCATCGGACTCTTTTACTTCTTTGCCGACCTTTGTTTTATTTCAAATTTTGTCATAGATTTGCAGAGTTACGTAATCGCCTAACATTTCGAAACATATCAATTTTAACCTAATCAATAATAATAATAATACCCTGATTTTATTTATCTATTTATTAATTTATTTATTTTTGCTCTTGTGAAACAATTGCCAATATAAATATAAATATAAATATAAATATAAATATCAAAGCAACTTGAGAATACAGTGAAAGAGAAAATACTTTATTTTGAGCAAACAATAAATATTTAGAACAAAGCTTCAACTCACTTTTGGAAATAGTTTCTTTAAAATAAACTTTCAAGGGTTTTAGTTAAGTTTGGAGTGAAAAAATGAGTATGTACAAAGGAGTTGTAACTTCTATAAAAAATAATTTTATTTTTTTTCATATATTTCACGAAAATAAACACCAAATTCTTCCCATTTCAAAATTTAACAAATCAAATGTAAATTCAATGTCAAGAAGAAAAGTTAAAAAAAAAAAAAAGAGAGGCAATCTTATGTCAATCTGGTTAAATCGTGAAAATATTTTTAGTCCTATCAATATTGAGACTTTCACTACCACCTTTATTTGTATTTTGATAAATAGAATATTTTGATAAATAGAATATTTTGATATTATGATTGGGTGACCATTAAAATCTAGAAGGTATTTATCCTACTCATCAAAATACAAGTGGATGTAATACTAAATTTTTCAGAGAAATATTTCTGTTTTTCTAAACAGGCACCTTTGCAAACCCACAGGTCAAATGCCAGTTTTGCCCTTCATTGACTGCGTTTGTGTTGATTTTGGGCTGCCTTTTGGGAAGAAAAAGGGTTTGCAATTTTGGGCTACTTTTTTAAGACTGAATATATTTTTACATAGGCCCACTTATGAGAAATAAAAATGTGCGTCCATTTTGTTGGCCTTCAATGTTTTCTATCCATGTCTCTCTCTCTCTCTTCCCCCCCTTTTTTTTTCTTTTCTTTTCTTTTTTTTCCTGCTGCAGTTTCCATTACTTTGAAGATTTGCTGCTGCCTGCGCCTTCAAAGAGAGAATCACCGTCACCGGCAGCGACGCTGAAACAACTGCCGAGTTTTCTCCATTCTTCGAAAAATATATTTCAAGTCTTTTTTAATGGATTTTGCTATGAGGTGGTAGAGATTCAATTTTATGTTTATCCGGATATCTAATTTCAAAATTATTTTTCTGGGCATAAAAATGAAGGTGCTTGCTATGGTACCCTAGGGGTTTGGTGTGGCAAAATACAAGCCACTAGATGAGATTACAAAAATCTTAGCATTGACTTAGTAATCTCATCCAATGACTTGTATTTTGCCACACCACCCCGAGTACCAAACCCCGAGGGGGACCTTTGAATTCACCAAAAATGAATTAGCAACTTTATTGTAATATCTGATGTTCTTTTTGTTTCTGGGTTTCAGAACTAGCTGAATGACTAGTGGCAGAGCCCTGGCCCCCCAAACTAGGTATTTTTTTTTCCTATTTGTGTATTATAATGTGGTGAATTCTAAGGTACCCCTAGTGATTTGGTACCTGGGGTGGTGTGGCAAAATACAAGCCATTGGATGAGATTATTAAATCAATACTAAGATTTTTATAATATCATCCAATGGCTTGTATTTTGCCACATCATCCCGGGCATCAAACCCTTAGGGATATCATAGCAAACATCTTATAATGTATTTCGATCACTTAAAATTGTAAGAATAATTTAGTTGAAGGTAACTAGAAAAAAAAAAGAAAAAGACATTTCATTCTTTTTATTTTTATTTAGTTTAAAAAGAAATATTTTTCTTTTCTTATTATTTTTAATGAGATTATCTCGTATAGAAGAATGGTGATTTTCTCAATTCTTTAGGAAATTCGATAATTCTTTAGGAAACTCAATTCTTTCATTTTAAAATTTGAATTTACTATCTTTAATATAATTATAATAATAATGATGATGATAATAATAATTATTTATTATTATAAAATAATAATATAAGTAAAAATAAAAAATATTTATTAAATAAATAATAATTAATATTATTGAAATTATATTAATTATTATTAAGATATTAATAATAATTGAAATAATATTAATAAGATATTATTAATAATAAATATTAAAAAATTAAAAAATTATAATATTAGTAAATAAAATAAAAAAGTAAGATAATAATTATAATAATTATTTTAATAATAATTATAAATGAATTATTTTTCAATATAATAATTATTAATAATATAAATTAGAAATATTTGATTTCCTTTCTTCTTTGAATTTTGTGATTTTTATTTCTTTTTTCTCTATTTTCCTTTATTGATTTCTTTCCCTGGTTGAATCAAATAACTCCTAAAATACATATAATTATTATAAGAAAATTATGTATTTATGTAATAATAAATTTTATAAAAAATATAAATATATAAATAGAAAGTGTAAAATTATAATTTTTTATAATTAAAATTTGTAAATAATTTATATAGTGGTCTTTTCTTGCCTATATCTTCTAATCTTCTTGCTAAATATATTGATTTTTCTTTTACCTTTATCTATAAAAAAGTACATATGAATATGAAATTTATTAAATTAATTATCTTTTTACAAATTTTGTAAATTCTTATTGTATTTTTTTTTTACAAAATTCTAAATAACTTATGTGTTACAATATTATTTTTTCTTTACATTACAAATGTAATATGATTGTAATAAAATTGCTATTTAGATTTCATTTGTTTTGATGGAAAGCATTTTTTAGAGGAATATATAGTTATAAATTCTTAAAATAGTGAAAAATATTTTATATGTTGATTAAATATAAAAAATTTGATAAGAAATAAGTTTCTCTATTACCATAATTTTAGATATTATTTTTTTAATAATAAAATATAGAGACAAAATTTTTTCTATTACTATCCATTTCAATATTATCCTACAAAATTTTTGTAGTAAAATATTTACTTGCATCTAAAAAGGTTATATATACATATCAACATGATTAAAATAATTATTTTTGTATAAATTTTATAAAATTTTATTGTAACTATTCTTATGTATTAATTATGACCTTTATAAATAAGTTTCTATAATTTTTCTTGTAAAAAAACTTTTATAATTTTATTTAATATCTCATAAATTTTATACTTATTTTTTAAAACTTAAAATATTTTTAATCAAAATTATAAAAAATTATAATTATTTTATATAATTATAAAAATTTCAATTTGCGTCCAAATATAATTTCATCTACTTGCCACTAATCCGGTCCCCCAAGTTAAGAATCTTGACTCCGCCACGCTGTGAATAACCCTTTGGGTTGATTCTTTAAGTTTGAATGGCTTTGACCGTTACCGTATTATATGATAGATTTTCATTGCCAACGATCTCAAATAGTTATACAACCTATAAATACCATTTAAATATCTTGGCATTTATCTTAATTTTTATTGATAGTTAGTACATGGATTTGATACCCATTAGTTAATTAAGAATTTCTTCTATTAAAAGTTTTCTAGGAGTAATTAAAGTTGATCATTAAATTTCACTTTAATAATATTAAGTATATATTTAATTTTTTGTTATATTTTTTCTTCTTACAATTTATGAACAATAACTAATTATCATAAAAATAATAATTTAATAGTGTAAATTATAAATTTTGAAGGATATAATAGATGAGGAGATGAGGAAGTAAATGTTTTAAGTAGGACTTTTTTAATTTGAAGTGCACAAGCAACTATATTGAATTTGGATATCTATTGGAGATTTATGTGAACATGAATTTTTTTTTCCCTCAAATTGTTTTGGACTAGGAAAAGTGTTTCGATGCACATATAGCCATTGTATTTGTTATAAATTCATGTTCTTGAGCGATTTCATTCAATTAGTATAGTGGTTTTTGACGTTGCTTTTATGTCCAGATACAACAGTTACCATCATTTACTCTTTAATATTTCAATTCTTTTATAAAATGAAAGGTAGAGATCCACACATTTATATCTTTTTATCTAACTAAATAACGCATTATATTCTTTTATCAATACATTTGCTACATATAATATACTCGTTATAATATCATATTTCTCCACTCAATATTCAGCGGGAATGTTCACTGCACATAATAGAGCGCAAGAAAAGCTATCCTTTTTACCATTTGTTACTACCATGGCAGTTAAACGTACATATTGACGTAAAAAAAATAGGCTATCAAGGAGCTTTTTAAAGAACTAAGGGAGGATTTGCTCCCATTTAATGTTTTATGATTATATAAAAGATTATACAAATTACTTTTTATAAAAATTATTTGAATTACTCAAAATTTTCGACCAAGATTTACCATCATCAAAAGATGGAAGTTGGTGGCACCTAGCCACCAATACTCACTTTAAGGGGAAAATCGTAATTTTGAAAGCTTTTGACGTTGAAAACTCGATTGAATATTCATTTGGTTTAAATCAGATTTAAATATGCAAAATAGTTGGCTAAATATTCATAATTGGCTATTAGACGTATAGTCGTTTGGCCGTGGGATGCTGCTGAGCAAGACAATAAAACCCTAACACATATAAGCTATTAAAACAACAGTAATTATTTAGGTTTTTTCTTTTCTATTTTTTTTTAATTGGCCATCCCAAATGACGGTGACATTCTCATGAGCCATCTTGTTACAAATTCTTGAACATCAGAAAATAACAACATTATCCAAAGAAAAAAGAACACTCTTTACAGACTCAAAACATTGGACAAGCATGTCATAGACATTAAGATATATTAGTCAAAGTATTCACAATAGTCTTACAATTACTCTCAATTGTACAAAACAACCAATGCTTCTTGAATAGCGAATAACTTGGCCTCCAAGCCTAAATTACACTCATAATTATTGTACTGCATTCATAGTATATGGATTGAGTGATTGTGGGTCAAAATAGTTGTAGTAACCTTGCCTTGGGATTAACCCGCATCAAATTAAACTTGAGGGTAGATTTAGGCGAAGCAACCCTTTTACTTTAGAGGTGCCCAACTAGGCACTTGTAGCTGTCAGAGCCATTCTAGCCCTTCATACATATCATGGTCAATTTGCTAACTCTTCATATCATGTTATTACGTACATAATTAAGGCTATATTCCTAAGGATATTCAATGTAAAGATAATACGAAAAACTTAATTAAGAAGTCTCTCAATTCTTGAATGAGTGAACAATAAACCCTAGTGTGGGTAACTTTGTGATCTTACCAATCAATTAAGATAGGTTATTTTCTTACTTTAATTAGTTTGAGCTAGTTGTTTAGACAAAAATGCATTAAAGTCGCAAGTAGTAGAATCAATTAGAAGTAAGTTTGCTAATGTGATAGTAATTAGTAGAAGGGTAACTCACATAAGGTGAAGTTTTTTTCAACTATGCAAGTTAACTTAGCTCTTTTAATTGTATTGCTGGTAGCATATAAATACATTGGTGTATGGAACTTTGTGTTTACTAGAAAGTGAATTTACAAGACTCTGGGTGAAATTGTGTTGATTAGGAGTTGGTTTAAGTATAACAGCTTACACTTTGCTACATAATCATATATCACTTTCCATTTACAACATCATCGTAGCTGTTGCTTTCATGAAATTATCCAAACGGCTATTGATCCATAAGAGAAATGGGTTGGACTAGTAGTAGTTCATTAGATGAAGATGACTATGTTGGTCCTATTGAGGAGGAAGCCATGCAAAAGGTGATAGATTTTAGAGCTAGGAGAGGAGCTATTATGGAAATGGATCTTCAAGATCTACTGTAGAATAGGGAAAGATACGTAGAAGTCTTATTAGGTACTTAATGGATAATGGAAATTATTCAGTACATAAGTTGGAACGGTACTTAAAAATCATTGGCAGTTATGAGGTTCCCTTTATGTACTTGGAAAGTATGGAAAACTTTATGCAATAGAGTTTGAAAATATGATTGAGAGAACTTTATCCAAATTAATGGACCTTAGGCAGCACAAGGAGCTACGATAGTGTTTGACTTTTGGAAAAGGAATATAATATTATGAACTCGATGGTTCCGAAAATCCCATTTTAGGTCCAATTATAGGGTCTTCCTTTAGAATATCAAACACCCATGTTGACATAGTATTTAGCATCTATCATTGGTCATTATTTAAGAGGTGACTGGAATAATGGTTTTCTAATGAATATTAGATTTACAAGGGCAAAGTTACATACTGCTTATCTAAGCGAATCCCAATGGGATTTATCCTAAGGTTAGACATTTGTGAATTGACCTGGATACAATGTAGGTATGAATGTGTGTTTAGAATATGCTATCACTATGGGAGAATTAGACATTTGGATTACGAATGTGACTAGACTAGACAATAGGTTACTAAAACCTTGAGAAAATAAAGGCTATGGGTGTATTTGATGGATAATTTGCCTTATGCTATGGATTTAGAAGCAATTCTTTTTGTCCTTAAGGCTAGAGCTTTCTACTAGCATCCTATAAGGAGAACAACAAATATTAGATTGGTACTGATGCATGAAGTTATTCATTATAGGCCTTTTAGGGTTTACTAGTGGAAAAGTTTGATGATCCTCTATATAATCATATAAATTTTAAGGATTTATTCATGTGGGGTAATCTATATGTTTATGTGGAGTCAATGTACCACTATTACATCCACCTTTGAATAATTCGGGAGAAGATCCTTAGGATATAGTAGATGATGAGATCGCGAGGTATTGTCTGGTCGTGATTGGTACAATTACTGTTAAGAGTGGCAATTTTTGATATGACATGAACACAACATAAGTTATACGAGTTCGGGTTAGGCTTAATTGGGTTTGGGTCATAAATAGGTTGACTTGTTTAACCTGAATAAATTTTGTGTCAAGTTTGGGTCAATCCATATAACCTATTTTAATTTGTTTAAGTTATATAGGTTGTTAATTGGGTTAACCCAACCCGTGTAACCCATAATAATAAATTATATAATATATAAATTTATTAATTATTAATTTATGTAAAATAAAAAATTAATATAAATGGATTTGAGTTAGGTTAAACGTGTCATATTGCTATTATATAAGCCTATTATGAATATTCGGGTTATGTGAGTCGTGCTAAGTTAATACATTTAATAAACGGGTCGTGTTCAGGTTCATTATAAAAAGGTTGTAACCATACCCAACTCGATACAAACCCAACCCTCTAACTCGAATTGCCACCCTTAATTCTTGTTACTAGTTACCATCAACTTTCTTAACCTAATTTTGTATCATCATACATGACAACAAATCTGATGGTGGCTTACAAAGTAGTAAATATATTATTATAGCATTTATATATATAAAAAACATTTACAATGGAGTTAAGTTTTATATATTTTCTTTATTTGCAAATTTTCCTAAAAGAACTCTATTTATGATTATTCTATTCCCATCATCTAATTTTGGCTATATTTTATAAATATACTTTTAGGTAGCTCGTAGCAGTTGTAGAGCTTCACTTTAATTACTTGAAAATATTTAAAAATGAAATAATATGACACGTGATCATAGTAAGTAGATAATTTACTTACTACTAATTACACATTCAAGCATCCATCTTTCTTTTCCTAATTTTTCAATCATAAAGTGTCATAATATCATAAATATTATGTCATGTTATCAATTACAACAATGATAGTAATTCCACCTCGTGTCTCCCAACATTAATCACACCTTACCCTTATCCCTCTAAACATCATTTCCTTTTCATTTCAGCTATGCGCAGGATTTAATCTTAGTATTTCATTTTAGTATCTCATATTCACTATACCTTCTTGTTTGAAACCTTACATCACATCACAATCAAGTATTTGTAAGTTAAACCTACATGGTCATGAAACTTACAAGCATTATGAGTAAAGTGTAAACCTTTTATTACCTTAATGATAATGAAAGGGTACTTAAGTATAAGATTCAATTACTAGCCATTTTCAGGGTTAGTACTTGAGTATTTAAAGATAGTAAGATAGGAGCCTTCAAAATTTAAGTTTGGTTCTTGACTGCTTTATTTGTGCAGTTGACAAGGTAGTGCTTGAGTACTAGATTCAAGTACTCATTTGAAATTTCTAAAAACTAGTTTGAAAATGTAGAAAATCTTATCATGCTTCACCTATTTCAACATGCAATCACTTAGTATTCAAAACACTACTCTATGACCAAAGGTTTAGCATTTCTTTAACTTAATACAACTTAATGTTATAATATAGATATCAATTTAGGTTAACCATCAACATGTCCAAGATCATACTACCAATATTCAAATTATAAAAACTCAAAGATTATAAAGGTATGTGGATTATCTACTTACCTAGATTAAAGGAGAATAAGGAAGGTAACATCTAGTGCAATTTGCTTGTCTTATTACACCAAGGACTAAAGATAATACTTAAGACCCTTAAATTTCTATTTTCCTAAGAACATCAACCAGAATTTTATTTTAAAAAAGAAGGTACCTTAATGGCAAGTAAGATTGATGCCTTAATGGAGGGATGAATTCAATTCTTTCTTAAAATAGAGCTTAAGATTGATAGAGTAAACTTGTGAGAAAAAAGGAAGGGAAATCAAATCCTTTGACTAGGAAAGAGAAAGAAAGAGAGAAATGAGAAAAGTTTAGCCGTTTTTGCCTATTTATTATTGCAATTTAAATAAGTCATTAAAGGCATTATAGGTATTTATGTCCTTATATTTCCTTTGTACACCCTATTTCTATTATAACTTCATACATTGTTTTAATTATCCCTATTACACCTAGTTTTACCTTTGGAATCCATTTCTTATAGTTAATTACTTACCATAAACCTTTTCATAATTTTCCTGACTACTAGTAAGTATACCAAATTATCATTTTAGAAACTAAGATAAAATTTTATAAATTCAAGGGTGTAGCAATTCTTCCCTTTTTAAAGAATTCATCTTTGAATTCTTAAGTATTAGTATTGGAAGGAATAAAATAGTTAATTAATAAGCTTACTAAAAAAATTTTTTCTTCTTATTTTTGCTTTAGATTCCTAGGTGGCTTCTTCTATCTTATGTCTTTCCCAATGGAATTTCTCAAAAGGAATTATTTTGTATCTTAACTGGTCATTCTTCAAACAACAACTTGTAAATCTAATTAGAGCAATTCATATTGAATAACATGAAAATGATCAGAAGAATATTTTCATAGCATTAAAATGTGGAACACTGGATGAATGGAATATAATTCACTTGGTAAATCAAGATGATAAGCAATAGAATTGACATGCGAAATGAGTGGGACTAGACTAATCTAATGTATTAGAGAAACTTTTAGAAACATAAGATCCTTTAGAATTTTAATTCTCTTCTCTTATCTGTATATGATTTTTGACAATCCTACATAGTTTTCAATTTGTCTCGAATGGTCTTCACTTTCTCAAGTACATTAGAAATGATGTTAGGGTCGAGTAGTTTAGCTTTTCTAATTCAAACCATCCTATTGGAGACCTATAATGCCTACTATACAAAGCTTTATAGGGACCTATTTTGATGGGAAATTGGTAACTATTGTTATATGCAAATTCAATCAAAAGCAAATAGTTCTCCTAATTACCCTTGAAATCTAGGGCATATGTACGTGACATATATTTAAGAATTTGAATTTTCTTTTCAAATTGACCATCTCTTGGAGGGTGGAAAGTTATATTAAAATGTAACTAAGTACCAAGAGCTTGTAAAAAAAATTACCGAAAATGAGCTACAAATTGAGTGCCATGATTAGAAATAGTAACATTGGCATTCCATGCAAAAGAAGTATTTGGTCAAGATATAATTGAGCATATTAAGCTGTGGAATAACTAGTTTTGATAGGAAGGAAGTGAGTTTTTTTCTATCAATTTATCAACTATAACCCAAACTGAGTCAAATCTTTTTTAAGTCTTTAGAAGGCTAACAAGGAAATCCATAGTTACACTTTCCATTTAGGAATTAGAAGTGGTTGGTGTAAACTAGAAGGCTTTTGATGTTCAACTTTAACTTGCTAACATATGAAGCATTTTAGCATAAACTTTAGCACCTCACACTTCATTCCTTTCCACCAAAAGTGTTGTTACAAATCATGCTACATTTTAACCACATTTGGATGCATTATATTGTAAAAATTATAAGCTTAGTGAAGTAATTCATTTTGTTTACATATTGGAACCCATAATTGTTGTTGGAACCAAATTATACCTTGTTCATCAATTATTAAGTTAGAATTTTAATCTATAATAGCCTTTTCTTTCATTAAAAGATATTGAGGATCTTACTTTTGTGATTCCTTAATTTTTTTTATTAACACAAATTGAATAGCCACATGAGGGATGATTACTACTTGATCATTAGCTTATATACTAGCTAGGGTTCTTGATGACTTCTAACTTAAGCCATTAGCCATAACATTTACTTTTCTTGGATGATAATGGATGGTGCAATTGTAATCATTTTCTAACTTCATTCATTAGCATTGTCTTAAATTTAATTTTTTTTAATTAAAGATGTATTTTAAGCTTTTATGATTAATGTAATGGTACTAGATTTTTAGAGCAAAAACAACTGCAACCATTTCAAAATCATGCATCAAATAATTTAACTTATGTTTCTTTAATTATTGGGATGCATATGCAATCATTTTCCCACATTGCATTAAAACACAACTAAATCCAATTTTAAAAACATCATAATATACT
This sequence comes from Sindora glabra, assembly GCA_020226215.1. Taxonomy (NCBI): domain Eukaryota; kingdom Viridiplantae; phylum Streptophyta; class Magnoliopsida; order Fabales; family Fabaceae; genus Sindora; species Sindora glabra. Next base: position 23,279,017 of record CM035231.1, on the reverse strand, counting down.
AAAAACCCATTAGGTCTTGAAAGAAAAGTTAAAACTAAGCTGGAAATTATTTTTACATTTCTCTGACCATTCAAATTTCATCCATTTCTATGTAAGTTTCATCAATGAAGAAGGTATTTTAGAAAAGTCTTTAACAAACTAATGATAATATTTAACCATTTCAAGAAAGCTATAAATTTTCAGAAATAGTGGAAGGTCAAGGCCAAGTTTGAATTGCCTCTATTTTCTATGGGTCAACTTGAATACCATATTGGGAGATCATATGCCCAAGGAATTTCAAACTAGAAAGCTAAAATTCACACTTTGAGAATTTCATAAAAAATTAATGTTCATGAAAGATTTGCAAGTCATGTTGAGCATGTTCTGGTTCATTTTTGGAATAAACAAGGTTGTCATTAATGAAAACAACTACAAACTTTTCAAGGAATGGTTTAAAAATCTAGTACATAAGAACCATGAAGGGTCCAGGAGCATTAGGAAGACCAAATGACATAACAAGAAACTTATAGTGACCATATCGATTTTAAAGACTATTTTGGAATTAAATTTTGAATTAATGATAACTAGTATGCAAGTCAATTTTAGAGAAACATTTAACACTTTGAAATTGATTAGATAAATCATCAATTCAAGATAAAAGATATTTATTTTTAATGGTAACTTTCTTTAATTATTAGTAGTTGATATAAAGTTCCAAGGTTCCATCCTTATTCTTCACAAAACAAGATGGGAGCACTCTAAAGAGAAGAACTAGGGTGAATGAAACCTTTACAAGACCTGTATTCCTAAGTTATAAGAATTATAAATTAGTTGTAAAAAATTAATTTTGAGTACTTCATCATATCATCAGATCTTTTGAATTTCCTAAGTTAATTAATTTATTAATGATTCATTAGAATCTTCGTTTTATACATATTTATAAGAATGTCAGCTCATCCAAAACAAATTTTTCTTACCCCTAATTCTAGTAACTATTTTTATGCTAATGATGAAACTAAAAAGAATATTGATAATGATTTGCAACAAGTGTTTTTTTTATCATTCTTAGTAGTTATGAGTATTTGCACTCTAGTATGTTATATTGGTTAACTTTTAAAAAAGGTTTGTAATTAATTGTTACATTATTGGTAGAATAATTTGAGGTGAAGCAATTGATGATTTGCAACTTGGAAGTTATCTTTGCTTGTGCTTGTTATGATACTCCTAAAGTTTCAAATTTTGAGGTAATATGACAAGCTTTAAAATTGTTAGATTAAAATTATTCAATTACAACTATATATTTTTTAATAGATATGGTCAAATAATTTTAATCTAATGATTTTTGAAATTGCCATATTAGATTTTGAAATGCTTAGGGCAAAATAATGATCATGACATTTGTAAACTAAAATTGATGTTATAAAGATAGGATTTTTGAATTTGAAGAGACATTGTTGATTAGCTTCAAGTTTTGGACTAAATGAGTGTGTAATAAAAAAATTTGTTAAGTATAATTTTTTTATCTTTTAAATTTTTTCATTTTTTTCCTTTATCTTCTTTCTTTTTTTAGTAAAACCCTTCTGGGAGCTTTATCACTTCCTCTTTAACTTCTTCTTTTTCCAATCAAATCTCTTATGTAGCCATGATGCCTTTATCTATTGTGAGCATTGGTGCCATCTTGCAATTCTTCCCTTTCCTCTTTTTTAGACATTATTCCTCAAATTTCTTTGATAAATTCGAAAACAAAAAGGTACAAGATGGAAGAAGTCTTGTTATTACGATGGAAATTTGTTAGTTACATAAGTAGCTACTTGTTTAATTTGAAGGAAGGTCATTTAGATTTAATTTGTTCATATTAAAAATGCAAGAGAGGCCAAAATTAATTTTTAAGAGAAATGAAATATACACTATGTATAAATAAAGAAAAAGTATAATTTAGCCACCACGTTACTATTTCCATAATTTTCAATATGATACTGCAGACTAATTAAAAAGAACCCCAAGGTTTATTGTAAAAAATCCCAATAATATGTGTTAATTTGAACTAAGTTATTCTATCCATATTTGAAAATAATATTTAATAGTTTTAATATAAACTTAAATATTATTAAATTATCATTAAAAAATTAACACGTGTAACACCTTATAAAAAAACTACTATTTAAGTTTGATAGAATATGAACAAGATAATCTCCATTAATAGTTAATCTATAGAAATAACCATTAATACTAGCAAAAGTATTTATTAGAATTAGTAAATGAAAAAATTCAAGTAAATTAAAAGCATTCAAAATTCATGGTTGATAAAACTTTAGAGTAACTAAGTTTTTCTACTCAAGAGTATCCTGTGAAAACTTTTGTATGTCAAAATTGTACACCATAAGGGGTATGCACAACCACAAGGAGAAAAAGTTTGTATGTCAAAATTGTACACCATAAGGGGTATGCATAACCACAAGGAGAAAAAGAGATATTGGCTTAATTTAAAGGCATTAATTGGAAATCCAAAGTAAAATCCTTAATTAAAATATTAACAAGTGATTAGAGAAAGATGAATATATTAAAAAATTATTAATTCAATGGTTAATTAGATGAGGAAGCAATAGGAAATTTCCTAAAGTGTTTTAATTGAGTTAGCAATGTATATTCCAAGCTTATGATAATGTACAAGGTGACATAAATAAGGAAGACTAAGACTAAAAAGACTTAGAAAATTTGGCATCATTTTTGTGCTAAAATCATGTGCTCTATTTCCTTTGTAGCTACTTCATCCTTTTCTTACAAATAGCTAAGTTTAACTCCATTATGTCCCACATACAAAGTGCCCCACAGCTAAAGAGAAAAATAGGTGAGGAAGGTTGAGTTCTCAATTGTTTCTTCATCCTTTTGGGAGATTCTATTAGCCCTTTGAATATTTTTCAAAGTTGATTGTTGTTAGAAACTTCATTGATTTTCTATGTAAAAGTATAAGCCTATAAAATTTCATAGATTCATCTCTTTTTATGATTTCCCTACCAATTCTATGCTATTTTGAATTTTAGGTTAAAGAATCAAGTACCACCATCCTCTTTGAGTGAGTAGAGATTTACTCTTTTTCTTCTTAATTTTTTTCTTAGAGGTAGTTTATATATAAGGTGTATACATGGTTCTTATTGTCTTGGAGCCATAAAACTCATGGTAGATTATTTGTAAACACTTTTTCCCAAACTTAAGAAAAAATAAAAAAAATAAATTTGTGAAAAGAACTTCTTTTAAAACTTGTGAAGGTTTGGAAAGATGGTTTTACAAATATCAAGAAGCAAATTTTTTATGAGCATCATCAAAGATGACTTACAAATTTTTCTAGAAAAGCAAGGAAGAAATGATGTTTTTACAAGGTAAAAAAATGTTATATTATATCTAGAAATACATAGATATTAAAATTGGAAGCAAAAATGTTTTGTATCACCCATAAGGAGCTTACAATTCCCTTTGAAAAACTCTAATTTTATTGATAAAGTCAAGTAAACACCAAAGCATTTATTAAAATAAATATTTTACAATGATTACATGAAAGATTTCAAGTAAAAATCATTTTTGGCAGCACTTAAGGTGCTCACAGATATATTGTTGTTTGTAAGGAAAAAATATATTTTTGTAAGAAAAATTTATTATATTAAGCTTTAAACTATTTAAAGGATGTTTATAAACATTTATATTAAGAGGTTATGGCAAAAACATATTTGAAAGCTTATGGTATAGTGCTAAAAAACTGTTTTCAAACTAGTACTTTTAAGTAAAGAATGGTTTCCTATAAATAAATTCTTCTAGTAAAACATTCTAATTGCTTATAAAACTTGTATTATGACTAAAAATGATTCTTTAATGATGTTTAAGCCCTTAAAACTTGGATAGAAAAAATTCTAGAATTTTTAGTAAAATGTTACATCAAAAGATGATATTTCACAAAAAGGTGATGTCTCCTCTAGTGCTAAAATTATGGATAAATGAAGTGATGTAACATGTTTTAAGAATGAAAAGGTTTGAAAAATATCATTTAAAAACTCTAATTTAATTTGAAATTTTTCAAAAAAATTTCACTAAAGTTTAATATTTTAAACAAATTTTTAAAAATAAAAGTGCCCTTTTTAAGGTGTTTTAATAGTTGAATACAAGGGTATCTTATGCGACTTATATTTTGAAGGGTATCTTGTGTGACTTGTATTTTGAGCATGTGAAAAATTGAAAAATGTTATTAATGCTTAATTATTAATTTTGGAAGTTTGAACAAATTTTAATAAAGTTTGCAATTTTGTGTAGAATTTTTAAGTGTAAAGGTGATTATTGAAACCTAGTATAAGTTAGTGATTGTTTTGTTAGCTTTTCAATGTTAACGAGTAACGAAAATTAAAAGTTCATTTATTGCTTGGAAACACTTAAAAATACTTAAATAAGTAGGAAAAATAGTGTTCTTACTTGTTAAAATAATACATAAAACATAGGTTTAAAATTACTTTGAGTTGGAAGTTATGGAGCTTGCAAAAAAAAAACTAAGTAGTGTCTTACATAGTTTTGCTAAGAAAACCATAAGGCACATATGATGATGATGACTTAAATGTACATCTAAATGTTGATGAATATATTATGAAAAAAAATGGACACTATTTCAAAGGTTCCATAGTAAAACCATAAGCATGTTTAGTTGTTTAGTGTATGAATTACTATATTGTCTATCTTATGATTTGTATATGCACTAATGTATTTATATGAAAAGAATACTTGTGATTAAAGTTTATGAGAATGCCTAAATGGTAATGAGCATTTGAGAAAATGACATAATAATCTAGCATCAGAATGAAAGCACTAATATTTATTATGGTCATTAGTAATGTGATTAGGTGATTGTAAATTCTTTTCTGCTAGATTATCTTTACATTCTACTTTGGTTATAGCTATTGCTGGCATTTCAACATTACCCTGTTATTTATAATGGGCTAGTGAGTGCCTTATGTCAAAAAGACTTAATGTCACATATGAAAATAAGGTTAAATGATATATGACATTTTTAGCTTAACTACCATATGTGACATTATGGCATTACCATGTGATTTTCAAACATTGTGGAGAGTTTTAAGGATTGACCCAATGCCTTAACTTTCAGGTTATATAAAAGGACATATGGGATAAGGTTGTTCTTATAGGAACAAAGTTGGCATATGCATAGGCATGGTTGGTTAAGAATAATAAGAAGGAACATTATGCCTTTATGCCATTTAATAAATATCTTAAATATTATATTATACATAATTGATTTATGAAGATATACTTTTGATAAGAAAGTACTTTAATATATGTCTTGTATGTAAATGCTTTCTAAATTAAAAATAATTGGAAAATCTATGCGGTAGAAACTTTATTAAATAATTATATTACTCACTCTACTTGTGGATGTATTTTTAAAATGCTACTTTAGATGGTGCCCCACTAAATCATTGATGTATGATAGAATGTTTACGACACTTGGTATGATTTATATAAGTAGGAGTTTTACTTTACCTTGCTTATACATAAGGATAACAATGTTTCCTAGTAGGCTCGAATGAAGGTTATGTAAATCCAACCTCAGAAGACCAACCCTATTTAGATATATTTAAAGTAGCATTCAATAATAGAAGTTTACCAGATAGCTTTGTTAGATTCACCTTTAATGATCCTATCCTTGCTAAAGGAATCATTGATTTCCCTTATGATAGTGTACCTCTTGACCCCATTGTTTTAACTCTTATTCTACCAGACACACCACTTATTCTACCTACCTTACCAGTACCTCTAGCACCTCTAATCTCTCTACCTACATTGGCTTCGGTACAAACCTTACTATATGTTCCCCCAGATCCCTTTATTTATGTTCCATCCTTTGATAACCATATTGAGTCTAACTTAGATGTGAGATTAAACCTTTCAATCAATAGCTACTTTGATTGATAGTTACTAACCAATTTTTATTTTGTTTAAAATTGTATAAATTTCTAGTAACTTTTCGGCGTTAGTATAAATAGTTGATAAGATAAGGTATAGTAAGTCCCTGATGACTTTTATGTAAAGAAATGTATGTTTAATTATACTAATGTTTGTATGATGAATACTATTGAATATTTTATCTATTTATAGAACAAGTTATATTATTAAGGGATTTTTTGAAAAAAAAATAAACAAAGGACTTCACAAACTTTTGAAGGAAAGGAAAAGAATAATGGGTTTCTTAGACAATAAAGGTAATGGGCTTTTAAAAAGAAATTTATAATTTATCTTCAAAAATATTTCTATCTATATTTTAAAAAAGAAATTCAATTGCTGATTCTGAGGTTATCTTTAAAGTATTTCAAATTACGAAAGGATCAATTGATTCACTAAGTTTTACTACCCAGTTCTATTCTATTATATTGATTTTTTAGTTTGGTCTTAATTCTTCTGAAAAGAATCATAAACCATCGTTTTGGTTTCTTAAGGAATTTTTGATAAAACTATTTCAAGTTTATTCTTTTCAAAAAAGATTCTCTATTTAACAAAACTTAATGGTTTTCTTTTTGTAAAAACTTTCAATTTTAGGCCCTATTAGAAGAAAAGTGATTATTTTTGTATGAATGGATATTTTTCTAAAATCATTTCATTAATGCTTTACAAATTAATTATGTTGTAACTATTTCTTACTTGTTCTATTTTTACTTGGATTTGACTCCATAAAAATTACTATATTTTTTATTTTAAATTTTCCTTCAAAAAAATAACTTTTAGTGAATTTTTCAACCTTTTATTTCAATATCATGCATACTTTCATCAAAATAGTTAATTTTTATGAGTTATTTTGATTTAAAAAGGCTTGTGAAGATGTTTGATTAATGTTTTTATGCTAATCATGATGGTCCAAAATTAGATTGTAACAAAGGTGTTATCAGAGTATGGTTTGGGTAAATTATTGAATGGTTAGAACATGGTTTGGGGAAAATGTGGCATGGTGGAACCTAGAAAAACATATTAATCATAGATTGGGGAGGATTAAGGGAAACTCTAGTCAATGGTAGCCTAAGTATAAGCCATACCAAATGTCATTAATGATCTCTATGGTTCAGTTAGGAATATCAGGTATCTTTTATTTTCAAGTAAATGATTTCTATTTTTTAATACAAGTTATTTTATAGATTATGGTGAGTGCTAGGGCAAACCTAATTGAGTCAAGAAGCAAGAAGTTTGTGAACTTTCATAGTAGTAAGAATAGGAATAATCAAGAAGCACCTCTGTAGGCTACTATTTTATAATAAACTTTAGAGAAAGTAATTGATTAAGGAAACCAAAATAGAAGTAGAAGATATGATAGGTAACCTTCTCCTCTAATACGCATTGTTATTCCATGAATTCCTAAAGCTAAAACTTTCAAGCTTTAATGGTGTTGATCCATCCATTAACCATCCCTAGTTTTTGAAATGGATAGAGAGAATTTATAGAATGCTAGGATGTAGTGAAACCACCATGGTAAAGCTAGTAGGGCACTAACTAGATGATATAGCACATTAGTGGTTAGCCAGAGCATAAAACCTAGATTAGGAGGTGATAGCCCAATCACTTGGAAACAATTTTAAAAGGAACTAGTAGATCATTTCTCACCCTTAAATTTAAGAAATGCCAGAGCTTGTGAGTTTGAACAATTAGTTCAAGGATCACTAATGATAGCATAATACAATGCTCAGTTCACACAACTCTTACAATTTGTTGGGTATTTGGTGTTTACTAAAAAGGCAAAAAATAAATCAATTTTATTTATGACTATTAGTATAATCGAATGAATGTTGTTAAGGATGGAACCTACAAATAAGTATTGAATTTGCCAATCAAAGCTAGGATATGTTCAAAGAAAATATATGAAAAAGGAAGCCAATGGTAAAAGGTTAGGTAGGAGTATACATAGTGCTAGTAGAAGTACAATCCAGAAAGAAATAGTTTTAAAGGAAAAAAACTCTTTTAAGCGTAAGTGCTACATCTAGATTAATAAACCTGTTAACAAAGACCTACTCAATGTTAACTCCATCAAACAAACCTCCTTTTTACAACTAATGCAACTTGAATCATATTAGACCTTGTGGAACTTCTTTTAAGTATGAGCAAATGGGCCACAGAGTATAAGAGTGGATGATGGATAAATACAAGAACCTCAACACTCAAGTCATTCAAGCATTTGCTTAAGTAAGGTCACTAGTAGTACTAAGAAAAGGAAGGAAGGAAGCAACAAGAACCTAAGTGAAAATATTTGCTATAACAACACAAAAGGCTTAAGCATCAAATGTTATTTTGACAGGTACCTTACTTATCAAGAATTTTTATGTAAGAGTTTTGTTTGATTCTAAAGCTACTCATTATTTCCCTTTCTTATAATTTAACAAGTAAAATTTAAAAACCTAAGGAAGACTTGGATCATATTATGATGGTCATTACTTCGATAGAGAAAACCATAATAGCAATTTATGGAGTTCAAAAATGTGAAATTAACTTAGATAGATATCCAACCATGATAGATTTAGTAGTATTGGATATAATTGATTACAATGCAATCCCAGGAATATATTGGCTATCTAAGTATCATGCGTACATGAATTATTATCATAAAGTGATAACATATCAATCAGAAAAAGAAGCAATTTAAGTATTTCAAGAAGAAAAATGAGTGAAGATGCATACTTTTATCTCTTATGCAAAAGTAAGGAAGCTTGTTAAGAAAGGGTATGTGGTATAGATAATTACAATAAGTAAGGTTGAAATAAAAGAACTCAAGGCAAGTAAAGTTTTAGCAAAACAAATTATAAGATATTTTTCTAGATAAGTTACTAGAATTATTATCAAACTAAAAGATTGAATTTACAATTGAAGTAGTTCTTAGAACTGGGTTGACATCAATTTTTTCACATCGAATGGTACCGGATGAGTTGAAAGAGTATTTGCAAGATTTGACAAACAAAGCTTTTATTCAGCTTTATACTTCCCTTTAGGGTGCGCTAGTATTATTTGACAAAAAGAAGGATAGATCATTAAGGCTAATATGAATTCCAAGCATAAGGAGGACCATTCATCAATTCTAGAAGGTCTAATGCTAAAAGCTATGGCTAAGAAGATCAAGGAAGGACTTCAAGGCTTGCTAAAGAAGCTTGGATGCATAAAGAAGCAAGATTAGAGGAGATAAAGGAGTTTAAGTTATGTGTTTTTTAGTTTTAGTTAATTCTACATAAGTACATGAGTAGTACTAGGGTTAGGATTCGGTTCCTTCTTTAAATACTTAAATATAATATTTAAGTACTTACAAATTGCTACATTATACTAGAATATTTTACTTAAGTACTGAAGCCTGATCCATAACTAGTTTTCTATTTTGTCCTGTTTCTTATTGTTTAAGACATTGTTGGGCTTTGTATTAGTTTAGCTCATCAGTTTAAAACTTTATTTGGATAATTAATAACAATTTGATTAACTTTCTAGGTTGTGCCTAATTAGTCCAATTAGTTTAGTTAACTTTTAACTTTTAACTTTAAAGCTTATTTGAGGAGAGTTATTTCTCATTGTTACAACTTTTAGCACTTTTTTAAATTTGAAAACTCTTTGAGAGCTTTTCCTTTTTATGGTTATCGCAAGAACTTTAGATTTATCAAGGTTAATTTAACTTTTATGGCATTAAATTTTACTCATCAATGACTCAAAATCTTTTAAGGTGTGATTTCTTTTCACTAATTGCTTTTATTTCTCCTTTTTTTTAAAGCGTGGCATAATTGTCTTTCTCTTTCAATTTGATTTTAAAGTTTAGGATGATTTAACCTTAGGAATTCACATTCTTTGGTCCCAATTTTTAAGTCATGTTTATCATTTCTTAGCTTTTTATTTGATGTTCTTTATTTTGAATTTTTTAATGTAGTTTTATGTTGTGCTTGCTGCGAAATTGATCTTTGATTTTATTATTCTTGTGTTGTTCTTATTGTTCCTTATTGATTTTGTGTTTGAATTCAAGTTTAGTTCATTATTGTTCATCAAAATGAATTCTTTTGTGTTGTTTTTGTATAATTTTATTTTGTAGTCTATTTTTTAATCTTAGATTACTAGTCGATTTTGTGTTTTAACTCATTCTTGTGTTCGATCCTTGAATCCATTATTGTTTGTTGCCTTTTATACCTCAAATATGCGTAAATTTGTTTTGTAGTTTGCTAAATTTCATTGAAAATTGATTTTATTAAAGGTTTGCATTAAAACTTGTAAAAAAAGTTCAAAACTGGAAGTTTGACTGCAAGTACTTGAGTGCCATATTTGAATTTTGCAAAAAAAAAAATTACATATTACCCAATTATAGTAGTAAAGTACTTGAAAGCAAGGAGCATGTAGATTTGTGATACTTGAGTCTAGTACTTAAATGCCTTTGGACAAATTGTTTAGTACTTGAATCTAGTACTTGAGTATTGCAAAATAGAGGTTACTTGAATTCATTATACTTAACTATTCTCTTGTTGATTTTGATATTCAAATTGTAATTCCTTTTTACCTTATTTTACTTAATACCAAAGGATATTATACAATTATTTAGATATTCAAATCCATAAAAAATAAAAAAGAAAGTGAATCAAAAGCAAGAAAAAAGAGAGTAAAATATCAAGAAGTGAAAATCAAAGGAATAGAGAAAAAGAAATCAAAGTGAAAGGAAAAAAAAAAGAAGAACAAAAGAAAAGTCATTGTAAAAAGAAGTTGTATGTATAATGTATACTTTATTTATTTTTTAACTTCCCATTTTTGAATTAACTTTTTTATTACTTCTTTCATACTTTCTAATTTCCATTATTCCATCAATACTTGTAATATTTAGTCTTGTTTCCTTATTATTGATAATATCTTTGTGTCTTTTATGGTGTTTCCTTTTCTTAAATTTTGAGTATCATTAATTGTTTATTAGATTATTTAATCCTTTTTAAGTGAAATTGTTTGTTATATATGTTGAATCTTATTGATTGTGTCACTATTCCTAAAGAACCATAAGAGGGAAGGATAAAAGTAGAAAAAAGGTAAGAGTGCATGAGTTCATTTGAGAATAAAAGCCTTACTTACTGGGCAAAAATGACTATAAGTATCTCTAAACTTAAGTGAAGGGTGTGCTCTTGTGAGATCTTATTCTTTATCTAACCTTTTCTTACAAGGAATTTTTTTTAACAAAGATGTTAAGAAGTGATATAAACAATAATGATATAATGAGAATTATTCAAGAGCAATTAGGTAAAGTTATGCAAGAATAATTTGAGAGAATAGATGAAAGGATTGGAAAAATAAAGGGAGAAAGAAGATAAAATAAGAGAAGAAAAGAAAAGATGAGAGATGAAAGTAAAAAAGATGATTGGTGAAGAACGAAAGAAATGGATGATAAAATTAACAACATCAGAAGGAATATGCTTTCATGTTAAGGGAAAAATGAACCGAAGCCTATGTGGAGTGGGAAAAGAAAATGTAGTTAGTCTTTGATTACCACAACTATTTGGAAAAGAAAAAGATAAAGCTTATGGTTATTAAAATTTTCAAATATGCTATTACTTAGTGGGATCAATTCATGATGAATGTTTAGAAGAATAAAAGAAAAACTTATTAATACTTAGGAGGATTTGAAATTTGTTATGAGGAAGGGATTTATTCCTAACCATTATCATAGAGACATGTGCCAAAAAAATTACAAAGCTTTACACAAAGTTCTATGAGTGTTGAAGAATACTACAATGAGATGGAGCTTGTCATGTCTAGAGTTAATGTTGAAGAAGATAAAGAGACTATGATAGCTAGATTTCTTTATGGCTTGAACAGGGAAATTACTAATATAGTAGAATTACAACACTAAAAAAAACATAAAAGACATGGTGCATATGGCTATAAATGTGAAGAGGCAATTAAAGAGAAAGAGTTCTTCCAAGCATAGCTACCATTCAAGTTCTTCATGGAAGACATATGATAAGAAAAGTGACAAGAAGAAAGATAAAGGGAGCATGTTCAATGAAGAATATTTTTCTAAACCAAGATGTAAAAACCCTAAGGAAAGAAAGAAAGTTAAAGAGTCTCAAAGACATTTAAATATTAAGTGCTTTGAATGCCTTGGAAGAGGGCACATTATTAGTGAATGTCTTAATAAGAGTGTTATGATTTTGAAAAATGGACATTATGAATCCTAAGTTATAAAGAAAATAAAAAGTCCATAACATCTTTAGATAAGGAAAGTAAATAAAGTGGAAGTCTATTTAATAGAGATGCCTTAGTGACGTGATCCCGCAAGTGCACGGGTTTAGTCGAGTTATAGTATAAAAGATAGCGTTTCCACAGGGATTGAACGTTGAATACTAACTGAATTTCAAGGTAAATTATCTAAGCATATCGATTGATATTAGGAATTAAGGGTAAAATATAAAACAGAGCTTAGTTATCAAAAGGTTTAATTCAAATGTGATGAAAACGTACTCAGCTTAAGGTTCCCCTGTACATCTCATTATGGAATGAAGATAATCCTCTAACTTAGTTTACTGTTAATTTAGATTGCTGGATTACCAAAAGTAAGCTATACCTCATTGCAAGGCTACTAGCTACTAACCAAAAGATTAAGTGCCCAGAATTTTTCTAGTAATCACTCATCTAGGTTGCATTAACATTGCTTTAGAATCCATTCTTAGACATTTCATCCTGTGCAAAAGAATCCAATTGGCTTAATTCCTAAGTCTAATTGATATTCCCAATGATCATGCAAGGTCTGATTAATTAATTGGTCATTTCAACCTAGAATCAACTAATCCTTAACACAAATCCAATATTTCGGAAGTATTGGTTTGTTCAAGTACAAAATAGCATAATCAAATCATAAATCAACAGTAAATCAAGCTAGATTATATAAAAATCAATTCCATAAATCCATGAACAAGTTTACCCTAGCTGAGCATAAGGGTTTAGTGTGAAGACATTACAAAACTAGAAGAAAACTAGAAAATAGAGAGGGAAATCAAACAAATCATGAAGCTCTACAAATTTCTTGCTTGAATCTTCAATCCTTTGCTTGAATCCATGGTTAGAAGTTGCCCTTGGTAAGTTTAGGTCTCTCCTAGGGTTTCTCCCAGCAGCTCCTCTTTTAATTTTCGGTTTCTCCTCCCCCTCTTTCTAATTTTCGCACAAAACTTATACAGGTGATGTACACGGGGTATGACACGGCCCGTGTGGTACCCCGTGTTTCTCTGCGAAGGTTAAGCAGCATGATACACGGGGTATGACACCCCCCGTGTTTACTTGTGGAGTGTCAGGCAGTATGGTACACAGGGTATGACACGGCCCGTGTTCATCCCCGTGTTCTTCTGCGAGAAGCTCAGTGAAGCTTCGAAGCATTCCAAAAGGAAACACGGCCTTCCACACGGGATTCCCATACCTCGTGTTCTTTGCCAGGTGAGCAACCTTGCTTCGATTCTCCACAACTTGTACGGTTTTGACTCCGGATCCTTTTCTAATGCTCAAATGTGTCACTTCAAAACCTGAAAACAAAATATTGAGCATTTAAGTACCCTTTTTCAATTAATTTGCACAAGATACTAAGTAAATAAGTGATAAAATACATAAAATTTAAGTGCAATTGTGCATTTATCAATTCCCCCACACTTGAATCTTGCTCGTCCTCGAGTAAGGAAGTAAGAGAACAAAAATCTACTCCAATATTCTTCTTCTTCTCCCTTTTTTTTATATAAAAAATTGGTCAGGTAATCATTCAACAAATCAGAAATTAAGATCAAGTCATGCCAAGTAACTAAATGAAAATAAAGCAACTAAATAAGTCAATCCTCAGCATAAAAGCAAAGAGAATAGTCTCACAGGTAAAGTATTTACTCAAACTCTCAGAATAAGGCTTGTGTATACTCTCAAATCAATCAGCTCAGGACTTAAAGCTACCATATGCTTGCAAAAACTCTAATCTCCACTACTATATTGTAAAATGCATGCAAATCAGAGGACTTTATTAGGGAAAATGGTGAGGATAAAGGAAAGGAAAATCAAGGGATGAAGAGTGATAGGGTCAAAGAAGGGAAAAGACACATTGGTATTGAGTTTGACCATTGTCGAGCTCCATTGTTCAGCTTAGCATATTACCTTCCTTCAACACCCATTCTCTTCTCTTTTTCTTTCTCTTTTTTTTATATATATATAACAATAAATCAGCAGACAAAACTTTTCTTTCTTTCTTTCCTTCTTATTTATTTAACACCATTTTTTTATTTTTTTATTATATATTTTTTTTGTTTGTTGTGTTTTTTTTTGGGAAAATCAAAGCTATAAATCAACTTATCCAACTAGCAGCTCTAAGTAAGGACCTCTAAGTGATAGCCAAACTCATATAATGTCTAAGTTCTGTTAAACTTTAAAGTTCAAGTTCATTTAAGCAGTGGCTTTAAATGCACATAGGATGGGTTAACTTGGCTAGGCTAGAAATAAAAGTCCAAGGCTCAAAGTGGCTAACTAGTGTCTAAGCTAAAAATAGTTTAGGGTATATCAAAGAAAAGTATTCAAATAAGAAAAACAAATAAAAAGGGTGAAGAAACATGGCCTCATCATTTTTTACATGCAAAATACATAAAATGTAGCCTCAAAAAGAGCAATTGCAAGTTCTAGAGCAAAAAGTCAAGAGTGAGACATGATCCCTCAAGAAGATAAAAATGAGCTTCAAATTCTAATGTGAAAGTTGCTCATAAAGGCTCAAATCTCACAAGGGTCAATTATGCTTATTTCTCTTAGCTTTAAGCTTTAGATTTTCCTTATTAAGTTGTTAATTAATCATTAAAGGAGCAAGGCATGAACCAATCACTTTAATCAAAAGATTGCCCTAAAAATAAAAAATATATGTTTTTTTTATATTTTTTTATATTTTTTATATTTTAAAATCATTGAATTTGGAGTAAATTTTAGTACTCTAAGTCAATCAAGCAGATTAAAGTGCAAAACATTGCAAAACATTCTAAATGCTGCTCCCCCACACTTAAATTGGACATTGTCCTCAATGTACAAAAAGGTAAATGGAAAAGAGACATAGAATAGATGGGGGACTAGAACTTCCTTGACAAGTGGAGCATTGTTGTCCATTATAGATCATGACTTCAGGGAGATCCAGAAGCAGAGACAGATGAAGAGAGAAAGAGGAGACTGCTAATCTAAAAGAAAGAAGATGCAATACTAAAAAAAAAATTATGCTGTTAGTTATTACAGACATGAATATTAAAAGTGCAAGAAAATAGAAGAGAAATAACAAAAATGAAATGAAAGTGCATAGTCAATATAAGTACAGACCAAGAGAAATAGAAATAGAGAGGAGAAATAAGTAAAAAGCAAAATATATAAGTAAAAAGGAAAAATAAACAATCCAAACTACTGAGCATGAGGGTCTGGATCAGTTAGGGAAGAGGGGTAGAAAAGCTTGAACAGGGGCTCGACCATGCTCTCGATGTGTCTGGATCTCCTGTCCAAGTCATCATAAAGACCCTCAATCCTCGTCTGACGCTCAGAGATAAGCTGAAGCTCAGCCAGAATCTGCTGCTGACCAGATAATATGTCTCTGAAGTAGGCATCGGATGAAACTCTGCCCCCCGCAGAAGATGATGGACCCATATCAGGAGCTGCATCACGATCGCCATCATCTCTTGGAATATCGTGTTCTTCCTCACGGGGCTGCTGCTGCATAGGCTGGATTCCCATAGCTAGAAGAATGCCCCTTTGGAGGGGGGTCATGTGAGATACTATAGTGAGGGATCCATAAGGTCGATCAAATACTCTTAGCCGCCTGGCTAGTCTGGTGATATATGGATTAGCAGCAATACTTGCAACTCGTCTATCTGATGCCTGAGTCGAGAAGAAATGTGCGAATGCACCTCCAATATGAATAGGGACTCTCTGAATCATGCTATACAAGAAAAGGACATCAGCAATGCTCACGACCCCATGACTGTGCCCTCGACCACTCAAGGTGTGACTGAAGATGGAGTGGATCACTCGCCAAGCAACTCTTCTGAGGTTAGATGCCTTGCTCTTAGTGGGATCATAGGTGTGCCCGGTAGTAATATCAGCCCATACGTGCCACTCTTGGGTCCTATGGGGCAATCCTATTAGCATATCATGATACTCAGGAGTAGTCACAAATTCTTCAAAATAAAGTCCTAAGTGCACTGAGAGCTGGGTCACGCTCATGGAATAAGTGACTCCCCTGAGATGAAACTGTACTATGTAAGCCGAATCAACAGTGCCAAAGTACCTCTCTAAGTAGAAAGTGCTGAGAAACTCCAAAGTAAGCTCTCTGTAGGTAGGCTCTATAATATGAAAGAATACCTCCCAAGCACCTACACTTATAAGCTCACGGATCTCATCTTCTAGGCCGAACTCTCTTAAAATAGCCCAATCTAGGTATCGACTTTCCACAAATGACTGGTCCTTGTTTCTATTGAATGCTTGAATATGAGCCTCTTCTGTGAACTCTAAGAATGGGGATGTTAGTCCTCTAGAGGAGATCCCTCTAGAAGAACTACCCTTGGTTGTCTTCCTGGCAGTTGTCTTTTGTTTCTTTGACATGATCTTCAGAATTTCAGATAGAAACCCTAAGTTCTTAGTTTAAGCAGAAGAGGAATCCAAATGTTGAATTTCAATCGATTAAATTGAAGACCAAGCAGCAAAATCACTTCAAATAACCAAATAAAGCACTTTAATCAGTGTAATTTGGCAAGACAATGGCTGAAAATGCAGATAGAGAGACTAGGGCACGGAGGAAGACGAAGAAAATGAGGGAAAAATGAAGGAAAATCAGGGGTTTTCGCCAATAAAAGCTCGTCCACCCAGGAACACGGGGTTAGACACGTCCCGTGTTATACCCCGTGTTTCTCTGCGAATGAGTGTTCTGGGTTTCGTAAACATACACGGGGTCTGGCATACCCTGTGTTTCTCTCTGAAAGATACTATCAAGCTTCGCAATAGTACACGAGGATTAACACGACCCGTGTTGTACCCCATGTTTCTCTCTGGAAGGCTCATGTTCAAAAATCCTTATCATTAGTTCAGCTAGTGAGGTACACGGGGTTTGACACGGTCCGTGTTCAACACCGTGTATCTCTTTGGAACGCCATGAAAATCATAAAGTTTTTATGCTAACCAGACAGTAAGGTACACGGGGTATGACACGGCCCATGTTGTACAGCGTGTATCTCACTAGACTGCGTTTTGAGTCTTCTGTGCAAGAAAATGAACAACCAACATGCATATATGCTTGATTTACCCCAGAGGCAGAGACCAAGTGCAAAAATGAACATCTTAAAACAACAACTAATGACTTATATGCCTCAAACTACTCAGAAACTCAGAATGAAAATGGGAAAACTAAAGGTTAAAAGCAATAAAAATAGAAAAATAAGCTTGGGTTGCCTCCCAAAGAAGTGCTTGTTTAAGGTCATAAGCTCAACCCCTGTTTCAATCAATCTGGAGCTGCGGTTATCGGTGGCCCGGCAACATAATGTTTCAATCTCTGACCATTAAGTAGTGGGCTTGCCTCCAAAAATTCTGCATATGCAGCAATTTCCTCATTTTCAACAACTCCATCTGTTACTAGACATGCTTCAAGTGGATCTTGAAGGCACTCCATTAGAAGGGTTTCTTTCACAGCTTTGTCTACCACATCAATCCTGCATATGGAGTCTTCACAAACAGGTAATTTAATTGATTCATTCAAATTAAACTTAACTTTTTCATCCCCAACAGATAATGAAAGCCTTCCATTTTTGACATCAATCAAAGCACCCGCAGTGGCTAAAAAGGGTCTACCCAAAATGATAGGGATTTGTGAATCCTCTTCCATTTCAAGCACAACAAAATCAATAGGTATGAAAAACTTACCAACCTTGATAGGTATATCCTCAAGTATGCCTACTGGGTATTTCACTGAACGATCAACTAGTTGAAGTGAAACTGTGGTGGGCTTCATTTCTTCTATATTCAATCTTTTTGCAACCAACAGTGGCATGAGGCTCATACTTGCTCCCAAATCACACAATGCCCGATCAATAGGAACATTTCTTTTCACATAAGGAATGGAGAAGCCGCCTGATCCTTTAGCTTAGGAGGTAGTTTATTCTGGATGATGGCACTACACTCCTCCGTTAGAGCTACAGTCTCATGCTCCTCTAGCTTCCTTTTGTTCGAGAGAATGTCCTTCAAGAACTTTGCATATGATGGCATTTGTGAAAGAGCATCAATGAAGGGGATATTGATATACAACTTTTTCAATACTTCCAAGAACTTTCCAAACTGCTTATCAAGTTTAGCCTTTGCTAGTCTTTGAGGATAAGGGATAGGCGGTTTGTATGGTTCTAGAGGGACATATTGTGATTTTTCAGATAATTCCCCTTCTTTCACTTTAGCATCATTAGGAATTGTAGCCTTTTTGCCTTCTTTCTGCTCTTCCCCCACATTTATCTCTTCTTTACCTTCTTGAGTGGCATTTGGATCCTTCAATAGCCTCCCACTCCTAAGAGCGATTGCCTTACAATGCTCCCTAGGATTTGATTCAGGTTGAGCAGGGAGTTGACCAAAAGCTCTAGAAGAAGAAGTAGAAGCTAGTTGAGCTATTTGGGTTTCCAGCATTTTTCCATGTGTGGCCAATGAGTCAACTTTGGAGGACAGTTGCCTAATGCAATCCTCCATAGCTCTACCATGCTGCCTAAACTCTTCATTAGTTTTCTCTTGGGAAATGAGAAATTTCTCCAAGAGGCCTTTTAACTTAGTAGTGGAAGAGGGTTGAGCTGGTGGGTTATAGGGTCTTTGGTTTTGAAAACCAGGTGGTGGTGGTGGTGGCCTATTGTGAGTGTTTTGAGTATTGTACGGCTGGTTGGGCTTGTAGGATAGGTTTGGGTGGTTCCTCCATTATGGATTATAGGTGTTTCTAAATGGTTCATTCGGATTCTTCTGTCCATACCCACTGTTATGCACATAGTTCACTTGCTCAGTGAAATCCTGCCCCAATGTACACTTAGTTGCCATATGACCTGTCATGCCACAAATCTCACAAGGAATGTCAGTAGCACCTGTTGCATTTACACTATTAACTTAAAATTTATCAAACTTAGCCATAAGTGCATCTACTTTGCTACCTAGACTTCCTAGTGCATCTACCTTAGTTGACAAATGATTAAAAGCATCTAATTCATACTTACCTGAAGCTTTCCTTGAAGATCCCCTCTCATTTGATCATTGGTAGTGGTTTAAAGCCATATCCTCAATCAAATCATATGCTTCATCCAACCTTTTGTTCATCAAGGCACCTCCAGCAGCAGCATCCACAGTGAGCTTAGTATTATAATTCAAACCATTGTAGAAGGTATGAAGAACTAGCCATTTCTCTAACTCGTAATGTGGGCACAACCTCAAAAGTTCTTTGTATCTATCCCAAGCATCAAATAGAGATTCCCCTTCTCTCTGAGAAAATATGGTAATTTCATTCCTTAATTGAGTAGTCTTGCTTGGAGGAAAATATCGTGATAGAAAAGCCCTCAGTAGCTCTTCCCATGTAGTGATAGACCCTGCTGGTAAAGAGTGCAACTAAGCCCTTGCTCTATCCTTCAAAGAGAATGGGAAGAGTCTAAGCTTGATAGCATCCGCTGCTACACCATTGATCTTGATTGTACCACAGTACTATAAGAAAATCTGAATATGGAGGTTTGGATCCTCCATTGGTAGTCCACCAAACTGGTTTTGCTGCACCATAGACAAAAGAGCTGGCTTCAATTCGAAGTTATTAGCCTCAACAGCAGGCCTTCTTATACTGGATTAAAGCCCAGTGGCGTCAAGTGTTGCAAATTCTCTAAGAGATCTGTTATCCATGCCTTCAATCACTGGTTCAATGTCAATTTCCTCTTGGTTATGTACTGATTTTTGCTCTCTCCTTCTCCTAAGCAGAGTTCTTTCAATCTTTGGGTCTAAGTCAAGAATTCCTTTAAGACTTCTCCTTCGCATATACAAAGATTTTCTGCAAAAAGAGTAGGTAATACTCGAACAGAACAAAATAAGAAAGAAATACTATAAAAATAAGAAAATCAGAACAAGATGAATCAAGAACTAAAAGAAAATAAATTGCCTAGTCTAATTCACTCAAAAGTTCCTGTTAATATCAACCAGCTGCAATCCCCGGCAACGGCACCAAAAACTTGACGTGATCCTGCAAGTGCACGGGTTTAGTCGAGTTATAGTATAAAAGATATCATCTCCACAGGGATTGAACGTTAAATACTAATTGAATTTCAAGGTAAATTATCTAGGCGTATCGATTGATATTGGGAATTAAGGGTAAAATGTAAAACAGAGCTTAGCTATCAAAAAGTTTAATTCAAATGTGATGAAAACGTACTCAGCTTAAGGTTCCCCTGTACATCTCATTATGGAATGAAGATAATCCTCTAACTTGGTTTACTGTTAATTTAGATTGCTGGATTACCAAAAGTAAGCTATACCTCATTGTAAGGCTACTAACTACTAACCAAAAGATTAAGTGCCCAGAATTTTTCTAGTAATCACTCATCTAGGTTGCACTAACATTGCTTTAGAATCTATTCTTAGACATTTCATCCTGTGAAAAAGAATCCAATTAGCTTAATTCCTAAGTTTAATTGATATTCCTAATGATCATGCAAGGTCCGATTAATTAATTAGTCATTTCAACCTAGAATCAACTAATCCTTAACACAAATCCAATATTCCGAAAGTATTGGTTTGTTCAAGTACAAAATAGCATAATCAAATCATAAATCAACAGTAAATCAAGCTAGATTATATAAAAATTAATTCCATAAATCCATGAACAAGTTTACCCTAGCTGAGCACAAGGGTTTAGTGTGAAGACATTACAAAACTAGATGAAAACCAGAAAACAGAGAGGGAAATCAAACAAATCATGAAGCTCTATAAATTCCTTGCTTGAATCTTCAATCTTTTGCTTGAATCCACGGTTAGAAGTTGCCCTTGGTGAGTTTAGGTCTCTCTTAGGGTTTCTCCCAGCAGCTCCTCTTTTAATTTTCGATTTCTCCTCCCCCTCTTTCTAATTTTCGCACAAAACTTATACAGGTGATGTACACGGGGTATGACACGGTCCGTGTGGTACCCCGTGTTTCTCTGCAAAGGTTGAGCAGCATGATACACGGGGTATGACACCCCCCGTGTTTACTTGTGGAGTGTCAGGCAGTATGGTACATGGGGTATGACACGACCCGTGTTCATCCCCGTGTTCTTCTGCGAGCAGCTCAGTGAAGCTTCGAAGCATTTCAGAAGGAAACACAGCCTTCCACACGGGATTCCCATACCCCGTGTTCTTTGCCAGGTGAGCAACCTTGCTTCGATTTTTCATAACTTGTACGGTTTTGACTCCGGATCCTTTTCTAATGCTCAAATGTGTCACTTTAAAACCTGAAAACAAAATATTGAGCATTTAAGTACCCTTTTTCAATAATTTGCACAAGATACTAAGTAAATAAGTAATAAAATACATAAAATTTAAGTGCAATTGTGCATTTATCACTTAGTGATTAGGAAAAGATTGAATGTGCAAGTAAAAGAAAAAGGTGAGGAACAAAGAGAAAACATCTTCCATACTAAATACAATATCAAAGGCAAAATATGCAATGTTATTGTAAACAATGGTAATTATGCTAATATGGCTAGCACTACTTTGTAAAGAAGTTGAGTTTTCCTACTTTACAACATCCCACCCTATATAAATTTTAGTGGTTGAATAATAGTAAGGAAATGGAGGTGACCAAGCAAGTTTCGGTGTCCTTCTCCATTGAGAAATACCATGACTTTATAATATTGTTCTTATGCATTCTTTCCATTTTTCTCTAAGTAGAACTTAGCAATTTGATAGGAAGGTTGCTTTTGATAGTGTCTTCAATAAATATCAAATTGTAAAAGATTGGAGAAAAATAAACCTAAAGCTTTTAACCTTACAAGTATATGAGGATCAATAAGGTTACAAAAGAAATGAAAAGATGAAGAAAAAAGGTAAAAAAGTACAAAAAAAATTAAAAGTGATAGAAAGAAAAAGAATGAAAGTGAAAAGAAAATTAGTATGAATAAAAAAAGAGAGAGTTTAAAACAAAAGAGTAAAAAAATAAGTGTTTATACAAAACTGAGTGATATAAGAAATGCCTACTTTGCATCTAGGCTTATGTTTATATTCTTGTACAAAGAAGCCTATGTTAGCCTATGTTAACACTAACTAAGAAAGCCTTGTTTTCTAAGAGCTATAAAAATTTATTTTATAAGAATTTGAACAAGTGTTCCTAAAAGAGGCCCTAAAGGAATTGTTATTCATTTTGAGAGCTTCTATTCTAAATCATCCCATATATAGGACTAACTTAAAAGAAGCAAAAGAAATACAAAGGTAAGTGAAATACCTCATATCAAAAGGATACATAAGGAAAAACATGAGCTTATTTACGATGTTAATCTTATTGGTACAAAAAAGGATAGTTCCTGGAGAATGTGTGTTGATTGTTTATAGATATCTTATTTTTAGACTTTCTTAATGAATTACATGAGTATTGTATCTTTTCAAAAATTGATTTAAAACAAATGTATTACCAAATAAGGATAAAAGAAGATAATGAATGGAAAAATGCTTTTAAAACAAAACATAGTTTACATAAATGGCTTATGATGCCTTTTGGTTTGTTTAATGCATTGAGCACCTTTGTAAGGTTAATGAACAATGTTTTACACCATTTCATTGAAAAATTTATGGTGGTTTATTTTGATAATATCCTTATTTACAACAAGAATATGGATGAGGATGTTGTGCATTTGAAATGTGTTTTATAAGTTTGAAAGATGAAAAATGAATGCTAGCATGGTAAAATGTTCATTTTTGTTTGGATAAAATTGTATTTTTGGGATATGTTTCTAGTAGTAAAGGAATTAAAATGGACAAAGAGAAAGTAAAAGCCATTAGTGAGTAGCCTACCCCTAAGAGTGCTAGTGAAGTGACGAACTTTCATCGGTTAGCTAGTTTTTATAGGAAATTTGTGAAGGATTTTAGTACTATAGTTACCCTTTTGAATGAGTTAGTGAAAAAGAATGTTTAATTTCATTAGGGAGAAGAGCAAAAGAATGCATTTAATTTGTTGAATGATAAATTAAGTTTAACTCCTCTACTTGTTTTTCTTGATTTTATTAAAACATTTAAATTGAGTGTGATACCTTAGGTGTGGGTATTAAAGCTTTTTTAATGTAGGAAAGGAAGCCCATTACCTACTTTAGTGAAAAGCCAAGTAGAACAACTTTTATCCATCTCACCTATAATAAGAAGTTCTATGCTTTGGTCTAAGTTTTAGAAAATTAGCAATATTACTTATGGCCAAAGGAGTTTGTCATCCACATTGACCATAAATCATTAAAACATTTAAAGAGTCAAGGGAAAATGAATAGGAGGCATGCAAGGTGAATTGAGTTTATTGAAACATTCCCATATGTCATACAAGCAAATCTGTCATTAGTTAAGTTTAAAGGTTGATGATAATGTTGTAAGATTCCTTAAATTTTTAAAGGTTGATTACAATGTTGTAAAGATCTATCTTATTTAATGAAAATTCAAGGATTAATTTTCTTAAAAGAGAGAATTATAACACCTAATAAGAATCCATTAGTTAAGTTTAATAGAATTTAAACCAGATAATATTTGTTAATAAGTAATCTTTAGAAATACCTTTTAATATTAGAAAAAGTTTTTATTACATTTAATAGATAAAAAAATCTAAGAAAAGTCCAACTAAATTAGAAGTATTCAAGATTCAATATTCATAAGGATTTGGAGTAGCTTAATGTTTCTACTTAAAAGCATCCTATGGAAACCCTAAGGTGTCAAAATTGTAATTAAGGCACACTATAAGAGGAGTGCATGGTCATGAGGAGGAAAAAGGGATATTGACTTAATTTAAGGGCATTAATGTAAATCTAAAGTAAAATCCTTAATTGAAGTCTTAACAAGTGACTAGGAAAAAGATTTTTAGATTAAGAAATTGTTAATTTAGAGATTAATTAGATTAGAAGGTGCTAAGAAATTTCCTAGAATGTTTTAGTCAAGTTGGCATAGTATATTATAAGCATTTGATGACATATAAAGGACATAACAAGAAAGACTAAGACTAAAAAGACTTAGACAATTTGGCATAATCTTTGTGCCAAAGTTGTGTGCCTTGTTTTCTTCATGGCTACCTCATCTTCTTTTCTAAAAGTAGCCAAATTCAACTCTATTATCTCTTACACACAAAGTACCTTATAGCTAGAGAGAGAAATATGTGAGGAAGGTTAAGTTTTTAAATGTTTTCATCATCCTTTAGGGAGTTTTTGTTAGTTTTTTTAATATTCTTTGAAGTTGGTTGGTGTTAGAAGCTTTGTTGATTTTCTAAGTGAAGGTATGAGCCTATAAACTTCCATAGATTCATCTTTGTTCAAGA
This sequence comes from Sindora glabra, assembly GCA_020226215.1. Classification (NCBI taxonomy): domain Eukaryota; kingdom Viridiplantae; phylum Streptophyta; class Magnoliopsida; order Fabales; family Fabaceae; genus Sindora; species Sindora glabra. The sequence continues at coordinate 23,254,505 of CM035231.1, read as the reverse complement.
TTTTTCTCTATGAATACCTTACTAATTCTATGCTATTTTGAATGTTAACTAAAAGAATCATGTATCATAAACCTTTTTCAGTGAGTACAGATCCATTTTTTTCTTTTAATTTTCTTTTTAGAGGAAGTTTATGTATAATTTGTATACATGGTTATTATCATTGTGTTGAAGCCATGAAAATCATGATGAATAATTCATAAACATGTTTTTCCAAAACTTAAGAAAAGATTTTGAAGAAAATTATTATGTGGAAATAATTTCTTTTAAAACTAGCAAAAGTTTAGAAATATGGTTTTGCAGATAAAAGGAAGAAATTTTTTTATGAGCATCATCAAAGGTGGTTCATGGATTTTTGTAGCTAAAGAAGGAAGAAATGATGTTTTTACAATGCAAAAGTCATTGTATTATGTCTTGAAATATATCGATATTAAAGTTAGCAGCAAAAATAGTTTTGTATCACCTATAATAAGCTCTCAATTCCCCTTGAAAAACTCTAGTTTTCATGATAAAATCAAGTAAACACCAAACCATTTAAAAAAATGAGCGTTTTATAATGATTACATTGAGGATTTCAAGCAAAAATCATTTTTGGCAGCACTTAGGGTGCTCATGGATATATTCTTGTTTAGTAATGAAAAAATTTATTTTTGTAAGAAAAACATATTATATTAAGCTCTAAACTATTCAAGGAATGTTTAACATTTATATTAAAAGTTTGTGGTAAAAATATATTTGAAAGCTTATGGTATAATGCTAAAAAACTACTTTCAAACTAAAACTTTTTAGTAGAGAATAGTCTTCTATAAAAAAGTTCTTTTAGCAAAACATACTAATTGGTTATGAAATTTGTGACTAAAAATTGTTGTTTAATGATGTTTGAAGCCCTTAAAACTTGGCTAGATAAAATTCTGGAATTTTTAGTTAAAAGTTGCATCAAAAGATAGTATTCCGCAGAAGGTGATGTCTCCTCTAATACTAATTTTTAATGGATTAATGAAGTAAGAGAAGTAACATTTTTTAAGCATGAAAAGTGTTTGAAACTTTCATTTAAAAGCTCTAATTTAATTCTAAAAATTTTCATAAAATTTCATCGAAGTTTGATATTTTACATAGATTTTCAATATTAAAAGTGCAATTTTTAAGGTGTTTTGATATTTGAATATTAGGATATCTTGTATGAATTATTTTAAGCATAAGAAAAGTTTAAAAATTTTAGTAAAGGTTTAGTTATTAATTCTAGAAGTTTTGAACAAATTTCAATAAAGTTTGCTATTTAAAGTGAAAATTTTAAGTGTAAGGGTGATTGTTAGAACCTAGTACTGCTTTCTTAACTTTTGTCTATTAATGTGTAACAAAAATGAGTTGTTTATTTTCTGTTAGGTAGCATTTAAAAAAACTTGGATAAGCACTACTATTGAAAAGCCATTTAATGTTAGTTGTTTAACATAATCTATGTCAATTACCTTATGCCTTGTATGTAAGCATTGTTGTAAATTATGTACATTCAACGTCAGTTATCAAACTGATATCAAATACCCATATCAATATGAATTCTTTTACAAGAAAATTAACATATTTAATTGTAATATGTTGATCAATAATTAAAGCATGATGTCAATTTTTTTTATTGATAACTGATGTTAATAATATTAATTTAAAATGTTGATTGTATTAAACAACCAATGTTATTTCCTTATTTTTTTCCTAAAAAAATCCATAAGGATTTTTCCAAACCCTATTACCTTTAGATTAGTATCAAAACTAATGATAGAATGCAATAACTTATATTGATATACAAGCAATAACAACAATATTCAAGTCTTACCTTAATGTGTTTATGGTCAAAATTAATATCACAAGTACAATAAAGTGGAAAAAGATGAAGAATGATATATTTAGTTAGGTCCAAATAGCAATAGATATATAATGTGTAATTGTTCAAAAATTGGAAATAATACTTTTAAATGTTGAAAAGGAACTTACATTATTTTCTAATGACATAACCGTTGACAAAAATACTTATGAATCCCACTTTGGCAAAACAAGGGCATAAAGATCTCAAAGTTGCTCTTATAGATGAAATATGACGTGTTCCTGCAAGTGCACAGGTTAAGTCGAGTTATAGTATAAAAGATTATCGTCTTCATAAGGATTGCATGTTGAATACTAACTGAATTTCAAGTAAAATTATCTAGGCGTATTAATTGATAGTGTGAATTAAGGATAAGATGCAAAACAGAGCTTAGTTATCAAGAAAAGGTTTAATTCAATGAAATGAAAGCGTACTCAGCTTAAGGTTCCCTTGTACATTTCATTATGGAATGAATGTAATCCTCTAACTTGGTTTACTGTTAATTTAGACTGCTGGATTACCTAAATTAAGCTATACCTCATTGCAAGGCTACTAGCTTCTAACCAAAAGATTAAGTGCCCAAAATTACTCTAGTAATCATTCATCTAGGTTGCATTAACTTGCTTTAGAATCCATTTTTAGACATTTCATCCTGTGCAAAAGAATCCAATTAGCTTAATTCTTAAGTCTAATTGATATTCCCAATGATTATGCAAGGTCCGATTAATTAATTGGTCATTTCAACCTAGAATTAACTATTCTATCACACAAATCCAATATTTCGGAAGTATTGAACTGTAGAAATACAAAACAGTATAATTAAATCATAAATTAACAGTAAATCAAGTTAGATTATATAGAATTCAATTCCATAAATCCATGAACAAGTTCACCCAAGCTGAGCACAAGGGTTTAGTGTGAAAACATTACAAAATCAAAAGAAAACCAGAAAATAGAGAGGGAATTCAAACAATTCATGAAGATTTACAAATTCCTTGCTTGAATCTTCAATTCCTTGCTCGAATCCACGTTAGAAGGTGCCCTTGGTGAGTTTCGGTTTCTCCTAGCAGCTCTCCTTGTTAATTCTCAATTTTTCCTCCTCCTCCTTCTCTAAATTTCGCACAAAACTTATATTGGTGATGTACACGGGGTCCAACACGGCTCGTGTTGTACCTTGTGTTTCTCAGCGAAAGTTGAGCAGCATGATACACGTTGTGCGACACGTCCCGTGTTCTTCTCCGAAGTGTCAAGCAGTAATGTACATGGGGTATGACACGGCCCATGTTGTACCTCGTGTTCTTCGATGAAGGCTGATCAGCATGCTACACGAGGTGTGACACCCCCCGTGTTTACCTCAGAAGCGAAGGGCAGTATGATACACGGTGTATGACACGGCCCGTGTTTACCCCCGTGTTCTTCTCTGAGCAGTTCAGTGAAGCCTCGAAGCATTCCAGAAGGATACACGGCCTTCAACACAGGGTTCCCATACCCCGTGTTCTTTGCCAGGTGAGCAAATTTACTTCGATTCTCCACAATTTGCATAGTTTTGCCTCCGGATCCTTTTCTAATGCTCATATGTGTCCTTTCAAAGCCTGGAAACAAAATATCAAGCATTTAAGTATCTTTTTTAATCAATTTGCACAAAATACTAAGTAAATAAGTGATGAAACTCATAGAATTTATGTGCAATTGTGCATTTGTCAAAATATTAATACAATATACTTTTGTTAGGTAGAAATCTATTACCTAGCTTTTGTCATTATTTTGATTGAATCATGTGTTATTTGAAATACAAATGTTATCCTAACCCTTTGTAAGGAAGAAATTTTCCACCTTTTCTTCAATAAGCCTATATCAACTAAAACTTTAATTAATGTGATAAAAAAATAAAGAATCCAAACAAATCGACACAATAAATAATAAATAGATGTTTATATTTAAGTTTAAAAGAGAAATGAGATATTTAAATAGACCTTAACGTTGGGAAGAAGATACCAACAAAAGAGAAAAATAGTTGAAGAGCAAAGGTGATGTTTCGATCTATTAAAGAGCAATTGTATGAGACATTTTTCTTACAAGAGAAAATGAACTAGTTAATCACTCTTTATAAAACACTTTCTAATTTAGTGCTTGGGATAGGCTTCCAACTTCAACTTTTGCCTTTGTTTTCATAAATTTTGAGGAGAGAAGAACAACATTATTTAATATGCCACATCAGTTGTGTACTTAAATTGACATCTTGAAACTAAGTATAGTTTAACTTTCCATATCGATTTTATTATACAATGATCTAGAATTCCTCTTTAAAAATTCATTAATGCTTTATAGACAAAATATTACTATTTCAAAATTTATAGATATATAACAATATTAGAATAAAGTTGATTTAATTATATACATAATATGCATTAAAATTTACAATATACATAGATCAAACTAGTATCCAAAACACAACTTACACAAAGTGAAATCTGTAGCATTAAAATACTTCCATTTTATTATGCAATTAAATGGAATAGTAATAAATTAAATGTAAATGAAATAAATGAGAAAGGACGTAATTGTTATGTAGACATATGCAGACATTAACCATACATTCGTCACAATTTCAGGTGAAATGTTGGGATAACAAATCTGTCAATGCTACATATTTACAAAAGCTTTGAATTTTATGATAATGGCAATCACATCAAATCATGAATATCTTCTTCCACCTAAACTATTTGAGGGCAAATGAGATGAGATGTTCATAATCATAAGCATCAAAGATTTTTTAAATGTGTGGCAAGAATAGGTATGTTATCCTCTTGTTCCATCTAAACAAAAGATGTAATGAAAGATAATTTATAAGTAGAATGAAAATCAATATACACTGGTCATTAAATAGAAACTTAAGTCTTCATACAACTTAATATTTATTATAATAAAAAACTAACATTTACTATTTTCTAAAAAATCAAGCCTCTGCATTTTGACATTTTTCTAATAAAGATTTACATAAAAACTACACTAGATAATTAAAACATCCATCTATGCTACACATTCTGATCTTGAAAAACAAGCATTTTTTTCATTGACCACTTTGAAAAAAGTGATAATGTTTGTTTTCACAAAAGAGGGTAGAAAAATGATTCATAAAAATAGCAGTTTTGATCTTAGTGGTTTGAAGAAAATTGATAGTGATTATTTTCATGGTAACCATGCATATTTTATCCTTAGTCCTTTGCTATCAAGCATCCCATCACAATGACATTTTATCTTTAGTCTTTTGCTTTCATGTCCACCATTGATTATAGAAACTTAGCACAAATTGTAGTTAAGAAAGGATGATAGCCCTAGAGCAATAACTTGGATTTTAATAATTAATAATTAAGCAGCATCAATCATGTATTGTCTATTAAAAAATGGAGTGAAGAATAAAAAAAAGAAGGACATAATTCATAGGTAAAATAGGAAAATCTATGTTGACTATTAATATTTAATTAATAGCTTAAAAATGAATTTTTCATTCTACGTCCATTGACATACCTTTTAGATGTCAATTATTTTAAGAACTAGCATTGTAAGTGTTCCTATCATGAATGTCATAGTGCATTTAATTGAATAGACTATTAAAATATAAGTAATCTCCATAATTTTCAATAATACCGTAAATACAAATATTAATACATTGAAATATAAATAATCTTTATAGTTTTCAATAATACCAAAATACAAACATTAATCCAATCCAATGAAATATAAAAAATCTTTACAATTTCCAATCTATAAATACAAACATTAAGTTGTAGAATACCTTCAAACATTGATTTATTGTACAAATATTAATATTCATCATCTAATACCTTCATTTTTCACATAAGTTGTTTAAAAAACCATTGTAGAAATTCTATTTTTTCCATCCATAGCTTTACAAAAAGTTTTAATTTATAACATCGACTTTCTATGTGAATTGACATTGTAAATTGCACTTATGTTAAAAAATATCACCATGCCATTATAGATGTTGATTTTTACTTTAACCAATATGAATTTGGAGATGCTAAGGGGAAATTCTATAGTAATGAAGTAAAGAAAAATAAAATTTTTACTTGTTAAAATAATACACAAATCATGGGTTTAAAACTACTTGGAATCGAAAGTTAAAAAACTCAAAAAACTAAGAAGTGTCTCACATGATATTCTTGGGAAAACCATGAGGCACATAATGATTTCACACTAATATTTGTGTGGATAATATGTCATAATGAAGGCTTAAATATAAGAGTTCCATAGTGAAACCGTAAGCATGTTTGTTTGGTTATTACTATATTAGATATCTTATGATTTATGTATACACTAACGAGTTTATATGAAAAGAATAATTGTGATTAAGGCTTATGAGAATGCCTAAATGGCAATGAGCTTTTGAAAAAGTGATACTAATAATGTGACAAGGTAATTGTAATTTTTTTTGCTAGATTATCTTTATGTTGTACTTTGGTTATGACTATGGTAGGTATTTTGACTTTACCTTGTTATGTGTGGTGGGTTAGTGAGAGCTTATGTGAAAAGGCTTAATGTTATATATGAAAATGAGGCCAAATGTCATATGAAAATTTTAAAGTGTCATTTGCTTGAATGCTATATGTGATGTTGTGACATAATTATGTGATTTTGAGACCTTCTACAGAGTTTTAGGGATTGGTCGATGCCCTGATTTCCAAGTCATACAAAGGATGTATAAGGTAACGTTAACTTTAAAAGAATAATGTTGGGATATGTGTTAATATGGTTGGTTTGGAGCAATAAGGAAGAGCTTTATGCCTTTATGCCATTTAATAGATATCTTAAGTATTATATTATACATAATTGATTTATAAAGATATATTTCTAATAAGAAATTATTTTGATACATATCTTGTATATAAATGCCTTTTGAATTAAAACTAATTAGAAAATTTATGTGATAGCTAATTTATTAAATAATTATATTACTCCACTTATGGATATGTTTTTTATATATTACTTTAGATGTTGCCCCACTAGATTATTGATGTATGGTGGAATGTTTGCCACTCTCAACATGATATATATAGGTACGAGTTTTGTTTTACTTTGCTCATACATAAGGATAATAGTGTTTCTCAATAGGCTCAAATGAGGGTCATGTAAATCCAACCTCCAAAGCCTAACCCTGTTTAAATATTTTTAAAGCAAGATTTAGTAGTAGGAGGTTACTACATAGCTTCGTCAAATCCACCCCCTGATGATCCTATCCTTACTAAAGGAATTGTTAATGTCCTTTATGATAGTGCATCTCTTAACCCTGCTATTTTAGCTCTTAATTTACTAGACAAACCACTTATTCTACTTGCCTCATTAGCACCTTTAGCATTTCTAGTCTTGCTACTAGTACTAACTAGGGTACAAGCCCCAAAATATGTTTCATTGGATCTTTATGATTATATTCCACCTTTTAAGGAATGTATCGAGTTTAACATTGATATTAGCTTAAATAGTTTAGTCAACAAATAGTCTGATTGATAACCACTGACCAGTTTTGATTTTGTTTAAAGTTGTATAAATTTTTACTAACTATGTGGCACTAGTGTAAACAATTAACAAGATAAGGCATGGAAAGGCCCCAATGACTTCTATATAAAGAAATATTTGTTTAACTATGTTAATATATGTATGATGTATATTATTGCATATATTACTTATTTATACAATAAGTTCTATTATTAAAGGAATTGTTTGAAAGAAAAATAGACAGGATTTTACAAAAGGAAAAGAATAATCAGTTTCTTCAACAATTAAGCTAGTTGGCTTTTAGAAGGAAATTTATGATTTATCTTAGAAAATATTTCCATCTAGACTTTAGGAAAGAAATCTAATAATTGATTTTAAGGTAATCTCCAAAGTATTTCAAATTAGGATAAAATTGATTGATTCACTAAGTTTTACTACTTGGTCTTATTCAACTATGTTGATTTCATGGTTTGAACTTAATTCTTTTGAAAACAATTACTGGCCAATTTTTCTAGTTTATTGAGGAATTTTTGATAAAACCATTTCAAGTCTATTCTTTTTAAAGAAGATTCTCTATTTGATGAAAACAAGATAGTCTTTTGCAAAAACTATTTATTTGAAACCTTATTGAAAGAAATGTAATTATTTTTTAATAAAAGGATATTTTTCTAAAATTACTTCACTAGTGCTTTATAAATTAATTATGCTTTAACTATTTCCTAATCAAAACAAATAAACCTTATTTTATTTTGACTCAAATTTACTTTATAGAAATTACTATATTACTAATTTCAAATTTTCTTACAAAAAAGATAACTTTTATGAATTTTCCAACCTTGTGTTTCTACATCATGCATACTTTCATCATAATAGTTAATTTTTATATGTTAGTTTAATGATATTTCTAATCCATGTCTTTATGTCAATCATAATGGTCTAAAATTAGGTCATGACAAATGTGATATGCTCTTTTTTTTAAAGTGCTATAAAGAAATGATATTAACAATTCTAGAGCTTTTATCCAAATTCTAGCTTCATTAATGTGTTTGAATGACATGGTAGCCCTAGTCCTTAAAGGGATTTGGTTAATTGGATTTTTACTTTTAGTATTAAGGTAGTGGGGTATTGATAGTGGGATTTTAAGTGAATCTTATCACACCTCAACTACAAGTACATGATCGCCATCAAAAGTTACTACAAGGTAGCAACCTATAAGCTTGACCTGTTGACAAATATGAGATTCAATGCAATGTAAAACACAAATACTTAGATAGAAAAACTCATAAATATATTAGTATACACTTAATTATGTTCTACCAAAATTATGGTAGAACCTCCCTTATTTTCGAACACCATTAGAGAGCAATAACACACAAATAAGAGGGATACTTGCCTAAACAAAATCTATGAGAATCCATATTACAAAATAAAACATTATTAGCATTTAAAAGATATACACAATTTACCAAATGCATATGTTATAATTCCTATTCCAAATTTCCAATTTTATATCTTATTATTTGCACCATAACTCTTATATAACCTTAAGCCTGCTTTAAAAAAAAGGTGGAAAAAAGATCCTAAAGGTATAAAAACATAAGACATTTATAAAGAAAATAAAGAGAGTTATGAGTTTAGAGAGCATAGTACTTACTTAAGATAAAAAATATTTAAACTTTTCATAAATGAAACCTCATATATGATTTGGAAATCAAGTTCTAAAAATAACTTATTTTCAGCTTTCAAAAACAAAAATCTAAACTTTCTATAGAAAATAGCATAACTAGGAAGTATAAAAGAAATCCTAGTTTATGATACATATGCATAGAGTAAATGGTAAGAATGAGAATGCAATAAAATGATAACATAAAATCAAAGGATAGTAGGATAGAAATTGTTTCACTTCAAAAGTTTAGATCCAATGGAATTTTTAGTTAGTTAACCATATAGAATTCAGAAGTATGAAGCATCAAATTCGTTTCTAAGATTATGATCAAATCTATGACCTTAGTTAAAAGTTAGGAATATGAAAGGTTAAATCTCTTGCTAAAGTAATGGTTAAATCTACAACCTTAGTTAAAAGTCCCAATATACAACTAGACTTTTTCTTATCACTCCACACAGAAGTCCCTTTGTATAACTTCCATAACAACCATGATAAAACAAAAATCCAAATGCCTTTAGGATTTTCTAAGGAAATTAATGTTAAATACTTTACTTTTCACAAACAAAGATTCCATAATCAAAATTCTTATGGTTATCCATAAATATGCACAAACTTCAATTATGAAACATATGAAAAAAAAACTTAGCATAAATCATATTAAATGAATTTAAAATTTAGCTAAAATCATAAAACCATGTCATATGTATCAAAACATTTAAATTAATAGCCATAATATCATATATATATATATATATTTAACAAGTACTTATTTACAAAATCATTCATAAAATTCAAGCATTATATATCAATTTTCCACATAACTCAATATAAAAATAATTACCTAACATAAACACTTTCAATCCCAACAATTTGAAAGACAAGTACTTAAAATAAAATACTTTTAATATAGACCCAATTTTAAATTAAAGATAATATGATCTTTAAGTTAGAAATTTTATTTGTGGGTAAGGTATTTGGTGGGAAAACCTTTGAGATGGTTGGGAAAATATGGAAGTGAGCTACCATAATTCAAGATCAAAGAAGTAAAAAAATCACGAGACATAGATAACCTATGTGATTTAACTTTTAGCCTACTCTATAAGCCAAGATAAAATAAATCTACTAATTTAGAGGAATCATATGAAAAGAATATAACATAATAACTTTTAAATGCACATTGAAAATACACCTAAAAATGCCTTATAGTATATATACTCTTTGCTCCAAAAACCTTACTAGAAAAGTAAAAGAAAATTATGGGATCTCAAGTAATCCCTACAAGGAATTACAAATATAAATTCTCTCACTTTTCATATATTGGTCTCTTCAACAAATTGAGTACCCAAATACAATATATTTAAAGGATTTAAATACTCGTTTGAAAAGAGAATCCTAATTAAAAAATGAAATAATAAATAATTGATAAGAATCCTAATTTGAATAGGAAAATCATTCATAAAAGGAGATAATCACAAATTAGCAATAATTAAAATTTTGGTCAAGTCCTAATAATCTTCATCTTTATACATATTAAAAGTTTCCTGCCTTTAAATCTTGAATAATCTTCTCCAAAAACTACGGTGTCTTTAAATCTCCACCCCTAGTGGAGCACTAGTACTTTACACATGCATCAAATTTGCTTTATTTTCTCCATAAAAGAAGTCTCTAAACGAAATCATTAGAAATACAAAACAAAATTATTACTCAAACAAAATTTAGGATTAATAAATTCTAAGAATATATTTGTACTAAAGCTTCTTCAATCAATCTAAACATAATAGCAAAGTAACCAAAATTATCTAAACAAATAAAACCCAAACCTAGTAAAATCAGGCTCTAATGCCACTTGTTGAAAAAATCTTTAAGATGGTTGGGAAAGTGTAGAAGTAGGCTATCATAATTCAAGATCAAAGAAGTAGGAAAATCACAAGACATAAGTAATTTAACATAGTTTGGCTTTTAGCCTACTTCAAGAGAAAAGACGAGAAACAAATCCACTAATTTAGAGAAATCACAAAGAGAATATAAGCAATATAATAACTTTCAAACCCACATCGTAAATACACCTAAAAATATCTTATAATGTATGTACTTTTCACTATAAAAATTTCATTAAAAGAGTAAGCAAATTATGGAATCTCAAGTAATCCCCATAAAGAATTACAAATCAAAACTTTCTCATATCTCATATATCGATCTCTTCAACAAGTTATGAGTACCTAATTATAACATATTTGTAAGTTTTAAATACTTTCTTAACAAGAGTCTCTTGATCCAAAATAAGAAATAATAAATAATTGATATGAATCCTAATTTGAATAGAAAATTCATTCATAAAAGGAAATAATCACTAATTAGCAATAATTAGAAATTGGGTTAAGTCTTAACACTATTCATTCACCTCAATTGTTACTTTAGATAAGCAAATTTTCCAAGAAGATAGGCAAGCTTCAATTTTGAGTTCAATTTATGAAAGGTCAAGCATCAATAATCCCAAGTTAGTCATTAATTTCCTTATAGGCATATTTAATTCGATGGCCCTATAATCAGACCTTAACAAGCATAAAAAGAAGGATTGCAAAATACGGTACCTAATCTTGAGGATCTAGGTTAAATATATCATGATTTCATCTTGGTTCTTATTAAATTATCATAAATTGAAGTTGTACAACCTTGTAAGAATTTATATTTTTATAGATAGTGATTAGGATTTTATAAATTCTTATCTTGGAAAGGCTAAGAAAATTTTATTATAAAAACAAATCAACATTATATAGGAAGGTACCTATCTCTATCTAAGCAAAAGCTTAGTAGCGCAATTTGAATTACCATTTCTATGTTAGTTAAAAACTCTAAACAAAGTAGGATCATAAGGATGGTTGGAATGAGTTACAGCCATTAACCACATCATGCAAACTTAGTTATGAACCATTGCAGCTAAAGGTAAAGCTAGCTTAATAAGGATTAAATGCCTCAATATTTTTAAAACCATTTATTAATATCATATAATTTTATAAAAATATTTTAAAAAAATTTTATATAAGTTATTTGGCCCTAAAATTTTTTATCATAAAATATTATATAAAAATTTTTCATTAGCTATGGCATTGCTGCTACATCATAGACGAGAGGACAAAGATCTCATGGGAAAAGGATGCCTCCTAGTGTTGATGTCAAAATGAGTAGAAAGTATAATTCTATCTTATTTATTAAGCAAATAGAAAAGAAGTGAAGGGAAATATAATTTGTCATAATATGAAAAAAAAGGTAGAGAGAAAGGTGTTTCCTAAATGATTTTGTAAGGTTTTGTGATTAAGGTGACTTAGAGAAGATAATTTATACGAAGGATGTAATGAAAAGAAAAGAATAGACATATTTATAAATATTAAAATAGAGGGGTTTGTGTTTGGTTATGCACCCAATGATTTTGCATTTCTTTAATGATACACAAATAACAAATGTTGCATCTTTAGAACTAATGTGTTAAATCGAGTAGATAGAATTTTAATCTTTTTAAGTAAAGTTTTGAGTTTAAACTTTGTGAATAGAAAAAATAAATATTGGGGTAACTTTACTTCTGAAAAAGGATTCAACCAAAATCGACTCTAAATTAATTGGAATCCAATTGCTGGATAATGGAAATTCTTCCCCCAAAAAAAAAAAAGCTACATCTTAAATGGCATAAGCAGTAAAGCCAACTATTTTATTTTCAAAGTATCATTCTATACATCAAAAGTGGGAGGGAGATAAATACATAAAGTATAAAGATAGTTAAATTATATATAAAATTATATAATATATTTTATAAAATAGAAAGTATAGGATGTAAGATGTAAAATAACAATTTTACAAAATTTCAATTTTAAATTTCATATATTTCATAATTATTTAGAAAACATTAATTTGTAAATTTTTATTATAAGTAAAATCAATCAATTTCTGCATTTTAAATTTTTAAACATCTCACACTTTCTTTAAAAGCATTTAATCCCAAGGTTGGCATAAATCCATCTAGTTTATTATTAATCATTAAAATGGATAATACATCCAAATTTTTATTAAAAAAAAGTAAAAAGTTAACAATTTAACAATGTCTAAATTAAATGTTTTAAAAAATTAATTATTTAGAAAAATTAATTACTCTAAAACATATAAAAAAATGATAAAAGACTTTCAATAAAGAAATATCTATGGATAAAAATGATAATAAAAATTCATTTAGTAATAGGATATTACAAATCTCTAGCTACTAAATATAACAAAGACAAGTGTATATGAATAAGAATTTTTATTGTTGTATCTTATTTTAATCTTTATCATCTCATTAAATTTTGGTCTCTTCTAAGCCATTCATTTCTTCTAAAGTTGGGTTATAATTATTAGATTAGATTATGAGATGATAGGGGACATCTCCTTTTCAAACCAAGATATTTGATCCATCTTTTAAAATATTACTTAATAATTTTAACATAAACTTAAATATTATTAAATTCATTAATAAATTATCACATTTGCTTAATTATATATAGTGTGGGATTATTTTTGATATAAAATTTTAATATATACATATAATAACTTGTATCAATCTTACTCTTGTGATATATAAACCTTAAATTTGAAAACTAAAACTACTAAATTTTTGTATAAATCTAATCAATTTAAATAAAAATAAATAAAAATATAAAGCATATATACCATTTCTTGTCTACTCTATATTCAAAGTTAGAAACTAGATTTAACTATATAGTACATCTTATCAATTTATAATTGACATGTTTTATATTAGTGTAAAATAATAAGTTCAATTTAATATTAATATGTATTAAAATAATTTAGAATATAATTAAATCTGAAAATTTTTCTTTATAAATTTTATATATGATTTATGTTATGGGTTAGTGTTTTGAATTGCAATATAAATGTAGGCTTAATTAAAATTATATTCCTTTAAATTATTCTATTCTTGTCAATCTATTATATAAAACAAAAATATGGAGACAAAGGTAAAATACAAAGATCATTAGGTACCAACCAATCACTCGATGTAATAAGGTGGTTTGCATTGATTTACTATCTCTTCTTAAAGATGTTTATATTTGTAAATGGATCTTTGCAACTAAAGCCTTCCACTTTTCGAATGAGATAACTTGACGCTTTCATGACATTTTTTAAAGCCTTCCAATATTTCTTAAGAAAGCATGCCTTTGGAACTAATAAGTTATATGACTCTACCATTGAACTTGTAAGTTTATTCTTATTCAACTCCATATGATGTTCTGTTACATTGTCATATATCTCAAAACTTTGACATCCATTAAGTATTTTTAGATTAGAAGTTGTATCAACACTAAGTTTTCTAATATCAACATCAATGAAAGAAAACACACTAGTTGAGCTAGAGTGCGAGATGATGGTTTGAATAGTCAACAAGTCATAAGATAGGGGTTGACCATGACTATTACCAATATTGGGTCCTTTAGGACTTTGGAAATAGAAAAGGCAATGCTAAAGGTTGCCATAAATATCTTTGTTTGAGCAAGACCTTTGTTAATTAGAAATAAAATGACCTAATTAATTATAATTAGAAATAAAATCTATTAATTTTCTCCTTTTTAAAAAGCATTAGTTAGGTATTGCTTGTTTCGATAGGCATAAAAATTACTAAAATAATGAGTATGTCACTCAGATATTTATTGAACATATCAACTCATAACTGTCATATTTTTACAATGTTGATAATAGTTCATTAACCTTGAGCAAGGTAGAGCTAGAGGGCAAGTATGTTGCTTTCTTTCTAAAATAAATTAAATAAGAAAAATGAAAAATAGACAACTTCTAAATAGAAATAAATAGAATGAAACTAGAAATGCTATATGTATCAAAGGTGTGATTTGAAATTGGATTTTAGACTTATATATCAATCGAATTGAGTTTTACAAATTTATTTCAACATTTTACATTCAATTAATAATTCTTAATTTATATTTAGAACTTAATTTTAAATTTCATTTTTCGTACATATAATATTATTAGAATGAAGAAGAATTAGACCCCAACTAATTTTTTTCAAAATTTTAGTTCAATCTTCTAACTTTAGCATATGAAGAAGACAATTAAAAAACATAAGCTCCCTTTAAAATTAACATTTGAGGATGTTTTACTTAAACATTTAAGAGAGTGAAGCTTTGAGTTTTGAAAATTTGGCACAATCAATTGACGTTAAAGTATGTTTTCAAGAGGGCATAATAGTATCACAATTAACAAGTACTTTGTTATTAATATTTTAGTAGTACATTGATACTCGATATTATTTTAAGAGTTTTATTCTTCATTATATTTGGAATTTGAATTTAAAATTTTATATATATACATAAAATAGATTATCACTTCCACGCCTGTTATAGTTAATATTTCTTCATTTGTCTGAATAGTCAAATGCAGCTCCTGGAATTATACAATATAAGTTTGGGTTTCCTGCGAAGATTGTGGCATGATTGCGAAATACAAAATTAGAAAGCATATATGATCTGATAGTATTATGCAAGAAAACCAAGCCGTTCCCCATTCTTCTTGGCCAGCCTTATCAGCCCTTGTCTTTGTTTTGCATCTGCTCCTATCGATTTGCAGAATTCTGTGATTACCTAACATTTCCATATATAACAAATTGAGCTAATCAATAACAAGATACAAACAATGCAAACTGACTCTCGTTTTATAATTATATTTTACATCGTAAAATATAATTATAAAATAAAAAGATAAAAAATATTTTATTTATTTAATATTAAATATAAAAAGTAAAAAAAAATCTATTTTTTTATTATTATAAATTTAGATATCTTTTTTTAATCACAAATATAAATAATATATCAATCCTACATTAATATATATAAATAATATTTTCTTGTAAAATAAATTTTTCAATAAAATTAATGAAAGCTAATTTTAATTTTATATACATTTTTATCATATTTGATCGTCTTAAATTTTTAAATTCCATTTTGATTTTCTTAATTGTTATATGAGACCACGTTAAGTCCGATTAGATAACGTTCGCAAATTGGAAATGCAGTACAAAAAAATGGTACAATTAATTTCAATGTGACATGATGGGCAGACCAAATTCAATATTTTCAATTTGATGAAAGTTCTGTTGCCAAAAAAATTTTGATGGAAGTTGTTCAATTGCACTTGGTTTTTGTCTTTATTTGGTTAAAAGAAAAACAAAATAGAATTTCTATTTTAATATTAAGAAACATCAAGTGTAATAGAATTATATATTAAAGAGATTAAAATTTTAATTAAACATAAAAAAAGCAAATGTATGTTGGTTTTTTTTTATTTGTTCTCATGAGCAACAACAAAGACAAATTTGGTAAAAGAGAGAAAAAAAAAAAGAAAAAAAAAACTGTTTAGAGTGTAGATACATACTGCTAAATTTTTGAAATAGTTTCTATGAAGGGAAGAGAAAAACATTTTTGCCTGAACATGCCATCAGTTTCAATAAAAAGTACTTATAATAGCGTTTATAAATTACGTAAAATAGTAATTATAAATCACATAATTTTTAAGATTGGTAACATTAGAATCCAAATTTGAAACATGAATAATAAAAACTAATAAACCTTATTAATTGATGCACATATAATATAAAACAAAACCTTATAAAGCCTATAATCTTGAACACTGTATCAATGAAATGCAGCTATTGATAATCCTTAAAGTTTGAGCCTTTCTCTGTCCCAACATAATATTAATAAATTTCTGATATATGTTAAATAGAATTCAAACTACACAATAAAATTGCACATGTTTTTGCAATTTTTTTCAAATAAAATAGTGATCAAATGAAACAAGCATTTTGTAAATTACAGTATTAATAAATTTTTTCCAATAATAATTATTTATAGGATTCAAATCCCCATTTATTAATAGGTTAAATCCATCTAAAACTAACATATTTTTTAATCAATACCTTATTGAGGTTTTTGTTTATTTTTTGGTGCTCATTATTAATCACACTTCTTCAATCCCAAATCGGATTATCCACAACTCAAATATTAAACACCTTGCGTAAGGTTGAACACAAATCATCCTTCCAACAAAAATCAGGAATAGGGTAATGCTCTGATACATAAAAATTATGATTTTTGTATATAAAACTTTCTATTTTTTTTTTCAAAAAACAATAATGTGTGTACAAATTTTACGCGTACCAAATATAGAAAATTTACAGCTTCATACTTAAAAGTGTATCAAAAAATTTTACAAAAAAATTTCTCATTTTAACATCGAAATTATAACTTTTAATAAAAAAAATGAAAATCTAAAAATTTACAATAAAACATATCATACAAACTTTCTTGATTATATGTATTATAGAATAAAGGTTAAATTGTAATGTTGATCTCTTAATATGCAAATTAATTGCATTTAGTGCTCCATATATTATTAATTTTAATCATTTTAATTTAGGTGCTTGTTACAGGACTTTAAGTGTTTCAAAACCTAATATGATGTGATAGGTTTTAAAGTTATTAAATTGAAATTATTTAATTATATCTATCCATTTTTAGTACATATAATTAAATAATTTCAATTTAATAATCTTTTGATATAGTCATTACTCTGAATTTCGAAACCTTGAGTACCACAAAATTTACTGTTAATTTATAAATTAAAATAAATTAGTTTAAATTGAAAATAAACAATCCTCATTAACATACAAAATTTTGACAGGACTACAAGCTAATAATTGCTGGAAGAAAAAAAATTAGTGAAACTCACTTTATTATATTAAAAAATTGTAAATCATGACTCCTTTGCAGTACAAAATCATCCTAACTTGAGCATTAATATTCTAATTTCGGCATTAATAATTATAATCCATTAATTTTCTCTCAATTGTTATTAACATGGAATTCTATCAGTGCAACAATGTTATGTGTGTCAATTATTATTTTCAGCGATGGAAGTTATTAATATGAAACCAATTTGGTTTTGGGGACCAAACCAGGACATCGAGTTTGAGGGGACTCAATCCGAGAAGAGTACAAAAATATAATTAAGCTCAGAATAAATCAACTTCACAATCAGAGAGGCAACAAAATCATTTGTGGCAAGAAATTTCAAATATACCTGAGAATGCAAAGCAATTGCTTTGCCTCTAATCTGATTAAACCTCTTCTTCCCAATGATATTCCGAGTAGCAATAACAATCGGAGCAAACAAACCTTTGCCTTCGTTCACATTCTTCATCATCGGCTGTGCTCTCACTGCAACTCTTCCTCTTCCGATCCCAACTGATTTCCCCAGATTGCTGCAATCTTCACCCACTATTGAACTTCCCCAGCTTCCATGGAAGGATGAAGAAAACCTAGTTGCGGAAATTGAAGCTGCCATGATTTCAATCTCTAACTGCTTGATTTTCCTTTCTATTGGGTTTTCTTCTATGAAAATGATGAAGAAACTTTCTTGAAGAAGTTGGGAATTGGGATCGATGATTTGATTATATTTGATTTGTGAAAGAGGAGATGGATGGATGTAGATTTTGGGCCCTACGGTTTTGTAATTGGAGTGTAGTGAGATGATAAAGAGAAGAAGCGTTCGGAGCCACACATGTTGGTGGCTTGGATTTTAAGATTTCCAGAGAACACATGCAAGTTTTATTTATTTTTTTCCCCCACATCATCAATAAATATAATATTCTTTATATATTTTTTTTCATTAAAAGTTATAATTTTTGTTGAGTCTGTGAACCATCTTGGATTTTTTATCGTACAAGTTCATTTTATTTATTTATATATATATATATATTTAATAATAATTATATATTATTAATTATCATAAAATTTAGCCTTAATTAAAATGATTCAATAAAATTTAAGGTTAAAAAAGTTTAAATTATTTCATTAACTATAAATTTTTATGCGTAAAAATTCAGATGTTTTATTTTTTATTTATGATGAGTAAATTAGAAATAAAAATATAAAAAATAAACAAGTAATTATGACTTTAAATAGTGTATAAGAATTTTTTTGATATCTCATTTAAAAATAGAAAATATTTTTTTTCTAAAAAATAATACACATCAATTTAAAAAATAAAAAATTATTAAATTACAATTTCATTAATTTTTATAAATTTAAATATATTTTTATATTTATTATATTTTTTTCAATAATTAAATATAAAATATGAAAATTTGATAATTAATTTGTGCCATTATTATAATTAAAGTTTTTTACAAATCAAGCCCCCGTTAGTCGGGTGAAATCTAAATCTCAATTTCTAGTGGCTAAACGCACCTTGGTGGGTCCACGACGATGTTTCTTCTCAGTCCACTCTAGTTGTCACGTTTTGAAAGATAACATTTTGCAAAGAAATTCCCTATGCTCAGGCTTAAAGAAATTATCCGTTGTTTTATTTTTTTAAAAAAAATAAAAGCTAGAGAAGATGTGCAAGAAATTTATCTACTTAAGAAAGTGAATAATTTTGTTATGCAATTCGATTTTTCATAATAAATTATTATCCAAAAAAATAACAAAAATATCACATAGATTAAGTCTTAAGATATACATCGAGATTATGCCCTCTCATTATTTTTCTTTATATTGACAGCAATAGCATTTAAATATAAGATTTATAACTTATTATTCAATTTTTTTTATAAATAAATGAGTGGTTAAACTTTTGGATACAGACATATATAAAAATTAAGAATTCTTAATCAAATTCTAAATGTAGAAAGATACAATGCTTTCAAAAAACATTAAACATTATTTAAAAACTCTCAACTATTCAAATTATTCTTTATCACTAATTTTATGTTTAGTTGCTTTTTATATTTTATTTTTGACTAAAATCATAAGGTCGAGATATACTTTTGCTCTCCAATTTTATCGAAAGTTATAATTCCATTCTTTTATTTTTTAATTTGATTAATTTTACTTTTTATTTTTTTTAAAAGGATGTAATTAATTCTTTTTACTGAGGAATTATTTAAAAAACAAGGTAGAACTTGCTGAGTGTGTAAAGTTATGTTGACTTTCTTCATTTTTTTAATATGATTAGTAATTTGTTTATTTTGTCTTGGTTTGTAAGGATTTTTTGCGATATGTGCACCTAGTTTATAGGAGATAACTTTCTATTGCACATTTTAAGATAATTTTTTTCTATTTTCTTGGATTTATCCATTGATGTATTTGTTTATTTAAAGGCTTTGGCTTATTGAATAATTATATAGTAGAAATTAACTTTGCTCTTTCTTAATTTGCTTGTATTTACTTGTAACATTGGTATTAGAGCTCGGTTGAAGGAAGTGCAAGAATTTAAAAAATTGAGAGTGGTGAAGTAGAGCTAGGTTGAAGGAAGTGTGAGAATTTAAAAAATTGAGAGTGGTGAAGTAGTAACTTTATTCTTTTATTTGTTTTTGTTTTGCAATAACAAAAACAATGGCAACTGAAACTTTTGTTCAACCAATTATTCCTCACTTTGATGGTTACTATGACTAGGAAGGCATGCTAATGGAGAGCTTTCTAAGATCCAAGGAGTATTGGCAAGTCATTTATAATGGAATTTTGGAAACAACAACAAGCACAACAATGACATATGCAAAGAATAAAGCTAGAAGGGTAGCCATTGAAAGATCTCAAGGCAAAAAATTACCTTTTCCAAACTATTGATCACTCAATCTTGGACATCATTGTTTACAAAGATGCCTTTAAGCAAATTTGGGATTTTATGAAGAAGAAGTGTCAAGGTTTTGCAAAAGCAAAAAGGTAGCAAATTCAAGCACTTTGTACAGAGTTTAAAACCCTTAACATGAAGTTAGGAGAATCAATTTTGAATAATTTTTTTTAAACAATGGCAATTGTATATAAGATGTGGATTTACAGTGACGAGGTGGAGGATGTGACCATAATAGAGAAGATTCTTCTATCTATGACATCAAAATTTAATTATGTTGTTTATGTTATAGAAGAATCTAATGATATTGATGAATTATCAATTAATGAATTACAAAGCTTTTTGTTAGTTCATGAACAAAAATTCAATTAACAGGAGAAAGAGGAATAAGCATTAAAGGCTTCATCAAAAAATCACTCTATATAAAGTAGAATTAATCAAGGACATAGTAAAGGCAAAGGTCATGGAAGAGGAGGTAGACAAAATAATGATTGTGGAAATAAAAAAGAACATCACCATTACCAAGAAAATCAACATTGAGGAAGAGAAAGAGGAAGAGAAATTGGAAGCCATCACCTATCAACTTATAGATAAAAGTCACCAAACAAGTCTAATGTGGAATGCTTTAAATGTCATTGGTATTGCCATTATAAGTCAGAATGTTGAACTAATTTGAATAATCAAACTGAAGAAAGAAGTAACTTTGTAGAAAAAGAAGAAGTGTCTTTTTTTATGGTGTGTAATATGACATAAGAAAACTCAATAAAACATACAATATTTAGACACCAATTATAGCAACCATATGTGTAGGGATAAAAAGGCATTCTCTGAATTGGACAAATCCTTTCACAATACTATAAAGTTTGGCAATAATTCCATGGTTATGGGAAAAGGAAAGGTAACTATCTAAACTAAAGAAAATTTCACTCACACTATCTTTAATGTTCTTTTTATCCTAGATTTAAAAACTAACTTGCTTAATGTGGGTCAATTGCAACAAAAAGGATGCAAGATTTTTATCAAAGATGAAGTGTATCAAATTCATGATGCAAAATTAGGGTTAGTTGCTCAAGTTGATATGATAGCAAATTGAATGATCCTGTTTTATCTCTATAACACTAGTCATTCATGCTTCTTAGCAAAATTGAAGGATGCAACATGGTTGTGGCTTTTTTGCTATAGTTATCTAAACTTTAGTAGATTGAAAACATTGCAATAGAAAAATATGATGACTAGTTTTTGATAAATTACTCCTCTCTTTGAAGTTTGTGAAGAATGTGTTGCTTGCAAATAACACCACAATCAATTCCCATAAGTAAAGTTATGAAGAGTAAAGAAGCTATTGAAGCTAATTCGTTCTAACTTGTGTGGGCTAATAAGTTCATCTTCTAATAAAGGTAAAAGATATATAATTACCTTCATTAATGGTTATAGTCAAAAGATATGGGTTTATTTTTTACAAGAAAATTTTGAAACTTTTATAGACATTAAAAGTTATAAAGTTCTTGTTAAGAAAGAAATTGGTAACCTTATGAAAATTCTTTGCACTAACTGAGGTGGAGAATATTATTCACATGAATTTGTAAATTTTTGTGAGACCTATGCGATTAGGAGGCAACTCACAACTACATACATGCCTTAATAAAATGGAGTTTTAGAAAGAAAAAAATCACACTATTATGAATATGGTGCCAAGCCTTTTATCAAAAAGCATAGTTTCAAAAAATTTCTAGTCCAAAATAGTCAATTGGAGTATTCTTATTTTGAATAAAAGTCCTACTCTTGTTATTCAAAATATAACATCAGGAAATGTATGGAAAGGACAAAGACTAATAGTAAATCATTTCAAAATTTTTAGGTATATAACATATACCTATATTCCAAATGAGAAGAGAAGAAAGCTAGATGATAAGAGAGAAAAATTCATCTTTCTTGGTATTAGTGATCATTTAAAGGCTTATAAACTATATAATCTTAACACTGAGAAGATCATTATTAGCCACAATGTTATTTTCTATGAAGAAAAATTTTAGCCATGCAGTAATAACATTATTCAACAATAATCCCAATGAATTTTAATAAAGATAAAGATGAAAATAGGTAGCAACTAACAAACAGTTAAAATATTCCAATAGATACTCTAAGTTTACCTACAGCAGAAATGGATGAAAAGAAAAGGCTACAATATGTTTGAAGAAGATTTGCATGAATGATTGATTATGAGGTTATGGGAATTTACCAATTTGAAGACCTGCTTATACACTTTGCTCTATTTTTATACTGTGATCCTGTCACTTTTGACGTGGTTGTTAAAGAATCAAAATGATGAAAGGCAATGGATGAAGAAATTTTGACAACTGAAACCAATAAGACTTGGGAGCTAACTAAGCTTCCAAAAAACACAAGATAATTGGTGCCATGTGGGTGTACAAGACAAAATTGAATAAAAATGACAAAGTTAATAAATACAAAGCATATTTAGTAGCCAAAGGTTATAAGCAAGAGTTTAATGTGGACTATATAGAAATGTTTACTTTTATCACAAGACTTGGTATAATGAGATTAATGCTTGCATTAGTGACTCAAAACTTATGACCTATTTTCTAGATGGATGTCAAATCAATTTTTTTACATAGAAACTTAACTAAATAGGTATTTGTTAATCAACCTCTAGGATATGTTAAAATTGGAGAAGAACATGAGGTTTATAAATTAAAAAAGGCATTATATGGACTAAAACAAGCTCTAAAAGCTTAGTATAGTTGCATAGATGCTTATTTTTCTTAGGAAGGCTTTACAAAATGTTTATATGAGCACACACTTTATACAAGAATTAAAGATGATGATAGAAAGCTCATTGTGTATCTATATATGGATGACTTAATTTACACTAGAAATGATAGTGCTATGTCTGATTGTTTCAAGAAGTCCATGATGGTTGAATTTAATATGTATGATCTTGGAAAGATCCAATATTTTCTTGGTATTGAAGCATACAATCTATTAATGGTATTTTTATTCCTTAAAAGAAATATATGCAAGAAATTTTAATAGATTTTAGATGAAGAATTGTAATTTTAGAAGTACCCTAATTGAGTGTGGTATGAAACTTGTAAAAAATAATGGAGGAAAGAAAGTGAACAACACTCTTTGTAAGCAAATTAAGGAAAGCTTAATGCATTTGATTGCAATAAGACTTAATACAATGTATATTGCAAGTACTATCAACAGGTGTATAGAAAATCCAATAGAGATGTATCTTCTAGAAGCTAAGAAAAATTTTCTCCACTTACAAAGTATTGCTAATTTTGGGTTATTATACAAAGGAAAAAAGGTTAAATTTGATAGGCTTCACTGATAGTGATTGTGTTGGAGACCAAGATAACAAAAAAAAAAGCATTTAGGGTTATGCTCCTATGTTGGGTTCAAGAATTATTTCATGGTTTTCGAAGAAATAACCAATTGTCACTTTATGTACAATCAAAGTGAAGTTAGTAGTTGCAACCTTATGTACTTATTAAGCAATTTGGATGAGAAGAATTCTTGAAAAACTTCATCTTAAGCAACATAAACTTACTCCAATTTATTATAGTAATAGCTCAATAATAAAACTATCAAAGAATCCTATTCTACATGGAAGAAGAAAGCATGTTGATGTGAATTTTTACATTTTAAGGGATCTCACAAGATATGGAGTACTTAATCTCATTTATTATAGGAGTGAAGACCAAGTTGCTAATATATTTACCAAGCTTCTCAAGATAGAGTCATTGCGAAGCTTAGAAAGTTATTAGGTGTAGGTGTCTGCATGTTGGAAAACTCAGTTAAAGGGTAAGTCTTCTCTATAGTTAAAGCTTTATCAAATTGATACAAAAAAATATCAATTTAAGAAAGGGAATATAAAGTCATGTTAACTTCCTTTAATTTTTTAATATGGTTAGTAATTTATTTATTTTATCCTAATTTAAAGCGATTTATTGCAATATGTGCACCTAGTTTATAGGAGATAACTTTTTGTTGCACATTTCAAGATAATGATTCATTTTGCTGCTATTCTCTTAGGTTTATCAGTTGATGGATTTACCTATTTAAAGGCTTTAGCTTATTGAATAATTATACCGTAGAAAGTAACTTTCCTCTTTCTCAATTGGCTTGTGTATCCATAATTTGAATCAAAACAATTGAAAAACTTTCTTATTACGATTTGTAATAGTCATTTAGGTATAACTATTGTGATTAAATGTGTTTTTATGGCTTTTTCCATACAAATTATGGCTTATAAATAAATTATATATGACATAGAAGATTTGTCAATTAAATAAATGTCCATTGGTTCATACGGACTTTACTTATTGATAGAAAAAATTTCAGATCCTTTAAATAATATTTATTAGAGAGAAGAAATTCATCATCACTTCAATGCCCAAATGATTATCTATCCCACATGGTTACTGAAAGAATTAGATATCCACTTAATAAATTCCATTTTTTTAAATTGAAATTGGCCATGAAGAGTTGATTACAACCTAAAAAAAGTGGAAAGTTAATATTATTCAAATTAAAAATAAAAATAAAATTATGGCTTTTAATTAGAAATTTGAAGAAATGGAAAATAGAAATGCATCCAAACTAATATCAACTAATAATTACATCAGTTTAACGTGGAAGGTCTCATTATCCTTGTTTAAAATTAGAATAAAATTATTTTTTTAATCATTGAAGTTTAACACAATTTTTAATGGAAAAAATGGAAGCCCTGGCATTAGATACATGGCAAATAAAGATGGAAGTGCTTATGAAATTAATTCTTATAGATAAGAGAAATTTAAGACTTTGTGAGAAATACCTCAAACAAGGATTTTCTAGCTCTAAGGATCAATTCTAGAATTAATTTCATTCTATTTCAATAAAAATAATTTCAATTCATTTATAAATAAATTTTATTATTTAAAAACTATATAAAAAATAATTATTTTAATTTTTTATAAATGAATTCTTATGTATGAGGCATATTAAAAAAATGCATGAAATTCAATTAAAAAATAGATTTTGATAATATTATAATAAATATAATATTAGATTGAGGGTAAATTTTTTATATAATATGCATTTTAGATTAAATGAAATGAATTTTAGTAAAATCCTACCTAAAGCTGCATTTATTTTGTCAGAAAGTATCTTTTATAAAAAAAAATGTCATTTGTATATATATTAATAAATGGATGATATGCCATTTATAGTAATGTTTAGAAAAAAATTATATTAAAAAGCTTGGAAATGGAGGAAAATGAATTTTTTTCTAAAATAGGGGAAGTTGTTTTTCCTAAATTATTTAGATTTAACATTAAACAAATAAATTACTTTCTCCTATTTTAACATTTTATAACTATATTTTGTAAAAAAGAAATACTTTCCAATGAAATAAACAAAACCTAAATTTGATGGATTTCATAATAAGAACAAATGTAATTAAAATAGGAAGGGTAAATGAAATGAAGGTTTTAAAAACTATTTTTTATAAAAATATCATTTACATATATATTAATAAAGGGATGATATATAATTTATATTAATAACTAAAAAGAATGATAGTTGGAAGTTTAGAAATAAAGGAAAGTAAATTCTTTTTTCAAATGAGAAAAGTTACTTTCTCTAAATTTTTTATTTTTAAATTAAACAAATAAAATACTTCTCTTTTTAATATTTTATAATTATATTTTACTAAAGAAATACTTTCTGATAAAACATACAAATTAGAAATACAATCCTTTCTTGCTTAAAGTCAAACATAATTTAAAAAATAAATTTATTTGAAAATAAAATATTTTATTTTTTACAATATAGGTAAGAGTTGTCATTAAATCTATTTAAGGTTTATAATTTAAGATTTAAATTTGATTTATTATTAATATAAATTAATTTTATATTATCACTTATCTATATATTATTATGTTAATAAAAATTATAATAAAATTCTTACTATTTATAAAAATTATTAATTTTTTAATAACATGTCATCTTTTTATTTACAAATAGTGTAAATAGTTAATACAATTTCCCTTAAAATTTTCTAATATTGATGCAAAAGCAATCTATATAACTTCAAAATTATTAAGATTGAGTTATTCAAAGTCAGTGCATAAAGGCCTTTTCAATTTCTTTTCTTTTTGCAATATTGTGTCTTTATCATTTTAAAAGAAAACTTTTCCTAAGGCCTAAACTAATTGATGCCATTTTGATACTTAAGCATAACAAAATTCTAATATTGTAGTACAATAATCCACTTAATTAAAGATATATAAAATTTCAAATGCATCATTGATTAACCAATGCAACCTCGCCTTAGTACATTAATATCAATGAACAAAGCATAGAATCATACCTTTAAAAGTAAAATATGAAGAGTAAGCTTGTCACCATGAACTGACATTTTATAGATTTAATCCAAAGTTTTTGTGAAAAGCAAATTGAAACAGAGGAATGCTAAGCACCAAATAGGGGAGGCCTTCATTAATGCAACAGAGGATAAATCAATTCAAAGATTGGGTTGAATGATTTTTTCTATTAGCTAGAAAATCAATATTTAATTTTTGCTATCGACATGTCATCTTCTTATTTACAAATAGTGTAAATAGTGAGAATCGCCACTGAAAACTAGTAAGGATAAGGATTTTAGGGTACCACTAGATGAAAGCTTTGAAACTTTAAGAGAAGTTTTGAATATTTTATTTTATTTTTATATGAACTACATCTAACCTTGGGGTGTTATTTTTAAATTCTAATTATGTGATTTATTTTTTGTAGATAGAAAATGTTTCGTAGATTGGCGTGTTAAGTATACACCTTTTTAATCTAGTAAAGGCTTTAAAAAAATGCATTCAATAGAATTTTTTTATTTTACTTCCTCTAGCCACTCTATGTTTAAAGAGACTCCAAAATTCATTAGATAAAAACTCTTTCAAAACTCTTATGTTTGCCTTATTAACTTTGTTACATGTAAAAATGATAGAAAAGATCAAACTTCCTTTAATGATTTATTTATTTCATAACTAAGATGAATTCTATCATACCACAAGGAATAGTTAGGGTTTTAGAACCCTAGGCATGTAACAACATATAAAACATTCAGTTAATTCTATATGATTGAATTAGGGTTATCAATGAAGAAGCAATATTCATTTGCTTATTTGAAAATTAAAAATATTCCTTATTGCTTTTGATAATCATACTATGGCCCTAGTTTAGCTCCTCTATTATGTGTTGGATAACTTCAATATGGTAGTTCTATTAGATAACATTAGCTTAGTGAATGAATTGTCAAGCAGTCAAAGTAGTTTGGTGTATGAATTTTAATAAACCTATATAACCTCATTTTAATAAAAATATATTTTGATAAATCTTATGCTTTTTAATTTAATTTCTTTTTTTCAAACAAAATACTTTTCTTGTGGTGAGTATAATTTAAATTTGCTAACATTTGTTTATTTTTTTAATCTAAGATGCTAGCAATTAAAGGTTATGATATGATTTATGCTTCAACATTTTGAAAACCTTTATAAAAATTTAATGTAAAACTAAATTATAAAAATTTCTAATTTTTTATATAAAGCGTTGTAATTTTATGAAAAAAATTACAAGTATGTTAGGATTTTATGAATGCTACAACTTAATTATTAAAGATAAATAAAAAAATTTGAAATTTTTTTTATATAAATATGATAGCTTTCTATAAAATATATAAAATTTTTATATAAAGTTTATAAAAATATAGGAAAATGTAACTGAACAATTAATGTTATTTCATTAAGATGTCATGGTTATACTTGGTGGTGAGGGATGATAAGAAAAATAAAGAAAGGAATTAGATGATTTTAAAAGAAGAGCAAAGCAATTTGAGTCACAAGATCCAATGACTAATTTTTAGT
Source organism: Sindora glabra (assembly GCA_020226215.1). Lineage (NCBI taxonomy): Eukaryota > Viridiplantae > Streptophyta > Magnoliopsida > Fabales > Fabaceae > Sindora > Sindora glabra. Next base: position 23,225,860 of record CM035231.1, on the reverse strand, counting down.
ATACCATAATGCCTCGCAATTGTTAATTATATTAATAAGAAATGTCTCTTTAAACAATCATGCACTTACCAAATTCTATTAATTTTTGCTTGAACTCCCCATCCAACCTTTGAATATATACCATTAACAAAAATCAAAGCAATAGCATTATTTTGAAGAAATAGTAGCTATGTTTAATAAAGAAATAGTCTTTACTAATTCTATTATCCAATCACAAGTGTCTCAAGAGTATCAAAAGAAACTCCAACATGATTCACCCAAGTCATTGTAGATTACCATCAAATAACATGAAGAAGAAACCAACTCACTAAATTTCGAATGGTTAATTTCCATTTAAGAAAAACTTGAGAAAGTTCATGAAGACGACATAGCTAGTTTATCAAAAACTTGAGAAAAATTAACAATCAAAATTTATGGCCTTATCTACAGTAACTCAATACCAATGCAACTATTAAAAAAAACTCTCATCAATGGAACCTCATTCAACAAACCAATACATGCTTAGTAAAAGTTTTAGCAAACTTAAGAAATTAATAGAGTTCTAGCTAGCAAATTTTATTATAAATAGACTAGTATTTCAAAAAGCTTAGTCCTATATTAATTAAGTTAAGCCTTTTATGAAAGTTTAAATATAAGGCTCATTATATAAGTAAATTAAGTAAACAAAACAATGGGTTCACATGCACAAAGTGGGCCAAAGCAAATGTAATTGGTAGATTTACCCCCTACATATGAATAATATATGAGGGCTAGCCTAAGTCCATTTTTATGAAAATCAAAATAATTTTTTGACATTTTACAATAACTAAAGCTTATTTAAAAATTAGGGTTTTTAGTTTGTTAAAATTGAAAATGCATGCCTTGATTTTTCTACAACATTTTTCTTTAACGTTATCTTTCGATCATTAATTTTATCTTCCAAATGATTTCAATGTTATTAACCTTACAATCTACATCTTTTGAATGTCAATAACCTTATCTTCCTTAATGTCATTCTTTAGAACATTCTCTTATTTGCCTATAAATATTGAAACCTACTTATCATTTTTTTTCACTGCAAAATTGAGAAAATTTTGTATGCTTTATTCTTCTTCTTCTTAAAACATTTCTTCCTTATTAGGTTTTATACTTTGCTACTATCTATTCTTAATTTGATCATGTAATTTAGAGTCTATTAAATCTTAGGGAATTTCCATAGAAAAATCTACATGAAGAAGTGGAATAATCCTTAAAGATAGTGAACTTACACAACTCAAACTCTAATTTTTATAACAATCTCAGGCATTTTTTGGAGTCTACATAACCTTAAGGATTATTGTTGACATAGAATAAAATTATGATTTAGAGGAAAAGGAGAGATCAATGCATGTAATAATGCCTATCATCAAATATTGTACTTCAATAGATGAACTCAAGTTTAGCATTTTGTCTTCATATTTTATTCGAACATTAACTGTATAATGGTCCATTAATTATATGTTATTCAAATCGATGAATCTAGGCAAAGGTTGACAACACTTAAAACGTTAAGTTCATAAAAATCCTAAATATATTTTAAAGGCTTAAATAGATATGTATGATTTCATGAGGTTTTCAACTTGATTGATAAGTAAATATAGTATATTATTAGGGAAAACTTAAAGTCTGCTATTTTTTCTCAAGATAATCATAAGCATCATCATATAATGCATGCATTACAAAATATTATTTACATGCATGTTGGGAATGAATTACAAGGCAGTAATGTGTGCATTTTAGGAAGTGGAAATATTGGAAGGGTGAATGTATAAGGGTCATTAAAAGCTACTTTTTATGGCTTTAAAAAGTGGGTTTTTATGACATTTCATTAGCTTTTATTTAGTAATTGATTTTATAAAGTTAGTTTAAATTTTTAATTATGATCATCATAACTATAATTATTTATCTTTTTCTAGTTAATATTTGCCTAGTGATTATCGAGTTATGATGAATTTGGATGATTTCATGAATTAATACATTCTTTTAAAGTTTTAACTTAATGTTAAAATATTTATTACTCCATGTATTTCTCTTTACTCATTAAGTCTAATATTTTAGTGAAGTTTTAATTTCATAATTTATTTTATGGTTATATGTAGAGTATGAGTGGCTTTACTTTATGACAATAATTATTATATTTATGATTTTAATGATTATCTTTGGAATAATGATTATTAATAAAATGATATTAATTATGAATTGGTTGATTTTATTATGATAATACTTATAATGAGATGGCATATAACCAAACCTATTTTAATGTATAATATTATTTTGATGTGAAAAAAATTAAATTCCAATTATATGTGAGTTGTTATGAAATTGATTACATATTTTTGCTCTTGATCGAATATGCTTACAATATAAGAGAGTTTAGTGGCTAATTAATACTTTTAATCTTTTAGCAATACGAGAGCACTTTATTATAATTTAATGGGGTTTAAATATGTTTAGAATTTTAAATTTGACATGGTGCCTTTATTACATTTGATTAGTTATGAATTATTGCAATTAATTGGTAATAAGTGTCATAAAGGCCAATTTATATGATTTTTTGTTTTGGTTTAAATGACTTTAGAGTTAATGATTTTGAAAGATAAAAACTAAAAAGCATTCAATGAGCAAGTCTCCTAATGGGATAAAATAATATTAAATGACATATTCATTTCGCTTAATTTTCAAATAAAATTATATTTATTTTAAACTTTTATTCTTGAATATAAGAATATGAATTCCTTTTGTTGCGTTTGAAAGGAACGTTGGTTTCTGGCTTAGTAGCACAATATTTATTTCATTATTTTTACTGAAATTGTGGGAGATAAATTTCATAATATATTTTAATAATCTATAAATGTGTATTTTAATGAAAGAGATAATGAAATTATATAATTATGGTTTTTATAAATTATTTATAAGGTTTAGTTTTTAGTATATGAGATTTTATTGTTAATTTTTGGAAATTAGTTGAGAAATAAGTGCGAATTTCTATCATTGAAAACCTTTTTCTTTGAAAGGAAAAGATTCAATTTCAAAGACATGATAGTCATTAATTTTTGTGACCTTAATGACATAATGTTTAGTGTATGTCATTTTAATAGGTTCTAAATGATATGATTGTTGCTTATAACTCATGACTTTAATTGCATTAATTGTTCATGTATTCTAATTATTCTAAAGTATTTTCATATTTATTTAAATATGAATTGCATTGTATATACGTGAATATGAGAATACTTATTTTTTTATTTTGGTGTAAATTCCTAAATTTAAATGTTCAAAATTGTAAGGGTATTTGTAAAAAAATATATTATAAGAGAAAAGGAATTTTTTGAGTGAAAGCTCTAGTTATATATTTAACAAAATTACATATATATTATGAAATGTTTTTAAATATATTTTTAAGGGAAGAAAATTCAATTTGTGATTTGTGAATTGCTTATAAGTGAGACTCATACAAAATTTCAACCCAAATACTTATGAAAAAAATGGTTTGTGAAAGTGTTGGATCGATAAACAAATAAACATTATGATGAAACTTTAAAGTGCCTTAAGTATGAATATTTGTGAACATATTGGATTTACAAATAAATAATTTTTTTTGAAAATGTTATGTTTTAAAAGTGTATTTTTAGAATAAATTTCTTTTATGACATAAAAGTTGATGAAATTAAAAACATATGGCCTAATTTTTCTCCAAAGTTATCTTACAGTCATTAACCTTACCTTCCAAAACATTCTAACCTTATCCTGCATATTTTTCTAACATCATTATCAACCTTATCCTTCCCAATGTCAATCTTTGGAATGTTTCTTTTATTGGCCGTAAATAATGCAGCTTACCTATCATTTCTTCATTATGAAATTGAGAGGCTCTCATCTACATTCTTTTTTTTTTCTTCTTCTCCTTAAAACAATTCTTCCTTGTTGGCATGGAACCCATTTTTTAGTTTTCACCAGTGTGATATGCTTCTTAAAAATTGGCATCATAGCATAATAGTTAATAGTATCAACATATTTTATAAATATATATATAAAGATAAACATGATATTGATGTCTAAATATTTATACTCTTTTGTATAGTAATACTTTATAAGGTCTAACATTCTATTAATTACAATCTAACATTAATTATGGTTGCACAACACTTTAATTTAAGGAGATGTTCACTCTTGAGCTACTGGTGGAAGTAGAGGAGCTTTTATAAGCGTATTTGAAAAGAAGAGAATAAGTAAAGTGTAAGTCATCGACTCAGTAACTAGATAACCTACTTAACAAAAATATAAATAGCCATGTATCCATATATATATAACATATATATATACATATATATATATACATATATATTATATACATATATATATATACATATATATATATATACATATATATATATATGTATATATATATATATATACATAGTTAACAATACTTAAACATAGCCAAATCATTAATTTGTATGTCATACAACATTTCTTTTCACTTTAATAGCAAGCAATGAATTATAATAAGAATAAATGATAGCAAATATTAAATCCACTTTGTACCTTCCAGTCAACCATAACCATTCACAAATTTAACCTTGTCTTTTTAGACACCTTAACCATTCACAAATATTTTCAATTTTATTTCAATGCCATTCCATCATATTTTTATATCCACTCATTTGATTAACATTTTCATGTAATCATGTATCCCCTATTAAGATTCCATTATTAAGTTATAAACATCAATGTTCACATGATTATTAAGTAATTACAAAAGCTACACAAGCATGCATTAACTTATGTTATCATAAAATGACTAGACTAGGTGTATTGGAGTCTGATACTTGAGTATATAGAACTAAAGATGAATTTTGGCTTTTATAATCGAATATGCATGCATATATGATCATCTAGAAGTAACTCTAGATACTATACTTGAGTGGCACCATCTAGAGAGCAACTTTTTATGGATACTCGAGTATTACCTATGGAAATGTAGATTTTCTATGAAAAACAATATACAACTAGCCAATTTTTCCCTAATCTAACCTACATACTTCTTGAACATAAAATTTCAATACAAGTCTATCATCAATGCTCATTTTACAAGTATCCAAAACTAACCTATCATACTACAACTTATCCTATTATCACAAATCTTTAACTTTCTAACATGGAAATATAACATTTAAAATAAGCAAAAGGAATACCAAATTATCTAATTTAAGCAAATTATTTACTTACAAGTTGATGGAAGAGATGAGAAGTAGTTAAAGAAAGGTTGGTTTGCTTTAAACAATACCAAATCAAGAAGGTTTCATTTGAAATCCCTAAATATCCTTTTTACAAATCACCTATGGAAATGTAGATTTTCTATGAAAAACAATATACAACTAGCCAATTTTTCCCTAATCTAATCCACATACTTCTTGAACATAAAATTTCAATATAAGTCTATCATCAATGCTCATTTTATAAGTATCCAAAACTAAGCTATCATACTACAACTTATCCTATTATCACAAATCCTTAACTTTCTAACATGGAAATATAACATTTAAAATAAGCAAAAGGAATACCAAATTATCTAATTTAAGTAAATTATTTACTTACAAGTTGATGGAAGAGATGAGAAGTAGTTAAAAAAAGGTTGGTTTGCTTTAAACAATACCAAATCAAGAAGGTTTCATTTGAAATCCCTAAATATCCTTTTTACAAATCAAAACTTCAAGAAATCACCATCAAAGCTTGGCTTTTCTTAGGTGTTCTAGAGTTATGGATGATTGATGATAACTTGATGCTTGATCTTGTTGAAATCTTTTAGAGATTGAAGTGAAAATAAATTAAAGAAGGAATTGGGGAGAGAGAACAGAGACTTTGGCTTTTGAAGGTGGGAGAAATGATATTATAACGTATTGTGATATTTTTAAAGGTAGTTTAGTAATTTAAAAAGGCTCAGGGGAAAATGAGAAAAAGTGATTCCTAAATCTCCTCTATACATGCTTATTCAAATCTAATTTTACATTAGCCTAAATTTAATTTAATTTTTCCTATTTTTGCTATAAAAATCTATTTTTCTTGATTTCACTCTCACTTAAACACATCCATAATAATTAAATTATTTATGTATTTACTTAAATATTTATAAAAATATAAAATATAAATATATTTCTAAATTTCTAAAGAGTGTAACAATTCTTCCCTTTCAAAGAATTTGTTCTCAAATTTATAAGAACTTAACTAACTTATTAATTATAAAACATATCTGTAATTCTAAAGGCTTATAAAATTGGTATGGGTAGTCTTATTCTTCCAATTTGGTTAAAGTGAAAATTAAATGTTATGATGCATTATTTTCCTAGTTATTACTATTATCCTTTAGTTTCAAACTTACTTGAGGTCTTATTGAAGCTGTTGGTCACATCATTAGTGCTTTTTATTGGGGTGCTAAATAATTCACATTATAACTAAAGGGATTCCCTAGATAATCTTTCTTCGTGTGATCTAACTATCTACATTGGTAACAAATGACATTCCTTAAATTACAAGGTTTCAAGTGTTTATTCCCATATTGCACACATCTAAGTGATCCTTATTCTCTGTGATAGCTACCTTTTCCTTATAATTACCTTTTTTGAAATTAATTTCAACATCAAAGTGAAATTGTTGAACACCTTAATCTTCTCCTTGTAGAAGTTTGCTAAAAGTACCACTAGAATCTTTTAGTCTAGATAAAATTTAACTTCATTTACTATGAGAAACACTAAAAAGAGGTATACCTTTTCAACTAGCTAAAAATTTTGACCTTTTTGACTTACTATACTTCATTTCTCTAAATTGTGCTTTTCTTTCTTCCTTGTTTCTAATTCTAAATTCTACTTGAAATGCATAATCAATTATATCTTGGAATGTGGTTATTTGTGTAACATGGGTAACATTAAAGAAATAATCTTAAAACCTATATTCAAACATCTAAATTTTGGTCTGTTCATTTGGAATCAAATATCTCACATAGTGAGATGGGCAAAAAAGTTATATTAGATACTCACTAAAAGACATTATTCCTTGCTTTAGATACTCAAACTCCTTAATTTTGGCTTCCTATACACTTGGGAGTAAGAATTGGTTAGTAAAATGTTCTTGGATTACTACCTATATTAATATAGGTAGTAATCCAAGAACATTTTACTAACCAATTCTTACTCCCAAGTGTATAGGAAGCCAAAATTAAGGAGTTTGAGTATCTAAAGCAAGGAATAATGTCTTTTAGTGAGTATCTAATATAACTTTTTTGCCCATCTCACTATGTGAGATATTTGATTCCAAATGAACAGACCAAAATTTAGATGTTTGAATATAGGTTTTAAGATTATTCTTTAATGTTACCCATGTTACACAAATAACCACATTCCAAGATATAATTGATTATGCATTTCAAGTAGAATTTAGAATTAGAAACAAGGAAGAAAGAAAAGCACAATTTAGAGAAATGAAGTATAGTAAGTCAAAAAGGTCAAAATTTTTAGCTAGTTGAAAAGGTATACCTCTTTTTAGTGTTTCTCATAGTAAATGAAGTTAAATTTTATCTAGACTAAAAGATTCTAGTGGTACTTTTAGCAAACTTCTACAAGGAGAAGATTAAGGTGTTCAACAATTTCACTTTGATGTTGAAATTAATTTCAAAAAAAGGTAATTATAAGGAAAAGGTAGCTATCACAGAGAATAAGGATCACTTAGATGTGTGCAATATGGGAATAAACACTTGAAACCTTGTAATTTAAGGAATGTCATTTGTTACCAATGTAGATAGTTAGATCACACGAAGAAAGATTATCTAGGGAATCCCTTTAGTTATAATGTGAATTATTTAGCACCCCAATAAAAAGCACTAATGATGTGACCAACAGCTTCAATAAGACCTCAAGTAAGTTTGAAACTAAAGGATAATAGTAATAACTAGGAAAATAATGCATCATAACATTTAATTTTCACTTTAACCAAATTGGAAGAATAAGACTACCCATACCAATTTTATAAGCCTTTAGAATTACAGATATGTTTTATAATTAATAAGTTAGTTAAGTTCTTATAAATTTGAGAACAAATTCTTTGAAAGGGAAGAATTGTTACACTCTTTAGAAATTTAGAAATATATTTTATATTTTATATTTTTATAAATATTTAAGTAAATACATAAATAATTTAATTATTATGGATGTGTTTAAGTGAGAGTGAAATCAAGAAAAATAGATTTTTATAGCAAAAATAGGAAAAATTAAATTAAATTTAGGCTAATGTAAAATTAGATTTGAATAAGCATGTATAGAGGAGATTTAGGAATCACTTTTTCTCATTTTCCCCTGAGCCTTTTTAAATTACTAAACTACCTTTAAAAATATCACAATACGTTATAATATCATTTCTCCCACCTTCAAAAGCCAAAGTCTCTGTTCTCTCTCCCCAATTCCTTCTTTAATTTATTTTCACTTCAATCTCTAAAAGATTTCAACAAGATCAAGCATCAAGTTATCATCAATCATCCATAACTCTAGAACACCTAAGAAAAGCCAAGCTTTGATGGTGATTTCTTGAAGTTTTGATTTGTAAAAAGGATATTTAGGGATTTCAAATGAAACCTTCTTGATTTGGTATTGTTTAAAGCAAACCAACCTTTCTTTAACTACTTCTCATCTCTTCCATCAACTTGTAAGTAAATAATTTGCTTAAATTAGATAATTTGGTATTCCTTTTGCTTATTTTAAATGTTATATTTCCATGTTAGAAAGTTAAAGATTTGTGATAATAGGATAAGTTGTAGTATGATAGGTTAGTTTTGGATACTTGTAAAATGAGCATTGATGATAGACTTGTATTGAAATTTTATGTTCAAGAAGTATGTAGGTTAGATTAGGGAAAAATTGGCTAGTTGTATATTGTTTTTCATAGAAAATCTACATTTCCATAGGTAATACTCGAGTATCCATAAAAAGTTGCTCTCTAGATGGTGCCACTCAAGTATAGTATCTAGAGTTACTTCTAGATGATCATATATGCATGCATATTCGATTATAAAAGCCAAAATTCATCTTTAGTTCTATATACTCAAGTATCAGACTCCAATACACCTAGTCTAGTCATTTTATGATAACATAAGTTAATGCATGCTTGTGTAGCTTTTGTAATTACTTAATAATCATGTGAACATTGATGTTTATAACTTAATAATGGAATCTTAATAGGGGATACATGATTACATGAAAATGTTAATCAAATGAGTGGATATAAAAATATGATGGAATGGCATTGAAATAAAATTGAAAATATTTGTGAATGGTTAAGGTGTCTAAAAAGACAAGGTTAAATTTGTGAATGGTTATGGTTGACTGGAAGGTACAAAGTGGATTTAATATTTGCTATCATTTATTCTTATTATAATTCATTGCTTGCTATTAAAGTGAAAAGAAATGTTGTATGACATACAAATTAATGATTTGGCTATGTTTAAGTATTGTTAACTATGTATATTATATATATATACATATATATATATGTATATATATATATGTATATATAATATGTATATATATATATAGTATATATATATATGTATATATATGTATATATATATATGGATACATGGCTATTTATATTTTTGTTAAGTAGGTTATCTAGTTACTGAGTCGATGACTTACACTTTACTTATTCTCTTCTTTTCAAATACGCTTATAAAAGCTCCTCTACTTCCACCAGTAGCTCAAGAGTGAACATCTCCTTAAATTAAAGTGTTGTGCAACCATAATTAATGTTAGATTGTAATTAATAGAATGTTAGACCTTATAAAGTATTACTATACAAAAGAGTATAAATATTTAGACATCAATATCATGTTTATCTTTATATATATATTTATAAAATATGTTGATACTATTAACTATTATGCTATGATGCCAATTTTTAAGAAGCATATCACACTGGTGAAAACTAAAAAATGGGTTCCATGCCAACAAGGAAGAATTGTTTTAAGGAGAAGAAGAAAAAAAAAAGAATGTAGATGAGAGCCTCTCAATTTCATAATGAAGAAATGATAGGTAAGCTGCATTATTTACGGCCAATAAAAGAAACATTCCAAAGATTGACATTGGGAAGGATAAGGTTGATAATGATGTTAGAAAAATATGCAGGATAAGGTTAGAATGTTTTGGAAGGTAAGGTTAATGACTGTAAGATAACTTTGGAGAAAAATTAGGCCATATGTTTTTAATTTCATCAACTTTTATGTCATAAAAGAAATTTATTCTAAAAATACACTTTTAAAACATAACATTTTCAAAAAAAATTATTTATTTGTAAATCCAATATGTTCACAAATATTCATACTTAAGGCACTTTAAAGTTTCATCATAATGTTTATTTGTTTATCGATCCAACACTTTCACAAACCATTTTTTTCATAAGTATTTGGGTTGAAATTTTGTATGAGTCTCACTTATAAGCAATTCACAAATCACAAATTGAATTTTCTTCCCTTAAAAATATATTTAAAAACATTTCATAATATATATGTAATTTTGTTAAATATATAACTAGAGCTTTCACTCAAAAAATTCCTTTTCTCTTATAATATAATTTTTTACAAATACCCTTACAATTTTGAACATTTAAATTTAGGAATTTACACCAAAATAAAAAAATAAGTATTCTCATATTCACGTATATACAATGCAATTCATATTTAAATAAATATGAAAATACTTTAGAATAATTAGAATACATGAACAATTAATGCAATTAAAGTCATGAGTTATAAGCAACAATCATATCATTTAGAACCTATTAAAATGACATACACTAAACATTATGTCATTAAGGTCACAAAAATTAATGACTATCATGTCTTTGAAATTGAATCTTTTCCTTTCAAAGAAAAAGGTTTTCAATGATAGAAATTCGCACTTATTTCTCAACTAATTTCCAAAAATTAACAATAAAATCTCATATACTAAAAACTAAACCTTATAAATAATTTATAAAAACCATAATTATATAATTTCATTATCTCTTTCATTAAAATACACATTTATAGATTATTAAAATATATTATGAAATTTATCTCCCACAATTTCAGTAAAAATAATGAAATAAATATTGTGCTACTAAGCCAGAAACCAACGTTCCTTTCAAACGCAACAAAAGGAATTCATATTCTTATATTCAAGAATAAAAGTTTAAAATAAATATAATTTTATTTGAAAATTAAGCGAAATGAATATGTCATTTAATATTATTTTATCCCATTAGGAGACTTGCTCATTGAATGCTTTTTAGTTTTTATCTTTCAAAATCATTAACTCTAAAGTCATTTAAACCAAAACAAAAAATCATATAAATTGGCCTTTATGACACTTATTACCAATTAATTGCAATAATTCATAACTAATCAAATGTAATAAAGGCACCATGTCAAATTTAAAATTCTAAACATATTTAAACCCCATTAAATTATAATAAAGTGCTCTCGTATTGCTAAAAGATTAAAAGTATTAATTAGCCACTAAACTCTCTTATATTGTAAGCATATTCGATCAAGAGCAAAAATATGTAATCAATTTCATAACAACTCACATATAATTGGAATTTAATTTTTTTCACATCAAAATAATATTATACATTAAAATAGGTTTGGTTATATGCCATCTCATTATAAGTATTATCATAATAAAATCAACCAATTCATAATTAATATCATTTTATTAATAATCATTATTCCAAAGATAATCATTAAAATCATAAATATAATAATTATTGTCATAAAGTAAAGCCACTCATACTCTACATATAACCATAAAATAAATTATGAAATTAAAACTTCACTAAAATATTAGACTTAATGAGTAAAGAGAAATACATGGAGTAATAAATATTTTAACATTAAGTTAAAACTTTAAAAGAATGTATTAATTCATGAAATCATCCAAATTCATCATAACTCGATAATCACTAGGCAAATATTAACTAGAAAAAGATAAATAATTATAGTTATGATGATCATAATTAAAAATTTAAACTAACTTTATAAAATCAATTACTAAATAAAAGCTAATGAAATGTCATAAAAACCCACTTTTTAAAGCCATAAAAAGTAGCTTTTAATGACCCTTATACATTCACCCTTCCAATATTTCCACTTCCTAAAATGCACACATTACTGCCTTGTAATTCATTCCCAACATGCATGTAAATAATATTTTGTAATGCATGCATTATATGATGATGCTTATGATTATCTTGAGAAAAAATAGCAGACTTTAAGTTTTCCCTAATAATATACTATATTTACTTATCAATCAAGTTGAAAACCTCATGAAATCATACATATCTATTTAAGCCTTTAAAATATATTTAGGATTTTTATGAACTTAACGTTTTAAGTGTTGTCAACCTTTGCCTAGATTCATCGATTTGAATAACATATAATTAATGGACCATTATACAGTTAATGTTCGAATAAAATATGAAGACAAAATGCTAAACTTGAGTTCATCTATTGAAGTACAATATTTGATGATAGGCATTATTACATGCATTGATCTCTCCTTTTCCTCTAAATCATAATTTTATTCTATGTCAACAATAATCCTTAAGGTTATGTAGACTCCAAAAAATGCCTGAGATTGTTATAAAAATTAGAGTTTGAGTTGTGTAAGTTCACTATCTTTAAGGATTATTCCACTTCTTCATGTAGATTTTTCTATGGAAATTCCCTAAGATTTAATAGACTCTAAATTACATGATCAAATTAAGAATAGAGTAGCAAAGTATAAAACCTAATAAGGAAGAAATGTTTTAAGAAGAAGAAGAATAAAGCATACAAAATTTTCTCAATTTTGCAGTGAAAAAAAATGATAAGTAGGTTTCAATATTTATAGGCAAATAAGAGAATGTTCTAAAGAATGACATTAAGGAAGATAAGGTTATTGACATTCAAAAGATGTAGATTGTAAGGTTAATAACATTGAAATCATTTGGAAGATAAAATTAATGATCGAAAGATAACGTTAAAGAAAAATGTTGTAGAAAAATCAAGGCATGCATTTTCAATTTTAACAAACTAAAAACCCTAATTTTTAAATAAGCTTTAGTTATTGTAAAATGTCAAAAAATTATTTTGATTTTCATAAAAATGGACTTAGGCTAGCCCTCATATATTATTCATATGTAGGGGGTAAATCTACCAATTACATTTGCTTTGGCCCACTTTGTGCATGTGAACCCATTGTTTTGTTTACTTAATTTACTTATATAATGAGCCTTATATTTAAACTTTCATAAAAGGCTTAACTTAATTAATATAGGACTAAGCTTTTTGAAATACTAGTCTATTTATAATAAAATTTGCTAGCTAGAACTCTATTAATTTCTTAAGTTTGCTAAAACTTTTACTAAGCATGTATTGGTTTGTTGAATGAGGTTCCATTGATGAGAGTTTTTTTTAATAGTTGCATTGGTATTGAGTTACTGTAGATAAGGCCATAAATTTTGATTGTTAATTTTCTCAAGTTTTTGATAAACTAGCTATGTCGTCTTCATGAACTTTCTCAAGTTTTTCTTAAATGGAAATTAACCATTCGAAATTTAGTGAGTTGGTTTCTTCTTCATGTTATTTGATGGTAATCTACAATGACTTGGGTGAATCATGTTGGAGTTTCTTTTGATACTCTTGAGACACTTGTGATTGGATAATAGAATTAGTAAAGACTATTTCTTTATTAAACATAGCTACTATTTCTTCAAAATAATGCTATTGCTTTGATTTTTGTTAATGGTATATATTCAAAGGTTGGATGGGGAGTTCAAGCAAAAATTAATAGAATTTGGTAAGTGCATGATTGTTTAAAGAGACATTTCTTATTAATATAATTAACAATTGCGAGGCATTATGGTATACTAAAAATTAGTCATTGGATCTTGTGACTCAAATTGCTTTGCTCTTCTTTTAAAATCATCTAATTCCTTTCTTTATTTTTCTTATCATCCCTCACCACCAAGTATAACCATGACATCTTAATGAAATAACATTAATTGTTCAGTTACATTTTCCTATATTTTTATAAACTTTATATAAAAATTTTATATATTTTATAGAAAGCTATCATATTTATATAAAAAAAATTTCAAATTTTTTTATTTATCTTTAATAATTAAGTTGTAGCATTCATAAAATCCTAACATACTTGTAATTTTTTTCATAAAATTACAACGCTTTATATAAAAAATTAGAAATTTTTATAATTTAGTTTTACATTAAATTTTTATAAAGGTTTTCAAAATGTTGAAGCATAAATCATATCATAACCTTTAATTGCTAGCATCTTAGATTAAAAAAATAAACAAATGTTAGCAAATTTAAATTATACTCACCACAAGAAAAGTATTTTGTTTGAAAAAAAGAAATTAAATTAAAAAGCATAAGATTTATCAAAATATATTTTTATTAAAATGAGGTTATATAGGTTTATTAAAATTCATACACCAAACTACTTTGACTGCTTGACAATTCATTCACTAAGCTAATGTTATCTAATAGAACTACCATATTGAAGTTATCCAACACATAATAGAGGAGCTAAACTAGGGCCATAGTATGATTATCAAAAGCAATAAGGAATATTTTTAATTTTCAAATAAGCAAATGAATATTGCTTCTTCATTGATAACCCTAATTCAATCATATAGAATTAACTGAATGTTTTATATGTTGTTACATGCCTAGGGTTCTAAAACCCTAACTATTCCTTGTGGTATGATAGAATTCATCTTAGTTATGAAATAAATAAATCATTAAAGGAAGTTTGATCTTTTCTATCATTTTACATGTAACAAAGTTAATAAGGCAAACATAAGAGTTTTGAAAGAGTTTTTATCTAATGAATTTTGGAGTCTCTTTAAACATAGAGTGGCTAGAGGAAGTAAAATAAAAAAATTCTATTGAATGCATTTTTTTAAAGCCTTTACTAGATTAAAAAGGTGTATACTTAACACGCCAATCTACGAAACATTTTCTATCTACAAAAAATAAATCACATAATTAGAATTTAAAAATAACACCCCAAGGTTAGATGTAGTTCATATAAAAATAAAATAAAATATTCAAACTTCTTTAAAGTTTCAAAGCTTTCATCTAGTGGTACCCTAAAATCCTTATCCTTACTAGTTTTCAGTGGCGATTCTCACTATTTACACTATTTGTAAATAAGAAGATGACATGTCGATAGCAAAAATAAATATTGATTTTCTAGCTAATAGAAAAAATCATTCAACCCAATCTTTGAATTGATTTATCCTCTGTTGCATTAATGAAGGCCTCCCCTATTTGGTGCTTAGCATTCCTATGTTTCAATTTGCTTTTCACAAAAACTTTGGATTAAATCTATAAAATGTCAGTTCATGGTGACAAGCTTACTCTTCATATTTTACTTTTAAAGGTATGATTCTATGCTTTGTTCATTGATATTAATGTACTAAGGCGAGGTTGCATTGGTTAATCAATGATGCATTTGAAATTTTATATATCTTTAATTAAGTGGATTATTGTACTACAATATTAGAATTTTGTTATGCTTAAGTATCAAAATGGCATCAATTAGTTTAGGCCTTAGGAAAAGTTTTCTTTTAAAATGATAAAGACACAATATTGCAAAAAGAAAAGAAATTGAAAAGGCCTTTATGCACTGACTTTGAATAACTCAATCTTAATAATTTTGAAGTTATATAGATTGCTTTTGCATCAATATTAGAAAATTTTAAGGGAAATTGTATTAACTATTTACACTATTTGTAAATAAGAAGATGACATGTTATTAAAAAATTAATAATTTTTATAAATAGTAAGAATTTTATTATAATTTTTATTAACATAATAATATATAGATAAGTGATAATATAAAATTAATTTATATTAATAATAAATCAAATTTAAATCTTAAATTATAAACCTTAAATAGATTTAATGACAACTCTTACCTATATTGTAAAAAATAAAATATTTTATTTTCAAATAAATTTATTTTTTAAATTATGTTTGACTTTAAGCAAGAAAGGATTGTATTTCTAATTTGTATGTTTTATCAGAAAGTATTTCTTTAGTAAAATATAATTATAAAATATTAAAAAGAGAAGTATTTTATTTGTTTAATTTAAAAATAAAAAATTTAGAGAAAGTAACTTTTCTCATTTGAAAAAAGAATTTACTTTCCTTTATTTCTAAACTTCCAACTATCATTCTTTTTAGTTATTAATATAAATTATATATCATCCCTTTATTAATATATATGTAAATGATATTTTTATAAAAAATAGTTTTTAAAACCTTCATTTCATTTACCCTTCCTATTTTAATTACATTTGTTCTTATTATGAAATCCATCAAATTTAGGTTTTGTTTATTTCATTGGAAAGTATTCTTTTTTACAAAATATAGTTATAAAATGTTAAAATAGGAGAAAGTAATTTATTTGTTTAATGTTAAATCTAAATAATTTAGGAAAAACAACTTCCCCTATTTTAGAAAAAATTCATTTTCCTCCATTTCCAAGCTTTTTAATATAATTTTTTTCTAAACATTACTATAAATGGCATATCATCCATTTATTAATATATATACAAATGACATTTTTTTTATAAAAGATACTTTCTGACAAAATAAATGCAGCTTTAGGTAGGATTTTACTAAAATTCATTTCATTTAATCTAAAATGCATATTATATAAAAAATTTACCCTCAATCTAATATTATATTTATTATAATATTATCAAAATCTATTTTTAATTGAATTTCATGCATTTTTTTAATATGCCTCATACATAAGAATTCATTTATAAAAAATTAAAATAATTATTTTTTATATAGTTTTTAAATAATAAAATTTATTTATAAATGAATTGAAATTATTTTTATTGAAATAGAATGAAATTAATTCTAGAATTGATCCTTAGAGCTAGAAAATCCTTGTTTGAGGTATTTCTCACAAAGTCTTAAATTTCTCTTATCTATAAGAATTAATTTCATAAGCACTTCCATCTTTATTTGCCATGTATCTAATGCCAGGGCTTCCATTTTTTCCATTAAAAATTGTGTTAAACTTCAATGATTAAAAAAATAATTTTATTCTAATTTTAAACAAGGATAATGAGACCTTCCACGTTAAACTGATGTAATTATTAGTTGATATTAGTTTGGATGCATTTCTATTTTCCATTTCTTCAAATTTCTAATTAAAAGCCATAATTTTATTTTTATTTTTAATTTGAATAATATTAACTTTCCACTTTTTTTAGGTTGTAATCAACTCTTCATGGCCAATTTCAATTTAAAAAAATGGAATTTATTAAGTGGATATCTAATTCTTTCAGTAAAACCATGGGGATAGATAATCATTTGGGCATTGAAGTGATGATGAATTTCTTCTCTCTAATAAATATTATTTAAAGGATCTGAAATTTTTTCTATCAATAAGTAAAGTCCGTATGAACCAATGGACATTTATTTAATTGACAAATCTTCTATGTCATATATAATTTATTTATAAGCCATAATTTGTATGGAAAAAGCCATAAAAACACATTTAATCACAATAGTTATACCTAAATGACTATTACAAATCGTAATAAGAAAGTTTTTCAATTGTTTTGATTCAAATTATGGATACACAAGCCAATTGAGAAAGAGGAAAGTTACTTTCTACGGTATAATTATTCAATAAGCTAAAGCCTTTAAATAGGTAAATCCATCAACTGATAAACCTAAGAGAATAGCAGCAAAATGAATCATTATCTTGAAATGTGCAACAAAAAGTTATCTCCTATAAACTAGGTGCACATATTGCAATAAATCGCTTTAAATTAGGATAAAATAAATAAATTACTAACCATATTAAAAAATTAAAGGAAGTTAACATGACTTTATATTCCCTTTCTTAAATTGATATTTTTTTGTATCAATTTGATAAAGCTTTAACTATAGAGAAGACTTACCCTTTAACTGAGTTTTCCAACATGCAGACACCTACACCTAATAACTTTCTAAGCTTCGCAATGACTCTATCTTGAGAAGCTTGGTAAATATATTAGCAACTTGGTCTTCACTCCTATAATAAATGAGATTAAGTACTCCATATCTTGTGAGATCCCTTAAAATGTAAAAATTCACATCAACATGCTTTCTTCTTCCATGTAGAATAGGATTCTTTGATAGTTTTATTATTGAGCTATTACTATAATAAATTGGAGTAAGTTTATGTTGCTTAAGATGAAGTTTTTCAAGAATTCTTCTCATCCAAATTGCTTAATAAGTACATAAGGTTGCAACTACTAACTTCACTTTGATTGTACATAAAGTGACAATTGGTTATTTCTTCGAAAACCATGAAATAATTCTTGAACCCAACATAGGAGCATAACCCTAAATGCTTTTTTTTTTGTTATCTTGGTCTCCAACACAATCACTATCAGTGAAGCCTATCAAATTTAACCTTTTTTCCTTTGTATAATAACCCAAAATTAGCAATACTTTGTAAGTGGAGAAAATTTTTCTTAGCTTCTAGAAGATACATCTCTATTGGATTTTCTATACACCTGTTGATAGTACTTGCAATATACATTGTATTAAGTCTTATTGCAATCAAATGCATTAAGCTTTCCTTAATTTGCTTACAAAGAGTGTTGTTCACTTTCTTTCCTCCATTATTTTTTACAAGTTTCATACCACACTCAATTAGGGTACTTCTAAAATTACAATTCTTCATCTAAAATCTATTAAAATTTCTTGCATATATTTCTTTTAAGGAATAAAAATACCATTAATAGATTGTATGCTTCAATACCAAGAAAATATTGGATCTTTCCAAGATCATACATATTAAATTCAACCATCATGGACTTCTTGAAACAATCAGACATAGCACTATCATTTCTAGTGTAAATTAAGTCATCCATATATAGATACACAATGAGCTTTCTATCATCATCTTTAATTCTTGTATAAAGTGTGTGCTCATATAAACATTTTGTAAAGCCTTCCTAAGAAAAATAAGCATCTATGCAACTATACTAAGCTTTTAGAGCTTGTTTTAGTCCATATAATGCCTTTTTTAATTTATAAACCTCATGTTCTTCTCCAATTTTAACATATCCTAGAGGTTGATTAACAAATACCTATTTAGTTAAGTTTCTATGTAAAAAAATTGATTTGACATCCATCTAGAAAATAGGTCATAAGTTTTGAGTCACTAATGCAAGCATTAATCTCATTATACCAAGTCTTGTGATAAAAGTAAACATTTCTATATAGTCCACATTAAACTCTTGCTTATAACCTTTGGCTACTAAATATGCTTTGTATTTATTAACTTTGTCATTTTTATTCAATTTTGTCTTGTACACCCACATGGCACCAATTATCTTGTGTTTTTTGGAAGCTTAGTTAGCTCCCAAGTCTTATTGGTTTCAGTTGTCAAAATTTCTTCATCCATTGCCTTTCATCATTTTGATTCTTTAACAACCACGTCAAAAGTGACAGGATCACAGTATAAAAATAGAGCAAAGTGTATAAGCAGGTCTTCAAATTGGTAAATTCCCATAACCTCATAATCAATCATTCATGCAAATCTTCTTCAAACATATTGTAGCCTTTTCTTTTCATCCATTTCTGCTGTAGGTAAACTTAGAGTATCTATTGGAATATTTTAACTGTTTGTTAGTTGCTACCTATTTTCATCTTTATCTTTATTAAAATTCATTGGGATTATTGTTGAATAATGTTATTACTGCATGGCTAAAATTTTTCTTCATAGAAAATAACATTGTGGCTAATAATGATCTTCTCAGTGTTAAGATTATATAGTTTATAAGCCTTTAAATGATCACTAATACCAAGAAAGATGAATTTTTCTCTCTTATCATCTAGCTTTCTTCTCTTCTCATTTGGAATATAGGTATATGTTATATACCTAAAAATTTTGAAATGATTTACTATTAGTCTTTGTCCTTTCCATACATTTCCTGATGTTATATTTTGAATAACAAGAGTAGGACTTTTATTCAAAATAAGAATACTCCAATTGACTATTTTGGACTAGAAATTTTTTGAAACTATGCTTTTTGATAAAAGGCTTGGCACCATATTCATAATAGTGTGATTTTTTTTCTTTCTAAAACTCCATTTTATTAAGGCATGTATGTAGTTGTGAGTTGCCTCCTAATCGCATAGGTCTCACAAAAATTTACAAATTCATGTGAATAATATTCTCCACCTCAGTTAGTGCAAAGAATTTTCATAAGGTTACCAATTTCTTTCTTAACAAGAACTTTATAACTTTTAATGTCTATAAAAGTTTCAAAATTTTCTTGTAAAAAATAAACCCATATCTTTTGACTATAACCATTAATGAAGGTAATTATATATCTTTTACCTTTATTAGAAGATGAACTTATTAGCCCACACAAGTTAGAACGAATTAGCTTCAATAGCTTCTTTACTCTTCATAACTTTACTTATGGGAATTGATTGTGGTGTTATTTGCAAGCAACACATTCTTCACAAACTTCAAAGAGAGGAGTAATTTATCAAAAACTAGTCATCATATTTTTCTATTGCAATGTTTTCAATCTACTAAAGTTTAGATAACTATAGCAAAAAAGCCACAACCATGTTGCATCCTTCAATTTTGCTAAGAAGCATGAATGACTAGTGTTATAGAGATAAAACAGGATCATTCAATTTGCTATCATATCAACTTGAGCAACTAACCCTAATTTTGCATCATGAATTTGATACACTTCATCTTTGATAAAAATCTTGCATCCTTTTTGTTGCAATTGACCCACATTAAGCAAGTTAGTTTTTAAATCTAGGATAAAAAGAACATTAAAGATAGTGTGAGTGAAATTTTCTTTAGTTTAGATAGTTACCTTTCCTTTTCCCATAACCATGGAATTATTGCCAAACTTTATAGTATTGTGAAAGGATTTGTCCAATTCAGAGAATGCCTTTTTATCCCTACACATATGGTTGCTATAATTGGTGTCTAAATATTGTATGTTTTATTGAGTTTTCTTATGTCATATTACACACCATAAAAAAAGACACTTCTTCTTTTTCTACAAAGTTACTTCTTTCTTCAGTTTGATTATTCAAATTAGTTCAACATTCTGACTTATAATGGCAATACCAATGACATTTAAAGCATTCCACATTAGACTTGTTTGGTGACTTTTATCTATAAGTTGATAGGTGATGGCTTCCAATTTCTCTTCCTCTTTCTCTTCCTCAATGTTGATTTTCTTGGTAATGGTGATGTTCTTTTTTATTTCCACAATCATTATTTTGTCTACCTCCTCTTCCATGACCTTTGCCTTTACTATGTCCTTGATTAATTCTACTTTATATAGAGTGATTTTTTGATGAAGCCTTTAATGCTTATTCCTCTTTCTCCTGTTAATTGAATTTTTGTTCATGAACTAACAAAAAGCTTTGTAATTCATTAATTGATAATTCATCAATATCATTAGATTCTTCTATAACATAAACAACATAATTAAATTTTGATGTCATAGATAGAAGAATCTTCTCTATTATGGTCACATCCTCCACCTCGTCACTGTAAATCCACATCTTATATACAATTGCCATTGTTTAAAAAAAATTATTCAAAATTGATTCTCCTAACTTCATGTTAAGGGTTTTAAACTCTGTACAAAGTGCTTGAATTTGCTACCTTTTTGCTTTTGCAAAACCTTGACACTTCTTCTTCATAAAATCCCAAATTTGCTTAAAGGCATCTTTGTAAACAATGATGTCCAAGATTGAGTGATCAATAGTTTGGAAAAGGTAATTTTTTGCCTTGAGATCTTTCAATGGCTACCCTTCTAGCTTTATTCTTTGCATATGTCATTGTTGTGCTTGTTGTTGTTTCCAAAATTCCATTATAAATGACTTGCCAATACTCCTTGGATCTTAGAAAGCTCTCCATTAGCATGCCTTCCTAGTCATAGTAACCATCAAAGTGAGGAATAATTGGTTGAACAAAAGTTTCAGTTGCCATTGTTTTTGTTATTGCAAAACAAAAACAAATAAAAGAATAAAGTTACTACTTCACCACTCTCAATTTTTTAAATTCTCACACTTCCTTCAACCTAGCTCTACTTCACCACTCTCAATTTTTTAAATTCTTGCACTTCCTTCAACCGAGCTCTAATACCAATGTTACAAGTAAATACAAGCAAATTAAGAAAGAGCAAAGTTAATTTCTACTATATAATTATTCAATAAGCCAAAGCCTTTAAATAAACAAATACATCAATGGATAAATCCAAGAAAATAGAAAAAAATTATCTTAAAATGTGCAATAGAAAGTTATCTCCTATAAACTAGGTGCACATATCGCAAAAAATCCTTACAAACCAAGACAAAATAAACAAATTACTAATCATATTAAAAAAATGAAGAAAGTCAACATAACTTTACACACTCAGCAAGTTCTACCTTGTTTTTTAAATAATTCCTCAGTAAAAAGAATTAATTACATCCTTTTAAAAAAAATAAAAAGTAAAATTAATCAAATTAAAAAATAAAAGAATGGAATTATAACTTTCGATAAAATTGGAGAGCAAAAGTATATCTCGACCTTATGATTTTAGTCAAAAATAAAATATAAAAAGCAACTAAACATAAAATTAGTGATAAAGAATAATTTGAATAGTTGAGAGTTTTTAAATAATGTTTAATGTTTTTTGAAAGCATTGTATCTTTCTACATTTAGAATTTGATTAAGAATTCTTAATTTTTATATATGTCTGTATCCAAAAGTTTAACCACTCATTTATTTATAAAAAAAATTGAATAATAAGTTATAAATCTTATATTTAAATGCTATTGCTGTCAATATAAAGAAAAATAATGAGAGGGCATAATCTCGATGTATATCTTAAGACTTAATCTATGTGATATTTTTGTTATTTTTTTGGATAATAATTTATTATGAAAAATCGAATTGCATAACAAAATTATTCACTTTCTTAAGTAGATAAATTTCTTGCACATCTTCTCTAGCTTTTATTTTTTTTAAAAAAATAAAACAACGGATAATTTCTTTAAGCCTGAGCATAGGGAATTTCTTTGCAAAATGTTATCTTTCAAAACGTGACAACTAGAGTGGACTGAGAAGAAACATCGTCGTGGACCCACCAAGGTGCGTTTAGCCACTAGAAATTGAGATTTAGATTTCACCCGACTAACGGGGGCTTGATTTGTAAAAAACTTTAATTATAATAATGGCACAAATTAATTATCAAATTTTCATATTTTATATTTAATTATTGAAAAAAATATAATAAATATAAAAATATATTTAAATTTATAAAAATTAATGAAATTGTAATTTAATAATTTTTTATTTTTTAAATTGATGTGTATTATTTTTTAGAAAAAAAATATTTTCTATTTTTAAATGAGATATCAAAAAAATTCTTATACACTATTTAAAGTCATAATTACTTGTTTATTTTTTATATTTTTATTTCTAATTTACTCATCATAAATAAAAAATAAAACATCTGAATTTTTACGCATAAAAATTTATAGTTAATGAAATAATTTAAACTTTTTTAACCTTAAATTTTATTGAATCATTTTAATTAAGGCTAAATTTTATGATAATTAATAATATATAATTATTATTATATATATATATATAAATAAATAAAATGAACTTGTACGATAAAAAATCCAAGATGGTTCACAGACTCAACAAAAATTATAACTTTTAATGAAAAAAAATATATAAAGAATATTATATTTATTGATGATGTGGGGGAAAAAAATAAATAAAACTTGCATGTGTTCTCTGGAAATCTTAAAATCCAAGCCACCAACATGTGTGGCTCCGAACGCTTCTTCTCTTTATCATCTCACTACACTCCAATTACAAAACCGTAGGGCCCAAAATCTACATCCATCCATCTCCTCTTTCACAAATCAAATATAATCAAATCATCGATCCCAATTCCCAACTTCTTCAAGAAAGTTTCTTCATCATTTTCATAGAAGAAAACCCAATAGAAAGGAAAATCAAGCAGTTAGAGATTGAAATCATGGCAGCTTCAATTTCCGCAACTAGGTTTTCTTCATCCTTCCATGGAAGCTGGGGAAGTTCAATAGTGGGTGAAGATTGCAGCAATCTGGGGAAATCAGTTGGGATCGGAAGAGGAAGAGTTGCAGTGAGAGCACAGCCGATGATGAAGAATGTGAACGAAGGCAAAGGTTTGTTTGCTCCGATTGTTATTGCTACTCGGAATATCATTGGGAAGAAGAGGTTTAATCAGATTAGAGGCAAAGCAATTGCTTTGCATTCTCAGGTATATTTGAAATTTCTTGCCACAAATGATTTTGTTGCCTCTCTGATTGTGAAGTTGATTTATTCTGAGCTTAATTATATTTTTGTACTCTTCTCGGATTGAGTCCCCTCAAACTCGATGTCCTGGTTTGGTCCCCAAAACCAAATTGGTTTCATATTAATAACTTCCATCGCTGAAAATAATAATTGACACACATAACATTGTTGCACTGATAGAATTCCATGTTAATAACAATTGAGAGAAAATTAATGGATTATAATTATTAATGCCGAAATTAGAATATTAATGCTCAAGTTAGGATGATTTTGTACTGCAAAGGAGTCATGATTTACAATTTTTTAATATAATAAAGTGAGTTTCACTAATTTTTTTTCTTCCAGCAATTATTAGGTTGTAGTCCTGTCAAAATTTTGTATGTTAATGAGGATTGTTTATTTTCAATTTAAACTAATTTATTTTAATTTATAAATTAACAGTAAATTTTGTGGTACTCAAGGTTTCGAAATTCAGAGTAATGACTATATCAAAAGATTATTAAATTGAAATTATTTAATTATATGTACTAAAAATGGATAGATATAATTAAATAATTTCAATTTAATAACTTTAAAACCTATCACATCATATTAGGTTTTGAAACACTTAAAGTCCTGTAACAAGCACCTAAATTAAAATGATTAAAATTAATAATATATGGAGCACTAAATGCAATTAATTTGCATATTAAGAGATCAACATTACAATTTAACCTTTATTCTATAATACATATAATCAAGAAAGTTTGTATGATATGTTTTATTGTAAATTTTAGATTTTCATTTTTTTTATTAAAAGTTATAATTTCGATGTTAAAATGAGAAATTTTTTGTAAAATTTTTGATACACTTTTAAGTATGAAGCTGTAAATTTTCTATATTTGGTACGCGTAAAATTTGTACACACATTATTGTTTTTTGAAAAAAAAATAGAAAGTTTTATATACAAAAATCATAATTTTTATGTATCAGAGCATTACCCTATTCCTGATTTTTGTTGGAAGGATGATTTGTGTTCAACCTTACGCAAGGTGTTTAATATTTGAGTTGTGGATAATCCGATTTGGGATTGAAGAAGTGTGATTAATAATGAGCACCAAAAAATAAACAAAAACCTCAATAAGGTATTGATTAAAAAATATGTTAGTTTTAGATGGATTTAACCTATTAATAAATGGGGATTTGAATCCTATAAATAATTATTATTGGAAAAAATTTATTAATACTGTAATTTACAAAATGCTTGTTTCATTTGATCACTATTTTATTTGAAAAAAATTGCAAAAACATGTGCAATTTTATTGTGTAGTTTGAATTCTATTTAACATATATCAGAAATTTATTAATATTATGTTGGGACAGAGAAAGGCTCAAACTTTAAGGATTATCAATAGCTGCATTTCATTGATACAGTGTTCAAGATTATAGGCTTTATAAGGTTTTGTTTTATATTATATGTGCATCAATTAATAAGGTTTATTAGTTTTTATTATTCATGTTTCAAATTTGGATTCTAATGTTACCAATCTTAAAAATTATGTGATTTATAATTACTATTTTACGTAATTTATAAACGCTATTATAAGTACTTTTTATTGAAACTGATGGCATGTTCAGGCAAAAATGTTTTTCTCTTCCCTTCATAGAAACTATTTCAAAAATTTAGCAGTATGTATCTACACTCTAAACAGTTTTTTTTTTCTTTTTTTTTTCTCTCTTTTACCAAATTTGTCTTTGTTGTTGCTCATGAGAACAAATAAAAAAAAACCAACATACATTTGCTTTTTTTATGTTTAATTAAAATTTTAATCTCTTTAATATATAATTCTATTACACTTGATGTTTCTTAATATTAAAATAGAAATTCTATTTTGTTTTTCTTTTAACCAAATAAAGACAAAAACCAAGTGCAATTGAACAACTTCCATCAAAATTTTTTTGGCAACAGAACTTTCATCAAATTGAAAATATTGAATTTGGTCTGCCCATCATGTCACATTGAAATTAATTGTACCATTTTTTTGTACTGCATTTCCAATTTGCGAACGTTATCTAATCGGACTTAACGTGGTCTCATATAACAATTAAGAAAATCAAAATGGAATTTAAAAATTTAAGACGATCAAATATGATAAAAATGTATATAAAATTAAAATTAGCTTTCATTAATTTTATTGAAAAATTTATTTTACAAGAAAATATTATTTATATATATTAATGTAGGATTGATATATTATTTATATTTGTGATTAAAAAAAGATATCTAAATTTATAATAATAAAAAAATAGATTTTTTTTTACTTTTTATATTTAATATTAAATAAATAAAATATTTTTTATCTTTTTATTTTATAATTATATTTTACGATGTAAAATATAATTATAAAACGAGAGTCAGTTTGCATTGTTTGTATCTTGTTATTGATTAGCTCAATTTGTTATATATGGAAATGTTAGGTAATCACAGAATTCTGCAAATCGATAGGAGCAGATGCAAAACAAAGACAAGGGCTGATAAGGCTGGCCAAGAAGAATGGGGAACGGCTTGGTTTTCTTGCATAATACTATCAGATCATATATGCTTTCTAATTTTGTATTTCGCAATCATGCCACAATCTTCGCAGGAAACCCAAACTTATATTGTATAATTCCAGGAGCTGCATTTGACTATTCAGACAAATGAAGAAATATTAACTATAACAGGCGTGGAAGTGATAATCTATTTTATGTATATATATAAAATTTTAAATTCAAATTCCAAATATAATGAAGAATAAAACTCTTAAAATAATATCGAGTATCAATGTACTACTAAAATATTAATAACAAAGTACTTGTTAATTGTGATACTATTATGCCCTCTTGAAAACATACTTTAACGTCAATTGATTGTGCCAAATTTTCAAAACTCAAAGCTTCACTCTCTTAAATGTTTAAGTAAAACATCCTCAAATGTTAATTTTAAAGGGAGCTTATGTTTTTTAATTGTCTTCTTCATATGCTAAAGTTAGAAGATTGAACTAAAATTTTGAAAAAAATTAGTTGGGGTCTAATTCTTCTTCATTCTAATAATATTATATGTACGAAAAATGAAATTTAAAATTAAGTTCTAAATATAAATTAAGAATTATTAATTGAATGTAAAATGTTGAAATAAATTTGTAAAACTCAATTCGATTGATATATAAGTCTAAAATCCAATTTCAAATCACACCTTTGATACATATAGCATTTCTAGTTTCATTCTATTTATTTCTATTTAGAAGTTGTCTATTTTTCATTTTTCTTATTTAATTTATTTTAGAAAGAAAGCAACATACTTGCCCTCTAGCTCTACCTTGCTCAAGGTTAATGAACTATTATCAACATTGTAAAAATATGACAGTTATGAGTTGATATGTTCAATAAATATCTGAGTGACATACTCATTATTTTAGTAATTTTTATGCCTATCGAAACAAGCAATACCTAACTAATGCTTTTTAAAAAGGAGAAAATTAATAGATTTTATTTCTAATTATAATTAATTAGGTCATTTTATTTCTAATTAACAAAGGTCTTGCTCAAACAAAGATATTTATGGCAACCTTTAGCATTGCCTTTTCTATTTCCAAAGTCCTAAAGGACCCAATATTGGTAATAGTCATGGTCAACCCCTATCTTATGACTTGTTGACTATTCAAACCATCATCTCGCACTCTAGCTCAACTAGTGTGTTTTCTTTCATTGATGTTGATATTAGAAAACTTAGTGTTGATACAACTTCTAATCTAAAAATACTTAATGGATGTCAAAGTTTTGAGATATATGACAATGTAACAGAACATCATATGGAGTTGAATAAGAATAAACTTACAAGTTCAATGGTAGAGTCATATAACTTATTAGTTCCAAAGGCATGCTTTCTTAAGAAATATTGGAAGGCTTTAAAAAATGTCATGAAAGCGTCAAGTTATCTCATTCGAAAAGTGGAAGGCTTTAGTTGCAAAGATCCATTTACAAATATAAACATCTTTAAGAAGAGATAGTAAATCAATGCAAACCACCTTATTACATCGAGTGATTGGTTGGTACCTAATGATCTTTGTATTTTACCTTTGTCTCCATATTTTTGTTTTATATAATAGATTGACAAGAATAGAATAATTTAAAGGAATATAATTTTAATTAAGCCTACATTTATATTGCAATTCAAAACACTAACCCATAACAAATCATATATAAAATTTATAAAGAAAAATTTTCAGATTTAATTATATTCTAAATTATTTTAATACATATTAATATTAAATTGAACTTATTATTTTACACTAATATAAAACATGTCAATTATAAATTGATAAGATGTACTATATAGTTAAATCTAGTTTCTAACTTTGAATATAGAGTAGACAAGAAATGGTATATATGCTTTATATTTTTATTTATTTTTATTTAAATTGATTAGATTTATACAAAAATTTAGTAGTTTTAGTTTTCAAATTTAAGGTTTATATATCACAAGAGTAAGATTGATACAAGTTATTATATGTATATATTAAAATTTTATATCAAAAATAATCCCACACTATATATAATTAAGCAAATGTGATAATTTATTAATGAATTTAATAATATTTAAGTTTATGTTAAAATTATTAAGTAATATTTTAAAAGATGGATCAAATATCTTGGTTTGAAAAGGAGATGTCCCCTATCATCTCATAATCTAATCTAATAATTATAACCCAACTTTAGAAGAAATGAATGGCTTAGAAGAGACCAAAATTTAATGAGATGATAAAGATTAAAATAAGATACAACAATAAAAATTCTTATTCATATACACTTGTCTTTGTTATATTTAGTAGCTAGAGATTTGTAATATCCTATTACTAAATGAATTTTTATTATCATTTTTATCCATAGATATTTCTTTATTGAAAGTCTTTTATCATTTTTTTATATGTTTTAGAGTAATTAATTTTTCTAAATAATTAATTTTTTAAAACATTTAATTTAGACATTGTTAAATTGTTAACTTTTTACTTTTTTTTAATAAAAATTTGGATGTATTATCCATTTTAATGATTAATAATAAACTAGATGGATTTATGCCAACCTTGGGATTAAATGCTTTTAAAGAAAGTGTGAGATGTTTAAAAATTTAAAATGCAGAAATTGATTGATTTTACTTATAATAAAAATTTACAAATTAATGTTTTCTAAATAATTATGAAATATATGAAATTTAAAATTGAAATTTTGTAAAATTGTTATTTTACATCTTACATCCTATACTTTCTATTTTATAAAATATATTATATAATTTTATATATAATTTAACTATCTTTATACTTTATGTATTTATCTCCCTCCCACTTTTGATGTATAGAATGATACTTTGAAAATAAAATAGTTGGCTTTACTGCTTATGCCATTTAAGATGTAGCTTTTTTTTTTTTTGGGGGAAGAATTTCCATTATCCAGCAATTGGATTCCAATTAATTTAGAGTCGATTTTGGTTGAATCCTTTTTCAGAAGTAAAGTTACCCCAATATTTATTTTTCTATTCACAAAGTTTAAACTCAAAACTTTACTTAAAAAGATTAAAATTCTATCTACTCGATTTAACACATTAGTTCTAAAGATGCAACATTTGTTATTTGTGTATCATTAAAGAAATGCAAAATCATTGGGTGCATAACCAAACACAAACCCCTCTATTTTAATATTTATAAATATGTCTATT
The DNA here is from genome assembly GCA_020226215.1 of Sindora glabra. Classification (NCBI taxonomy): domain Eukaryota; kingdom Viridiplantae; phylum Streptophyta; class Magnoliopsida; order Fabales; family Fabaceae; genus Sindora; species Sindora glabra. Next base: position 23,195,683 of record CM035231.1, on the reverse strand, counting down.
CTTTTCTTTTCATTACATCCTTCGTATAAATTATCTTCTCTAAGTCACCTTAATCACAAAACCTTACAAAATCATTTAGGAAACACCTTTCTCTCTACCTTTTTTTTCATATTATGACAAATTATATTTCCCTTCACTTCTTTTCTATTTGCTTAATAAATAAGATAGAATTATACTTTCTACTCATTTTGACATCAACACTAGGAGGCATCCTTTTCCCATGAGATCTTTGTCCTCTCGTCTATGATGTAGCAGCAATGCCATAGCTAATGAAAAATTTTTATATAATATTTTATGATAAAAAATTTTAGGGCCAAATAACTTATATAAAATTTTTTTAAAATATTTTTATAAAATTATATGATATTAATAAATGGTTTTAAAAATATTGAGGCATTTAATCCTTATTAAGCTAGCTTTACCTTTAGCTGCAATGGTTCATAACTAAGTTTGCATGATGTGGTTAATGGCTGTAACTCATTCCAACCATCCTTATGATCCTACTTTGTTTAGAGTTTTTAACTAACATAGAAATGGTAATTCAAATTGCGCTACTAAGCTTTTGCTTAGATAGAGATAGGTACCTTCCTATATAATGTTGATTTGTTTTTATAATAAAATTTTCTTAGCCTTTCCAAGATAAGAATTTATAAAATCCTAATCACTATCTATAAAAATATAAATTCTTACAAGGTTGTACAACTTCAATTTATGATAATTTAATAAGAACCAAGATGAAATCATGATATATTTAACCTAGATCCTCAAGATTAGGTACCGTATTTTGCAATCCTTCTTTTTATGCTTGTTAAGGTCTGATTATAGGGCCATCGAATTAAATATGCCTATAAGGAAATTAATGACTAACTTGGGATTATTGATGCTTGACCTTTCATAAATTGAACTCAAAATTGAAGCTTGCCTATCTTCTTGGAAAATTTGCTTATCTAAAGTAACAATTGAGGTGAATGAATAGTGTTAAGACTTAACCCAATTTCTAATTATTGCTAATTAGTGATTATTTCCTTTTATGAATGAATTTTCTATTCAAATTAGGATTCATATCAATTATTTATTATTTCTTATTTTGGATCAAGAGACTCTTGTTAAGAAAGTATTTAAAACTTACAAATATGTTATAATTAGGTACTCATAACTTGTTGAAGAGATCGATATATGAGATATGAGAAAGTTTTGATTTGTAATTCTTTATGGGGATTACTTGAGATTCCATAATTTGCTTACTCTTTTAATGAAATTTTTATAGTGAAAAGTACATACATTATAAGATATTTTTAGGTGTATTTACGATGTGGGTTTGAAAGTTATTATATTGCTTATATTCTCTTTGTGATTTCTCTAAATTAGTGGATTTGTTTCTCGTCTTTTCTCTTGAAGTAGGCTAAAAGCCAAACTATGTTAAATTACTTATGTCTTGTGATTTTCCTACTTCTTTGATCTTGAATTATGATAGCCTACTTCTACACTTTCCCAACCATCTTAAAGATTTTTTCAACAAGTGGCATTAGAGCCTGATTTTACTAGGTTTGGGTTTTATTTGTTTAGATAATTTTGGTTACTTTGCTATTATGTTTAGATTGATTGAAGAAGCTTTAGTACAAATATATTCTTAGAATTTATTAATCCTAAATTTTGTTTGAGTAATAATTTTGTTTTGTATTTCTAATGATTTCGTTTAGAGACTTCTTTTATGGAGAAAATAAAGCAAATTTGATGCATGTGTAAAGTACTAGTGCTCCACTAGGGGTGGAGATTTAAAGACACCGTAGTTTTTGGAGAAGATTATTCAAGATTTAAAGGCAGGAAACTTTTAATATGTATAAAGATGAAGATTATTAGGACTTGACCAAAATTTTAATTATTGCTAATTTGTGATTATCTCCTTTTATGAATGATTTTCCTATTCAAATTAGGATTCTTATCAATTATTTATTATTTCATTTTTTAATTAGGATTCTCTTTTCAAACGAGTATTTAAATCCTTTAAATATATTGTATTTGGGTACTCAATTTGTTGAAGAGACCAATATATGAAAAGTGAGAGAATTTATATTTGTAATTCCTTGTAGGGATTACTTGAGATCCCATAATTTTCTTTTACTTTTCTAGTAAGGTTTTTGGAGCAAAGAGTATATATACTATAAGGCATTTTTAGGTGTATTTTCAATGTGCATTTAAAAGTTATTATGTTATATTCTTTTCATATGATTCCTCTAAATTAGTAGATTTATTTTATCTTGGCTTATAGAGTAGGCTAAAAGTTAAATCACATAGGTTATCTATGTCTCGTGATTTTTTTACTTCTTTGATCTTGAATTATGGTAGCTCACTTCCATATTTTCCCAACCATCTCAAAGGTTTTCCCACCAAATACCTTACCCACAAATAAAATTTCTAACTTAAAGATCATATTATCTTTAATTTAAAATTGGGTCTATATTAAAAGTATTTTATTTTAAGTACTTGTCTTTCAAATTGTTGGGATTGAAAGTGTTTATGTTAGGTAATTATTTTTATATTGAGTTATGTGGAAAATTGATATATAATGCTTGAATTTTATGAATGATTGTAAATAAGTACTTGTTTAAATATATATATATATATATTATGATATTATGGCTATTAATTTAAATGTTTTGATACATATGACATGGTTTTATGATTTTAGCTAAATTTTAAATTCATTTAATATGATTTATGCTAAGTTTTTTTTTCATATGTTTCATAATTGAAGTTTGTGCATATTTATGGATAACCATAAGAATTTTGATTATGGAATCTTTGTTTGTGAAAAGTAAAGTATTTAACATTAATTTCCTTAGAAAATCCTAAAGGCATTTGGATTTTTGTTTTATCATGGTTGTTATGGAAGTTATACAAAGGGACTTCTGTGTGGAGTGATAAGAAAAAAGTCTAGTTGTATATTGGACTTTTAACTAAGGTTGTAGATTTAACCATTACTTTAGCAAGAGATTTAACCTTTCATATTCCTAACTTTTAACTAAGGTCATAGATTTGATCATAATCTTAGAAACGAATTTGATGCTTCATACTTCTGAATTCTATATGGTTAACTAACTAAAAATTCCATTGGATCTAAACTTTTGAAGTGAAACAATTTCTATCCTACTATCCTTTGATTTTATGTTATCATTTTATTGCATTCTCATTCTTACCATTTACTCTATGCATATGTATCATAAACTAGGATTTCTTTTATACTTCCTAGTTATGCTATTTTCTATAGAAAGTTTAGATTTTTGTTTTTGAAAGCTGAAAATAAGTTATTTTAGAACTTGATTTCCAAATCATATATGAGGTTTCATTTATGAAAAGTTTAAATATTTTTATCTTAAGTAAGTACTATGCTCTCTAACTCATAACTCTCTTATTTTCTTTATAAATGTCTTATGTTTTTTATACCTTTAGGATCTTTTTTTCCACCTTTTTTTTAAAGCAGGCTTAAGGTTATATAAGAGTTATGGTGCAAATAATAAGATATAAAATTGGAAATTTGGAATAGGAATTATAACATATGCATTTGGTAAATTGTGTATATCTTTTAAATGCTAATAATGTTTTATTTTGTAATATGGATTCTCATAGATTTTGTTTAGGCAAGTACCCTCTTATTTGTGTTATTGCTCTCTAATGGTGTTCGAAAATAAGGGAGGTTCTACCATAATTTTGGTAGAACATAATTAAGTGTATACTAATATATTTATGAGTTTTTCTATCTAAGTATTGTGTTTTACATTGCATTGAATCTCATATTTGTCAACAGGTCAAGCTTATAGGTTGCTACCTTGTAGTAACTTTTGATGGCGATCATGTACTTGTAGTTGAGGTGTGATAAGATTCACTTAAAATCCCACTATCAATACCCCACTACCTTAATACTAAAAGTAAAAATCCAATTAACCAAATCCCTTTAAGGACTAGGGCTACCATGTCATTCAAACACATTAATGAAGCTAGAATTTGGATAAAAGCTCTAGAATTGTTAATATCATTTCTTTATAGCACTTTAAAAAAAAGAGCATATCACATTTGTCATGACCTAATTTTAGACCATTATGATTGACATAAAGACATGGATTAGAAATATCATTAAACTAACATATAAAAATTAACTATTATGATGAAAGTATGCATGATGTAGAAACACAAGGTTGGAAAATTCATAAAAGTTATCTTTTTTGTAAGAAAATTTGAAATTAGTAATATAGTAATTTCTATAAAGTAAATTTGAGTCAAAATAAAATAAGGTTTATTTGTTTTGATTAGGAAATAGTTAAAACATAATTAATTTATAAAGCACTAGTGAAGTAATTTTAGAAAAATATCCTTTTATTAAAAAATAATTACATTTCTTTCAATAAGGTTTCAAATAAATAGTTTTTGCAAAAGACTATCTTGTTTTCATCAAATAGAGAATCTTCTTTAAAAAGAATAGACTTGAAATGGTTTTATCAAAAATTCCTCAATAAACTAGAAAAATTGGCCAGTAATTGTTTTCAAAAGAATTAAGTTCAAACCATGAAATCAACATAGTTGAATAAGACCAAGTAGTAAAACTTAGTGAATCAATCAATTTTATCCTAATTTGAAATACTTTGGAGATTACCTTAAAATCAATTATTAGATTTCTTTCCTAAAGTCTAGATGGAAATATTTTCTAAGATAAATCATAAATTTCCTTCTAAAAGCCAACTAGCTTAATTGTTGAAGAAACTGATTATTCTTTTCCTTTTGTAAAATCCTGTCTATTTTTCTTTCAAACAATTCCTTTAATAATAGAACTTATTGTATAAATAAGTAATATATGCAATAATATACATCATACATATATAACATAGTTAAACAAATATTTCTTTATATAGAAGTCATTGGGGCCTTTCCATGCCTTATCTTGTTATTGTTTACACTAGTGCCACATAGTTAGTAAAAATTTATACAACTTTAAACAAAATCAAAACTGGTCAGTGGTTATCAATCAGACTATTTGTTGACTAAACTATTTAAGCTAATATCAATGTTAAACTCGATACATTCCTTAAAAGGTGGAATATAATCATAAAGATCCAATGAAACATATTTTGGGGCTTGTACCCTAGTTAGTACTAGTAGCAAGACTAGAAATGCTAAAGGTGCTAATGAGGCAAGTAGAATAAGTGGTTTGTCTAGTAAATTAAGAGCTAAAATAGCAGG